>JAPDVR010000016.1:38621144-39226144 GCA_026230005.1 Gila orcuttii
TGCTCCTCCACATCGAGAGGGGTCAGCTGAGGTGGCTCGGGCATCTGTTCCGGATGCCTCCTGGACGCCTTCCCGGGGAGGTGTTCCGGGCACGTCCCACTGGGAGGAGACCCCGGGGAAGACCTAGGACACGCTGGAGAGACTATGTCTCCCGGCTGGCCTGGGAACGCCTCGGTGTCCCCCCGGAAGAGCTGGATGAAGTGTCCAGGGAGAGGGAAGTCTGGGCATCTCTGCTCAGACTGCTGCCCCCGCGACCCGGCCCCGGATAAGCGGAAGAAGATTGATGGATGGATGGATGTTATTCTGACTCCTGGGCGTAAGAAGAAGCAACGACTGTGTCATGTTAATATGTTGAAGAAGTATCTTTCTAGATATTCTATTGAGAAATCTAATAGTAAGGTGGATTCTCAGCCGAACGGTACTGTGGTTGCTGCTGTCATTTCTCCCTCCGTTACAGGGAAAGGTGAGAGTACATCTCCATCTAATGGTGAGTTACGAGAAGATGATGCGTTAATGTCAGTTAATGCGTCTTATGGGGTAAGATTGGCAAATTCAGAAATTCTGCAAACTATGCCAAGCTTTTTGAGTGATTTAAGTGAGACCCAAAAATATGATGTTACTCAGTTAATCCATGAGTTTCCTTCTTTGTTTGGAGATGTCCCTTCAGTCACTAATGTATTACAACATGACATACAGGTCACTTGTACGGTCCCGATCAAGCAGCAAGCCTACAGGGTAAATGTTGTCAAGCGAATGCAGATGAAATCCGAAGTTGATTATTTGTTGACCAATGGATTAGCCGAGCCCAGTTTTAGTCCATGGAGTAGTCCATGTTTACTGGTGAAAAAGTCGGATGGAACCAGTCGTTTCTGTACAGATTACAGAAAAGTTAATTCAATTACCGTACCAGACAGTTATCCTCTGCAGAGGATGGAGGATTGTGTGGGCAATTTGGGTCCAGCCAAATTTGTTACCAAGCTCGATCTGCTGAAAGGATATTGGCAGGTACCGCTTACATCTCGCGCAGCCGAAATTTCTGCTTTCGTCACGCCCGATTACTTTCTACAATATCGGGTGATGGCGTTCGGACTGCGGAACGCGCCTGCCACCTTTCAGCGCTTGATTAACACGGTCTTGTCTGGAGTACCAAATTGTAATGCATATCTGGATGACCTGGTACTGTATTCTTTGGACTGGTCAGAACACCTGATGTTGCTTAGAACTGTGTTCGCACGTCTAGCTGAAGCTCATTTGACCGTGAACTTGGCGAAATGTGAGTTTGGTAAAGCGACAATTACTTATCTTGGAAAGGAGGTGGGTCAAGGTCAAGTTCGACCGGTCAGCGCGAAAGTTGCGGCTGTAGCAGATTATCCAGTTCCTACCACGCGACGTGAACTGCGGAAATTTCTAGGGATGGCTGGATATTATCGCAATTTCTGTCAAAACTTTTCTGTTGTCGTGCAATCTCTTACAGATTTGTTGAGTCCTAAGAGGATCTGGAGATGGACTGAGGATTGTCAGCAGGCTTTTGATGGCATTAAGATGTTGCTGACCAACGCACCAGTTCTAGTTGCCCCAGACTTTGCTCGTTCATTCAAGTTAGAGATTGATGCCAGTGGTACAGGTTCGGGTGCTGTACTTTTACAGGAGGATGAGAGGGGGTTTGATCACCCGGTTTGTTATTTTTCTAGGAAGTTCAATAAACATCAATTGAACTATTCGACTATAGAAAAGGAAACACTCGCTCTCATTTTTGCTTTGCAATTTTTTGAAGTTTATTTGGGTTTTTCCTCTTCATCTGTGACTGTTTTTACTGACCATAACCCTTTGCTGTTTCTCTCCCGAATGTACAATCATAACCAACGCCTGATGCGCTGGGCGTTGATTGTACAGAGTTACAATTTAGAAATCAAACACAAAAAGGGGTCGGAAAACGTGGTAGCGGACAGTCTCTCAAGAATCTAAGTATAATCTTCTTAATTTTTTTTTTGTCTTTAAACACTTTTTCTCTCTCTGTTTAAAAACTTATGGGGGAAGTGTGTTACGATTATGTTTGTGTACTTATGATTTGTTTCTTGTTATCAGATTCTGATTGGCTTCAGATCCTGTTGGTCCTCTGGGATTCGTTGGTCTCCATGACGCTCTACCGGAAGCTGGCTATAAAAGGGCGACGCCAGCTGTCTTTAAGGCGTTGGGGGGGGGGCTTTGGCTGTATGTGCGCGCGCGCCTCGTCAAGGGTCATTATGCAGCCCATGTTAGACGTGTGTCTTTCATTTGTTGTTAATTTGTTTCTTTAGTTTCCTAACGGTGATTTAGTTTATTTGATCGGTTTTTGACCGTGTGTCCTTGTGTTTATGTATGAAGAGCAAGCTTGAATTTCACGTGACATACATCATGCTACACGTAGTGTATTATGTATTAGTTCACTAGTTTAGAGAGTGTTGTCTTGATTTGTAAATTTTGTTTGTTAGTTAGTGTAGGTAAGTTAAGGGGTGCTTTGGCACGCCGAAGATGTTTCTTTGATTTTTCTTTTGATTTAGCTAGGTTAGATTTCATGGTTATAGTTAGAGGTGTTTTGTTTTGTTTAGTTTTTGATTTTGGCAACACTCATGCTCTTCATTTTTATTTGGTGAATTTTATTGTATTTTTCTTTGACTTCATATTTGGAATCATTTAGAGTTTATTTTCCTATTGTGTTTATGGGCTGGGAGAATAAACCGATGTTCACACTTCAATTTCCTCTGCTTTATTATTATTAATAACCCTGTTTGCCTTGCACTTTCTGGAGACTTTCAGTGACAAAATAAATGTTACTCCCTTAAAACTCTTAGACAAAAGTTAAATCATTTTGGGTCGTAACAGTTGTCTTAACAGTAACTTCCAAAAGCCCATGAGAAACCAAGGCAGAACACCGTAACACCAGTTCTACCAGAAAGACTCGGGAGATAAATAGAATAACAAGCGTATATTTATTAACAGTCCAGCAAGCATGAATTTATAAGTTATTTGGTGTCGGCCCCGTGCTTAGCGAGTAATGCGAGGGTAGCCGAATCTGCATGTCCTGCCTGAAGATGAAGGCAGGGGTGCAGCCGACCCCCCCTGGAGGTAAAGGAAGGGACCATCCTGGTGGTGGTGGGGAGAATGAAGGGGAAGGTACCATCTTGGTGTTGGTCAGGGAGGATGGAGGTAATTGGCGCGTCAGCATCTGCGAACTCAGACAAACGTAAGTAATGCGTGATGCGCTGATTGAGTCTTCCTGACAGAACTTACGCTTTCACTTACCGCTCTTTGGCTTTGTTTTGGAACGCTCATATTGAGTTACGGTACTCTGCCTTTGTTTAGTCGTGCGTCAATATGAAGTTACGGTACCGGCGTTCTATCAAATAATGCTACCTACCTATCAGATTGTACGGTGATCTGCCTTTGTTTTACTCTCCATTAAAATTGAAATTATGGTGTAGTGTACTTTGTACGACTGCCATCAGTCCCTGTAACTTATGATGTCCTCAGAGCTTTGTCCTGCACAAATCCGGTCAGAACATTTAGTAGGCTATGGTCTGAACCAGCTCCATCGACAAACGTGCGATATCGATCGCGAAGGATATATGCAGAGTTGACAGAAAAATGTTACACATGCGTAGCAGGTGAATAGTAGCCTACAACAAAGAACTAAAGCCCCGCCTCACCCAGTTCGGGTACCGGACCTGGTTGAAACAATCATGCATCTAGCTGGCAGAGCGCCAAAACTTCGCCGGCGCCTTTAGCACTGCCCTGAACAATCACGAGCGAAGTGTACGAGCACAATAATAGGGCAGATAGCTGAAACCACCTCATACTGAAAAGACGCAGAACACAGAAGGTTGTGCTATAAATGCATTCGTCTAGGTAGTACAGAACGCGCTTCCCATTGAATCTCAATGGGGAAAGGAGGACTGCGTTCGTACTTCGTAGGCTACTTTTCGTGAACGTACGAGGAGCGTGACCCCTTTGAACACTAATATTATATTCCAGTCCCTGGTTCGAATGTGCGCGAGGATCTGTTGATCATTTTGAGCGCGCGTTTAGCAAGTCTTATGCCACTCGGTACCAATTAAATATAGCTACTCTTTACCGCTATGGAGGTATTTTGTCATGTCTAATGTATTAATAATGCCACCAGAATTCAACCAAAGCACAGCATAGCAATAAGTAGATGTCAATAAGTAATTGTAAATCTTACAAAATAAATGCCATGATCACTAGAATTTATACAGGTGTTACTATAATGATTTTGTTAATGGTGATCAGCAACCAAATATTGATAATGTGGAAGTTACTGCCTTTTTCCTTGGCATGACTTCTCGCTTTTTGCTGACAATACAAAGGCAGAGTACAGTAACTTTAAAATAGTAGTCAAAAGTCAAGTTTGAGCTCAATATTTTTTATGTAGATAATTTTCATTACTAAAACATCTAATTGCCAGATTTCCAATGTCCTACCTATAATTAATTTGGCGGGACAACTAAAAATCTTTAAAGTAATTTTTCTCAGTTCCACACTCTAGCGACTTAAGGTCTTTTGCCTTTGTAGGGCAGTGTAGTGCCCTGACCTCATATCAGCTGGAGGGACCGGCTCTATCGTGTCCTTCGCCAGTAGGACTGAGATCTCCGCATGCAAGACATGGGCATAGGCTGCTCTCACTGTAGTGGAGCGGATGGCCCGAAACTTGTGGGGACGCCGGGTGAACTGAATCGCATAGCTGAGTCTGATGGTCCGAATGAGCCAGCGAGACGGATTGGGGAGCTCTTAGAGACCGTACCAGGCTCTCAGAGACCATACAAGCGGGACCAAAGGGACCGTAGGCGTACCCGGAGTGGGGCAGAAAGGTGAAACACAGGGACACGGCTCGGGAGACTCTCTCTGGGAGGCGACCCGTAGCGGTGTCCGAGTGTGCTGTGCAACACTTACCTGGTTCCACGGGGCAGGAGGTGCAGGAGGCGGCTCGGTGGCGTTCCCAGACCGCATTCAGCTGCCCGCTGGCGATAGAAGAGGCGGGTAAGAGTGGAGAGGATTCTCTTCCCCCACTGCTCTCCGGGCCCTCTTCGGACCCAGAGGTGAAAGAAACTGCTCTTTTATTGAAAATTTGGGTACTGCTGGTTTTGAGGCCAGCGGCGAAACAAATAAAACGAAACGCTCCTGGCCCTCTTCCGGGGGAGGGAGCGATGCAGTCATCGTCTCCTGGAGATCAGTCCCTTCCATCTCTGGCTCCACGACGCCGTTTAGATGGAGGCTGCTGCTGTGGCGCAGGAGCAGGGGCAGACGCAGGAGGACGCCCCTGGCAACGAGCAGACTGAGGAGGATGTGTCTGATGGCCTCAAGTCTGCTTCTGTACAACCGAGAACTGCTGGGCGAAGTTCTCGACCGTGTCACCGAAGAGGACGGTCTGGGACACGGGGGAGTTGAGGAACCGGAGCTTGTCGTTCTCCCGCATGTCGGCCAGACACAGCCAGAGATGGCGTTCCTGGACCATTAGTGTGGACATCACATGACCCACTGACCGCGTGGTAACCTTCGTCGCACAAAGCGCGAGGTCCGTCGCGGCACGAAGTTCCTGGAGAACTTGTGGATCATGACCACCCTCGTGCAGGTCCTTCAGTGCCTTGGCCTGATGGACCTGCAGCAATGCCATGGGGTGAATGGCAGAGGCAGCTTCCCCACAGGCCTTGTAAGCTTTGCTGGTTAAGTCCGACGAGTACTTACAGGCCCGGGAAGGAAGATACGGTTCTCTGCTCCAAGTGGATTTAGGGCACAGCTGCATAGCAACGGCCTGCTCCACTGGCGGGATATGCGTGTATCCCTTAGCTGCCCCGCCATCAAGGGTGGTGGGGGAGGAGGAGCCACCCGGATGGTTTCTGGCAGTGAAAGGTGCTGTCCACGTCCCCGTGAGCTCCTCATGCACCTCTGGGAAGAAGGGCACTGGGGTGGGTTGCTGAGAACCAGCGCACGCCACCCAGAGATACCAATCATCCAGCCTCGAGGGCTCGGGACATGGTGGAGGGTTCCACACGAGCCCGATCCTGTTGGTGGCCCAGGAAAGCATGGCCATCATCTCTGGGTCCGACTTGGGCACCGCTGGCACGCCCGAAAGGAGGCAGCGGTTCCGAGCCGTCATTCACAGAGACTTCTGACCCACCCTCCGATGCAGCGATCGACATCTGGTCGTCGCGGGGAGCACCAAAGGAAACGACTGGTACACACCTCGGGATGGTCCAGCACGTTCAGTTGATAGCTCGACTGGCTGAGGAGCATGAGAGGGATTAGGGTTCCTGGGGGTTGGTTCCCCGAAGGAAGTGCGCTCACCGTGACCCTCAGGTCTCCCGTGTCAGTGCCCGAAGCAACCCTCTGGGGAGGGTTGGAACGAGGCAGAGGCACGGGGACTCCGTCCCTTTGCAGGAACAAGAGTCTTGACCAAGATGGTCATCTTCCCATAATGGGTACATGACTCATCCACGAACGCTGCCTCAGCGTGTTCGAGGCCCAGACACACAAGGCAGTGATCGTGACAGTCCCGTGACCCCAGGTACTGACCGCATCCAGAAACACACAGATAGAACATCATCTTGAAAAAGATGCAAACTATCTGTGTAAGCACTTTTAGGGACTGCTCTCACAGGTGCTGAGGCACGCAGGGGAACAGTCACCGCGAAGACAGACAGGAATGAGCTCCTGTCTGTGCGCCGTCTCTCTCTCGCTGGTCTTACCAGCTGTAAAAACAGCTTTTGAGCGCTCTCAGAGGCGCATCTTACCAGCTGTTATAACAGCTTTTTTTGCTTTGCTCAAATGAATGAAAACAAAAAAAGGAGAGAGAGAGAAAGACCGCTCGCGCTGCTGTGTCGCCACGCCCGCACCAAAATGAAGAGGTCCGCTGTAGAAAGCTTGCAGATTCACTCTTGAAGACAGCATCGAAGTGTTTGGCTCCGAAGCAAAAAGCTTAAGTGCAATCGCAACAGCTGCTCGTTATATACCCGCACTGCGAGGCCTCGCAGCTGATGCAAATGATTGCACGCCAATGCGTATTGGCTTGTTTAGTTTCACTTGAAGTAGATTGGCCTCTCTAGCGAGATTCCTATTGGTCAGTCATGACCTACGTCAAAGGTCACAAAAATGTGTTGTTATTCAAGGGAAACAATCTGATTTATATATTCAAGAAAGAGTTGTACCACAGGGCTCAACATTGGGTCCTCTTCCTTGTTCTATTTTCATTAATGATCTTCCCTTAGTCCTTTCACACTGTTCAGTTCTTCTCTTTGCAGACGATACCATCATTTATACTTCAAAACCTCATATGACCCAAATTCAAAATATACTCCAATCAGATTTTAATGCATTGCAAGATTGGCTCTATTCTAATAATGTATTACTTAATGAAGCTACATCTTCTACATCTACAAAGTGTATATATAAATGAAAATCTAATAATCTAATTATAATTTGTAATGACCTGCACGTAAATACCTGCACAGAGTAGACCAAATTAAATATTTGGGATTATGGCTGGATCCTGAACTTATTTTTAAACCTCACATTGACTATATACTTCGTAAAATTAATTTTGGAATGAGTGTATTTTACAGATCTAAAACTTGTTTTACATTTAACGTTCGAAGAAGACTTGCTACACAACTTATATTACCCTTCTTTGATTATGCAGATGTAGTTTATCAGAATGCATCTAAAACTTTTGCCTCTGACTACCTGTCACAGTTTGAAAAGGACCCAAAAGGAAAAGCTGGTTAACAGAGGTTTATTGGAAAACAGAATAAATGTCAACACAGGCTGTCTGCCGGTCACCGGCCGTCTAGGCGGATGCAGAACAGGATAACGGAACCCAAGGACCAGACTGCAACCAGGCAGGATGAAAGGCACAGGTAGTTGCGGTCAGAAAGTGCATGCTGGTAACAACGAGCACAGACTCCACTGGGCAGAAACAGCAGCACACAGGATAGCAGGTGAAATCTGTCGTCTGACATACACACACAGGACAAGAATAAGCAACAGTAATTTACTATAATGATGCGTCTGTAACGGGCATGAATGAACAAACAATAAACCGACAAAGAGGGGAAAAGAACACGAGATCTAAATAGGCAGAAAATCAGGGCAAAAGGGAAACAGGTGTGAGAAGAGCTGGAGCGCGAACGCTGATTGAGAGTTAGCTCATCTGAGTGAGCGAACGTGAAGGAGAGCGATAAGAGAAATGAAGCTCTAGCACAAGTTCTGCCGGGAAGATTCAATTGTTACGTCACTCATTACCTTCTCATCTATCCAATCGTGTTCTTATACTAGTGGTATATAAGATAGGTACTTACACATGTCTGAGTTTGCAGATGCTGACGCTTCCATTTACCTCCATCCTCCCCACCACCACCAAGACGGTTCCTTCCCCTCCATCCTCCCCACCACCACCAGGATGGTCCCTTCCTATACCTTCCAGGGGGTCGGCTGCACCCCTTCTTTGTCTTCAGGCAGGCAAATGCAGAGTCCGGACCCTCGGATTGCGAGCTATGGACGGGGCCTACGCCAAAGAACTTTATTGCTTGCTGGGCTGTCAATAAATGTATAATTGTTACAGTATTCATTCTCCCGAGTCTTTCTGGTAGAAACAAGCAGAGGGACTCCTGACACTACCGTTTATAATAAACTGTGTAGATTTATTACTGGATGCTCATTTTTTTTTACTCACCATTGTATTATGTACAACTTACTCAAAAGGTATCCACTCAATATTACAGTAGAAGGCATCTTCACTGGATGCAATTTATTTTCAAATGTGTACATTTTAATTACCCTAATTATTTGAGAAGGTATTTGCTATTATATTTTTCATCATATTAAGACATTATTCACATTATTTTTTTCTTACCCCTTTAGTTAAGAAAGTTTCTGGGAAGAAAGCATTTAGGTTTAAAGCTCCTGCAGATTGGAATAAATTACCCTTAAATGTACGTTCATTGACTTCATTGTATATGTTTAAAAATGGTTTGTTTCGTTGTTTTGAAACTTGTTGTAATTGCTTTAGATGATATATCTATGATTATATTTATTAATGCTAATGTTGTAGTGGTGTGTTTGTTGGTTTGAATTAGGAGACCTAATGAATTTTGTTTTTGTCTTGTCTATATTGTTTTGTTTTGTCATATGTTATTTAACTTTTGTGTATTAGGAACCCCTTGAAAATGAGATGATGCATCTCAAGGGGCTTATCCTAAAGAATAAAATGTGTTACAATCATCAGCGAACAGCCAATCACAAAGAACATAAAGAGTGTCAGTTTGATTCACTTCTCGCAAAAGAGATGGTGCAATTCACTTCTATTCTGAAGATTATGAGATCATTTTGAAAATTATCCATGAAGTTAAAAGCGTTTACAAGGCAGTTATAAACACTGCCTCAAAAGTTTGAGTAGGCAGCTGAAAGAAAATATCAATGCTACATCATCAATGTAGGTGAATCAAAGAGGTTCACAAATAGCTCAAATGAATACACAATGTTTAAAAGCATTATATATATATATATATATATATATATATATATATATATATATATATATGAATGCATGTATTATATTTATATTCATTAAAAAGTTTAATATTACTTGTTAATTATTAAGCTATATTACTTATACGAATATAATATAGGAATTAAAAGTAATTATAATTTATATAACATACATATAATGAATAATTAGCAGCAAAAGATGAGCAATTTTGTCTCTAAAGTTTTTTCACTATAAACTGCTTTAATGTGGAGCGAGAGGTAGAGGCTTTTTTCTTGCATCAGATACATGTCACTGTACTGATTGGTCCGGTTTGGATCTCCGATCTCTCAAAATAAAACCTGCTCCAAAGCAGGTTAGCCAAGTGCATGATGTCAAAACCAATCCACCTTCTTGAGCACGAAAAATCAGAGTTCCTTTTCGAGGGAACGCAACACTGCGTCGAGAATCGACACTTTGGGGACGCTCCCTTAGCGTGCGCCTCTGAAGTAAGAATGAAACTAATCCAATCCTGATTGGTGTTGCGTCGTGACGTAACATGTGACGGCATAACCGGATGCATAAAAGTGACGCTGACACACACACACACACACATCAGCTTTAGCTCTTCAGCAAGCGCTCTCTGTGAAACTGTCTGTCTTATTTGGTGTTGTTTGTCTGTGCAAAGCTCTGTATTATGGCGAGTGAACAATACACTAAGTGTGTGCACCCCTGCCCAAGATAATATATATGCCACGGGTGGGGACACGCATCAGCTATGTGTGTGTATTGTTTAGGGGCGCAGCACACACTGTCAGCTCTCGAGAGGGCTGCCTGTGCACACTGTGAAGCATTTCCTATTAGAGTGCTGCGCTCCCGCTTGGCTATATTATTTCCTGATGATGGCCAGGCTCGCGATCCCCGCGGTTCGGGTCCTGCGTCCATTGAGGCAGCGCGACGGCTTAGATCGTGGAGATCGCAGAAGGATCTCGCGGATGAGAACGAGACTGCTGAGGCACATTTTCTCTCATCATCCGCAGATTCTATGACACTCGTTCACGACGCAGAAGCCCGCGATGCGGCTTCTTCTGCCCGTGACAAGTGCCCAGTGCTCGAGCTATCTGTTTATAAGGAAGTAGATGTGCTCAGCATCGGGAACGAGCAACATGAGTCACACTCGCCGGCTTATGTTTCTGCTTATGTAGAGCTCGTGGAGGTTGTGATGCGTGCTGTGGCCAGACTAGATAAATATATAGATAAAAAAAATATATATATATATATATATAAAATATATGAGCTGGCCACAAAATAATCAGGATGATCCCCGTCAAAATGAACTAGACGAGAGATTCCTGTAGCACCGTTCACAACCTCAGAGCCGGGGCTTACTGTTTTTCCCAGATCTTTCTAAAAATATAAATATATATGTGTAGATCCTGGGAAAAACCCCACTCTTTACGTATCTCACCACATTCATTATGTGTTTATTCGAATGTGGTGGGTGCGAGAGAGTCGGGTTATGGCAAGATGCCGCAGATGGAGGAAGCTTTAGCGAGCTATCTTTCTTCTGTTCCGGCATCTTCACTTTAAGCCCCGGCGCTGCCCAACAAACCGTGCAGGGACATCTCTGCACTGGTTGGCTGGGCTTATATGGTGTAGGAAATCGATGTTGCTCTTCCGCCGTTAAAAACGTTTCGGGACACATCGGTTTCCAGCGAACGCAGGCTGCACTGTCCGCCCCACATTTTTGCGGCCAGGCAGCATTCGCGTTCACCAATCGAGAATCATTTTCGGTCCAGCCCTGCCGGAAACCCGCTTCAGGGGGTCGCGAACGAATCCCGATTAATACCCGAAGCCAGGCTCGAGAGCCTGGTTCCTTTGGTCAAATATTTAGAAAAGGTCAGGCTGGTGCGTGCCTGCACTCTATGACGATTTTGCAGGCGTACCAGGCCGATCTTCTTAAAGATCTAAGTGAGGCAAATATTTCCTGTTGGCCGCTCTGCTATCTCCTTCTGGCCTGTTTTCCAACGCTGTCACTACAGTCGTTGACAAGCTTCAGGATGCGAAAAAAAAAAAAAAGGGAGAGCGTTTCTTCTATAGCCCCTCCTGCGGGAGTTTGGCAAACAGAGGAAGCACTCTCTACCGAAGTCCTCCAGCCAGAAGGGTGACCTGAGGGCCGTCCTTCAGGCGAAGAGGTCCTAATTGTAGGACCTCTGAGGGCCTCAGGGAAGAAGATGTTGTCACGCCGTCTTTGACGCTTCAGGCCACATCGATTTCCAGCGAACGCACTCTGTGGCGTTCGTCCCAAAAGCTTGCAACAGGGCACCGATTATGGTCACAAAATCTGTATCGACTTTTTTCCTGCCGGTCCTCCGCTTCAGGGAGTCGAGAATAGTGCTCGGAAAACACCAGAGGCCAGTCTCGAGGGGCTGGTTCCCTTAGTAGATTTTGTAGAAGAATGGCAACGCCTTCCGTATATATCTATATGGGTCCTGTATATCATAAAATATTATAAAATATGGGTACAGATTGCAGTTCGGTCACCGACCTCCCTAGTTTGCTGGCGTGGTACCGACTGCAGTGATTCCAGAACAGGCTCAGGTTATGGAACAAGAGGTACAGACTCTACTGGAATTAAGGGGCCATATAATGTGTTCCCCTACCAGACAGGGAGTCCGGGTTTTACAGCCGGTACTTTATAGTTCCAAAGAAGGATGGCGGACTGAGGCCAATTTTAGATCTAGGGCTTTTGAATCGTTCTTTGCGGAGATTCAGGTTCAAAATGCTTACTATTCCCTTTATCGTGAGCCATATCAGATCCGAGGACTGGTTTGTCACGATGGATCTAAAAGACGCTTATTTCATGTCTCCATCCTTCCATGTCACAGGAGGTTCCTGAGGTTGCTTTCGGGGGCGAAGCATACCAATATCGGGTTCTTCCGTTCGGCCTAGCACTCTCTCCCCGCACGTTCACAAAGTGTATGAATGCGGCTCTGGCTCCACTGAGGCTTCAGGGCATCCATATACTGAATTACTTCGACGACTGGCTCATATTGGCCCAGTCTCAAGAAATGGCAGTTCGGCATCGAGATATCGTCCTTGGCCACATTCAGAACCGGGGGTTGAGGCTCAACACTAAGAAAAATGTGTTGGACCCAGCTCAGAAGACTACTCTTCTGGGCGTGGTATAGAATTCGGTTATGATGCGGGCACGTATGTCTCCCGCTCGTATCGAATCCATCCTGGCCATGGTGTCCGGGATAAAGCTAGGCCAGGCCATCACTGTAAAGCAATTTCAAAGACTGCAGGGCCTCATAACAGCGGCATCCAACATAATTCCTTTGGGCCTGTTTCACATGAGGCCCCTTCAGTGGTGGCTCATAGCCAAGGGTTTTTTCCCCAAGGGGAATCCATTCCGTATAACAAAGGTTATGCGCAGATGCCTTCGTTCCCTATTAATATGGAAGAAACCTTGGTTCTTGTCCCAAGGGCTAGTGGTAGGGGCGTCATGTCGCCGGGAAACTGTTTCGACAGACGCTTCCCTCGCTGGCTGGGGCGCGGTCTCGGATGGCCGCTTTGCCAGGGGTCTGTGGCAGGACCATCATCATTCTTGGCATATAAATTGCCTAGAGATGTTGGCTGTGTTCAGGGCTCTGAGGAGCTTCCTCACAGACATCAAAGGTTACCACGTCTCAGTGGTAGCTTGTCTAAACCGACAAAGAACACTCAGATCGCGCCCTCTATCCAGATTGGCGTATCAGAGCATTTTATGGCCCCAAGGGAAAATATTATCTATAAGAGCAATATATGTCCCGGCGGTTCTGAATCAGGGAGCAGACATCCTGTCGAGGCAGGGGCTGAGGCCCGGGGAATGGAGACTCCATCTAGAGGTGGTGGAGTTCATATGGCAGAGGTTTGGACCAGTGGAAGTGGATCTGTTTGCGTCTCGAGGGATGTCCATCCCACTGTCCACTTTGGTTCTCCCTCACTCATCCAGCCCCGCTGGGGTTGGATGCCATGGTACAGGCCTGGCCGAGGCTTCGCCTGTACGCTTTTTCCCCCGATCGCTCTGCTCCCGGGAGTCCTGGAGAGGGTCCGTCAGGAGGGCATCAGTCTTCTTCTGATAGCCCTGTTTTGGCCAGCCCGAGTATGGTTTTCAGACTTAATTTCACTCCTGATAGCTCCGCCATTGCAGATTCCTCTGAGGAGGGGTCTGTTGTCTCAGGCAGAGGGCACTATATTCCATCCTCATCCAGAGCTGTGGAGATTGTGGGTCTGGCCTCTGAGGGGGCTCAGTACCTAGATGCTGGTCTATCATCTGGGGTGGTCGAAACCATACTTATCTCTGGGGCTCCGTCTACTAGGAGATTATATGGCCTCAAGTGGAATATTTGTCTACTTGGTGTAGAGAACTTGAGTTAGACCCAGTTAACTGCCCAATGGCTTCAGTTCTGGAGTTTCTTCAAGATCGTTTCTCTGCGAATCTCTCCCCATCCACACGTAGGGTGTACGTGGCTGCCATTGCGGCGTTCCATGCACCACTAAATGTTGGGCCTTTAGGGAGGCACCAACTGGTCATACTATTTCTCCATGGTATTGGAGGATGAGACCGACAGTCAGGTCCAGGGTTCCTTCCTGGGACCTGGCCGTGGTTCTCGAAGGGCTATCCCTGGCTCCCTTCGAATACCTCCAGTCGGCTTCGCCTAGGACCTCACGTTCAAGATAGCCTTTCTCTTAGTTATTTCTTTAAAGAGACTGGGAGATCTCCAAGCCCTGGCATTATCGCCAGCTTGCTTGGGGTGTGCCCCCGGCGGAGTTAAGGCCATCCTGCATCCGAGACCCAGCTATGTGCCTTAAGTGCAATTTATCATGGCTAGGTCCATGGTCCTGCAAGTATTCATCCTCCACCGCATGTGTTGGCAGAAAAGGAGAGGTTCCTTGCTCTGCCAGTCAGAGTTCCGAGTATTACCTTGAGAGGTCCTCTTCTTGGAGGAGGTCGGACCTACTGTAGTGTGTTTTGGATCACCTATTAGGGGCTCCCGGTTATACAAACCTTAAGTAGGCCTACAAGGTGCGGAATTTCCCTTCACCTTTGGCCATTAGAGCTCATTCTACTAGAGGCATGGCGTCCTCTAGGGCCCTCCTTTCGGGAGTTCCCATCAAGGAGATCTGTGAGGCAGCCGGTTGGGCTACCCCACACACTTTTGTTAGGTTCTATAGTCTGCACCTCCCTAGTACGCTTGGCGCACACGTGCTCTCGTCCTAGCTGAGTGCCTGAATCAGTTTCACTCCGGGGCAGGCCTGTTTTTCGGTGCGTGGCCTAGTGGGCATTCGTTCCCCAAAGTGTCGATTCTCGACGCAGTGTTGAGTTCCCTCGAAAGGGAACGTCTCGGGTTATGACTAAAACCCTTGTTCCCTGAGAAGGGAATGAGACACTGCATCGTCCTGCCACGCCCCTCGAGGCCTTAGAGCGTCTTGCTTCATCGCGGAGCTGATGTGTGTGTGTGTCAGCGTCACTTTTATGCATCCGGTTATGCCGTCACATGTTACGTCACGACGCAACACCAATCAGGATTGGATTAGTTTCATTCTTACTTCAGAGGCGCACGCTAAGGGAGCGTCCCCAAAGTGTCGATTCTCGACGAAGTGTCTCGTTCCCTTCTCAGGGAACAAGGGTTATAGTCATAACCCGAGACGTTTTCTCAAACTAATCTCGAACTTACCTGGGAAGCAACTGAAACCAGCTTTGTGCAACAGGCCACAGGTGTAAACAGGGCCTGAGACTTGACTCCATTAAAATCAACCTGTTGTCATTTCAAAATCTGTGTTTATTAATATTCTTGCTGTATTATGTGGCCTCTCCTTCTCAATAATACACATTCCTTACAGTTGGATAACATATTTCTTATCTTGGCCATTCTCACCTACAAGGCCTTACTTTTGGTAAGTTAATAAGGCAGCCTTGACGTTGACAAATCCAATTCAACAATAACAATCACTCAACAGCAATCCACAACGTCACACTTATGAACTCGTTCACATGGCAATAGGATGTGCTAAAAATCTTCCCCTCCACCATAGATCAAATATTACGTACATAAATCCGACGCCCCGAGAAATGAACAGCCAGGTTTGATGTCAGTGACATCAAAGGCCATTGGTTCTCATGTGTCTCATGGCCAATTGCAACACACTATGTCTAAATTTTGTTATTATCGTAGAGCTTCAGAAGAACTATATAGCACATGTGTCACAGGCTGGTTGCAGCAGAGACGAAACTCGATCTTAGTGCAGCAGTCTTTATAGAAAACAAAAATCACACTATCTGAAATACATCTAAAAAAAACAAAAACACGGTACAACCGGTAAATAGCAACGACAACAGACTAAACACAGGGCTTAAATACTCTGAACGGAGGTGAACAGAGGAGGTGAACAGAGGAGGGAGGGATGGAGGGATGGAGGGATGGAGGGAGGGAGGGAGGGAGGGATGGAGGGAACGGAGACATAGTCGACTGTCATCTTCAAGTACTGTTAAAACGAGCCAATGCACATTGGTGTACGTGAAATGCATCACACACTCTGCCCCCGTAGCGTGGGTATAAATACAGAAGTGGATGCACGCACTAGTTGTTTTTCGCTGAGGAGCCGATCGTAACTCCGAGACAGCGGTGGTCCAGCAATAGTGGCGACGGGACTATGTCTCCGTTCCCTCCTTCAGGGAACGAGGGTTACATACGTAACCAAGACGTTCCCTTTCAGTCGTTCACGTTCAACGTAATCGACGTGTCGACTGATTGGGATCCCAATTAAAACGCCACTAGTGCTGCCACCTTCCAGTGCCTAGACAAAAGCTTTCTGATCCCCCCGCATTATTTGAGGTAGAGAAGGGACAGGGCTTAGGCCTGGGAAGTCACTGCTGTTCCACAAGACCACTGGAAAAACGTTCTCTTTGGTTGGAAAGGAATACGCTGCGGAAGCCACATCCTGCCCGAAGGGAGGTAACATGTGGACAATACACATATGGACTGGGCGGATGACTGGGCAGTACAACATATGGAATGTCACTTGGGTGGCTCCAGCCTATGACAGGGGGAGACTCAACCGGACAGTGAGGGAAGACACGGGCTTGCCGCAGGGAGCTTTACCATGGAAGAATACACATATGAGATCACCATAGGGATCACAACACATGGACCCAGCCTAACACAGGTTTCACCAGTGCATACGAGTGATAGGCCTGGCTTTGGACGTTCCGCCACGTCCTTTGACAGTGAAACTGGCTTCATGTGAAGGGAGCCCATAGGAAGCAGCGGTTTGACACATAGGCTAGTTCTCTAGCGAACGTGATAGGTGTCGCCCAGCCCCCAACTCTATTAACATCTGTTCAGCGAGGCACTCTGTGTCAATGCCTAGGAGGGAGCAATACTCTCACTTAGGAGCAGCTCACCACCCAGGTGGGCACATGGATCTTGGGAAATGACCAAGATGAAGGCAACCACAGGTAGTGGGCCAATCTCTGCTTGGAAACAGCTTCCCTTCTGCTGGTCTCCATAATAAACAAGAGCTGGTCTGAGGTCCAGGCTTTGCATCATGAGCACGTATAACCGCAATGGAGTAGACGGACAGAGAAAAGCCAGGGCTGGGTCTTCCTCCTCCGGGGCAGCGCTTGCAGGCTCACCACCTGGTCCCGTAAGAGAGGTAGGAACCTTGGGCACATATCCAGCCCGAGGCCTCAAATATCTTGAGTTAGCCGGCCCGAATTCCAGGCATGATTCGTTGACCGAAAATGCGTGCAAGTCCCTACCCTCTAGATAGAGACCAAGCAAGCAGGAGAACTGTTTCTCTAAAAACAGGATTTTTAACTCACTGCCTGCAAGGCTCAAGGGAGGTCTCTGCAGTGCAGTAGCACCAGAGATAAGTCCCAAGAGGGTGAAGAGGGGATGCAAAGCAGTCTCCTTGCTCGCCTCAGGAACCTGACGATCAAGTCGTGCTTTCCACGGATTTGTATCCACTGCATCATGGTGTGCGTCAATACAGAGGCAACAACATTTTGAGGTGGAGGAGACAGCCCTCACTCCAACCCATTAGCAGGAAAGAAGCACTGAAGTGATCGAAAACCTTCGGGATCTCCTCACGGAGAGAAGACTCATTTCAACAAATAGGTCCCACTTCTAAGGGGGAGCATGCCTCATTTTGAGAGAGTGCTCTCACAGAAGTGATGGTCTCTACGGCATAAAAAATATTGCGGTAGTAACCAGAACCCCGTTCTTTTTAGAACCAGACCTGGAACTCTCCAAGGTATAAAGGCAGGTGCCATCATGCCCCATCCCTGAGAGGGAAGGAGTCAGGAAGGGCTATCGAGAGGAGAGGTCTGGTTGGGCCAATAAGGAGCAACATGCGAGGGGAGCATAGCTCAACGGTCGCCATGTTGTCTTTTCAACCCAGTACATGCTCGCTGAGCAGCGGTGTCTCAAAGCAAGGTGAACTGCAAGCAACTCGAGGCAATGGATGCCAATGCAGTCGGAGGGCCACCCAGACCTCCGTTACTGCATGCCCTTTGTACGTGGCCCCTCAGCCGGTATTGATGGACACTCGTTCTAGGGACCGTTGGCCCAGAGAAACAAAATGTCTGTTACGGACTGAAGGTTTGGCGGCAGGCCAGGGTGCTTTCACACAGAGCGTGCCGCTCTGCCACGGCCACCTCGGGATTCGGCCGTAAAGTCAGCACTGAAGCGGTCTTCATATGGAGGAAGCCAAGTGGCTGCATCTACCATATGCCCCAGGAGCCACTGAAGAGTTTCAGTGGGACCCTTTCTCACTTCTATACAGCACTAACCATCCACATACTCTTTTCAGGGATGCAGAGGCCCAAATCCATCTCCAAACTTAAAAAAGAGATCCTCAGGCTGTGGATGAGTTTACTCTTTCCCAGTTGACCTGAGGACCCAACTGGCTATGAGCACTTGAAGGGTAGGACTTTGTACTGATACTTCACAGCTTTCAAACGCATGAACACAGGATGGCCTGTGGTGCGGAAGGATAGAGATCTGAAGTACATGTCTCTCAGGTCGACTGCTACAGACCAATCTTGGGGACGGAGCATTTGGAAATGCAGCTCTGTGTAATGAATTGAACGGAGACTTTCGAAAAAGGGCCCGTCTCACTTAACACAGGACCAAGATGGTCGTGACCCACCTCTCTAGGGTACAACACATCTGGGTGTCGGCTGGCGAACAAGAGAAGGCTGAAGGGTGCAAGGCTTTGCAGAGACACACACCACCAGATTAGCCCTCTTGGGGCCAAGGAATGTAGAAACTTTCTTTGAATATGTGGGTACCACTAGCTCCACTTTTTTGGGAGCCAGCGGCGAAACAGACACACACATAAAACAAAAACTTCACCCGGCCCTCCACCAAGTGAAGGGAGTTTATCGGTGACCATCTCCTAAGAGCATTCCTCCATCCCTGGGTGGCCCGCTCAGGAAAGGACTCACGGTCACTGGACTCAGGTGATTTCTGGAAGAGAAAGGTGCCATCCACGCCCTTGTCAACTCCTCATGCACTTCAGGAAAGAAAGGTACCGGAGCGATTGGCTGAGAAACAGACCGACCCTCTCTGAGTCTCTGGATCCGGCTCAGGCAATGCTGGTCTCCCAGAGAGAGTCAGCGCAGCCGAGTCGTTATCTCCAGAGCCCAGCTCCCCTTCCGATGCTGCGACGGACATCCTGTCCTCTGGAGGGGGATCTATTTCTATTTCAATCTATTTTATTTTATTAATTTTTTTTTGTGTGTGTGTGTGTGTTCCATTGGAAACTACATCGTTTTGAAATGACTGTCACGATCCCTGTGCTGTGTCTTGTGTTTTGTAAGGACTTTTATGTAGAAGTATATATAGTAGTTCCCATTGTTTCTGTGTTCACTTCCTGTGTTTGGTTACTGTTTTGCCTTGTACCCTGTTTTGTCGCTATAGTTACCCTCATAAGTTCCCATGGCAACAAATCACTAACAGCTGTCCATCATTAGCCACTTGTTAACCTGTCTATTTAAACCCCTATTATTCAGTTGTTTGTTTGGTCATTGCTCTTGTATGTGTGTTCTTGTTGTTCCCTGCGTTCTGTTTGGATTATTCTCTTGTTCTTGAATAGGATTATCTGTGTTTCTCAAATAAACTGGTGCTTGCATCTGGATTCTCTCTCTCTCTGTCTCTTACCTGCTCACATGTTAAAATGACAAGGAGGAGTCAATAGTGACAGACTTTTCATTTTCAGATGAACTATAGTTTCAGCTTTCTCAGGAAATATTAGCTTTATAGTTTGTTTTCTGAATACAGAAAGCAAGATTTAAAAAGTGTCAATCAAAGGAATATGAATGAAATAAAAGACAATGAAATTAAAATGACAAAATACTCTGTAATTTGCCAGAGAAAGAGATGTTTGTTTTAATGTTGGATTTGAAGCACTTACAGTAAAGTACACAGTACAGTAAAATGTGTTATCTGTCCTTTCAATGTTTCATTCTGGAGGAAATTACATTTTAATTTGAGCTTGAACCTGCACTAAATAGAAATTCATTTAAAGATGCTTTAAAGATTATCCAGCCTCTAATCCGTGATAGATGTCTTCACCCTCAAATACATTATTGACCGTAATGCTTACGATAAAACAAAATTATAACGATCTCTTCTTTAAAATGCATTGTTACTACCATTACTTTGAGGACATTCTAAATGAGAGAATACATTAATCTTGAAATCCTTTAATGGGTCTGTAAACTGCACTTTCACAAAGATAAAAGACAAACCGCTTTCTATCCATCATCAATTACTAGTGCTCAGCTATAAGGAAAGAAATTTTTCACAATGTAGATTGTTTTGCTGTGGATTTGGAAAGCCATATCTGTGAAATAGGAAGTGGCCTCGTCAAGCGTTTCGCTGTTTACAGTGGCTCTGAAATCCACATTTGAGTCAATATTGGGTTAGGCTGGGAGGGAGACTGCGCTCTGATGCATGAAGAGACTGCTGTCCTCCCACAGATGCTAAAGATGAAGTTTCCTATTCCATAATTAGAGATGAGAGACTCAGGTTGTAAACAACATGTAGGCCTACGCTACGCTTTCTCCTCAGCTTGAGAGTATGTTGCCGTAAAATGAACTCTTCGCCAGGGTTTATACAGCCTGTATGCCCTTTTGTCGTCATTGTGTGTTTATGTACATGTGTGTTTTACTGCATGCTATTTTGTACGTAATTTAACAAACACATTTTGTTAAGCCCCAGAAGAACATTGTATATATATAGCAGACAACATATATATTACAGGGGTTGCTCTTTCAGAGATCAGGAGGCTTAACCTCTTACAATCCTTGACTATTTTGGGGGATTTCCGCCTGGATTTACCTACCCAAATGAAAAGCCTCCCATTTCCACATATTTTTTTCAAAATAGACAATTTTGGTGTCATTTTACAGGAAACCCTTTGCAGTTTCATAAAACAGTGCTAAAAGTGATAAACATTTAAGTTTATGTTGTCTGAGCTGAAATAAACCCCCCAAAAAATAGGCGCTTTTAGATTTTTTTATTTTAAATTCATTTTTGAAAGTGTATAGCTCAGGCCCTGTTAGCAGTAGCAACATGCAGACAAGTATGGCTGTTTCCTCTAGATGCCAACAAACACTGGAAAAAAAATCTTTTCTCTATTATAATAATTGAAAAAGATATTTATATTATTCTGAAGGGAGGACTATTACATTTTTTTATGTAATTTTCACCTATCCAAATGTAAACTCTGCTCATACCCATATCCAGTGGTATATATGCAATATTCCAGTGTAATTTTACAGAAAACCCTTTGAAATTATATAAAACACTGCTGAATGTGATAAACATTATAGTATATGTTGTCTGTGCTATAATAAACAAAAAGAAAAAATAGGCGCTTTATGATTTTGATCATTTTATTCTTTCAGAAGATACAAGACTTATCTTTTTTTTTTATTATTGCCTAAAATCGGTGGTCTATTACAATCTAGAACAGGATCCTCATCCCCCAGATTTATATCATTCATTATATGGGCATCAGTTTTGTCACCTGTGTTGTTCATCACCTCAACATCACCGGCCAGCCTCCTGGAGATCAGATGCCAACTGTGCCATGCAAACTGTGCCATCTTCAATCTTCAACAGAACCTGAAACAAAGATATCACTGTTTATACATAGTTTCTGCACTGTAATAATATCCATTTCACAATATCAAAATGTAGATTTACTGAAATGGCCATTTTATTCAACTTATGCAAAGTTGGAAACTATTGCGCAATCATACTTTCGTTTCAATATCCAAAACGTTTGACAATTATTTTCAAATAATAGTTTATCAGATTGGTTGCTGTGCTTTCACATTTCAAACTAACAATAACTTTATCAAAAAATGTATATAAACATTGTAAATGCTGAAAAAACAAAGTTATACAGTACGTACCCAAACGCAGTGCGTCTTGCATGGCCACTCCAAATTTCTCCAAATTTAGAAACCAGTTGCACTTCCAAAGATCGCTTTTATCAATGCTTTTATCTTTCTATATGCAATTATAGAAATCAAAACAGTAGTGAATCAAAACTTGTAGTGATACAAGGGTGAGTGAACGATGACAGAAAAAGTACTTTTTGGGTGAATTATTCCTTTAAATAAAGAGTAAATTGAGACTTTGGCTGTCTCTCTGCTGTCTAACCACTGACATATTACAGATATGCTGTTTGTGATTCTCTTTCCAACAGACACATTTCACACAGTTCCAACTTTTTCTTTCCAACAGCAGTAGTTGTTATGTAGGCTCTATAATATGAGCCTCACCCTGTGGTCTGTTCCTACACACTGCAGTGTGGGTGACTCATCAGAAAGAGAACAGCAGATCCACAACGCAGAAGGAAACTAGGAAGGGTCTGCAGCACATTGAACCAATTAACTCCACACCACTGGCAGGGCTGACCTTTGGAGGCGTTTCACACTGATGTAATTGACGCTGCAAAGGCTGTTGCGTTGGGGATGATAAAATACTGCCGCATTACCATAGAGCAAAATATAATTTGTGCTGTTATGTCAATAACAGCTTACAACATAATTCAGTCCTTTATTTTCTTGTTTTTTACAATCATGGCCCTGTCAGAAGGCTGCTATGGCTGCAGTTCTGTAACATTTATTCCATGCTTGGCAGTGCAGAACCTGTCAAGACTCTAAAAACCATGTAAAAGGAATTCAAAATCAATTCGGAAACATAAAAGTAGGGCAACGCAGACAGAAATGTGTGCTGACTGCTTTAACACTTTGGGATCACTGCATCAGTGTGAACTGGAGCCAATAAATGTTCAAATGAACTTATAGCAGTAGGAGACTTAATGAACAGACACATAAAACAGTTCAAATGAATGAAGACGTTGCATGAATGTCTCAGTTAAGTAATGTAACCCTCGTTCCCTGTGTAGGGAACGGAGACGTTACGTCGGATGATGACGAATGGGGTTTCACTTAGAAAGCCTATCGGACTTCGAGTATACAAAAATAGCCAATGGCAAATAAATGCCATGGGTCTGCAGAATGTGCATAGTGTATCTCCACCTTACCTCGTGGGTATAAAAGGAGGGTGCCGGCAACATGCAGATATGTTTCTTCACTGAGGAGCCAAGACTGAACTCAGGCGATCCCCGCGGTACAGCGGAAGTGGCAGGAAGACGTAACATCTCTGTTCCCTACTCAGGGAACGAGGGTTACATAGGTAACCGAGACGTTCCCTTTCATTGTCACTCCGAGTTACGTCGGATGACGACAAATGGGGTTACCAGTCTAAACACGCCACCTTCTCGGCTGTCTTCTAGTGCCCTGCGTAAATCTGAGATCCCTGTCGTGAGACTAGCATGGACGAAGGACTCCTATTTAGCACAGGAATACCAAGGTACACTGGGGAGCATATCCCATAGCTTTAGAGGAAATATGCAATTATTGCCAACCCAGAGGGGGGGGGGGGGGGGGGACTTAGAGAATACACATATGACGCGGAGAGATGCATATGGAGAACACTGGGGTGTCCAGCCGCAGGTGGAATATTTCAACCCCAGGGGTGGCAAGGTGGCTTGCCAAGGGAAAGACACATGCTCAGAGAGGCTTGCAGTGGAAATACACATGTGGGGGTCACTCAGGGGAGGGACCATGCACACGGGAGGCACCTAGCCGACGCGCAGGCAATAGACAATGGCGCCGACGTCAGGAGTGCTGGAGGAACTCAGGGCTTTCGGGGAAGCTCACCTGAGGAGATTATCGCACATATCCAGTCCGTGGAGTGGAATGGCGAGCAAGCGAAGACACCAGAGCGGGTCAAGTACTAGCCGGTTGAAGTGAGTACATGAGAGGACACTGGCTCCACTCAGAGATTATAGAATCTGGCGAATGTATTAGGTGTCGCCCAGCCTGCAGCTCTGCTGATGTCTGTTAGCGAGGCGCCATGTGCTAGAGCCCTAAGAGGACGCCACACTCCAGGTGGAGTGGGCGGTCACACCAGGGGGGCACGGTCGACCTTGCTGCTGGTATGCCAAAGCAATGGCATCCACTATCCAGTGAGACAACCTTTGCTTGGAGAGAGCCTTTCCCTTCAGCTTCCCACCATAACAGACAAAAAAAGTTGGTCTGAGGTCCTGAAACAGTGTGTCCTGTCTACATAGGCGCGGAGAGCGCGTACTGGACAGAGCAGTGCCAAGGCTGGGTCTGCCTCCTCCAGGGGCAGCGCTTGCAGGTTCACCACCTGGTCCCGGAAGGGAGTGGTAGGAACCTTGGGCACATATCCAGGCCAGGGTCTCAGGATCACGTGAGAGTGAGCCGGCCCGAATTCCAGGCACGCTTCATCAACGGAGAATGCGTGCAGTTCCCCAACTGTGTTTTCATTGACAGGAACTTAAGCTCCACTGATTGCAAAGTCTCAAAGGGAGCACTCTGCAGGGCAGTTAGAACCACTGAGAGGTCCCAAGAGGGAACAAGAGGAGGGCGAGGAGGAATCAGTCTCCTCGCTCCTCTCAGGAACCTGACGATCAGGTCGTGCTTCCCAACAGACTTACCTTCTACCGTATCATGGTGTGCGGCAATGGCGGCAACGTATACTTTGAGGGTGGAGGAAGACAGCCTTCGCTCCAATCCTTCTTGACCGAACACTGACCGAACATCTCCGGGGGTTTTCTCGGTAAAAAGAGCACCAGTTGACGAAGAGATTCCACTTCAACGCATAGGCGTGTTTCGCGGACGACGCTCTAGCGGAAGTGATGGTAGCTGGTGGTGGTAGGGTACTCAAACCTGCCTCATCCCATCCAGGAGCCACACATGGAGGTTCCAAAGATTGGGACGAGGGTGCCATAGGGTGCCCGTCCCTGAGAAAGGAGGTCCTTCCTCAGAAGAATTGGCCAGGGAGGTGCTGTCGCGAGGAGTACTAGTTCGGAGAACCAGGTCCAGGCGGGCCAGTGCGGCCCGACCAGAATGACCTGCTCCTCGTCCTCCCTGATCTCGCACAGGTCTGTGCAAGACGGCTCACTGGGGGAAAACGCATACTTGCGGGGCCCCGCGGCCAGCTGTGCGCCAGTGTGTCCGTGCCGAGCGTGCCCTCGGACAGGGAGTAAAACAGAGCGCAATGGGTCGAGTCGTGGGAGGCAAACAGATCTATCTGTGCGTCCCCAAACTGGTCCCAAACCAGCTGAACCGACTGGGGATGGAGTCACCATTCTCCAGGGAGGGGCTGAAGCCGTGGGAGCTCGTAGGCTCCACAGTTCAGGGCTCCAGGAAAAATGGCTCGAAGCAACCTCAGATGCTTCTGACTCCATAAGAGGAGGTGGCAAGCGAGTTGCGACATACGGCGGGAGCACAGACCACCTTGATGGTAGATGTACGCTACTGACGCGGTAATATCAGAGTGGGCAAGTATGCGTTGACCTTGAGCAACGCAAGAGCGGTGCAGAACAAGGCATACTGCCAGCAACTCGAGGCAATAGACATGCTAAGGGCGCTAGGTCCTTTCCAGGAGCTGGCGGCAGCATGTCCATTGCGCATGGCTCCCCAGCCCGTGGTGGAGGCATGTGTTGAGAAACAACATGCCCAGAAGCTCGTTCAAGGAGCACTAGCCCGTAGAAAACTAAGGTTCGACCACGGGGTGAAGGTCTGACGGCAGGTCGTAGTAACTGGTACTCGGAGCACGCCGTGTTGCCATGCCCACCTCGGGACTCAGTCGCGAAGCCAAAGCTGAAGCGGTCTCATATGAGCAATCAGAGCGGCAATGTTGCGGCTACGGATGCCGTATGCCCCAGGAGCCTCTGAAAAAACTTCAGTGGAACTGCACTCTTGCGCTTGATTGTCTCAGGCAAGTCAGCAGTGGCTGAGTGGAGAAGGCGACCGAGTCAATACTGAGAAAAGAGATCCTCTGCACGTAGCAAAGTTTAAACTTTTCCCAGTTGACCTGAAGGCCCAGACGAGCTAGGTGCCGGAGCACTGGGTCCCTGTGTTCGCAGACCTGGTCTCGAGAGTGAGCTAGGATAGCCAGTCGCCGAGATAGTTCAGGATGCGAACCCCGTGTTCTAGTCTCGATCGTACCCTTCGCCAGTAGGGTAGCAACCTCCGCTCTCATGATAGGGGCATAGTCACCGACCATAGTGGAGCGGACTCCCCTGAAGCGGGGAGGAGACCATGGGAACTGAATGACATAGCCTAGCCGATGGTTCGCGCGACCCAGCGGAACAAATAGGGAAGCTCTAGCCAGGCTCCCAAGAACTGAGCAGACGGGTCCGCTCGACATCCTGCACATCAGACAGGTTAGCCACAGAATGGTGGGCATCACCTGACCCAGGGAGCGTAGGCCACTTTCGTCGCTCGGAGAGCAAGTTCAGTGGTGGCGCGCAGCTCATTGAAGAGCCCTGGGTCAGTCCCGCCCTCGTGCATGTCCATGAGCATCTGGGTCTAGTAGACCAGCAGAATGGCCATGGCATGCAGTGAGGCCTCTGCCTGTCCTGTGGCGCTATAGGATTTCGCCACAAGTGTAGACAAAAAGCTAGAGGCTTCAGACGGGTGCGCCGAGAAGAAGCACTCTGAGGACACAGTAGCATCGCAACAGAGCGTTCAACCGGGGGGACCCCAGTGTACCCATGGGGTCTGATCGCTCACGGGTTGCGTCAATGAAGAGGGGGGTGTGGGGCACGGACGGATAGTCAGCGCCTTTGTTCCACACCATACCCTCAGGTCACCCTGGCCACCAGCCGAAGTAGCACCTCACGTGGAGCGTGAGAGATCGGGGTGTGGATGAGGGGACTCTCTCTCAACAAGATCATTGAGTCTCGACCGTAATGACGCGATGGTCATGGTCCCGCGGGGAGAACGTGAGTCATCCACAAACGCTGCTCTAGCGTGATCAAGTCCAAGAACGCAGAGCAGAGAATGTGCCCATCAAAATCAGAATTGAGTCGACCGCAACCGGAAATGCACGAGCGAGCCGTCTTTAAAAAGACGTGCCGCATGCGAGCTCTTTTGTGAGAAGAGAAAAAACTCTGCGATGTCGAAGCGAGCAGGGAGAAACACACTCACTGGCAGATCACTGCACAGATCAGCAGGCAATGTGAACTCGCCGCAGATCGCCGTCACACCAACACCGGAGAGTGGCTCGTCTCGTAGAGCGAAGTCAGAAATGGCTGTGAAGTGAAGATATACTCTTGGCTCCGAAGCAAAAACATATCTGCATGTTGCCGTCACCCTCCTTTTATACCCACAAGGTAAGGCGGATATACGCTATGCAAATTCCGCAGACCCATGGCATTTCTTTGCCATTGGCTCGTTTTGTATACTCGAAGTCGATAGGCTTTCTAAGCGAAACCCCATTCGTCGTCATCCGATGTAACTCGGAGTGACAACGAAAGGGAACTCTTTTGTTTTTTTGTGAAGGCCAACTTTTCTGGAGGTATCAAGAAATGTTGATTTCATTTGTGTTTTAAGACAAATTAAAGGGGTGGTTCAGGATTTTGGACATCGGACCTCATTTCCAAGTTAGCCTGGGTGTTATTTATCAGTGGAGACAGTTTTCAAAAATTTTCATCCAGTCCTTCCAGTTGCATGGTTCGCCGGGGCTAGGCTAGCGCGAGTCAATGGTATCTGCTAGCCTGCCATTAAAAACGGTTTTACCCACTCCACAATACACCAAAAGCAAATAAATTATAACACCAGTCTATCGATGTAAATGTCTGTTGAGAGAATAATGTAAGAGATCAAAGAAATCAAGATTGTTTTTGGAGGACCAATGTTGTTGTACTGAATTGCATTTATTAAATTAATTCACTCATGGATTGACACTTCTTAGCTGGCTTAATAGTTTAGGTTAGTTGAACACCAACTTTAAGTTTGCAAATGCAATAAAACTCAAGTTGGGTAAACTAAAAAAATCCTGTAGCTGGTTGCCTTAAACAACATTTCTTTTCTCACCAATTGACTGATTCAGATGAAATTTGGCATGTGTCATCTATAGACACTTATGACAAAAAGTTATCAATATAATTTTAATTAGTCAAACCATTCAGAAGATATAAGCCCATTCATTTTGTAGCCATGGCTCCATACACTTCTTAAACTATATCTTCTAAACCATTTGATGAATCCAAATTCTTTTGATAACTTTTTTGTCTTTAGGGTCTCTAGATGACACATACAAAAAATGGTGTTGAATTGACAAATGGTCTAGGAAGAGTTTTAAAAAAAGTATGTTTATCAAAAGCACAAAATGGGAAAATAATTGTATGCATGGCATACAATCGCAAAAGTTTGATTGTAACCTGTATAGTTGTGGAGATATGAGCAAAAACATAAAAGTATTTATTTTACCACCAGCACATATGGTCCGATCCGGGTGGATGTGTGAAACTGAGTAGTGGGGGGCATTTGGGATCACCCTACCAAATTTGATGTTTCTAGGACTTACAGTTTTGGCTGGCCAGAAAATTTTAGGGCAGAAAAGAAGAAGAAGAAATACAAATTCACGCCTGTACAGTAGAGAGCGCAGCACAGCTGAAACAAACCTTTCAGATGCTGCCATTCTGGAATAGGATGCAGGAGAAGAAAGTACAACACTCTTACTTCATCAATTAAGAAATAAATAAACTCACATGTGATGTTTATCTAAAGTAATTTTTACTTATTAGTATGGTTGATCATTGAAGGTCAGCAGCAAAGACACTGGTTAAGAAATGTATTTGTGTTATATTTTGTTTTAAACATATTTAATTATTGCAGGTTTGTGTAATAATTCAAGTTTCCATTTCAATCTTTTTATTCATTTTGAGGAACACCTAAACTGTTTTTGTGCAAGTGAGATGAGTAAATGCTCACATTTAGTCTAGAACTACAATAACCATCATGTAATTACGATTCCTCTCTACAGGGGGACATGAGAGCTGTCAGTCAGTACATGGGAAAACAAAGTAACTTGCGTTACTTATTTGAAAAAGTAACGTCTTGGTTACGTATGTAACCCTGGTTTTAAACATATTTAATTTTTGAAGGTTTGTGTAATAATTCGAGTTTCCATTTCACTCTTTTTATTCATTTTGAGGAAAACCTAAACTGTTTTTGTGCAAGTGAGATAAGTAAATGCTCACATTTAGTCTCGAACTATAATAACCATCATGTAATTACGATTCCTCTCTACATGGGGACATGAGAGCTGTCAGTCAGTACATGGGAAAACAAAGTAACTTGCGTTACTTATTTGAAAAAGTAACGTCTTGGTTACTTGGTTTCCTTCAGGGTACCAGGGTTACATACGTAACCGAGACGTTCCCTTTCAGTCGCTCACGTTCGACGTAGTCTGGAGTGGCTCCAGCCTATAACAGGGAGGAGACTCAACCAACCAGCGACGCCAGAGCAAGCTCTGCAAAGGGAAAGACACGAGCTCGCTGCAGGGAGCCGTACCGTGGAAGAATACACATATGGGATCGCCGTAGGGATCACAACATATGGACCCAGCCTAGCACAAGTTCCACCAGTGCATACGAGTGGTAGGCCAAGCAACAGACGCTCCGCCATGTCCAATGCCAAAGGGGTGTGGAGGAACTCAACAGGGTTCAGCAAAAGGGGAGCTCAACTGGAGCAAGAATGGGGCACGTATCCAGTCCATAGGAGGGGAATGACACATCAAGCCGACACTTCGAGCAGGGGTTACGGTGTTAACCGGCTTCTATGTGAAGAGAGCACACGGGAAGCAACCGGCTCGACACATAGGCTATAGAATCTAGCGAACGATGGAGTTTGATGGAGATTGATGGAAAAAGGCCAAAGCAAGCAGGAGAACTGTTTTGACAGGACTTTTAACTCAGCTGCCTGCAGTGGCTCAAAGGGAGGTCTCTGCATTGCGGTTAGCACCAGAGATAAATCCCAATAGGGGCGCGAGGCGGATTAGGTCTCCTCGCTCCCCTCAAGAACTTGACGATCAGGTCGTGCTTTCCCACGGATCTCCCATCCACTGCATCGTGATGTGCGGCAATAGAGACAACATACACTTTGAGGGTGGAGGGAGACCGCCCTCGCTCCAACCCATCTTGCAGGAAAGAAGGAACGGAACTGATCAAACACCTTCGGGGGTCTTCTCGGTGAGAAGAAAACAACTCAACAAACAGGTTCCACTTCAGGGCGTAAGCATACCTCGTAGAGGGTGCTTTCGCAGAAGTGATGGTGTCTACGACTGACTGTGGTAGATCACCTAGAACCTCCGCGTCCCGTCTAGGGACCAGACATGGAATTTCCAGAGGTCTGGACGCTGGTGCCATACGGTGCCCCGTCCCTGAGAGAGTTGGTCTTCCCTCAGAGGAATGCGCCAGGGAGGGGCTGTCAAGAGGAGCATAAGTTCAGGGAACCAGGTACGGTTGGGCCAATAAGGGGCAACTAACAAGACCTGCTCCTCTTCCTCCCTGACTTTGCACAGAGTCTGTGCAAGAAGGCATACTTGCGGAGGGCCCGGGGCCAGCTGTGTGCCAGCTGTGTGAAGCAACCTCAGATGCTTCTGACTCTATAGGAGGAGGTGGTGGGCGAGTTGCGACATGCGACGGGAGCGTAGACCACCTTGATGGTTGATGTACGCAACGGTCACAGTGTTGTCCGTACGGACCAGTACGTGCTTGTTGAGCAGCGGCATTTTGAGGCGTCTCAAAGCAAGGTGTACTGCAAACAACTCGAGGCAGTTGATGTGCCAATGCAGTTGGGGGCCCGTCCAGATCCCTGTTACTGCGTGCCCGTTGAACGTGGCCCCCCCAGCCGTTGTTGGGCACATCTGTGTTGACCACAGCATGCCTGGCCACTTGTTCTATGGGTCTTTGGCCCGGAGAAATGAAGGGTCTGACCTCGGGCTAAGGGTTTGGCGGCAGGCCGGGGTGATTGTCACACGGAGCGTGCTGCTCTGCCACGCCCACCTCGGGACTCGGCCGTAAAGCCAGTGCTGAAGCGGTCTCATATGGAGCAAGCAGAGCGGCGTTACTGCTGCTGCGGCTGCCATATGCCCTAGGAGCCTCTGAAAAGATTTCAGTGGGACCACTGTTCTGCTCTTGATAGTATTCAGGCAGTTCAGCACCGACCGGACACATTCCTCTGTGAGGTGTGCCATCTGTTGGACCGAGTCCAGCTCCATACCGAAAAAAGAGATCCTCTGCACGGGGGCAAGTTTGCTCTTTTCCCAGTTGACCCAAAGACCCAACTGGCTGATATGTTGGAGTAACAAATCCCAGTGTTCACACAAGTATTCTTGAGAGTGAGCTAGTATCAGCCAGTCGTCGAGATAGTTGAGGATACGAACACCATGCTCTCTCATGGGAGCAATGGCAGCCTCCGCAACCTTCGTAAAGACGCGGGGTGACAGGGCCAGTTCGAAGTGTAGGACTTTGTACTGATACGCTCGACCCTTAAACGCAAATCGCAAGAATGGCCTGTGTCGCGGCAGGATGGAGACAAGAAATTAAGTGTCCCTCAGGTCGATCGCTGCAAACCAATCTCCGGGACGGATGCATTCGAAAATGCGTCTCTGCGTTAGCAGTTTGAACGGAAGCTTGTGAAGGGCCCGATTCAAAACTCGCAGGTCCAAGATTGGCCGTAACCCACCACCGTTCTTGGGTACAATGAAGTACAGGCTGTAGAAGCCGGTTTTCAAATCGGCTAGAGGAACCGGCTCTATCGCACCCTTCGCCAGTAGGACTGCGATCTCCACGCGCATGACAGGGGCACGTTCGCTCAACACCGAAGTGTAACAAACGCCGCTGAACTTGGGCGGATGTTGGGCGAACTGAATCGTGTAGCCAAGTCTTATGGTACGGAGGAGCCAGCTGGACCGGATGGGAAGCAGCACTCTCCAGGCTTCCACAAACCATACCCACGGTGGGGCAGCGAGGTGGAGGACAGGGACCTGTGTCGGAAGGCCCGGGGGTGGCCCGAAGCGAGGTCTGAGTGTGCGGTGCAACACTTACCTGTCTCCACGGGTCGGCAGGGGGTACGGGAGAAAGCACAATCCGGTCTTTGAACCGCACCTGGCTGCCGGCTGGCTACACAAGAGGGGGCTGAGGGGTGCAATGATTTACAGGGTCGCACACCGCCAGTCTGACCCTCTTATGACCCAGGAACGGAGGAATTTGCTCTTTTGACAATTCGGATACCGCTGAATGGTAACCATCTGAAGAGCTCGTCACCCCCATCCCTGGGCGGTCTGCCTGCGGCTGGCTGCAAGCTGAGGCCTGGGTGGAGGCTGCTGCGGAGGCGGAAGTGGAAACGGCGCAAGGAGACACCCTTGGTGACGAGCAGGTGGTGGAACTGCCACCGGCTGCGGGGTGGAGGCAGCAGCGGGCCGCCGGGGCAGGATGTGCCGGATGGCCTCGTCTGCGCTTGGGCAGCAGAGAACTGTTGGGCGGAGTTCTCCACCGCGTCGCCGAACAGCCCAACCTGGGAAATTGGGGAGTCCAGGAACCGAACCTTGTCTGCATCCACCATATCAACCAGGCTGAGCCAACGATGGCGCTCCTGGACCACCAGGGTGGACATCGCTAGACCGATTGCGCAAGCCACAACTCTTGTGCCCCGGAGGGCCAAGTCGGTTGCGGTGCGGTCGGTTGCGGTCGGGGCCTGATAGACCTGTAGCCACGCCATAGCCTGCAAAGAGGAAGCAGCTTGCTCACAAGCTTTGTAAGCTCTGCCCGTAAGAATGGACGAGAACTCACAGGCCTGAGAGGGGAGACGAGGATCCCCCGTCCAGGAGGCACCGGCTACCAGACACAGGTGTACCGCGACAGACCGCTCCACTGGAGGGATAGCCTCGTAACCCTTCACCGCTCCTCCGTCAAGGGTAGTGAGGGAGTAGGAGCTCTCTAGGCAGTTTCTGGCAGCACTTCGGGAAAGAAAGGCATTGGGGCGGCGGGCTGAGAACCACCACGGCCCGCCCCGAGATACCAATCATCCAACCGAGACTGAGCGGGACACGGTGGAGGATTCCATTTGAGCACGACAGCCTCTGAGGCCCTTTTCAGCATAGCTGACATTTCTGGATCTGGCTCGGGCAACATTACACTCCCAGAGGGAGATAATGCAGCCGAGTCATCATCTCCAGAGGTCAGCTCACCCTCCGATGCTGCAATCAGCATCCTGTCCTCTGGAGGGGCCCCGAATGAAACGGATGGTCGGTCCATTACAGAGCGACCAGTACGCTCAACGGAGGACTCCACCAATTGAGATGTGATGGAGGAGTGAGGAGCCCACAGGGAATGGTTACCGGGAAAGATCCATCACTAACCTCCGATCACCCATCCCACACGGCACCCCAGGGTGGGGCATAGTAATGGGGACTACACCTTCACGGACGAAGGCGAGTCTTGATCTCAACACCGAGAAAGTCATATTCCCGCAACGGGAACATGAACCATCCACAAAAGCTGCTTCAGCGTGCTGTAAGCCCAAACACGTGATGCAACAATTGTGACTGTCAGAGGGGGACAGGGAACAACCACATCCAGAAACGCATGGGTGGAATGACATCTTGAAAAAGACGCAAACGCACCCGTGTTGCTCTTTCAGGAAATGAAAAACTCTCACCGGTGCCGGAGCACACAGGGGAATGATCGCGGCAACACTGACAGGGATGGTACAGCCTGTACCAGTGAAGCACTCACTTTCTTCACCCTCAACCGGTCGTCAGACAAACAAACACAAACACAGAATTGTGATGCTGTTGAGAGCTCAGAAGGCTCGCGCTGTAGAACCACCAGCACCGGGAGAGACTTCCTGAAGAAGCGCCGACACACTCGCTCGTTGTAATATAGCAACATTCTTCAGAGACATCGACATGAAGACCGATCGGCTCCGAAGCGAAAGACAACTGGTGCCTGCATCCACTTCCGTATTTATACCCGCGCCGCGGGGCTGAGTGTGAGATGCAGATCTCGCACGTCAAATGTGAATTGGCGCATTTTAACAGTACTCGAAGATGACAGGCTCCCTAATCGTGATCCCAATCAGTCGACACGTCGACTACATCGAACGTGAGTGACTGAAAGGGAACTCAGATATTTTGTTGTAATTTTAAAAGTAATGTGTTACTTTAATTGTTACTTGAAAAAAGTAATCTGATTACGTAACTCGTTTTACTTGTTATGTGTAACCCCCAACACTGTCCACCAAAACATTGATATAATACAGGTTTTACGTTTTTTTTAAATAAATATTTTGAAATTTGGAACTGCTTGGGCACAGTTTGAAGATAGACTGACAGGATTTAAGACAGATTATAATTTTTCTTACCAGTTTTCTCTCTCATTGTTTGGTTAACGACTGTTTATTCTAGTCTTAGTCATTCTTCTGTTCCACAGGTCTTCAATGCATGGACTGCAACTGAACGTAGAACAAAAGATGAAGGATAAAAGATGAGATAAATGTAAATGAGAAAAGATTTGATATCAATTCTTTGTTCAACTCTCCATCCACAAACACAAACATCCTCAAGGTTTGGGATTGAGATTGAAAATGGAAAGGTACCATGTACCACCAGAGTCATTTAAACATCTTCATTTCAGGACTATGTTGGGATAGCACTGCATTTAACTGTGCTGTCACTTCACACATATTGGACTGTCTGTCTAGACAGTACTGCAAGAAACTTGTACATCATTGACTGTGAGGCAGTGAGCTGTAAGAAAACTTTGGGCCTCTTCAAGTTTTGAAAATTACAAAGAAAAAGGCGTTAATATTTGAAAGAAAAAAATCACATCTTTTAAATAGAATAATGACAGAAGACTGAATAATCAAACAATAAAGGATGTATTAACCCAACTGCATAATGAAATAAATCTACATGTGCTGAATATACATGCTGTAAAAATGTTTGACATATGTATATTATTTCATACTATTTGTTCATCATACAAACTGTAAAAATAGAGCAGTTTTCTTTGTAATACCTTTCAAAATGTCAGCAAAAAAAACAACAGCTGAAAACTTGTGTGGAATAACTTGTCACAGTTTCTTCGACAGTCACGTCTGCCTCTTTAAATTGCTAGTGAGAGGTGATTGGTCATTGTGTTGAAGCAGAAAAATCCCACGAGAGACCTGGATTTTCAATGCAAATCAGGTTTTGTAAAATATTCACCCCCTGCTGTGGCGTCCTCTATACACCGGCCATCAGAAGAAGGCTCTGCACTGGATGGAAGTATGCAGAAGCTGATCAGAATTTAGAAATCGGAGTGCACACTGCTTCATTATGAGATACCTTCCGGATAATAATGTGCTCACTGGCAATTCAAGATTAATTTCAGCATTACTGGTACAGTGATTCACTGGTTATAAAACAAATGTGTGGTTTACTAAATTTGATATATTGTTTTTTCTCCCTAAATGTGTGCCTCATAATGGACTTTACTGAGTGTTATTCTGTGATATGCTGCACATATATAACAGAAGTGTTAATTTGCTGATGCTGCTGAAGTTTTGCCTGTTAATGAATGGACTATGTGGGGAGTGTTTGTTTACTTTGTAATTCAGTGGTGAAAATAGCTGTGTGCACTTCAAAGTTGAATACCTAGGAAAAATAGATAAAAACAGAGAACAGAAAAGATCTATAATTGGAATCTGTGGACTTCAGAAACCTTTGCTGACGCTCAGCAGCCTCTTCTTACTTTATAGCTAATGGAAATTATCTAATAGGACACATTTACTCCAATCTGTGAATGCCTTTCATCCCAGGAAATACACATTAGGATATAGGGAAGATCCCAAGAAGTCCTAGTTATTTCTTAATAACAATAATAAAAAATAAAAAAACTTCTGCCGCTATCAATGGTTTGAGTTGGTGCCAGCTTATTTGTTTGGCCGCACAATGGAAAACAAGGTTTGTTTGAGAAACCTCTTTGGAAAAGGTAAAAAAAAACTTATGAGCCAACAGCTCTTACATGTTCTGAATGTGCACAGTGAACATGTGTTTCTTGTCTTTTGCAGCGTCTCACCCATGAAACGACATTCTAAAATTGAGGCACTCAAGTTAAAAAAAGTTCAACTCACGTCTAAACTTTTTTACTCATTCCACTGGCCAGGTCTCCTTTTTTTTCAATGCAAGAAAGCATTTCTGAGTGAACAACCACTTAAGACTAGGAACAAATTACTCAAAATGAAATAATTCAATAAATAAGGAATTCAATAAAACAACAATTAAATGCACCAGTTAAATTCTAAAATAAATAAATAATTAAAAATAAATGTATCTATTTATCTAGTACAATTCCATGAAAACACAACATTTATTGTTGAATATATTTCACAATATCCTCTTTCACACACTATTACTGTTTAAAATTAGATTTTTTCATAGTAAAATATAAAATAACATGCTGAATTTATGAAATTACGCCTATATTCGAAGAATCGTGTATTTCCAAAGCACAATTTTCCCAAATATTTTTTCATAATAACAGAGGACATTTCACAAATGCCAATCAAAAGGCAGTGGGAGGTGCTTTATTTATACATTTAAATGTAAGTACATAGTTAAAGACAGCTAATTTAAAGTGGGACCGTGGGAAAGATTTTGGTTGAAAATGATTTAGGTAAAGATTTTGGCCATATCGGCCACCTCAAAGTAGTTTAAACGGGGAGCTGCTAGAGAGTCAACACATAATGCTTTAATGCCCCAGTGAGCAGCCAGAGACGACAGTGGCACGACACAAAATACTATTTTGGTGGTATAAGGAGAAGAGAAGAACCCAGTTTTCACCGGGGAAGCCCATCCTCCCCTGGTTAAACAATTTACACAATGTTAACTCAGACATTAACAAGTGTCTTTTAGGCTTGTTTATGATGAACTGGCGTGGTAGATGTAGAATATGTTTCTGATTAGCCATTAGCCATTCCTTTTATTTGATTTTTCACTGAAGGGTGAAGGGCTTTGAGCTGAGGTCATTCTTGTGATGCCATCTGCCAGTGAGTATTGCAATGATGTAATTTTGCTTCAGCATTAAAGCGATTAGTCACATGACATTTACGGCTGATTGGTTCAAAAGTTGATGTGCCCTTGAGGAAAGATGGCAGAATGCAGGTCAAGTATTACCAGAGGGTCATGTGCCAGCCAAGCAACTACCATTCATATGAATTGGAAAGCTACATTTCTTCAAGTTTAAAAGCTCATCAATATGCTATTAACATCAATGAACAAACAAAATAGTGCTGGGAAATGATTAATCGCATCCAAAATAAAAGTTTGTGTTTACATAATATATGTGTGTGTACTGTGTATAATTATGTTTTATATTTAAATACACACATAGCCTATGCATGTATATATTTTAAGAAATATTTGCATGTATATACTGTATATATATTTATACATAATTGATATTATATATAAATATTTAATATATAAATAACACATTTTTCTTAAATATATATATATATATATATGCATGTGTGTGTATTTGTACATACAAAATAATTATACACAGTACACACACATATTTTATGTAAACACAAACTTTTATTTTATATGCAATTAATCACGATTAAAGGTGGGGTAGGTAGGAATTCCTTTTTTCAAATTTGTTTAAACTGTCTTTATATACCAATACATAATTAAAATGTAAGTGCTCTGAAAAAGAGAGTATAAAAATCGAGTGACTGTAGACGTTTTAATCTGCAATAAACACAGCTCATTATTTCCATTCGGGACGAAACAAATGATTGGTTTGGGCGACTGTCACTCTCTCTCGCTGCCATGGCAACACCCCCGCTGCTACATGCGCTGCCCACATGCGCGCACTCGTTTGACTCGAGGAGGGTAAGGCCTGGGACACACTGGCTGCGTGGCGTGAGCGTGGCGTTTCTGTTGCGTGTCAGCTGCGTGGGGGCTGCGTCGCGTTTTCTGTGTCTTTGCACATCAGAAGCGTGTCTGACGCGGCGCTGCTGACACGCTTCACCCTTGTTCAACATATGGGAGAGAGTTGTGCAAGCCCTATACTTCGTGTTAAGCATAAATATAAAGCCTACTGATAAAGACACTGTCAGCACAGCAGTATTGACAGCAAAATAGACTACAGAATATGTCGTACTGTATTGACAGGTGCTGCAATATTTGAAAATTTATAATTAGGCCTATTTATTTATTTATTTTGAAATTAGGCCTATAGCCTATTGATATCTAAATTTGTCAAAAATCTAATTTATTAATATGTATTCGTGTACAAAATAACATAAACATCTTTTCCTATTCTATTTTGCCTGGAAACGCTTCCAACACGCGTGTCGCGTGAAAAATAGGCGTCGGTTCTATTTCTAGCATGCACGTGTTTTCCGCGCGTGTCACGCAGGCAGTGTGCAAGCTCTAACCTGTTAACATGGGAGCCGAAATAAAAACGGACACGCCACGCAGCTGAGACGCTTACGCCACGCAGCCAGTGTGTCCCAGGCCTAAGAGACTAGTAAGAGACACAATTACATGCAAAACACGGCGTATATGTTATGAATCTTACACGAAATTCACCTTCATCACATTGTAACTGATTGTAATGGGAAAACGTGTATCAATGCAACCTGTTTTTAGCTTTGCTTTATGTTACTAGCTCGTTAACGATTCAAACTCAATATATTTTCAACTTTACCAGTATCGATATGCTAGCTTGATAGTGAGTACTAACAGCCATGTTAGTTGTTTATATTCATAATGATAAAGTTAGGTATTTTATTACATGTGAGTCTAATTAATTAATTAATTCATTCATTCATTCATTCATTACATTTATATAGCGCTTTTCTAGGTACTCAAAGCGCTTCACATGGAAGGGGGAATCTCCTCAACCACCACCAGTGTGCAGCATCCACCTGCATGATGCGACGGCAGCCATATTGCGCCAGAACGCCCACCACACACCAGCTTACTGGTGGAGAGGAGACTGTGATGAAGCCAATCAGTATATGGGGATGATTAGGAGGCCATGATGGACAGAGGCCAGGATGCCGGGGTTACACCCCTACTCTTTTTCGAAGGACATCCTAGGATTTTTAATGACCACAGAGAGTCAGGACCTCGGTTTAACGTCTCATCCGAAGGACGGTGCTCTTTGACAGTATAGTGTCCCTGTCACCATACTGGGGTGTTAGGACCCACACAGACCACAGGGTGAGCGCCCCCTGCTGGCCTCACTAACACCTCTTCCAGCAGCAACCTAGTTTTCTCAGGAGGTCTCCCATCCAGGTACTAACCAGGCTCAGCCCTGCTTAGCTTCAGTGGGCAACCAGTCTTGGGCTACAGGGTGATATGGCTGCTGTTACACTCGAGTCTGACATGATGTCACTACATGCACTGCGCTCCTCTCCGCTTGGCGCTGGTAAGCGCGTCCTCCAGCTGTGAGCGGTCGGCATCGCACGTTCATGTGTTTTGGGGGCGTGGTTTTGGAAGGAGCCCAGAATGGAGGGGGTGGGAGTTAATGGAGATAAGTAGCTGTGTTTATTGCAGCCCTGAGAGGACTACAGACACTCAATTTTTATACTCTCTTTTTCAGAGTACTTACATTTTAATTATGTATTGGTATATAAAGACAATTTAAACAAATTTGGGAAAGAGGTTTTTTAGACCAAAAACGACCTACCCTACCTGTAATCGTTGCCCAGCACGGGTTTTACAAAGTGTGCTATCCAAATAATTTCACAGATGGAATTATCCACATGCAGGTTTCTAAACATAATAAATGTGTATATGAAAATAATAAATGTGAAACGCCAGGTGAATGTAAATATCACAAATAGGTATGAAGAATTTAATAGGTATTTTATCATCAGACACTATCAGGCATCTGGAAAAAAAGACCACAGCTGACATTTATTTGGAGAAAGCCACAAAAAAGAAAAGAAAATGAAGAGCCAGACTGAGTGGCCCTCCTGTAATCTGTCAGGATCTGAGGCCTCTTCGGAGATCAGAGAGATTCATCTTGTTTAATACACAGAGGCAAGCGTGGAGGGAATGGACAAATGGAGAGGGTGAGGAAGAGAGGAGGGGACAGGGAGCTCAGATGAGAGGCAGCAGACAAGGGACGAGCCACAGGGGTCAGCCTGGGCTCTTGATAGGAGTAATGAGGTGCATATCCCCACTGACACGAGCGGATCTTTACTGTCTCCTGTGTCATTTATGAAACCTCTAGCACAAAGTCACTGCTGTCGGCCATCCTGACCGCCCGCCCGCCCGCCCGCTCACCACACAACAGGCCCGTGTTCAGATAGCCGTGATTAAAGAGGGCCGTCTGTATACCTGCAAACTTTTCTTCCGTTATGTGAGAGCGTCACAATGTTAGCAGAATAGCAATAGCAAATTCATGTCTATAAGAGGTCAGACATCTCCAAATATTGGAAAGTATTACAAAATATTAATAAACTGAAAATTAATTTTGGAATGGAATTACGAACATGGAATTAAAATCCACAGTAACACTTTATGGTAACACTTTATTTTAAGTGTCATTGTTACACGTTACATGTAGTTACTATAGTAAGAACTATACATTGCTACAAATACAACTGCTACAATTTTATGTCAAAATCATTTGTTAACAAACAAATATTCATTATTTCAAAAAGAGTTCATTGTTTTGGCCTTAAATTAATACATTGTTTGAATTAATACATTTCTGGCTAAATGTGATTTGTATATGTACATTTTTGAAATACTTAACTTAGACAGTTACATCTGATAACAGATCACTCTAAATTGTAATGTGGACTCATGCACTTTCTGTAAAGCTGCTTTGATACGATGTGTATTGTGAAAAGCGCTATACAAATAAATGTGAATTGAATGTAAATTATGCATAATTACATGCAACTAACTCTAAACCAAACCTCAAATCCTACCCTAACCCTATAGTAAGTACACATAATTAATTAATATTGCTCGGCACATAAATGTATAATTACACTACAAATGTAACAAGGACAGCTTAAAATAAAGTGTAACCCACTTTTAGTGTCTAATACAAAAATAACAGTAAATTATACATAATTACAATCAACTAACCCTAAACCCTTATCCTAATCCTATAGTAAGTACATGTTGTTAATTAATATCACTTAGCACTTAAATTACACAAGGAAACTTTAAAATAAAGTGTAACCAAATCCACTTAACAAAGTACAAGTAACAAAGTGAATAAGTACATACTTTTAACATATGTGCTTAAAAGTGTTTTATCAAATTTATCATAATTTCATACATACATTATTATTTTGTTACTGCTTGTGACAACATTAGCACAGCCTTGTTCACTGAACGATGTAACAAACACCATAGTTATCATATAACCATCCCGCAACCTAAACCACTGTTACTTGTATGCTCTGTCTATAATGTTTTTGGTTTAGTCCTGTGACCCAGTTTTTTACAGTCTGTCTAATTAGTCATCGCCTTCACCTGTGTCCTGTTAATCATTTAATTAAGTTCCTTTTGTTTGCTCTGTGTATTTAGACCCTGTGTTCTCCCTCAGTCTTCATCTGTTCTCGTAATGTTAAGTGTGGTTTTCTCCTGGTTCCTGAGTTTTGGCATTAAAGACCATTATTATCATCCTCCTTCGTCTTTGTGCTATTTCCACTACCACAGACTCAATGGTAAATGCAACAACCACAACAACAGAAACTTTTTTAAATGTCCGATGTAACTTAACATTAAACATAGCAGGGCTTGCCTTTAGTCAAAAATGTATTAAACAACACTTGATTTCAACAATTACCCTCCCAATTCAATCCAATAAAAAGCATTCTCTAAAAATCCACCCATGGCTTCACCCATGGCATCAAAATGTTGGCATTTCTATCACCATCTGTGGTTGATTGATAATTTTGCTAATTATTTGGAGTTGTTCTGTACAATAGTTCTTCTGAGAGCTTCTTTACAGATGCATCTGATTTTGTTCACTATATCAGGATCTTTCATTCCACACTAAGATCATTGACAATGAGAAGAAAGACCTACAAGCCACATATATGAAACATATGTAGAGAAATATGAGCAAGTAGCATATCTGTGGCAATAATGGAATTTTGTTCATTTTTATTCACCAAATTCTTCCATAGAGAACCTTTAATGCACCAAGTTGTTAAGCAACTGCCTTCAGCCTAATAAACGAATGAGCAAGAATTGTTTATTGTGGTTTTTATTATTGTGATCATTATTAGTAAATCAAATTACTTTTTGAACATTCATATCTTTCATAATATTGCCGTAACCTTTTCATATTTTAAGCAATCTGCCACTTGATGTCATGTTTAAGTCCTGCACTTGCCTAGAATAATACCACTGTATGACTGCCTTATTAAAGCAAAAACAGCAAAAGATCTGTTTGTAAGTGAACACTTTATATGTGAAATTGAAAAGACTAACTAACAATCAGCATTCCTCCACAGTCAGCCATGACAGCTGTTTATCAATGACTTTTTTCTTATGAGGGCACTGTGATGCCTGGGCTGATCTTCAGAAATGCATCACGCCTGTATCTGCTCGGCCCAGAGAAACGTGTCTCGCTTAACAATAGCCACATGAAAAGCACCGCAATCAATATTTCTTCTGCTAATTGAAGGGCTTTTTATCTGAACTGGTCTCATCGGGCCTGTGGTGCTGCAGAAGGCGAGAAGGAGATTGGTAGAAGCAGCTATTCCGTATTCGGTCCACACGGCATCTCGCTTGTGTATCTTTACTGTCCTCTTTAAAAGTTCTGTCAGCTGCAGGAAATGCTGTTCAATTGATATAAATGGGAATTCACCTCAATTGCAATGCCGCGCGTGGATTGCGCTTTGATGGAGACCTTTTAGAGTTGTTGTTTTTCTATGGATCAGTGTGATTGCTGCTATTTCCACAAGTCAAACCTGAGCACAAATATGACAGCAGAGACTCCGCAGGATGAGATCTGCTCTGAGGTACAAATAATTATCCTAAACTTGAGCCCGAACCCATATTTGCCTGGATATATTAATTTGTGTATAGTGTCTTATAACATAATGTAAGACATAGAGGGCCCTATTTTAAGGATCTAAGCGCATGGTCTAAAGCGTACAGCGCAAGTGCACTTAGGGCGTGTGCCCGAATCCACTTTTGCTAGTTTAACGACAGGAAAAATGTTTGGCGCGCCCGACGCGTGGTCTAAAAGTGTTGTCCCTATTCTGAGTAATGAGTAAAGGGTGTGTTTTGGGTGTAAAGTGGAAAAAAACCACAGTCTCATCTACCATTCGCTTTAAAAGACAGTTGCGCTCGCGCCATGGCGGATTCGCTATTTACATGACGGAATTTGCAAGCGGAAAACTGAACGCGTGCAGAGTGCAAACGGATCTGCTCGTGCACGAGGTTAAAGCACGCAAGCAGACCATCTACGGGACAAACCGGATTCCACCATATCTTTATGTACACCATAATAATCGTTTATATTGTAATCCTTTTATTTTTAGCAAAACACACGTCGCGTCTGGAGCTGCATTGCACTGGGTGTATGATAGGGCCCATAGTGTCAGATAACATAATGTGCCCACATTTTTAGCCACATGAAAAAATAAGACAGGAAACTGAAGTAAATTATGCATTCAGGTGGCTATTTTGTCAGCATTTATAATTTGGCTTTGTTTCATAGATAAAATTAAAAATCAGTCAAAGGCAGACGGTATGGATAAAGGTTCTAGAGTCCCCGCTGATTCAGTTTCGAGCTTCCTACAACCCTCAGTCAAAAAACAAACACCTCAGAGGACAGCGAGTTAAACGACCCATCTTTACACATATGCACACACTGGCACAAAACATATGCTTTATCAAATGAGTATGCACCATGTTTCCCTCCCTAAGTGTCATGTCAGCTTCTCAGAGCTGATGGTTCCCGAACAGATGAAAAATGAATGCAGTTTTATATTTATTTTTTAACCAATACGTTACAAGAGGCTACTCCGTGTCCTGCCTTACAACACTCTTATTTCCGTGATTATATTGACAATAGCATTGCATCTGGTACTTTGTTGGAAAACTGCATAGTTAAATTATGGATCAATTAATACATTTAAAATACAGCATTCCTTATAATGTTGTGTAGATACCTTTTTATATGATAATTGGGAAAGACTTTTTATTTGACATGGTCCTTGCATGTACTTACTGTAATAGTAATAGTAAACTATGCATAATTACATGCCACTAACCCTAAACCAAACCCTAACCGTACCCTATAGCAAATACATGTTGTTAAAGGCACACTTTGTAACTTTTGGCCCTCTAGCCGTTAAACAAAACTGCATGAATTTTGCGGAAGAACATTATTTTGGTTGTGCTTCGGCTCTGTGTGTCTGTGCGGATGAATATGATCTCATAACGAAAAAAAAAGAGAGATTATCCTCCTGCTCATAAAACATTCACTACTTGGCTTAAGAGAAATTACCAATTTAGATGGAAAGGATCTCAAGCTGACTAGCTGAAGACGTTACTGTAGTTTTACCCATTAATAGACACGATACTTCCTTGAGAATAAACTCCAGCACAACAACCATAATGAAATGATCTTCACAATAGATAATGCTTTACAGTGAACTCTGTTAGAGAGTTACATATGACAGTTGATCTGTTCAGTAAAACACTTAGGCCCCATCCACACTACTGCGTTTTAGTTTAGAAACGGAGAATTCAAACGAATACGATCTCCGTCCACACCAGCGTTTTAGCTGCGTATTAGAATTGATCTCCGTCCACATAAAACGACTGAAAACGTGGATCACGTGACCATTCACCTACACTGGGCATGCACGTGCCGGTGTAAACAGGAAACAGATTGACTATTCCTCAGATTTCACTGAGGTTGATAAGTGCCGATCTGGACACGAGAAAGTTTTCGCACCATTCCTCAGGAACCACAACTTCATTGATAAAATTATCCCACCATGTGCTGGTTCTTCCCGGCTTAACCCAAAACCGACGCTCCATGTACGGTTGATACTGCCGCTGCACATGGAAATTGTCACAGATCGCTCGAATAATAGCTTGCCTCCGGCTCATGTAGGCAGTTATAGCATTGTAAAATGCAGAATTTTTGCACTAACGTAACTGGTAGTCCAGGCTGTAGTTGTATGTTTTCTTCCGTTGTATGACACCCAATCAGAGAGCCGAGCGTGAGCCTCTGCGTCATCGTTTCTAAAGTCCTCCGTTTTGACACGTCTTCACTAAAACGCCCTCCAGAGATTCAAAATGCAAAACGGGGTCGGCTGCGTTTCTAAACTTCTCCGGTTTAGGTCTTCGTTTTTGCCGTTTTAGTCTGGACGGGAGGTGCAAACGTAGCAAGTAGGTGTGGATGGGGCCTTACTCTCCTGTTGAGTAATAAAACACCATCATCTCCACCTCGCTTTTACAACACTTCAAACCCCTCAGTTCTCTCCATCTCCTAAAGCCAAGCTGATGTTGATTCTTGTTTTATTACCAGCTCTGTCTCGTTCTCTTTTATTAATAATAATAATAATAATAGTCAAGTCAAGTCAAGTCAAATATATTTATATAGCGCTTTTCACAATACAGATTGTATCAAAGCTGCTTCACAGTATCAATCAAAACAACTTAATGTTTGTTTATTACTGGAAAAAAAGACATTCAAGTTTGGTAGAGCTGATCAATGGTATGATTGGTTAATTAATTTGAATATCCCCAACTGAGCAAGCCTAAGGCAACAGTGGCAAGGAACCGAAAAACTCCATCCAGTGACCTAATGGTGTCCTAACACCCCATCAGATGACCCAATGGAGAAAAAAAAACCTTGGGAGAACCCAGGCTCAGTCGGGGGCCAGTTCTCCTCTGGCGTTTATGAACTAGAGGCCGAATTTACAGTAACTGTAAGATAAAAAATTTATATGAATGCCTGGCTAAATAGATGCGTCTTCAGTCTAGTTTTAAACTGGGAGAGCGAGTCTGAGCAACGAACAATATCAGGAAGGCTATTCCAGAGCTTCGGAGCTAAATGTGAAAATGCTCTGCCTCCTTTGGTGGATCTGGATATCCTAGGAATGACCAGAAACCTCGAATCTAGTGATCTTAAAGAGCGCGATGGATTGTAAGGCGATAGAAGATCCGTTAAATAGACTGGAGCTAAACCATTTAGAGCTTTATAGGTCAAAAGCAATACCTTGTAATTAATACGGAACTTTATAGGTAACCAATGAAGTGTTGATAAAATCGGTGTTATATGATCATATTTTCTTGATCTAGTAAGAACTCTAGCGGCTGCATTTTGGACTAACTGTAGCTTGTTTATTGAAGATGCAGGACAACCAGCTAATAAAGCATTACAGTAATCTAGTCTCGAGGTCATGAATGCATGAACTAACTTTTCTGCATCAGAGACTGATAGCATATTACGTAGCTTAGCAATGTTTCTAAGGTGGAAAAAGGCTGTTTTTGTAACATATGAAATATGCTTTTCAAAAGACAGGTTGCAGTCTAATGTAACACCCAGGTCTTTTACTGTAGCGGATAGAGTAAAAGGGCATCCTACCATGTTAAAGTCGTGCTGTGAAAGGTTTTGTGGATGGTTTTTAGAACCGATAAGTATTACCTCTGTCTTGTCTGGATTTAATAAAAGAAAATTATGCGTCATCCAATCTTTTATATCTTTAACACAATCTGTCAATTTGGATAATTTAGCGTATTCATCTGGCCGTGAGGAAATATATATTTGAGTGTCATCAGCATAACAATGGAAACTAATTCCATGTTTCCTTAGAATATTACCAAGTGGCAGCATATATATTGAGAATAATAAAGGGCCTAACACAGATCCCTGCGGCACTCCATAGTTTGCCGAAGTTATAATCGATTTTTCTCCATTTAAGTAGACGAAATGGTAGCGGTCAGATAAGTATGACCTGAACCAGCTTAATGCTTGTCCTTGAACACCAGTGTAATTTTGTAGTCGATCTAAGAGTATTGTGTGATCTATAGTATCGAACGCAGCACTAAGATCAAGTAAAACTAGTACTGAGATACAGCCTTGGTCCGAAGCTAAAAGTAAATCATTTGTGATTCTAACAAGCGCAGTTTCAGTGCTATGATGTGGCCTGAATCCAGACTGAAACTTTTCATAGATGTCGTTTTCTTGCAAGAAAGAGCCGAGTTGAGCGGACACAACTTTTTCTAATATTTTTGACATAAATGGAAGATTCGAAATGGGTCTGTAATTTGCTAGGTTATTTGGATCTAATTGTGGTTTCTTAATAAGAGGTTTTATAACTGCCAGCTTGAACGTTCTTGGAACATGACCTAAAGATAAAGATGAGTTAATAATATTGAGAAGAGGCTCTTCCACTACAGGTAACACTTCTTTCAGTAGTTCAGTTGGTATAGGATCTAATAAACATGTTGTTGTTTTAGATGAAGTGATAAGTTTATTTAACTCTTTTTGTTCTATGGTTGTAAAGCATTGTAATTGTTCTTGTGGGGTGATAATTGCGGCCGAATTATAAGGCGCGAGCAAAGATCGAACGTTTACGATTTTGATTCTGATGCTTTCAATTTTCTCGGTGAAGAAGTTCATGAAATCATTACTACTAAACTGTAACGAGGTATTTTGTTCAGACGACGTCTGTTTATTTGTTAGTCTAGCCACGGTATTAAATAAAAACCTTGGATTATTTCGGTTGTTTTCTATTAATTTGCTGAGGTGCTCAGCCCTGGCCGTTTTAAGTGCCTTTTTATAAAGTGACATACTGTCTTTCCACGCGATTCTAAAGACCTCTAAATTAGTTTTTTTCCATTTACGCTCTAAATTACGGATTTCTCTCTTTAAAACATACGTAGTATTATTGTACCATGGTGCTATACTTTTTTCTCTGACCTTTTTTAATCTAATGGGTGCAACAATATCCAATGTTCTAGAGAGAATGGTGCTCATAGTGCTAGTTAGTTCGTCTAATTCATCTGTTTGTTTGGGTTCAGACAGCAGCTGAGACAGATCAGATAAGCTATTTGAGAAATGATCTATGGTGGATGGACGAATTGTTCTACCTGGTCGATAACGTGGCGCAGCATGACATATTACAGCAGTGCGTAATATGCAAGTTACCAAGTAGTGGTCAGTGACATCATCACTTTGTGGAACAATATCTATATCGGTTGGATTGGTTCCATATGATATAATTAAATCGAGTGTATGATTAAGACGATGAGTTGGTCCGGTGACGTTTTGCTTGACCCCGAAGGAGTTTAATAAATCTGTAAACGCAGCCCCTAACGCATCATTTAAATTATCTACGTGTATGTTAAAATCTCCAACAATTAATGCTTTATCGACGTTGACCAAAAGATCTGATAGAAAGTCAGCAAACTCTTTTAGGAAATTGGCGTAAGGCCCTGGAGGTCTATATACGGTAGCCAATGCTAGAGATAATAGGGATTTTTTTCTTACATCTAAGAGCGTAACATTTAGCACAAGTACTTCAAACGAATTAAACCTATGACGAGTTTTCTTAGTAACATTCAGGATATCTCTGTAGATTGTTGCAACACCGCCGCCACGACCGATCAGACGGGGCTCATGCTTATAACAGTATCCTGGCGGAGTAGACTCATTTAGACCGAAATAATCATTTGGTTTAAGCCAGGTTTCAGTAAGGCACAGAACATCGAAATTATTATCTGTGACCATTTCATTTACAATAACCGCCTTAGGTGTGAGCGATCTAATGTTTAGAAGACCTAGCTTTAGAAATTGTTTTTGTTCACTAATAGCGAGATTTTTTGTTTTAATAACAATTAGGAAGTACGTAGGAAGCGGTCCAGACACAATAATCGATGTTTCAGGCGATGTGCTGCGTACCGTATCGATAAGGCTCCTGAAGTCTTTCTTCAGAACCTCCGTCTGTCGCAGCCTAGTGTCGTTAGCTCCCGCATGCAGCACAACAGCTCCGACGCGCTCGTCACCGTTCAAGATCTCAGTTACCCGCGCAGTGATATCGAGAACACGAGCACCAGGAAAGCAGTGACTGTGCACCTTACTTTTACCTAACGTAGCATGGACGTGTCGGACGGTGGAATCGCCGATGATCACAGCATCGCGTTCCGTTTCGCGAAGAGGGGAGAAGCGGTTCTGAGTGGAGATCTCGAAAACCGGGAGGGGCGAAAAGATTCTTGTCCTGGCTCGCGGCTTCCGCGGAACCACCCAGGCTTCGTGGTGGTGTGTTGGAGCCGGAGTGAATGAAATCATGGCTGATCGTGACCTGGACGCTCGGGACCAATGCTGAGAAACGCGCGGAGTAGACGAGGTCAGCGTCAGTGGGTTACTAACGTTAATCACTGATCCGTGTGCATCAGCGCGTGATGTTTCAAGAGCTAAACGCCGGTCTCTCAGCTCAGCTTGTCTCTCTAGAAGGTCAAGGATCTGCTTTTCTACAGCTTCTAATTCAGACTGCACCGCAAGCAATTCAGATTTGTTCTCATCTGCACCAAAAGGTAGATAACATACACCTGATATATTCGCCATTTTAACAGATGGACAGTAAGTTAGCAATGATGCAACCAGTGATGCTATTAATATTTATACTAATTTATGACTCAAGTCTTGGGTATAACCGTCTTTTTAGTGGTATGGGTGTAATATAGACGCAGGATAGACGGGAAAACAAACAAACTCACAGCAGGCAACGAGGCTGACAAAAGCAGTCGATCGCAGGTCGATAAACCGTTAATAATAATAGTCGAATAGTTAATAGTCGATAAACCGTTAATAATAATAATAATTCATTACATTTATATGCTTTTATATGAATTATGCTTTTCTCGGCACTCAAAGCGCTTTACATAGAAGCGGAAATCTCCTCAACAACCACCGATGTGCAGCACCACCTGGATGATGCGACGGCAGCCATATTGCGCCAGAACGCGAGACAGAGTGATAAGGCCAATCAGTACATATATATATATATATTTGGGGATGATTGATAGGCCATGATGGACAGAGGCCACTGGGCAAATTTGGGATTTTTAATGACCACAGAGAGTCAGGACCTCGGTTTAACGTCTCATCCGAAGGACGGTGCTCTTTGACAGTATACTGTTTGACAGTATACCCCGTCACTATACTGGGGTGTTAGGACCAGAGCATGTGAGCGGAGTGGAGCGGGAGCGAGTGGGGAGCGCGAGCGGGCGGATCTTGGACAGAGCGCAGAGCGGCATTTTTAAAAGGACGGAGCGTCGGCCTATTTCCCGCTCCAATTTCGCTCCGCTCACACCACGAGTCTGAAGCATGCTTAGTCAAGCCTGTCTCGCACAGTCAACAGTAAACAACAGTCAACATTAAACTATTATATGTGTGCACATCAGCTCTGGTCACATGAGTCCAGTTCCGAGTCCCAGGATGTGCTGGCCCCGTCCAGTTCCGAGTCCCATGATGTGCTGGTCCCGTCCAGTTCCGAGTCCCATGATGTGCTGGTCCCGTCCAGTTCCGAGTCCCATGATGTGCTGGTCCCGTCCAGTCCTGCGCCAGAGCCCGTTGATCCTGCGCCAGAGCCCGTTGATTCTGCGCCAGAGCCCGTTGATCCTGAGCCGGAGCCAGTGTCTGCTGTTCCTGAGCCGGAGCCAGTGTCTGCTGTTCCTGAGCCAGTCTCTGATGTTCTATACTGGGGTGTTAGGACTATACGTACGTCTCTGATGTACTATACTGGGGTGTTAGGACCAGAGCATGTGAGCGGAGTGGAGCGGGAGCGAGTGGGGAGCGCGAGCGGGCGGATCTTGGACAGAGCGCAGAGCGGCATTTTTAAAAGGACGGAGCGTCGCCCTATTTCCCGCTCCAATTTCGCTCCGCTCACACCACGAGTCTGAAGCATGCTTAGTCAAGCCTGTCTCGCACAGTCAACAGTAAACAACAGTCAACAGTAAACTATTATATGTGTGCACATCAGCTCTGGTCCATGAGTCCAGTTCCGAGTCCCAGGATGTGCTGGCCCCGTCCAGTTCCGAGTCCCATGATGTGCTGGTCCCGTCCAGTTCCGAGTCCCATGATGTGCTGGTCCCGTCCAGTTCCGAGTCCCATGATGTGCTGGTCCCGTCCAGTCCTGCGCCAGAGCCCGTTGATCCTGCGCCAGAGCCCGTTGATTCTGCGCCAGAGCCCGTTGATCCTGAGCCGGAGCCAGTGTCTGCTGTTCCTGAGCCGGAGCCAGTGTCTGCTGTTCCTGAGCCAGTCTCTGATGTTCCTGAGCCAATGTTTGTTTCTGTTTTTGTGTCTGTCCTTGTGGCCGCTACGGTTCTAGTGGCTACTGAGCCTGAGCCGGTGTCTGTTCCTGTTCCTGAGCGGGTGTCTGTTCCTTAGCCGGTTTCTGTGTTTGTGTCTGTCTTTGTGGCCGTTATTGTTTTGGTGTCTGTTGAGCCTGAGCCGGTGTCTGTTCCTGAGCCGGTGTCTGTTCCTGAGCCGGTGTCTGTTCCCGAGCCGGTGTCTGTTCCCGATCCTGAGCCTGTCCTTCTCCCCAAGAAAATTTTGGGGGCCGAAGGGTCCTCACCGCCATGGCCAGCCGAAGGGTCCTCACCGCCATGGCCAGCCGAAGGGTCCTCACCACCACGGCCACCTGAAGGGTCCTCACCACCACGGCCACCCGAAGGGTCCTCACCACCATGGCCACCCGAAGGGTCACCACCGCCCTGGACGCCCGAGGGTCCGACAGCTCCGCCCTGGACGCCCGAGGGTCCGACAGTTCCGCCCTGGACGCCCGAGGGTCCGACAGTTCCGCCCTGGACTCCCGAGGGTCCAACAGCTCCGCCGTGGCCACGCCCACAGCCTGCTCCGCCCTGGTCCCCTGAACAGCCTGCTCCGCCCTGGCCACGCCTTAAGCCTGCTCCGCCATGGACACGCCCACAGCCTGCTCCGCCCTGGTCCCCTGACCAGCCTGGACCGTCCTGGAGTCCAGGATGCCCACCCTCTCACCCCTTTGGATGTTATACGGCGTGAGGACGCGCCTTCGGGGAGGGGGGAGGTACTGTCACGTTTTAGTGTGTTTAGTTCTGTTTTGTGATCTTGGTTTCCCCTGTCTTTGTGATTTTGGTTCAGTCCTGTTAGTTTTCCCGCTCTGTCTAATTAGTAATTCCCTTCACCTGTGTTCTGTTAATCTTCCTATTAGGCCCTGTTCATTTAAGCCCTGTGTTTTCCCTCAATGTTTGTTGATCGTCGTCCGTGTATGGTTGTGTGTTATCCCTGAAGTCCTGGAATCTGTTCTTTTGTTCCTGTTTGCTTTTGGAAGTTTAAGTTTGTATAATAAATCTCCTAAACTGCAGCTACCGTGTCCTCGTCTTCAGCTACCTGCACACAAACCTTACAGTAGGCTATATTCCTTCTTACACAGGCTAGGCCTAATTTGTAAATTGAAATAAAACATTTCTATTTGGAAAATGTTGTTGTTGCTCTTTAGTTCTTTGGGAGGTAAGCTGTAGTCTAAGCTAAAAGTGAAATGCATGCAGATTTTTTTCCTTTTTTGGAGCGAGCGGGGTGCGATTTGAGTGGAGCGCGAAGCAAACTGCGTTGAGCGCTGAGCGATAATGAGCGGAGCGGCCTGATGTGGCTTTGAGCGGAGGGGTGAACCGTTCCGTGAGCGAGGAGCTGAGATTCTCACCACTCCACTCCGCTCATATGCTCTGGTTAGGACCCACACAGAGCACAGGGTGAGCGCCCCCTGCTGGCCTCACTAACACCTCTTCCAGCAGCAACCTGGTTTTGACAGGAGTCTCCCATCCAGGTACTAACCAGGCTCAACCCTGCTGAGCTTCAGTGGGCCACCAGTCTTGGGCTACAGGGTGATATGGCTGCTGGCTCAGCCGCTGGCTTTTCTCCAGCAGACTCTCCTCTGTTCCACACACACACACACACCAGACATGCGTCAAAGCAGCCCAATAAACTTTACTCTATTTACGGATATGATGAGACACACACGGGCGAGAGACGTATGTATGCTTTTTCTCCATGAAAACCATCCCGTCAGGTCTAAAATATAAACACTTATTAGGCTTATGAATCTGGGTAAAACAAAAATAAGGATTTGTTTAAAAGAAGGATTAATTATGTATTTAAATTTTGTTTTGTTTATTTTGAACAAAAACGTTACATAATGTACCTTTAATTAATATGACTAAATTCTTAAATGAATAATTACACTGTAACAAAATAAGTTGTAACCCATAATTGTACTAGAACAATAATAAATATATATAAGCCATATTTTATCTATTTGACATTCTGCTTCTAAAAAGGTTATTTGTGTCTTAGTATACAGCTCACTTGTTTCAAAATGGCAGATGAATATGTTTTTGTTTTAACAAAAATGGCAGATGAATATGTTTTTGTTTTAACCCTGAAATGGCACACCTGATTCAATTAATTAAAGGCTTAATGTGCAGCTGACTAATTGAATCAGGTGTGCCATTTCAGGGTTAAAACAAAAACATGTCCTGTCAGGGGGTCCCTGCAGGAGAGGTTGAGAAACGTCTACGGTTACGTATGTAACCCTCGTTCCCTGAGTAGGGAACGGAGACGTTACGTCGGATGACGACGAAATGGGGTTTCGCTTAGAAAGCCTATCAACTTCGAGTATTACAAAACGAGCCAATGGCAAAGAAATGCCATGGGTCTGCGGAATTTGCATGACGTAACTCCGCCCCACCTCGTGGGTATAAAAGGAGGAAGTCCGCAACAGCAGTTTATGTTTCTTCGCTGAGGAGCCAAGACTGAGCTCAGGCGATCCCCGCGGTACAGCGGAAAGTGGCAGGCAGACGTAACGTCTCCGTTCCCTACTCAGGGAACGAGGGTTACATACGTAACCGTAGACGTTCCCTTTCGTTGTCACTCCGAGTTACGTCGGATGACGACGAAATGGGGTTACTAGTCTAATCACGCCACCTTCTCAGCTGTCTTCCAGTGCCCTGCGTAAATCAAGATCCCTGTCATAGACTGGACGAAGGACTCCATTTAACACAGGAATACCAAGGTACACTGGGAAGCATATCCCAAGCTAGGGGAAGTATGCAATTAATGCCAACCCGGAGGGGGGGGACTTAGAGAATACACATATGACCCGAAGGAAACATATGGAGAACACTGGGGTGTCCAGCCGCAGGTGGAATATTTCAACCCCAGGGGTGGCAAGGTGGCTTGCCAAGGGAAAGACACATGCTCAGAGAGGCTTACAGTGGAAATACACATGTGGGGGTCGCTCAGGGGAGGGACCATGCACACGGGAGGCACCTAGCCGACGCGCAGGCAATAGACACTGGCGCCGACGTCAGGAGTGCTGGAGGAACTCAGGGCTTTCGGGGAAGCTCACCTGAGGAGAATATCGCACGTATCCAGTCCGTGGAGTGGAATGGCGAGCAAGCGAAGACACCTGAGCGGGTCCGGTACTAGCTAGTTGAAGCGAGTACATGAGAGGACACTGGCTCCACTCGGAGATTATAGAATCTGGCGAATGTGTTAGGTGTCGCCCAGCCTGCAGCTCTGCAGATGTCTGTTAGCGAGGCGCCATGCGCTAGAGCCCAAGAGGATGCCACACTCCGGGTGGAGTGAGCCGTCCAAGGGGGCACGGTCGACCTTGCTGCTGGTAAGCCAAGGCAATGGCGTCCACTATCCAGTGAGACAACCTTGCTTGGAGAGAGCCTTTCCCTTCAGCTTCCCACCATAACAGACAAAGAGCTGGTCTGAGGTTCTGAAACACTGCGTCCTGTCTACATAGGCGCGAAGAGCGCGTACTGGACAGAGCAGTGCCAAGGCTGGGTCTGCCTCCTCCGGGGGCAGCGCTTGCAGGTTCACCACCTGGTCCCGAAAGGGAGTGGTAGGAACCTTGGGCACATATCCGGGCCGGGGTCTCAGGATCACGTGAGAGAAAGCCGGACCGAATTCCAGGCACGCTTCGTCGACGGAGAATGCGTGCAGGTCCCCTACCCTCTTGATGGAGGCCAGTGCAACCAGGAGCGCTGTCTTCATTGACAGGAACTTAAGCTCAACTGATTGCAGGGGCTCAAAGGGAGCACTCTTCAGGGCAGTTAGAACCACTGAGAGGTCCCAAGAGGGAACGAGAGGAGGACGAGGAGGATTTAGTCTCCTCGCTCCTCTCAGGAACCTGATGACCAGGTCGTGCTTCCCTACCGACTTACCTTCGACTAGGTCATGGTGTGCGGCAATGGCGGCAACATAGACCTTAAGGGTGGAGGGAGACAGCCTTCGCTCCAACCCTTGCTGAAGGAAGGAAAGCACAACGCTGATCGAGCATCTCCGGGGGTCTTCTCGGTGAGAAGAGCACCAGTCGACGAAGAGGTTCCACTTCAACGCGTAGACGTGTCTCGTGGACGACGCTCTAGCGGAAGTGATGGTAGCCGCCACCGCTGGTGGCAGGGTACTCAAACCTACCTCGAGCCGTCCAGGAGCCACACGTGGAGGCTCCAGAGATCGGGGCGAGGGTGCCACAGGGTGCCCCGTCCCTGAGAAAGAAGGTCCTTCCTCAGAGGAATGGGCCAGGGAGGTGCTGTCGCGAGGAGTGCAAGTTCGGGGAACCAGGTCCGGCCGGGCCAATACGGCGCGACCAAAATGACCTGCTCCTCGTCCTCCCTGACCTTGCGCAAGGTCTGCGCAAGAAGGCTCACTGGGGGAAACGCATATTTGCGGCCCGGCGGCCAGCTGTGCGCCAGTGCATCCGTGCCGAGCGTGCCCTCGGTCAGGGAAAAATACAGGGCGCAATGGGTCGAGTCGTGAGAGGCAAACAGATCTATCTGTGCGTCCCCGAACTGGTCCCAAATCAGCTGAACCGACTGGGGATGGAGTCGCCATTCTCCAGGGAGGGGCTGAAGCCGTGAGAGCTCGTCGGCTGCACAGTTCAGGGCTCCGGGAATGAAGATGGCTCGAAGCGACCTCAGATGCTTCTGACTCCATAAAAGGAGGTGGCGGGCGAGTTGTGACATACGGCGGGAGCGTAGACCACCTTGATGGTTGATGTACGCTACAGTAGCGGTATTGTCTGAGCGGACTAGTACGTGTTGACCCCTGAGCAACGCCCGGAAGCGGTGCAGGGCAAGGCGTACTGCCAACAACTCGAGGCAATTGACATGCCATAGCCGCTGGGGTCCTGTCCAGGAGCCCGCAGCAGCATGTCCATTGCACATGGCGCCCCAGCCCGTGGTGGAGGCATCCGTGGAGACCACAACATGCCGGGAAACTCGTTCCAGGGGGACACCCGCCCTGAGAAAACTGAGGTTCGACCACGGGGTGAGGAACTGACGGCAGGTCGGAGTAACTGGTACCCGGAGCGTGCCTTGATGCCATGCCCACCTCGGGACTCGGTCGCGAAGCCAAAGCTGAAGCGGTCTCATATGAAGCAATCCGAGCGGCGTGACCGCGGCTGCAGATGCCATATGCCCCAGGAGCCTCTGAAAATGTTTCAGTGGAACCGCACTCTTGCTCCTGAGATGTCTCAGGCAAGTCAGCAGTGACTGCGCGCGCTCGCTCGTAAGCTGCGCGGACATGGCGACCGAGTCGATGTCCATACCGAGAAAAGAGATCCTCTGCACGGGGCAAAGTTTGCTCTTCTCCCAGTTGACCCGAAGGCCCAGACGAGCTAGGTGCCGGAGCACTAGGTCCCTGTGTTCGCAAACCTGGTCTCGAGAGTGAGCTAGGATCAGCCAGTCGTCGATATAACTCAGGATGCGAACCCCGTGTTCCCGAAGGGGAACAAGGGCAGCCTCGACAACCTTCGTGAAGGTGCGAGGAGACAGGGCTAGCCCGAAAGGGAGAACCGCGTACTGGTATGCCTGCCCCTCGAAAGCAAACCGTAGGAACGGTCTGTGTCGAGGAAGAATGGAGACATGAAAGTAGGCGTCCTTCAGGTCGATCGCTGCAAACCAATCCTGGGGCCGCACGCATTCGAGAACGCGTTTGGCGGAGAGCATCTTGAACGGCAGCCTGTGAGGGGAGCGGTTCAGCACGCGCAAGTCCAGGATTGGCCGTAACCCACCGGTTTTCTTGGGGACAATGAAGTAGGGGTTGTAGAACCCGGACCTCATCTCGGCTGGAGGGACAGTCTCGATTGCACCCTTCGCCAGCAGGGTGGCAATCTCTGCTCTCATGATGGGGGCATTGCCACCGACCAAAGTGGAGCGGACTCCCCTGAAGCGGGGAGGAGACCGTGCGAACTGAATCGCAAGCCGAGCCTGAAGGAGCGCGCGATCCAGCGGGACAGACGGGGAAGCTCTAGCATCAGGCTCCCAGGAACTGAACCGGCGGGATCACGCGACGACAGGCGTCCCCCCGGAGGGGCAGCGAAGCGGAGTAACTGGCCCAGACGTGGACGGCATAGCGGCCCGGTGTGGGGGCACAGTTAGCAACCGCGCCCTGGCAGAGGGGGCCAGGGGAGGACCAGGCTGGTCGTCCCGCGGGGGCCTGCTCTGCCAGGGGTCTGGCGACAGAGGGGGACAGGGGCGAAGCGGTCCGTGGACGGCACGCCGTGTCAACGACCTCTGGGACAGAGGGGGACGAGGAGAGCACGGCTAGAGGGCGGCGCTCTGTGTCGTCCGAGAACTCTGTGTGCTCAGAGACGGGAGAGTCAGTTCTTTGCGAATAAGAATTCTTCCCCGGCCCTCCACCGGGGAAAGGAGTGGTCCTGCTCCCAACTCCTGGAAAGAACTGAGTCCCATCTCTGAGGAGCCCCTCTCAAGAGCGCCACCTAACCCGGCGCGTAGCGGGGGGCGGGGCTGGAGAGGGCTGTGGCGTCCGGCCGCGGCCTCCAGAGCCGGCCCGGGTGAACGGGCGGGGTGGGAGCCGTGGGGGGGCGCCCTCGGCGGTGGGCAGACCGAGGGACCTGAGCGGACGGCGGGGCCGTCGGGACAGAGTCGACCTCAACCTGCTCCATCCCCGAGGAGCCCGTCTCAGGGGCGCCGCTTAACCCGGCGTGTAGCGGGGGGCGGGGCTAGAGAGGGCTGTGGCGTCCGCCCGCGGCCCCCAGAGCCGGCCCGGGTGAACGGGCAGGGTGGGAGCCGCGGGAGGGCGCCCCTGGCGGTGGGCAGACCGAGGGATCTGAGCGGACGGCGGGGCTGTCGGGACAGAATCAACGTCAGTCTGCTCATGGACGGCTGAGAGCTGTTGGGCCAGCCCTCAACCGCACCGCCGAAGAGGCCGACCTGGGATGTGGGAATGTCGGACAGACGGGTCCGCGCGACATCCAGCACATCAAACAGGTACGGCCACCGAATGGTGAGCATCACCCAACCCAGGGAGCGTACGACCACTTTCGTCGCTCAGAGAGCAAGGTTAGTGGCGGCGCGCAGCTCAGTGAAGAGCCCTGGGTCAGTCCCGCCCTCGTGCAGGTCCATGAGCATCTGGGTCAGGTAGACCAGCAGAATGACCATGGCACGCAGTGAGGCGGCCGCCAGTCCCGTGGCGCTATAGGATCTCGCCACAAGCGTAGACGAAAAACTACAGGCCACGGACGGGTGCTTAGGATTGCGCCGAGAAGAAGCACTCTGAGGACACATAGCATCGCAACAGAGCGTTCAGCCGGGGGAACCCCAGTGTACCCACGGGCAGCGGCCCCATCGAGGGGAGGAAAGGCGGATGAGATCAGCGAATGGCCCCTGATCTCATCATGCACGTCCGGGAAGAACGGTATTGGGGTTTGCCGTGGACGAGGGTCGGCGGCCTCACCCAAAAACCAATCGTCCCGGGAAAGCATGGCCGTCATCTCCGGATCAGACTCGACGAGTCGTCACTTCCAGGAAAATCAAACCCACCTAGTGAAGCTGCTACAAACATAATATCATCCTCTGTAGCTTCAAATGAAACACACGGGCCACCAGAGGGTAGACCCGTGGGAATCACCTGTTCACTAGCGGGCACCGTCATTAAAGAGGGGGGCTGGGGTCGCGGACACATAGTCGGCGCCTTGTTCCAGACCGAAACCCTCAGGTCACCCTGGCCACCAGCCGAAGATCGGGGGGTGGATGAGGGGACTCTCACTCATGTGAGTTCACCGAGTCTCGACCTTAATGACGCGATGATCATGTTTCCATGGAGAAAACATGAGTCATCCACGAGCGCTGCTCTAGCATGATCAAGCCCAAACATACTAGACAACGCTCGTGCCCATCAGAGTCCGATACCAAGTTGCCGCACCATTCATTTTTTTTTTTTTTTTTTGAAATGCACGGGCGAGCCGTCTTTAAAAAGACGTGCCGCGTGCAAGCTCTTTTAGTGAGAGAAAACTCAAGTGTTGAAGCACCCGGGGAGACACGCACCGACTGGCAGACCACTGCAACAGATCAGCAGGAAGCACGCGCTCGCCGTAGATCGCCGTCACACCAACACTCGAGGTACTCGTTTGTAAAGCTGACAATTCAGAGATGGCTTGTGGAGAGAAGAATACACTTGGCTCCGAAGCGAAAACATAAACTGCTGTTGCGGACTTCCTCCTTTTATACCCACGAGGTGGGGCGGAGTTACGTCATGCAAATTCCGCAGACCCATGGCATTTCTTTGCCATTGGCTCGTTTTGTAATACTCGAAGTTGATAGGCTTTCTAAGCGAAACCCCATTTCGTCGTCATCCGACGTAACTCGGAGTGACAACGAAAGGGAACACTATTTTAGATGGATTAATGCACATTTTTTTTTTATTATTTTTTTTATTGTATTAGTATGGTTTGAACATGCGATTCCTATGTACTGTACTGACGTACTGAAGTCAAGAATGTCTTCACCTGATAGCCTGAACTCTCCTCGCAGTGAAGACAGCTCCAGCAGGCACAGATATCTAGATGTTCCGTTTGAGTGACCAAAGCCAAGATCCATTTTCTCCTTGTGCTGCTCTGCCCGACAGACCATTATATCGGACAATCCTGTCGACTCTCCTTCATCAGAAACGCTTGAACTGTTCACCTATGCCTTACAACCACTGACCTGGTAGTTAAAAAAAAAAAAAAAAAATGATGCCAATAAAAAGTTTAGAAGAGAAATACAGAGGTATTGGAACATGCGTCCCATTGAGGGTGAGTGAAAAAGAAGAAGAGTAGTTAGTACAGAAATAATACACAATTCAAAGAATAAGTGTGAACCGAATGTAATTGTGTGCAAATGATCTGTAGTAGTTCATCTTTATATATGTCATTTCATAATTAATTCTATTGTCTTTGAAATACGGTTAAAATGTACTAACAAGCATTTACGGTTAACTAAAATGCACTTTAATTTAATTTCTATTCTATTTTCTATTCATAACCCTACCAGTCTACTAATACTCTACTCTAATAAGAGTTAGTAGACATGTAGGTGCAACGTTACCTATAGTCAACAGAATGTGTTAAAGGAGCCATCAAAATAAAGTGAAACCTACATTTGTAATGATGAACTTGCCATTTAGTACATTTAAAATGAATTAACTTTAAATGTATTAATCGAATAACTCAATAGACTACAAATTATAATCAAGTACTTTACAGTGCTTTGATATGTTAGTCAACACAACAAAATATGCATACTTCTTAAAGCATGACAAAAGTTTATTAAAACATAATGATTTAAAATGCACTTTAAAGCCAAACTTTTTATTTGACATTATTACAAAGTGCACTAAGTCAAACTTTACATTAGATGGCCTTAACTATGTACATAGAAAAAAAAATTAAAAATGCTTTAAATTAAAACTACGCTAAATTTTTACCAAAAATCTAGTAATTTAAAGGTACATAAAGAAACTGCATTAACAATTAAAAAAAATAATATATATATATATATATATATATATATATATGGCCGTGGTGGTGAGGACCCTTCGGCTGGCCATGGCGGTGAGGACCCTTCAGCTGGCCATGGCGGTGAGGACCCTTCGGGCAGCCGTGGTGGTGAGGACCCTTCGGGCGGCCGTGGTGGTGAGGACCCTTTGGGTGGCCATGGTGGTTATCTTTTTTCAGGCCTCCGTGGGTCTTTGGCCGACCACGGCGCAGGCGTATAGCCCCCCCCCCCCCCCCCCCCCCCCCCCAAAATTTTCTTGGGGAGAAGGACAGGCTCATGATCGGGAACAGACACCGGCTCGGGAACAGACACCGACTCAGGAACAGACACCGGTTTAGGAACAGACACCGGCTCAGGCTCAACAGCCACCAAAACAATAACGGCCACAAAGACAGACACAAACACAGAAACCGGCTCAGGAACAGACACCGGCTCAGGAACAGGAACAGACACCGGCTCAGGAACAGGAACAGACACTGGCTCAGGAACAGTAGCCACTAGAACCGTAGCGGCCACAAGGACAGACACAAAAACAGAAACAAACATTGGCTCAGGAACATCAGAGACTGGCTCCGGCTCAGGAACAGCAGACCCTGGCTCCGGCTCAGGAACAGCAGACACTGGCTCCGGCTCAGGAACAGCAGACACTGGCTCCGGCTCAGGAACTGCAGACACTGGCTCCGGCTCAGGAACAGCAGACACTGGCTCCGGCTCAGGAACAGCAGACACTGGCTCCGGCTCAGGAACAGCAGACACTGGCTCCGGCGCAGGATCAACGGGCTCTGGCGCAGGATCAACGGGCTCTGGCGCAGGACTGGACGGGACCAGCACATCATGGGACTCGGAACTGGACGGGACCAGCACATCATGGGACTCGGAACTGGACGGGACCAGCACATCATGGGACTCGGAACTGGACGGGACCAGCACATCATGGGACTCGGAACTGGACGGGACCAGCACATCATGGGACTCGGAACTGGACGGGGCCAGCACATCATGGGACTCGGAACTGGACTCATGGACCAGAGCTGATGTGCGTGTAGCCCACACACACAGAATCGCCGCAGACATCACGATCAGCGCTGTGTCTTCTCGTGTGGACTCACGTGTGGTGTGCTCCGGAACAAACACCGGCTCAGGAACGGGCACAGTCTCTTGCTCGAAGACTGGCTCTGGCTCTTGCTCGAAGACTGGCTCTGGCTCTTGCTCGAAGACTGGCTCTGGCTCTTGCTCGACAGGGCGGATGAGATGAGGATTGGGCTGGACGCAGAGAAGTTGACGCTGAAAAAGTCTAGACCCATATCCTCCCCTGTGACCTCCACGGATCCCCCGGAAAATCGCTTTGCGGGTTCCCATAAAGGCCTGTTTATCGAACTCCATGTTCGACTGGAGGCTTACACTGGAAGTTTTCTTTTTTTTTTTTTTTTGCAGTGGGTTGATCGTTCTGTCAGGTTTGTGTGCAGGATGCTGAAGACGAGGACACGGTAGCTATAGTTTAGGATATTTATTTTACAAACTTAAACTTCCATAAATAAACAAGAACAAAAGAACAAACTCCAGGACTTCAGGGATAACACAACCATACACGGACGACGATCAACAAACACTGAGGGAAAACACAGGGCTTAAATGAACAGGGCCTAATGGGAAGATTAACAGAACACAGGTGAAGGGAATTACTAATTAGACAGAGCGGGAAAACTAACAGGACTGAACCAAAATCACAAAGACAGGGGAAACCAAGATCACAAAACAGAACTAAACACACTAAAACGTGACATATGTATATATATATATATATAAAAATGAAATGATTTAAGCTTTCTGGACAAAAAAAAGGTATAATTGAAGGGCTTCGGGTCATTTTAAACCACAAGGCAAGGATTTGTTACAGAATGTGAGGAGAGGATGATTAATACCAACAAGACTATGTATTTACTGTGTATTGTTCTGGAAGAATCCCATATTTACTACTAATGAGTTTCAGGATAATAGGGGTTAGAGGGGTTTGGTATTGTGGTAAAGGTTGGGTTACGGTTAGGGGTAAAGTTAACAGTCTGTTAATTAAATGCAACTACTTTGAAATTAATTACAATGCACCAACATGTACAGTATACATACATAAACACATTGTTTCAAACTGTTAAGAACATAGTAGTTAAGGCCATTTAATACAAAGTGTGCTTTTAAAGTATTTAAGTTTGTTAACAGTCATGAAAGTATACTCTCTTTAAGTCATTTTATTTCACTAATATTCTATTATCTGTATGCACAGTCTTTCACTTATATTATATTATCTGTAGGTACGTTCTTTTAAGATTTGCAAAGATAAGCTCACTTCTTTTTGACAAGGGTATGTCTGATCATGGATGTTATCAATATTTTGGTCAATTCAACAGGAAGAGTAAAAGGGACTGTAAAGTAAGTACTTTTAAAGCACAGAGGTTCTGGGTCACAAGATGGATCACAGCATAGTTCTGATAGGATCATGTCTGCCCAAATCAAACTATATGATGTTTTTTTCTTCATATATCACAATGATAGAAGTTAAATAAACCCAGCAGATGTCAACATGGACACATTACACCATCAACAGGACATACAAATGCTATTGTTGGGTATATGGGAGGTCATAGAAATAACTATTTCAGTGTTTAATTTTTAAAGACGTTTTTGTTAAATTTGTACGACACACAATTTTAGTACTATGACGGCAAGGCCTTAAAGCTAGCAGACATGGATTGAAAGCCACACATCTTTGATTTCAATTGGTTTCATGTGTTTTTTTACATTTCAGCAGTAGGCAATGTTGAGTAAGCGCACATATTTATTACAACAGAAATACAAATAACTGCTTCAATTTTCACATCTCCAGGATCAATTTTCCAAATCATTGCTGTATGGTGACTCTGCGCGTATGTTTACAAACAGAAAACTAATTTCAGTGGTTCAAGTGGTGCCGTATCAGTGATTGCAAACAATATTATTTGTCAGGTGCTTTAACATGCGGTAGGCCTCATCGCCGGTCCATTATAAATACAACACAGCGGTTTCCACCAGGTGAATTTTTCAGAATCGTTCCTCTTCATCTTTCATCTGAAGCAAATAAATGCTTGCTTCTGTGTATGCTGAGGGCAGTTCTTCCCTGTAACATCACTGCATCTCAGAATATCATCTTAGCAAAAAATAGCCAAGTCAAATCAACAGGACAGCATTAACCCTCTTTGACTGATGTACCCCGGGGCTCTCATGCATATTTTACCCTCCTTGTGTATTTACATACTACTGTTAGAATCACATATTCACTGTAATGTCAACATTGCTGGGTGCTTTCCATCACTTTGAGGGCACCTACAGTGCAGCAGGGAGAAAATAGCTGCAGGACAGTTTTCAAATGGAAGTGCAGAAAACAGCATGCAAGGCCAATATTTCTAGATTTAAGTGCTTAACATGGAGGACTTACTTTATGTTTCTGTTTATCATTATGTAGAATAGTTAATCATTAAGTAGACTAACAGTAAAATATTCAACCCTTGGAACCCCAGCTTATGCTACCGGAGGAAGGAAAGTCTCTGAAATGTAACTGTAAAGCGCTGCCTGTGAGTCATTGTTTATTCTTCTGCAATGCTCCAATCACTTTGACTTCATTGCTATGCCGACAAGGTGGGTTTATGCAACGTTCTCTTCTCATACTAGAGCGGTAAAGCATGGTGAGAAGGCGGCCTGTCAGATGGCAGTTTGCTGTGAAATTAACATAATTAGTGAAGGTCATTCATATGCATAAGGTTAAATGTTCTAGAGACTGATGCATGCGAGTTGTTTCTAACAAATAAATGAGACTCACAATCAGTACTGAAGAGGCAAACAGAGTTCACATTTTCAATGGCCGTCTATTGGATTTTTGATTGGCTGCTACAGGCAAGTCTAATCAATTAGAAAAGTCAGAGTTCACAGAACAGGTCGAAGGACTGTACTAAGTTTGGTAAATGTAGCTTGAAAGATGTCGGAGAAGTTAAAGACAAAAAGGTCTATGGATAGGGATCTTGAAAATGAAAACACCAACAACTTCTATTTATTTTCACACAAATTATGATAACAGGAGGAGATCATTGATTGATAAAGACTTATTTGACTTATTATACTATGTGGTTCCTTGTAAAATACTACATTATGACCATTTACCATTGTTAGGCAAGTGCAGACAGACAGATGATGATAAGGAATAAAGTTAAAATGCAGAGTTTTATAACAAACTAAGAACAAACACAACTGAATAAGTGTAACAACCATGGTGCAGTTACACATTTACAACAAGTGTAGTAAAACTTTGCAGATTCACATTCATCTGCTTTGGTTAAAACCGAACGTGCTTCTAGTTACACTATGATTACTACGATGTTCAGTGATGCGCAAATTAAAACAAAAACAATATTTTGACTTCTAAAGGCCCTTTTTGTCTATTCAGACTCTTATCGTCTGCCACATTAGGTTCATTTCTTGGGGCTTATGTTAGCAAATATTGTTACTAATTGGGATTAATTAAATTAATTATTCAATATGACGTGAATATCACACCATATAAGCATATAATTTATTTGATCATTATTTGACAATCTATTCACAGCATAAATTCAGGATGTTGGTTTGTCAAGACAAAGCAATGAGACTTCTTATTCAAATGTTTGTTTAAGCAGTATTGTGACGCAAGAGGCAATCAGTTCCATGACATCACAGAATAATGTGGAATAACAACTCTGGAAATGGTGAGTAAAATATCAAGAGAGTGCGAGCAGAGTCTTTTGATGTAAGTCTGCCTCTGCAACAGAATTATGGCTCTAAATTGGTTTCAAGGGACTGCAGCGATGCATGAAATAATGTCCTGTGGCATGTTGCGAAGACTGACTCCCAATGGTAGCATGCACTGAAATAGCCATACAACCAAGATTTCCAGTCTCGTCCTGTAGTGGGAACATGCATATTTCCCCTTCTGATTAACAACCACTATCCGAATAATCAAATCTGGCAAAGATTCAGCAGAAATTAAGTGGTTCATCAACATCCTTTTCAACTCCCTCACAGAGAGCTCTCCTACGCCGCACAAATCATGTGCTATAATGAGAAATGAGGCTGGAATGTGCAGACAGGAGTCTGGTTTACCCATAATGCCTCACTCTAGGCAGGTATGTCATTAAAGGACACTCAGATCAACGGAAGACACCCACTTAGCACAGAAGACCAGAGCAGCCATGGAAAATAATAAAATAACGGCAGCTCCAGGTAGACTTAACTGCAATTTTCCAGCCCGGCACTGAGCTTTTCATGGGGAAAAAAGGATGAAAATGGTGATCTAATTGAATCTCCCTGGTAGCTTTCACCATGACTATGGAAACATCAAAGCCCATCGTGGAATAATGGATTCGAACAATTTATCATAGTTATTTTGCTTTTGGCACACTGGCTACTGAATTTAATTTTATAACCAGTTCTGTACATATTCTTCATGTTCTAAACCTTAAAGGCTGCAACAGCGAAGCAAGTTGCGCAGAAAGATACAGCCCACACGTCGCACATATTGCAACTACATTGCACATTAAATATCACATAAACAGATGATTCACACTTCACTATGTGTTTCATTGCACTGAGCTATACGCTTTGAATAACCATTTAGTAACTAAACCATTTGGCGGTAAGAGAGGACAAAAAAACACACACAACTTGCTTTTAATTACCCGTATGGTTTTCACTTTTTCATCAGTGTTTCTATCCATATTAGAAAAAGGGAGCAACAGTGCCTGACCTTTCCTATGGTTTCTATGGCAACCGAAAATGGGGTAAGAATTTCAAGCACGTTCAATAAATTCCTCTTTGGTATCTCAGCACAAAAAGCAAAGCACTAAGCAATTAATCAGGGGGCTTTTTGGGAGGAAAAAAGTATAAAGGACACAGAAAAGGAGACTTATCCAGACAGGAGTTTGAGAAAGCCATTTCTTTTTTACTTGATATATTCAAATGATCAACCCAACAGTCAGAGGCGATTTTAATATGTCTTAGTAAATATAGAGCATGTACATGCAGTCGTGGGGGCGGCTTTAATTTAGTGGATATCTTCACATTTTAACATGAAAATGAAAAGGAAGTGGATAAAGAGAGCAGACCTTTTTTTAAGCGAAAGGGCTCTCCTCACATATTAAACATGAAGCTGCGAAAAAACGAATTATTGTAATGTCAGGTATTCCCTCAGGCGTGTCAGATGGACTAGCACTCTGCTCATGCCAAAGGAGATGTAGAAATCCAATGAAAACTTTAAATATGGTACACTTTCTCAGATGTATACAGAAAAAAAAAAATCAAGTCTTCAGGGTATCTCAGATTAAATAACGATGGTGTTGGCAAAAAGGTACATTTTAAATCCTATTTACTTTTTAATGCACATTCCTGGTGTGTTTCTTTTGCACGATTCGTCAATGAAAGCTTCAATCTTTCTTCAAAATGTAATCACTTGCTACGCCTCTGAAATTACAGTATTTTTTGACTAATGTCACAAATTCCTCTTATTTTTCAAGCCCTGTATTAAAATCTATCCTCTAACTCTATCCTGGGATGTAACACCCCAAATGTGTGTGTAATAATAATACAATTGTTCCCTTTCGTTGTCACTCCGAGTTACGTCGGATGACGACGAATGGGGTTTCGCTTAGAAAGCCTATCAGCTTCGAGTATTACAAAACGAGCCTATGGCAAAGAAATGCCATGGGTCTGCGGAATTTGCATGACGTAACTCCGCCCCACCTCGTGGGTATAAAAGGAGGAAGTCCGCAACAGCAGTTTATGTTTTCGCTTCGGAGCCAAGTGTATTCTTCTCTTCACAAGCCATCTCTGAATTGTCAGCTTTACAAACGAGTACCTCGAGTGTTGGTGTGACGGCGATCTACGGCGAGCGCGTGCTTCCTGCTGATCTGTTGCAGTGGTCTGCCAGTCGGTGCGTGTCTCCCCGGGTGCTTCAACACTTGAGTTTTCTCTCACTAAAAGAGCTTGCACGCGGCACGTCTTTTTAAAGACGGCTCGCCCGTGCATTTCAAAAAAAAAAAAAAAAAAAATGAATGGTGCGGCAGCTTGGTATCGGACTCTGATGGGCAGGAGCGTTGTCTAGTATGTTTGGGCTTGATCATGCTAGAGCAGCGCTCGTGGATGACTCATGTTTTCTCCATGGAAACATGATCATCGCGTCATTAAGGTCGAGACTCGGTGAACTCACATGAGTGAGAGTCCCCTCATCCACCCCCCGATCTTCGGCTGGTGGCCAGGGTGACCTGAGGGTTTCGGTCTGGAACAAGGCGCCGACTATTTACATTTACATTTAGTCATTTAGCAGACGCTTTTATCCAAAGCGACTTACATCTGAGGACTAAAGCAAGCGAGTCATCGTGAAGAGGGAAGAACGACGCAAGAAGTGCTCAAAATACAAAGTTCAGGCATTGCTCAGAGTAGCAAAAGCCAGACAAGGGAAGATTTAAAAGGTTTAAAGGAGATTATTAATTTTTTTTTATTTATTATTTTTTTTTTTTATGTTAAGTACTCACGGAAGAGATGAGTTTTCAGTTGTCTTTTGAATGCTGTCAGGGATTCTGCATTACGGACGAGGGTGGGGAGATCATTCCACCAGCATGGAACCGTGAATGAGAATGTTCTGGAGAGAGATTTAGTGCCTCGCTGTGATGGCACCACGAGCCGTCGCTCCTTGGCCGATCGTAGGCTTCTGGAAGGGACATAGACTTGTAGTAGGGAGTGAAAGTAGGACGGAGCTGAGTCTGTGGTAGATCTGTAAGCAAGCGTCAAAGCTTTGAATTTGATGCGAGCAACGAGTGGTAGCCAATGCAGGGAGGTGAACAACGGAGTGACGTGGGCCCTTTTGGGCTCGTTGAAGACAAGGCGGGCTGCAGCATTCTGGATCATTTGTAGAGGTTTAGTAACACATGACGGAAGTCCAGCCAGAAGAGCATTGCAGTAGGCAAGCCTAGAGATAACCAGGGCCTGGACGAGAAGTTGTGTTGCATGCTCAGTTAGGAAAGGCCTGATCTTCCTGATGTTATACATTGCAAACCTGCACGATCGACTATGTGTCCGCGACCCCAGCCCCCCTCTTCAATGACGGTGCCCGCTAGTGAAGAGGTGATTCCCACGGGTCTACCCTCTGGTGGCCCGTGTGTTTCATTTGAAGCTACAGAGGATGAAATTATGTTTGTAGCAGCTTCACTAGGTGGGTTTGATTTTCCTGGAAGTGACGACTCGTCGAGTCTGATCCGGAGATGACGGCCATGCTTTCCCGGGACGATTGGTTTTTGGGTGAGGCCGCCGACCCTCGTCCACGGCAAACCCCAATACCGTTCTTCCCGGACGTGCATGATGAGATCAGGGGCCATTCGCTGATCTCATCCGCCTTTCCTCCCCTCGATGGGGCCGCTGCCCGTGGGTACACTGGGGTTCCCCCGGCTGAACGCTCTGTTGCGATGCTATGTGTCCTCAGAGTGCTTCTTCTCGGCGCAATCCTAAGCACCCATCCGTGGCCTGTAGTTTTTCGTCTACGCTTGTGGCGAGATCCTATAGCGCCACGGGACTGGCGGCCACCTCACTGCGTGCCATGGTCATTCTGCTGGTCTACCTGACCCAGATGCTCATGGACCTGCACGAGGGCGGGACTGACCCAGGGCTCTTCACTGAGCTGCGCGCCGCCACTAACCTTGCTCTCCGAGCGACGAAAGTGGCCATACGCTCCCTGGGTCAGGTGATGCTCACCATTCGGTGGCCGTACCTGTTTGATGTGCCCGTCTGTCCGACATTCCCATATCCCAGGTCGGCCTCTTCGGCGGTGCGGTTGAGGGCTGGCCCAACAGCTCTCAGCCGTCCATGAGCAGACTGACGTTGATTCTGTCCCGACGGCCCCGCCGTCCGCTCAGATCCCTCGGTCTGCCCACCGCCAAGGGCGCCCTCCCGCGGCTCCCACCCTGCCCGTTCACCCGGGCCGGCTCTGGGGGCCACGGGCGGACCCCACAGCCCTCTCTAGCCCCGCCCCCCGCTACACGCCGGGTTAAGCGGCGCTCCTGAGACGGGCTCCTCGGGGATGGAGCAGACTGACGTTGATTCTGTCCCGATGGCCCCGCCGTCCGCTCAGATCCTTCGGTCTGCCCACCGGCAAGGGCGCCCTCCCGCGGCTCCCACCCTGCCCGTTCACCCGGGCCGGCTCTGGGGGCCGCGGCCGGACGCCACAGCCCTCTCCAGCCCCGCCCCCCGCTACGCGCCAGGTTAGGTGGCGCTCTTGAGAGGGGCTCCTCAGAGATGGGACTCAGTTCTTTCCAGGAGTTGGGAGCAGGACCACTCCTTTCCCCGGTGGAGGGCCGGGGAAGAATCCTTATTCGCAAAGAACTGACTCTCCCGTCTCTGAGCACACAGAGTTCTCGGACGACACAGAGCGCCGCCCTCTAGCCGTGCTCTCCTCGTCCCCCTCTGTCCCAGAGGTGGTTGACATGGCGTGCCGTCCACGGACTGCTTCGCCCCTGTCCCCCTCTGTCGCCAGACCCCTGGCAGAGCAGGCCCCCGCGGGACGACCAGCCTGGTCCTCCCCTGGCCCCCTCTGCCAGGGCGCGGTTGCTAACTGTGCCCCCACACCGGGCCGCTATGCCGTCCACGTCTGGGCCAGTTACTCCGCTTCGCTGCCCCTCCGGGGGGACGCCTGTCGTCACGTGATCCCGCCGGTTCAGTTCCTGGGAGCCTGGCTAGAGCTTCCCCGTCTGTCCCGCTGGATCGCGCGTTCCGTCAGGCTCGGCTTGCGATTCAGTTCGCACGGTCTCCTCCCCGCTTCAGGGGAGTCCGCTCCTCTTTGGTCGGTGGCAATGCCCCCGTCATGAGAGCAGAGATTGCCACCCTGCTGGCGAAGGGTGCAATCGAGACTGTCCCTCCAGCCGAGATGAGGTCCGGGTTCTACAGCCCCTACTTCATTGTCCCCAAGAAAACCGTTGGGTTACGGCCAATCCTGGACTTGCGCGTGCTGAACCGCTCCCTTCACAGGCTGCCGTTCAAGATGCTCACCGCCAAACGCGTTCTCGAATGCGTGCGGCCCCAGGATTGGTTTGCAGCGATCGACCTGAAGGACGCCTACTTTTATGTCTCCATTCTTCCTCGACACAGACCGTTCCTACGGTTTGCTTTCGAGGGGCAGGCATACCAGTATGCGGTTCTCCCTTTCGGGCTAGCCCTGTCTCCTCGCACCTTCACGAAGGTCGTCGAGGCTGCCCTTGTTCCCCTTCGGGAACACGGGGTTCGCATCCTGAGTTATATCGACGACTGGCTGATCCTAGCTCACTCTCAAGATCAGGTTTGCGAACACAAGGACCTAGTGCTCCGGCACCTAGCTCGTCTGGGCCTTCGGGTCAACTGGGAGAAGAGCAAACTTTGCCCCGTGCAGAGGATCTCTTTTCTCGGTATGGACATCGACTCGGTCGCCATGTCCGCGCAGCTTACGAGCGAGCGCGCGCAGTCACTGCTGACTTAACTGAGACATCTCAGGAGCAAGAATGTGGTTCCACTGAAACATTTTCAGAGGCTCCTGGGGCATATGGCTTCTGCAGCCGCGGTCACGCCGCTCGGATTGCTTCATATGAGACCGCTTCAGCTTTGGCTTCGCGACCGAGTCCCGAGGTGGGCATGGCATCAAGGCACGCTCCGGGTACCAGTTAATCCGACCTGCCGTCAGTTGCTCACCCCGTGGTCGAACCTCAGTTTTCTCAGGGCGGGTGTCCCCCTGGAACGAGCTTCCCGGCATGTTGTGGTCTCCACGGATGCCTCCACCACGGGCTGGGGCGCCATGTGCAATGGACATGCTGCTGCGGGCTCCTGGACAGGACCCCAGCGGCTATGGCATGTCAATTGCCTCGAGTTGTTGGCAGTGCGCCTTGCCCTGCACCGCTTCCGGGCGTTGCTCAGGGGTCAACACGTACTAGTCCGCTCAGACAATACCGCTACTGTAGCGTACATCAACCATCAAGGTGGTCTACGCTCCCGCCGTATGTCACAACTCGCCCGCCACCTCCTCCTATGGAGTCAGAAGCATCTGAGGACGCTTCGAGCCATTTTCATTCCCGGAGCCCTGAACTGTGCAGCCGACGAGCTCTCACGGCTTCAGCCCCTCCCTGGAGAATGGCGACTCCATCACCAGTCGGTTCAGCTGATTTGGGATCAGTTCGGGGACGCACAGATAGATCTGTTTGCCTCTCACGACTCGACCCATTGCGCCCTGTATTTTTCCCTGACCGAGGGCACGCTCGGCACGGATGCACTGGCGCACAGCTGGCCGCCGGGCCGCAAATATGCGTTTCCCCCAGTGAGCCTTCTTGCGCAGACCTTGCGCAAGGTCAGGGAGGACGAGGAGCAGGTCATTTTGGTCGCGCCGTATTGGCCCGGCCGGACCTGGTTCCCCGAACTTGCACTCCTCGCGACAGCACCTCCCTGGCCCATTCCTCTGAGGAAGGACCTTCTTTCTCAGGGACGGGGCACCCTGTGGCACCCTCGCCCCGATCTCTGGAGCCTCCACGTATGGCTCCTTGACGGCTCGAGGTAGGTTTGAGTACCCTTCCACCAGCGGTGGCGGCTACCATCACTTCCGCTAGAGCGTCGTCCACGAGACACGTCTATGCGTTGAAGTGGAACCTCTTCGTCGACTGGTGCTCTTCTCACCGAGAAGACCCCCGGAGATGCTCGATCAGCGTTGTGCTTTCCTTCCTTCAGCAAGGGTTGGAGCGAAGGCTGTCTCCCTCCACCCTTAAGGTCTATGTTGCCGCCATTGCCGCACATCATGACCCCGTCGAAGGTAAGTCGGTAGGGAAGCACGACCTGGTCATCAGGTTCCTGAGAGGAGCGAGGAGACTAAGTCCTCCTCTCGTTCCCTCTTGGGACCTCTCAGTGGTTCTAACTGCCCTGAAGAGTGCTCCCTTTGAGCCCCTGCAATCAGTTGAGCTTAAGTTCCTGTCAATGAAGACAGCGCTCCTGGTTGCACTGGCCTCCATCAAGAGGGTAGGGGACCTGCACGCATTCTCCGTCGACGAAGCGTGCCTGGAATTCGGGCCGGCCTTCTCTCACGTGATCCTGAGACCCCGGCCCGGATACGTGCCCAAGGTTCCTACCACTTCCTTTCGGGACCAGGTGGTGAACCTGCAAACGCTGCCCCCGGAGGAGGCAGACCCAGCCTTGGCACTGCTCTGTCCAGTACGCGCTCTTCGCGCCTATGTAGACAGGACGCAGTGTTTCAGGACCTCAGACCAGCTCTTTGTCTGTTATGGTGGGAAGCTGAAGGGAAAGGCTCTCTCCAAGCAAAGATTGTCTCACTGGATAGTGGACGCCATTGCTTTGGCATACCAGCAGCAAGGCCGACCGTGCCCCCTTGGTGTGACGGCCCACTCCACCCGGAGTGTGGCATCCTCTTGGGCTCTAGAGCATGGCGCCTCGCTAACAGACATATGCAGAGCTGCAGGCTGGGCGACACCTAACACATTCGCCAGATTCTATAATCTCCGAGTGGAGCCAGTGTCCTCTCATGTACTCGCTTCAACTAGCTAGTACCGGACCCGCTCAGGTGTCTTCGCTTGCTCGCCATTCCACTCCACGGACTGGATACGTGCGATATTCTCCTCAGGTGAGCTTTTTCCGAAAGCCCTGAGCTCCTCCAGCACTCCTGACGTCGGTGCCAGTGTCTCTTGCCTGCGCGTCGGCTAGGTGCCTCCCGTGTGCATGGTCCCTCCCCTGAGCGACCCCCACATGTGTATTTCCACTGTAAGCCTCTCTGAGCATGTGTCTTTCCCTTGGCAAGAGACCTTGCCACCCCTGGGGTTGAAATATTCCACCTGCGGCTGGACACCCCAGTGTTCTCCATATGTTTCCTTCGGGTCATATGTGTATTCTCTAAGTCCCCCCCCCCTCTGGGTTGGCTTTAATTGCATACTTCCCCTAGCTTGGGATATGCTTCCCAGTGTACCTTGGTATTCCTGTGTTAAATTGAGTCCTTCGTCCTTCTATGTCAGGGACCTCGATTTACGCAGGGCACTGGAAGACAGCTGAGAAGGTGGCGTGATTAGACTGGTAACCCCATTCGTCGTCATCCGACGTAACTCGGAGTGACAACGAAAGGGAACGTCTCGGTTACGTATGTAACCCTCGTTCCCTGAGTAGAGAACGGAGACGTTACGTCTGCCTGCCACTTTCCGCTGTACCGCGGGGATCGCCTGAGCTCAGTCTTGGCTCCTCAGCGAAGAAACATAAACTGCTGTTGCGGAGTTCCTCCTTTTATACCCACGAGGTGGGGCGGAGTTACGTCATGCAAATTCCGCAGACCCATGGCATTTCTTTGCCATAGGCTCGTTTTGTAATACTCGAAGCTGATAGGCTTTCTAAGCGAAACCCCATTCGTCGTCATCCGACGTAACGTCTCCGTTCCCTACTCAGGGAACGAGGGTTACATACGTAACCGAGACGTTTTTGTTATTATTATTACTGAATGAATATAGAAAGTAATCTGAAAGAATGGAATGGCTTATTAATAGAACGATAAAAGTACGTCAAACGGAAGTAAACATGTAGAACAAGTGATTATGTGTTTATTTATTGTGTGATCTGCTGCGGAACCCAGAGAATTGATGCACAGGCAATATTAAAAACATAGATGAGGATGTGAGAAAAGAGAGCAGAGTTTTTAAACATTTATGATGTTTTGCTTGTATATAGAGCTGTCACTGTACTACTTATGAGTTCTGACACATAACTGTCCTTCACTGACTTCCTCTCGCAACTTTCTTGATAACTTCGGGTAAGGAAATCTTTGAAGTAAGTCCCATGAACGCAGAATTGTGACAAATGCAGCTCTAGAGTAACGAAAAACCACATATCAAAGTGGCACAAATCAGAATCGAAAAGATCAGATTCCATCTGGTTTGTGCTGTTCATACTGTCATGACAAAAACATATCCGAGTCATACGAGCAAAAAAAAAAAAACAGATTTGGGCCACATTTACCTGCAGTCTGAACGTAGCCTAAGATATGTCAGGCAACAAAAGTAAAGCAGGTATTTTCATATTTAAAAGTCACTTGAATCCAGAAAAAAAACACTTACCTACATTAAAGGGATAGTTCACCCAAAATTTTAAATTAGCCCATGAATTACTCACCCTCAGGCCATGCTAGGTGTATATGATTTTTTTTTTTTTTTCAGACGAATACAATCTGAGTTATTTAAAAACAATGTCCTGGCTCTTCCAAGCTTTATTATGGCAGTGAATGGCCGTTTCTTTTTTGAAGTCCAAAAAAGTGCATCCATCCATCATAAAAGTGCTCCACACTGCTCTGGCGGGTTAATAAAGGCCTTCTGAAGCGAAGCAATGTTATCGTGCAAGAAAAATATCCAGATTTAAAACTACTGACTAAAATAACTAAACACCATTCACGAATTAGAAGTTTAAAACGAGAATGTTTTAAAGGTCCCATATTATGCCCCTTTTCACAAGATGTAAAATAAGTCTCTGATGTCCCTAGAGTGTGTATGTGAAGTTTTAGCTCAACATACCCAACAGATCATTTTTTACAGCATGTTTAAATTGTCATTATTTGGTGGTCAGAAAAACGCGCTTTTAGTGTGTGCCCTTTAAATGCAAATGAGCACGGCACAGGGGGCGGAGCTTCAAGAGCTCGCGCTCAGTCTCAGGACAATTTCATCTCACAGAATGATGATATCAGAAACTCTCAGTAACGGTGTTCATTTCGACCCGGAGTCGGACAATAATGCCTACAGAGTCAGAGTGCTGTATAGAGATGGAACAGGTATAGTTTAGTAGTTTAATTACGGTTATAACGTATTTGTCACCTGCTTGTATGTATCCACTATTAATAGCCTACAAGTCTGCTGTTTTGGACCAGTTCCGAATGATGATCAAACATACTGATGAGTTTAATAAAGTTTATTGTACATAACACAAAAGATGAAGCGTCAGTTTTACTTTAGAAACTCACCGTAAGAGCTGAGTAAACAGTAAGATATAATAAGTGCGCAAGTACGCCTACATAAACGAATTTCGGTAGAGTTGAGGGAGCATTTTCTTTAAAAACAAAATAATTCCACCTCGTCTTCAGCGGCTGCCTCAGATTTCGGGAGTAAATAGAGAGAGCTATGTGGATTAATACATCCAGCCACACAACACCTACAACGCTGGGAGACATTCTCGTCAGTGCAGCAGCTGTGAACTCGATCAGGGCGGGTCTATGTTAGAACGGCAGTGTCTGTCAACACTCGTGGGCGGGGCCTGTACTTAGTGACGTCACTAAAACAGCATTCTGAAAACAGGTTGTTGGGAGACACTGCTGATGATTTATGGGGATTAATAAAAAAGGAGTGAGTGGATTTTTATCACTATTGGGTGGTTGTGTACACACACTGCCAACACACATTTATGTCCAAACAGCATGCGAAAGTGAATTTTGCATAATATGGGACCTTTAAAGAGAAATGTAGGAGTAGCTTGAGTTTGTTGCCCAGCCCTGTTTGTTTGAACCGCGAGAGACGTCAAAGCTTACGCTACTCCTACATCCTACGTCATACATCGTCAAGTGTTACTCTTTTGGCGTAAGTCGACTTGCGTACGCCGTCTGCCAGAAGTTCGTTATTTTAGTCGATAAAGTATTAAATATGGATATTTTTCTTACACAAACGCATTGCTTTCGCTTCAGAAGGCCTTTATTAACCCCCTGGAGCCTGTGGAGTTCGTTTATAGAATGGATGCACTTTTATGAACTTTAACCGGCCATTCACTGCCATTATAAAGCTTGAAAGAGCCAGGACATTTTTTTATATAACTCCAATTGTACTTGTCTGAAAGAAGAATGTCATATACACCTAGGATGGCTTCAGGGTGAGTAAATCATGGGGTAATTTTCATCTTTGGGTGAACTATCCCTTTAATCCTGTATAAAGCTTCATTTGAGCAAACAGAAATTAATCATTAGTTCAATTAAATGAATCCATTTAACTGCTGATATTCAAGACACACTCTTTTCCTGAGCCTGTAAAAACAGCTGTAGGCCAGTGATGTCATTGTGTTGACGCTACAGGCAGATTTCCAGAGGACGCATCATCACAATTAGCGTGATGAGTAGTTACGGGGGAAAAGAGGAATAATTAGGCTGTTTTTCTGACTGTTTAGGTCAGTATCAGCGATATTTGATAGACTGATTCTTGTATTCCCTCAAACCACACAGTTTCACACTTACTAGCGAAGCTTCTGTAGGGAATCGGTGGGAGATGTCATTAGATTAATGTTTGCTATCTGTATAATTGCACATAATGGTGTGCCATCATTTATGGGCTTGCTTTTGCTCTGATGTGTACTATCATATGCTAGCATGTTGTGCCATGAAGCCAAGCCTATAGTTAAATTAACATACAGTTAAGGAATCTTTTATTGCATTTTGTTATATTGGAAATCCTACACAAACATTTATGTGCATTTTTCATGTAACTGGCAAATATTCTTTTTAATACTCTGAGTCATTGTGTTCACAACTCATTTGACTTAAAACATGTACAAAAAGAAAAATGTAGGGTGGGACTTTACATAAAAATTAACTGCCATTAAATTACTATTGGAAAGATTTTAAAAAGCTGCATTACATACAACAGCAGCCTAAACAATACCTTATTTATATAGAAAGATTGGAAAACAATAAGACCAGTAACTTTTTTAAGAAAGTAAATAGGTTCCATTTTAAGGTAACACTTTACAATAACAGGGCATGAATAATTGTGTACTAGTATCTGAATTAATAGTTACTTCAACATGAACTCCTTAACTACGACAGGAGTCATAATGATTCATGCATGAATAACAGCAGCCTTAAACATGTTTGTACATATTTGATAGTTAATGCATTAATTAATGTTCAGGGGTCAACTAAATCAATCAGGCTCTGTAAGAATAAATAAGAAATATTTTGACTTTGAAATATATTTAAACAATTTATTAGTCATAATTTAAACTATTGACTTCAGCAGCTTCATCTTAAACATTACTGAAAGGCATAGGATTAGTTTGTCATTAAGTTCACTGATCCTCCTTATCAAACAAAGAAAATGCTAAATACACTAATAATTTATCTTAAAATGTCTTAATTTGTTTTTTGATATTCTCTTTCTCATCAAACTAAAGTGTTGTGACGATACTGTACCTCCGTTCTCTGACTTCTGGAAAAGCCACACAACATCACTTAACTGGGCTGAATACTAGTTGTAGAACATGAGTATTTGATAGTATGTTTATGATAAACCATGAGCTGAAATTGGTAAGTAGTTAACAGTGAATTAATTATGATGTGCCACCTCAAGTAAAGTCATGACACAGTCATGCATTAACAAGCCATTACTTTATGGCTGCGTTTACACTTGGCATTAACATGCGATCACCGTGATCCGATCAAGCAGATCGGATCATAAGCCAATCAGGACACGCTGTTTACAACTGTCCACATCAAGTGGCTTCTGAATCTGGATAACAGATCGGATCTAGCATTCCCGCGAAAAAAAATAAAATAAAAAAAAATGGACCCCTCCGGTGCAAAGTCGACTTGAACTGGTGGGTTTTCTTTTAGAAACAGATTTCAGTCGGGGGACATTTTACAAATCTCGCAAAACAAGGAGGTTGAAGAGGCTGCAAGTACTAATAATGTGGATAGATGCCATAATGGAAACGGTACAGAGAAACGTATGGGTCCGAAAACGTTGCCAGCTGTGGTGGGAAAAATGCGCTTTCTGCAATTTTCGGGTGCGAAGGCAAACATTTCAGTATATTTGTGATGTACTTCGCACTTGACTGTATTGCAAAACCACACAGCTATGTGCAGCAATTCCTGGAGAGAGGAGGGGGAATAATGACAGTGGGCGGGGATTTGTGTGACGTCCAACTGTGAATGCAGACACGCAGAATGCTCGACTACCTCCGAACCTGGACACGTTGATCGGATAACATTCCGATCAGAAATCAGAAGCGCGTTTACACTTTCTATGTGTAAGTGGACAACATCCGGATACAGGTCGCATGTTAATGCCAAGTGTAAATGCAGCCTTTGTTACTGTATGGTTAATTAATAATGAATTAATTATGATGTGCCTCCTCAAGTAAAGTCATGAAACAATGATGCACTCACAAATCAATAACTAAAATATGAATAAACATATACAATAAGAGTGCCATCATTATTCATTTACATCCATGGTACAAAAAACAAAGATACAAATTATGTGTAGTTCTTTTATTTTTAGTTATACAATTAAACATATATGGACTTAAAAGAAAACCCAAACATACCTGTAAAGACACACATAAGGCACGTTTACATTTAAATAGTGCATAAGCTATAAGCTAATGCTAATCGAAGCATATACATTTAAATAACAAAAACTGCAGTTAATTATTGTACATAACCTCCTGAAAAGTAACAAATACAACATACATGCAAACATGTCTTTAATTATTAATTCTGTTTACCAAAGCAGTCAACATGTATGAGATTAAAATGCTAGCATTACTGTAAGAACACAACTAACCTGCGGAGCAAGCACAGAGTGCTCCACTAATGAGTGTCCCACCAGAAACAAACCCTACATACTGTAGTTCCGTGAAGAAAAGTAGCTATTACTAAACATAGGCCTAAATGAACTATAAAAATCAAAAACGGTTTAGATCAAATTAAATTTATTAGTGGTAGTTATTAGTCTATTTTCCATGTTTGGTTAGATGGATCTGTGTAATTAATGGATAAATAATCATGTGCCATTTTAATTATTTGTCGCAAAGCTGCAGATGGCAGATTATGATATTACAGTTTAAATAATGGCAGTATGTTTAATTCAAATTAAGATTACTTATTATTTATTTTTATGGAGCCTGATTGATTTAGTTTGCCCCTGAACTTTAAGTAATGCATTAACTATCAAACGTGTAGGCCTACTAACAGGTTTAAGGCTGCTGTTATTCACGCTTTAATCATTATGACTTCTGTTGTAGTTAAGGATCGTTCTTCATTGGTTCATGATTAGTTCATATCTTTACTAATCATGAGTTGATGTTGAAGTAACTATTAATTCAGGTATTAGTACATTATTATACATGCCCTGTCATTGTAAAGGGTTACCCATTTTGATATCATATTGTCTTTAAAGATTACATGGAGAATGGTTTTCTTAATTAAAACGTTGGCCGGTTCACACCAGGACTCGATTAATGGACTTTCCACTCTTTAGCTTATTGAAAGTAAGATTCATTAAGGAAAGAAATAAGCCTGTAAAGCTAGTCAACCATTAACTGAATAAATAAATGCAAAATGGTGCTGCATGAGGAAAATTGGGAGCAGATTCTGCCTTCAATTTAGAGCACTCAGGAAAATGTAAGGCTTTGTCACAAAATATAACAGTAAGAGTTCCTTAAAAGGCACATTCCTCTGATACCAACAGGCTCATTATTGCTAATGGGATGAAAGGAAGGCAGCAAAATATATAAACTGACATTTTAGCTGGCTCAGTCTGCCCTAAAACAACATCTCTCTCATTCCCTCCCTTCCTCTCTGAACCTTGATCAAGGTTACTCACTGAACAGGAAAATTAAGCAGACGGTCTTGAAAGTATGCGAGCCACAAGCATCAACATTAGCCGAATGAGACAAATTGAAAGGACGTTTAAGAAAGAAAGTGACATATTTTTCATGAGGTTCCACTGTCAATATTGCTTCTACAGTGAACATTTGTTGAGTTATAATGTTTGTTAAACCGAGGCATTACCTGGTTTTTCACAGCAGAGAAAAAGTAGGAACTTCACTGCCCTACCTACATTTCATGATCATCATGCTCTTTCTCAAGGTAAACCCATTTCATCAGTGCCCGAAAAAAACCCCAATGAAATCTGGCAAAAATATATTTTAAATATATGGTGTAAAAAGGCATGGTTGAAAGTGATCTTTTTTTCTAAATTGAAAATAGATTTTGCTTTATATAAATGCAATGCAGAGGCAAGATAAAACATTTTATATATAAATACAAATGTGTATAAAATGCAAGGAACAACCAACCAACTTTAATCTTCTCAGATATATATATATATATATATATATATATATATATATATATATATATATATATATATATATATATATATATATATATATATATATATATATTTATATTTATATATGTATATATATATATATGAACTAATCTGATAAACTAATCTGTCCTCAAAAACCAAACAAAATATTGTTTCTAATTGCACAATGGTCTGCTTCCATACACAAACATCTATTTATTCTAAACAAATGGATGCTGCAACTTCGGAGCAAGAAAGCCAACCTTCTTATTTTCCGATATTTGCAAAGAGTGGAGCGCCAGGACCCTGGGCACATGCAGAAGGCTGATAAAGTTGTTATTGGCAAATGTCCTTGGTGCTGGCGGAGCAGTGCTCAGTAATCCTTCTGTTGTCTCAGCACTCCTCCATTAGTCTCACTAAAATCCACGACTCACTGTTACAATAAGAGGCTGCTCCTCTGCTGATAATGCTGCCTCCATTCACCCTCATATCTGTTTATTGACAGCAAATTGACTGCAATTATCATGGCTGCAGTTATTGCCATATTTTATTTGCATGTGCAAGTCTGTGATGTCTTGAAAGAGAGGGGAGCTTCATTGTGTGCTTCTGTTCCTAAGCTCAGAGGATGCTGTGTGTTTGAAAGCACTGTGCATCATGTGCTTTTGGTTGGGACAAAAAAAAAAAAAAAAAAACATATTTAATCTAAAACAAGTTCTAAAACTTTGCATTTGTATTCATCATATGTCTAAATGTGTCAGTTTGTAACTTCGCTAGTGTAAGTGGTTAAAAATAAAAACTGCATGCTTTCTGCGGAAAAACATTGTTTTGGTTGTGCTTCGGCTCTGCGTGACTGTGCGGATGATTATGATTCTTTATCATGACTAAAGGCTTAAGAGAAGGCTTAAGAGAAATGACCAGTTTAGATGGAAAGGATCTCAAGCTGACTAGCTGAAGATGTTACTGTAGTTTTACCCATTAATAGACACGATACTTCCTTGAAAATAAACTCCAGCACAACAACCATAATGAAATGATCTTAACAATAGATAATGCTTTACAGGGAACTCTGTTAGAGAGTTACATATGACAGTTTATCTGTTCCTTATAAAACACCTTACTCTCCTGTTGAGTAATAAAACACCATCATCTCCACCTTTTACAACACTTCAAACCCCTCAGTTCCCTTTCAGTAGCTCACGTTCAATGTAGTTGACGTGTCGACTGATTGGGATCACGCCAGGGAGCCACTCATCTTCGAGTACTGTTAAAACGAGCCAATGCACATGCCCCCCGCTGTGCATGTATAAATACAGAAGTGAATGCACGCACTAGTTGTCTTTCGCTTCGGAGCCGATCGTTCTGATGTCTCTGAAGAGTGCTGCTGTTATACAACGAGCGAGTGTGTCGGTGTTCTTCTGGAAAGACTCTCCAGGTGCTGGTGGTTCTACAGTGCAGTGCAGCAGTGATCGCTAGCTTTGAAGCTCTCAACTGCTGTTTTTACAGCAAGCAGATTTCTGTGTTTGTGTGTGTTGACGGCCGATTGAGGGCGGAAAAGTGAGTGCTTCACTATTTCAGTTCACTGATTTAGTGTTGCCGCGGCAATTCCCTGTGTACTCCGGCACTGGCGACGGGTCCCATTTTTAGAAGGGCAACACGGGTGAGTTTGCGTCTTTTTCAAGATGCCATTCCATCCGTGCGTTTCTGGGTGCGGTAGGGGTCTGTCCCCCTCTGACAGTCACAAGAGTTGTATCATGTGTCTGGGCTTAAAGCACGCTGAGGCAGCTCTTGTGGATGAGTCATGTTCCCATTGCGGGAATATGACCATCTCGGTGTTGAGGTCGAGACTCGCCTTCGTTCGCGAGGGTGGAGTTCCCATCCCCAGGCCCCGCTCTGGTGTTTCTTCTGGGTTACTTTCCCAGAAGAAGCCTACAGTGCCATCTGGGCTGGGTGACCTGAGGCAAAGCCCCGTGGATCCCTCACTCCTCTTTCACACTGCAGCCGGTGGAGTTCCCCTAGGAGCGTGCTGGTCCCTCTGTGGTGGACCGACCGGCCGTTTCATTCGGGGCCCCTCCAGAGGACAGGATGTCCATCACAGCATCGTAAGGGGAGCTTCCTGTTGGGGAGCTTCGACAAGTTTCGGTTCCTGGACTCTCCCATTTCACAGGTTGAGCTATTCGGGGATGCGGTAGAGAACTTTGCCCAGCGGGAGGGGCGCCCCACCCGCTTCAGGTGCTGCCAAGCCAGGTGGCAAGCGACAGCGAAAGCGTTCCTGAGCGGGCCACCCAGGGATGGTGGAATGCTCTTAGGAGATGGTCACGATCCACTCCCTTCACTCGGTGGAGGGCCGGGGAAGTTTTTGCTTTATGTGTGTCTGTTTCGCTGCTGGCTCCCAAAAAAGTGGAGCTAGCGGTACCCATATATTCAAAGAAAGAGCAATTTCTACAATCCTGGGCCCCAAGAGGGCTAGTCTAGCGATGTGTGAACCTGCAAAGCCTTGCACTCTTCAGCCTCCTCTTGTTCGCCAGCCGGCAGTCAGATGGGGTTCGAGGACCCGGTCATCCGCCTTCTCACGCATCCCCTGCCGCTCAGTGGAGTCAGGTAAGTGTTGCACTGCACACTCAGACACCGATTCGGGCCGCCCTCAGGCCTATCGAGCTATGTCCCTGTCCTCCACCTTGCTGCTCCACCTCGGGTACATCTGTGGTTCCCTGGCCCCTAGCCCGCTTGTGGAAGCCTAAAATGCTTCCACAAATGGGTCCAGCTGGCCCCAAACTGTACCATCAGACTTGGCTTGCGACAATTTTCGCTCAGCTTCCACCCAAGCTCAGTGATATTCATCACACCTGGGTGTTGAGCAGATATGCTTCTAATAAGTTAGTGATTGTGGCGAGCAGGACGAGGTCGAGGGCCGTGGGATAATGGCGTCAGGCCGATGCCGTGATTACTGATGAGTGACACCTGCGTGACGCACCGGTCTCGTATCTCTTACGGAGGAGCGGAAGCATGAAAGGAGGAGCGACGACAGTGGAGATCGAGAGAGGCCAGGCCTGGAATTTATTTGATGTTTGGTTGTATTATGTGGGGCAGCAGTCGACCTTGAGGGACTGCCGTCTTTACTTTCGTTTTTTTATTTGTTTATTTGTTATTAAATTGTTGAATGTTCGCCGGTTCCCACCTCCTTCTTCCCATAACAACGAACCTCGTTACAGTGATATTTATTACACCCAGGTGTTGAGCAGTGCTCCTGATTTGTGTGCTCACATCACAGTCTGCTGGTGAAGGACGCGATGCAGCTGCCCCTCCAGCCGATATGAAGGCCGGCTTTTTAAATAAGCCCACACTTTCTTGTACCCTAGAGAGATGAGTCATGACCACCTTGGTCCTGTGTTAATTGAAACAGGCCCTTTTTCGAGAGCCTCAGTTCAATTCACTACACAGAGTTGCATTTCTAAATGCCCCGTCCCCAAGGTTGGTCTGCAGCGTTCGACCTGAGAGACATGTTCTTCAGATCTCTATCCTTCCGCACCACAGGCCATCCTGTGCTCATATTTTTGAAAGATGTGAAGTATCAGTACAAAGTCCTACCCTTCTAGTGCTCATAGCCACTTGGGCCCTCAGGTCAACTGGGAAAGAGCAAACTCGTCCACGGGCTGAGGATCTCTTTTCTAGTTTGGAGATGGACTCAGTCCAATGCATCTCTAAAATAATGTGTGTCTGGTCAGTGCTATATAGAAGTCAGAAAGGGTCCCACTGAAAATGTTTTAGAGGCTCCTGGGGCATATGACAGACGCAGCCGTAAACAGCTTCCTCCATATGAAGACTGCTTCAGCACTAACTTCACGACCGAGTCCCGAGGTGGCCGTGGTAGAGCGGCACACTCCATGTGAAAACATCCTGGCCTGCTGCCAAACCCTCAGCCCATAAACAGACCTTTTGTTTCTCCGGGCCAACGGCTCCTAGAACGAGTGTCCATCAACAACGGCTGAGGGGCCACGTACAAAGGGCATGCAGTAACGGAGGTCTGAGCGGCCCTCCGACTGCATTGACATCCATTGCCTCTAGTTGTTTGCAGTTTTCTCAGGGATGGGGCATGATGGCACCCGCGTTAGATCTTGGGGAATTCCAGGTCTGGTTCTAAAAGGAACGGGACGCGGAGGTTCTGGTTGCTACCGCAATAATTTTTTATGCCGTAGAGACCATCACTTCTGTGAGAGCACCGTCTTAAAGTGAGTCATGCTCCCCCTTAGAAGTGGAACCTATTTGTTGAAATGAGTCTTCTCTCCGTGAGGAGATCCTGCAGGTGTTCGATCACTTCAGTGCTTTCTTTTCTGTTAATGGGTTGGAGTGAGGGCTGTCTCCTCCACCTCAAAATGTTGTTGCCTCTGTTTTGATGCACATCAGGATGCAGTGGATACAAATCTGAGGGGAGGACGACTTGATCGTCAGGTTCCTGAGAGGAGCAAGGAGACTGAATCTGCCTTGCGCCCCCTCTTTACGCTCTTGGGACTTATCTCTGGTGCTATCGCACTGCAGAGATCCCCCTTGAGCCCTGTAGGCAGTGAGTTAAAAATCCTGTTTTTAGAGAAACAGTTCTCCTGCTTGCTTGGTCTCTATCTAGAGGGTAGGGACTTGCTAGCATTTCGGTCAACGAATCGTGCCTGGCATTCGGGCCAGCTAACTCAGGATATTGAGCCCCCGGCCTGGATATGTGCCCAAGGTTCCTACCTCTTCTACGGGACCAGGTGGTGAGCCTGCAAGCGCTGCCCCGGAGGAGGCAGTCCCAGCCCTGGCTTTTCTCTGTCCGTCCACTTCATCGCAGTTATACGTGCTAAGAATGCAAAGCCTGGACCTCAGACCAGCTCTTGTCTGTTACGGAGACCAGAAGAATGGAAGGCTATTTCCAAGCAGAGGTTGGCCCACTACATGTGGTTGCCTTCACCTTGGGGATTTCCCAAGATGCACGTGCCCACCTGGGTGGTGATCTCTTCCTAAGTAAGAGTGTTGCTCCCTCCTAGGCATTGACACAGAGTGCCTCACTGAACAGATGTTAATAGAGTTGGGGGCTGGGCGACACCTATCACGCTCACTAGACAACTAGCCTATGTGTCGAACCGCTGCTTCCCGTGGGCTCCCTTCACATGAAGCCAGTTTCACTGTAAGCCCAGTTCGAAGTGTCGGCTTGCTGCGCCATTCCCCTACTATGGACTGGATATGTGTGCGAATTCCTGCTCCAGTAGAGTTCCCCTTATTAGTCAAACCCTGTCAAGTTCCTCCATACCCTTCGGCAACGGATGAGGCGGAACTTCCAAATACACTGGTGGAACCTGTGTTAGGCTGGGTCCATATGTTGTGATCACTACGGCGGTCCCATATGTGTATTCTTCCATGGTATGGCTCCCTGCAGCGAGCCCGTGTCTTCCGTTCTGCCGTCACTGTCCAGTTGAGTCTCCCCCTGTCATAGGTTGGATCTACCCCAGTGACATCCGCCCAGTGGTCATCCGCCCAGTCCATATGTGTATTCTCCACATGTTACCTCCCTTGGGCAGGATGTGGCTTCCACAGCGTATTACTTTCCAACGAAAAAGGATGCTTTCCCAGTGGTCTCGTGGAACAGCAGTTACTTCCCTGGCCTAAGCCCTGTCCCATCTCCGCCTCAAAATAATGCGGGGGGATCAGAAGGCTTTTTGTCTAGGCACTGGAAGGTGGCAGAACTAGATGGCGTTTTAATTGGGATCCCAATCAGTCGACATGTTGACTACGTCAAACATGAGCGACTGAAAGGGAACGTCTCGGTTACGTATGTAACCCTCGTTCCCTGAACGTCATGTCGCCATTATTGCTGGATCACTGCTGTCTCCGAGTTACGATTGGCTCCTCAGCAAAAAACAACTAGTGCGTGCATCCACTTCCATATTTATACCCGCGCCGCAGGGGCGGAGTGTGTGATGCATTTCACGCACGCCGATGTGCAATGTAATCCCAATCAGTCGACACGTCAACTATGTCTCCGTTCCCTCCTTCAGGGAATGAGGGTAACATACGTAACCGAGAAGTTCTCTCCATCTCCTAAAGCCAAGCTGATGTTGATTTTTGTTTTTTTTACCAGCTCTGTCTCATTCTCTTTTCTCCAGCACTCTCCTCCACGCACACACACACACACACACACACACACACACACACTCAGGATCTGATGTTGATTCTTGTTTTATTACTTGCTCTGTCTCGTTCTCTTTTCTCCAGCACTCTGTTCAGAGTTTGTTTAAAACGTGTGATTCTCCGGAGGCTGGAGATTTAGCTGCACCATGTTAACCTTTCTCTCTCTTCTTTTCTCTGAAAACTAACCTGTGCCACTCCCACACCAGACACACACACAACAGACACGTATCAAAGCAGCCAGAACAACTTTACTCTATTTACGGATATGACAAGATACACAGGGGCGAGTGACGCATGTGCTCATTTTCCCAGTGAAAACCATCCCGTCAGGTCTAAAATATAAACACTTGATAGGTTTATCATAGTGAATCAATAAGACCCAATCATATTTTCATATTAGTATTAAAACCTTTTAGGGAAGTATATATCGTCGCTGTCCGATGAAAACCGCGTATGTCCATTTTGCCGATTTTGAGATTTTTCTACGGATAGAATGTCCAGGTTCATTTCCGTATACAGTATGCTTCACATGTCTAAATGACCAATGAAAAGTTCTGAAATCATGTCATCTGATTTTCACGTATATCCATTTGGTGTCAAAGCTGTCAATCACGCTGCGTATCTCCCGCCCTGAGGCATCTCGCAGGTCTAAGCGTCTAACTCTGTGAGGTAAAGTATCAGCAAATGTTTGTTTTTGACAACTGTTCAAGTTTATTATATATTCACAACTGTTATTTACCGGTAAATGGTCTAGACGAAGTAATTGTCACTGTTTATTGTGGAGATGTTAACGCACGGGTCTGTTAATTTAATAGTCTACTTTTAAGGTAGTCTAATATTTTTCTGACTAATAAATTACTGACACAGTAAAGGGTAGATTTAAATATAGAATAACGAATTTTAAATAAAGAAAAAACGAAAATTAAATAAAGAAAAAAAAAACAGAAATTTAAATAAAGAAAAACGAGATTAATTTAGATTGATAACGTTGCGGGTAAAAAGGCTAATACATGTTGGGTCGGTGTACTTTTTCGTTCATTTCGGAATGAAAGATGAAATGTAAAAAAAAGGGTGCAGCTGTTTTTTTTGTTTAAAAGAAAAAAACAGAAATGGCTGTATTTTTTTGTAGGCTACATAGCACGCGCCTGCCCTGGGTTCAGCAATGAGTGTATTGATTCATTGTCCCTTCATAGTTTGCAAGAGACATTTAATAAACTGAGCGTATTTAATAAACTGAGACGTAGGGTATTTAATAAACTGAGCGTAGCCTATTCATCTGTCAATATGAAACGCGACTTGGCCATTCTAATTAATGATCGGAAGAACGCGTATCGACCACCATTACTGTAAAATATGCACCTATGTCCATTTAAACTCGATTTTGGTCAAATGTGGATTATATCATTACACTGGCAAGACTATGGTTACATTTAAAGATGCCATACAAAGTATGACACCGCTACGTTCAACTGTTTTTGAATTACGGTGTTTTTTTCACTTCCTGAAAAGTAACCGTTTTGGACATACGTGAGTTTCATCGGGCAGCGACGATATATACGTATATATAACTTGTTTTTTTGTCGTAAATGTATTTCTGAGAAAGTTTAAAATGTTTAACTGAGGGAAGATGTACCGAAACAAGAAAGAGAATGGGTGACCCCAATGGGTGACAGTTATTTAGGGTGGTAAGAAAGGAAGGGCAAGGTTCTTTTCTGAACATACCTGACAAACATCTGAACCCATAACACTACATACACGGCTTAAGTAAACTGTAATGAAACTGTAATCAGCTACGAGAATTGGTGCTGAGGCAGTTTCTGACAATTCAAAAAGGATCAGTACTGTATCAAGATATTTCTGTATCATCTGTGTCCTTTGCTATTTTGTGGTCACCCAAACAGAATTCCTGAAAGCATGTCGATGCTTGTATGGGAGATGTCTATGAGTATGATTTATAGAAAGAGAGAGACAAAAGAGTGTTTCTTTCATCCTTTAAATCACAAATAATTTTCTAACAGCTGAAATAAGTCATCTTGGACTTTCTACTATGCATTTATGCTATTTAGGCATATTTCAGTATTAAATGGAAAATTACTTGCAGTAATGTAAATCTACTATAACATCTCCAAACTTATTTCATATTGTGTAACTGGTCTGTCATCCATTTGATGTCAGTCAATGAACAAACTATAATTTACTAACAACAAGTCCGTAATTAAAATAGAGAAAGAAAATTGGAAAAGCAATAACAAAAAAACAACAAAAAAAAAACAATAAAAAAAATCAAAAGATTTTAAAGAAAGGGAGAAGAAATTGGCACAAAAAAAAGAATGAAACATAATTAAATACGTTCAAATATGTTTGTCAATTCTAAAGTAACATCAAGAGAAAATGAATTAGTTAAAATTAAATTGATTAAAAAAATTGACATTTTTTTCATGATTTTCATGCAGATTAACAGTCAAATTAGAACTTCAGCTTTTTTATTGGCTCAGTGGTTTAAAATAACCTAATAGGTTGATGTTTTGGAAATTTGGATGACTTTTCGGCTATTGAAGCACAAAACATAGACCCTGATCATGTGTCTGCCGCATTGCCTGTATTAGATCTAGAGGAGTTTTTAAACCGGTTCTCTCACAAACACTAACCCCACATTCAAGATACAACTTTATTTACAGTAATTATGAGCAATTGATCCATGAGTAAATGTAGGTGTGGATATGTGTTGTTTAATGGTCTCAGTGTAAACTCTCAATGTAAATCCAATCACTTCTACTCAGGGTGCTTTTGCTGTGATTTGTAAGGCTTATCAACAACCTCTTTACAAACCTTGGAATTGTCCCACAAATAATTTAGCATGACATGAGTAAGGTGTATCCTTCATCTGACCTCAAATCCATGGGCATAGACAAATGTATTAAAAAGTCCCTTGCTTTAGGTTTGCATACATCCTTCCATCTCCCAAAAAGCATCATCTTTTGTAAAACGAAGGACGGCGGGCTAAAGAGGTGCATGGATTATGAAGGTTGAAATGCAATAACTATAATGGGTTTTTGTCTGTACCTGTTGTCCATGCCATTCTGGAGAATAGTTCAGAGGTGCCAAGATGTTCCAAAAATTACATTCAAGGAGAGAATATGATCTGAATTAGAATTGAAAGAGAGATGAGCAGAAAAATACCTCACCATCATGTTTGTCCAACTGTTATTTAACCTCAATGAGTTTCACTAGTAACTCCTCTTCTAAATCTTCCTCTAGCATTGGAGTAATAGTAAATTTTCCACTCTCCACTATATTAGAAACATTTCTACCAATTCCCCTCCCGTGTTTAACACTCCAGCATTGTTTCATGCAATTAAATGTGCTATGCAAACTGACAATGCAATTAAAGTTCACATTTTACCATCACATATTTTTTCCTGGGAATCAAATCCACATCCTTGCTGACAAAGATCTATTTTCACATTTGAACCGCAGTACGATTGTGTCATTGGTTTCAGCCACAGCTGTTTACCACTATAGCTCCAACTCAACTTAAGGACGCAGTTTACTATAATTATCTTACAATTGCTCTGTGATGCAATTAATCATGTTGTATGGATTACGAAATGACATGTTAGTGACTATAATTTACGCATATTGTCTTATTGACTCTCACCGTCCCACAGGTAGGACGTTTGCAATTATATATTTAAAACAATAATATCTTAGTAAAAACATAAAGTAATATTGACAAACTATATATCATTTGAAAGCTTACAATCTCTTGTTTTCATATTCTGTTTTCTAAAATAAATTACAGAGGAGCAGTAATTTATCAATTTGCAACAAGAATATTTCATATTCATTAGGAGTGTTTAGGCCTTTATTTTGAAATAGCAATAAACATGAAAAATCGTGAAAGATTGGTAGAAACCTCAGTTTGTTTTTATGCCAAGAGTTCAAAAGATAACACCAATTAAATTTTATGAGAAAAAAAGGTCTGAAAATGTTTTAAATTTAAAGAAAAATATTATGGATTCTCGATTTGTTATGCGAGCTATAACGCACATATGTTCTCTTGTTATGGATTTATTAGAGGTAGAATTCAAATCAAATACTGCCAAACATCCCATACTACTTCTGATTAGGATGTCTCTTCATAAATCGTATGAAAATTATGGGAATACATGGTTCAGATCACTCAAAACATATATGAAAATGGAGGCGCCCTTATATGGGCAGTAATGGAGTCTGGTGTTCACCTAGTGAAAAGGTTTGGTACTGCGCCCAAATAAAATCTTACTGAAAGCTAATTTTTTTAGATATCAACCTAAAATTTGGAACACAACTTGTTCAGATTTGTGGCTTTCATTTTTTTGCAGTTTTAGAGTAAAATATATATTTTATATAAAATATAAATAATTATATTTTTACATTGCACATGTTCATAAACTCAAACTTATATAACTTTTTTTCTGTTTCACTTTCATAATTTCTACACTTCTACAATAAGCTGGCAAATGTCTTCTTTAAAACAAGACATAGGTCTATATTCCAAAGCATTCTTGAATTACAACCATTTAAGTTTGGATAGTGATTTTTATGTCTATGCGAAAAAAAGGGGTGGTCCCTTTTTAATTTATATGGTAGGATATCTTGCAATTAAATATTTAACAGGTTTTAGCATGTTTAGATATACAGTTGTAATTGAAATTATTTAAACCAATCATATTTAATCAAGTTTATTGGCTAAATTTACAGACTTTCAGCTGTTTGCAATGAAAAAATCAAACAAATGTAATTGAAATAGTTTAACACAACAAATGTTTCAAGTGGTTTCCCCAAATTTAACTGAAAATGCAACTTTTAATGACTTCTGGAGTCTCAAAATTATTCTACTCCTTCATGGCAAACATTTTTTAACATTTAGTGCCTTCGCTATCTTTTTGTATCCTGTTCCTTGTTTGTAAAGGACGATGATATTTTCTCTTGACTTTTTGAACCATTCTTTTGAGTCATCCACATTTCTAACTTGCAGGGAAACGTGACACTCAATTAACCCTCTGAGGTCTATGGGTTTTTTGGGGTCCTTGAGGTGTTCTGACATGCTCTGACATTTGTGCTTTTTTAAGTTATTTATAAACATGTTAATGGCAAAGGTGTAAATTCACTCTATATAGCGCAAACGGGGCTACCGTAATATGTGAGCAACATGTATGTACATGTTTGTATTTTTTAGAGAATAATCTTTATGCATGGTTATTGAAAAAACTAAAACTTAAAGTGTCTGAAATAAGGCCACAAAACATATACTAAATATGTGTCCACAAGACTTTTGACTAATGGGCGTTGTTGCCTAGAATTTTTGCTTCAAAATGATCTGAAAATCATCCTGCCTAATCATTTACACAAAACAATACATTGATTTAAATTTTATAAGACACCTTTTGTTTGGAAAGGCAATATGCGTGGAGGCGTGTTCACACCTGAGAAGACAAAGGCCGGATAATGTGCCACATACATAATGAGGCTAATTAATATGCAGCTTTCACACAGGTGTGTCACAGGGTCCCAAAGAATGCAAGGACGAAATAAATTATCTATATATACATATTTTACAATTAGAAATTGTAACCAATTACAAATAGGTTACAATTACAACAACAATTACAATTTTAACAATATTTCAAGTGTATTTCTTTGTAAAAAGTATACATTTTATCATACGTATTAAAAAGGGTAAGGATTCATTAGTTTGAATATTGGAACAAACACTATAATAACATCTTAGTTGATAATTCAATATACCTACTTTATTTTTGACAAAACATCATACTATAGTATATTTAACTATGAGCAGAAATTGGTGAACAAAAGCGTACCTATTTAATGTGACAGTAGTCTTTTTTTACAGTCAAAACTTTATAATCTATCCAAAACTAATAACAAAATCTTGTCTAAACATTCAAATTTAGTCTGTAACATATTGTGTATGATATATTAGCATATACATGTGAATTTGCAGTTTGTTGCTCATACAGACATTGTATTTCAACATATTTTTTTGTCTATTTTTACTCATCTTGGCTATAGCAATATAGTTTGGATGTGTTCATGTAAACATAACGTTTACTAATGTAGGTGCGAGAGTGAATGAACGGCACAGACACGCGCTGTATAACTTAGTAAACAAAGCGCGCGCGTGCCTGTGCCGTTCATTCATCATTTAGCCTACACACAGACACGCAATTCATATTTAAACAGTCTTTTTGCGTTTACAGTCAGACACTATTCAATATCGCGATTAGAACAAAGCACTTAAGAATAAATGACTTACTACATCAGCTGGATCTGTTGCTCCTCGAAATGAAACTACCAGCACTTCTTGTACATTTTCCAGGGTTATTAGATAGTATTATTGCTTATAGCGTAGGAATACGCTGTGTACACAGCTGTGGTAAGATACTTACTAAACACGATGTGTTTTATAATCCAGCTGGTGGGCGTTGGCATGTTTGAATGGCTTGCCTTAGATAATTTGCGTTTGAATACCGCGCGCTCTCCGTGGGCGTGGCACATTAACGCGTAATGAGATATAATGAGCTGGAAAGAAAAAGACTGACATCTCTCTCTTTACATACAGATTACATGAACTGAGAATATTTGTTTTTTATATAAATTAATTCATTTAAAAGAAGAGAGTTCAAGCTTCATTATGGAAAAACACTCGTGCCTGTATGACAAGTATTCGCGGAATTACAGTTAATTTTCGGACGCGTTTCAGAATGGACTTAACTGACAGAGAGAAGTCAGAATGCGCATCATGTTTGTTTTTCTTTATTTGGCGAAAAGCACAACAATTCAATTCAATTCAAATTTATTTGTATAGCGCTTTTCACAATACATATTGTTTCAAAGCAGCTTTACAGAAAGTGCATTTCAGAAATGTACGTAGAAAATACAGTTAGTTAATCATCATGTATTAATTTAGGGCATAACATATCGCCGGCGTTGAGTCGTCTCTTCACAGGCGTCGAGTCGTCTCATCGCAGGCGTTTAGTCGTCTCATCGCAGGTGTTGGGGCATCTGAAGTCTCCGTGAGAGGCTGGATACAAACTGTAGCTGAAGAACGCTATTTACCTCGGGACTAGCGTCCCGAGATAACAGCAGAAAGGCAGATGGGAAATAATTAGCGTAGCTGCTGTTCATAATATTAATGCATTCGATCTGATTCAACAGTAGTATAAGAGGCAAGCATTATGTGAATGCTTGGCTGAAGAGATGCGTCTTAAATCTAGTTTTGAACTGGGAGAGCGAGTCTGAGCAACGAACAGTATCAGGAAGGCTATTCCAGAGTTTAGGAGCTAAATGTGAGAACGCCCTCCCTCCTTAGTGGACTTAGATATCCTAGGAATGACCAGAAGCCTCGAATTTAGGGATCTTAAAGAACGCGATGGATTGTAGGGCGATAGAAGGTCCATTAAATACACAGGAGCTAAACCATTTAGGGCTTTATAGGTCAGTAATAGTACTTTGTAATCGATACGGAACTTAATAGGTAACCAGTGCAGAGATGATAAAATCGGTGTTATATGATCATATTTTCTTGATCTAGTAAGAACTCTAGCAGCTGCATTTTGCACTAACTGTAGCTTGTTTATTTAGGATGCAGGACAAGCAGCTAATAAAGCATTACAGTAATCTAGTCTCGAGGTCATGAATGCATGAACTAACTTTTCTGCATCAGTAACAGAAAGTATGTTACGTAATTTAGCAATGTTTCTAAGGTGGAAAAAAGCAGTTCTTGTAACATATGAAATATGATTTTTGAAAGACAAGTTGTGGTCTAGTATAACACCCAGGTCTTTTACTGTAGTGGATAAGGTAACAGGACATCCTTCTAAATTAAAGTTGTATTGGAGGAGGTTTTGTGGGTAGTTTTTTGGACCAATAAGTAATACCTCCGTTTTATCTGGATTTAACAGCAGGAAATTACACGTCATCCAGCATTTTATATCTTTAAGACACTCTGTCAATTTAGATAAGTTAGTGTTTTCATCTGGTCTTGATGAAATATATAATTGAGTGTCATCAGCATAGCAGTGGAAATTAATTCCATGTTTTCTTATAATATTACCAAGTGGCAGCATATATATTGAGAATAGCAGAGGGCCTAACACCGATCCCTGCGGCACTCCATAGTCTACTGACGTTATCTTTGATTTTTCCCCATTTAGACAGACAAAATGGTAACGGTCCGATAAGTACGATCTAAACCAGCTTAATGCCTGTCCCTGAACACCAGTGTAGTTTTGTAGTCGATCCAAGAGTATTTTATGATCTATAGTGTCGAACGCAGCGCTAAGATCGAGAAGAACTAGTATTGAGATACAGCCTTGGTCAGAAGCTAAAAGTAAATCATTTGTAATTTTAACTAGCGCGGTTTCTGTGGTATGATGCGGTCTAAATCCTGACTGAAATTTTTCATGTATCTCATTTTCTTGCAGGAAAGAGCACAATTGAGCGGACACAATTTTTTCTAGTATTTTAGACATAAATGGAAGATTTGAAATGGGTCTGTAATTTGCTAAGTTATTTTGATTTAATTGCGGTTTCTTAATAATAGGTTTTATTGCTGCCAGCTTGAATATTTTTGGAACATGACCTAAAGATAAAGACGAGTTAATAATATTGAGAAGAGGCTCTTCCACTACAGGTAACACTTCTTTCAGTAGTTTAGTGGGTATTGGATCTAATAAACATGTTGTTGGTTTAGATGCAAAGATAAGTTTATTTAGCTCTTCCTGTCCTATAGTTGTAAAGCGGTGTAGTTGTTCTTGAGGGGCGATAATTGAGGCTGAATCATAAGACACCATAGAGGATTGTACATTTACAATTGTATTTCGGATGCTTTCTATTTTCTCATTGAAGTAATTCATAAAATCATTACAACTATACTGTAACAGAATATTTTGCTCTGGTGATGTCTGTTTATTTGTTAATCTAGCCACGGTGTTAAATAAAAACCTTGGATTATTTTGGTTATTTTCTATCAGTTTGCGGAGATGCTCAGCCCTGGCTGCTTTTAGAGCCTTTTTGTAACGTGACATACTGTCTTTCCACGCGATTCTAAAGACCTCTAAATTAGTTTGTTTCCATTTACGCTCTAAGTTACGAGTTTCTCTCTTGATAACATGTGTAGTACTATTGTACCATGGTGCTTTAGTTTTCTCTCTAACCTTTTTTAATCTAATTGGTACAACAATATCTAATGTACTAGAGAAAATGGTGCTCAAACTGCTAGTCATTTCCTCTAGTTCATCTGTTTGTTTGGGTTCACTGAGCAGCTGAGATAGATCAGGTAAGCTATTTGAGAATCTATCTATAGTGGTTGGAACGATTGTTCTGCCTGGTCGATAACGTGGCGCAACATGGCAAATTTCAGCAGTACGTAATATGCACGTTACCATACAATGATCAGTGAGATCGTCACTTTGCGGTATAATATCTATATCGGTTGGATTGGTTCCATATGATATAATTAAATCTAGTGTATGATTTAGACGATGAGTGGGACCACTGACGTTTTGCTTGACCCCAAAAAAGTTTAATAAATCTGTAAACGCAGTCCCTAACGCATCATTTGTGTTATCTACGTGTATGTTAAAATCTCCAACAATTATTGCTTTATCGGCATTGACCAATAGATCTGAGAGAAAGTCTGCAAACTCTTTTAGGAAATCAGCATAGGGCCCTGGAGGTCTATATACGGTCGCCAAGGCTAGAGATAATCGGGATTTCTTTCTTACATCTAAGAGCGTAACATTTAGCACAAGTACTTCAAACTAATTAAACCTTTGACCTGTTTTCTGAGTAACATTTAGAATATCTCTATAGATTGTTGCAACACCGCCGCCACGACCGATCGGACGGGGCTCATGCTTATAACAGTATCCTGGCAGAGTAGACTCATTTAGACCGAAATAATCATTTGGTTTAAGCCAGGTTTCAGTAAGGCACAGAACATCGAAATTATTATCTGTGACCATTTCATTTACAATAACCGCCTTAGGTGTGAGCGATCTAATGTTTAGAAGACCTAGTTTTAGAAATTGTTTTTGTTCACTGACATTTAGATTTTCTGGTTTAATTACAATAATATTTTCCCTAGATCCTACACTAGATTTATTGTTTGGCCTCACTAGACGTGGAATAGACGTGGAATAGTTTCTATATAATGTTCTACACTACTTGTATCAATTAAGTTGGGACAGCAGAGATAGTGATTTGGACTTTGACTTACTAGTCAGATGGTGTGTAACGTCTTGGAGATGTTGTCCGACAGCACAGCCGCTCCGATTCTGCTGGGGTGCAGGCCATCAGCACGGTAGAGCCTAGGTCGCTCCCAGAACAGATTCCAATTATTTACAAAGAGCAGTTTCTGTTCATTACACCATGACATTAACCATTCATTTAGAGACAATAGTCTACTGAACCGTTCTTGTCCTAGTCGGTACGTGGGAAGCGGTCCAGACACGATGATCGTTGCCTTAAGCGCTGTGCTGCGTACCGTCTCGATCAGGCTCCTGTAGTCCTTCTTCAGAATCTCCGTCTGCCGCAGCCGGATGTCGTTCGTTCCCGCGTGCAGCACCACAGCTCCGACGTGCTCGTCACCGTTCAGGATCTCGGGAACCTGCGCGGCGACATCAAGAACACGAGCACCAGGAAAGCAGTGAGTGCGCACCTTACCCTTACCTGAGGTAGCGCGGACATGACGGACCATTGAAGTGCCGATGATCACGGTGTCGTCACGTTCCGACTCGCGAAGAGGGGAGAAGCGGTTCCGGGTGGAGATCTCGAAGACCGGGAGTGGCGGAGAGGTTCTTGCTCTGGTCCTGGCTCGTATCTTCCGCTGTGGGATCACCCAGGGTCCATGGCTTTGTGTCGGTGCCGGAGTGAATGAAGCCAGAGATGATCGCGTCCTCCTGGGCAGAGAAACGCACGGAGTAGACGAAGTCGGAGTCAAAAAGTTACTAACCACTGACTTGTGAGCATCGACGCGTGACGATTCAAGCGCTGATCGCCGATCCCGCAGCTCGGCTTGCTTCTCCAGCAGACCACGGATCTGTTTCTCCACCGATTCCAGCTCCAATCGTACCGAAATCAGCTCGAATGTGTCCTCACCTGCACTCAGAGGTAACGTTAGACACACATCCGATATATTCGCCATTATAACAGATGAACAGTAAATTAGTAGTGATACTACCAATATCACTACTAATTTAGGACTGGAATGCTGGATATAACCTGTATCCTTTCAGTGAAACGGGTGTAAAATCAGACGGTCGATAGGCGCGAGGCCACGCGTGAAATGCTAGCGGGCTAAAAGGCTAGTAGCCGGGATTCGCAAAGTTGGATCTAAGTAGCGATATCAAAGTAATCCGATTGTTTTTTATAGGGAATAGTATCGAGGATAAGTTCACACGATATAAAAATAGAAAGTACTGGTTTATAAATGAGTGGTAAAGAAGAAAATCAAGGATTAATGAATCAATTCGACGGAGCTCCAAACACAAACAAACACCGCACGCGCATGCACAGCATGCGCACTTTGTTTTTACAACACTTTGTTTTTATTGTGAGTATCCACAAAAAAAATAGACACTTATCAGGATCTAATGATGTACAACACTTAATATGTAAGATCAAAATCAACAGAGTATTTTGAGTTTCGTTTGCACTGATAAGAAAAAAAGGAGACTATCGCGTCGACCTCAGAGGGTTAAACTTGCCAGTTCTAATATGTCATGTGTTCTAGCTCAAGCACACCTGGTGCAACTAATCAAGCCCTTGATTATTTGCTTGAGACAACACCTGTTTTGCAGATTTGTGCTGTTGTGAGGGATTCTATTCATGGGGTTGAATAATTTTGAGACTGCAGAAGTCATTAAAAGTTGCATTATCAGTTTAATTTGGGGAAAGCTTTTGAAACATTTGTTGTTTTTAGCTATTTCAATTACTTTTGTTTGATTTGTTCATTGCAAACAGCTGAAAGTCTGAACACTTTTCCAATAAACCTGATTTGCAATGGGGGTTGAATAATTTCGATTACAACTGTATAACATAGGGGTAGGGGTGTAACCCCGGCATCCTGGCCAAATTTGCCCCTTGGCCTCTGTCCATCATGGCCTCCTAATCATCCCCATTTACTGGTTGGCTTCATCACTCTGTCTCCTCTCCACCAATAAGTTGGTGTGTGATGGGTGTAGGGTATGAGCGCAGAATCATGAAGTTAGTATTTCTTAACACAATAAACACATGTTAACAAGGGTTTCTAAAGCCCCAACCTATGACTCTTCCAATTCTAAATCTTCCGTTAGCGCCAGCCAGTCTGGAGGGTAGATTAGTTCGTGACACCTTTACAGCGTAATGAGTCCCCTCAGAGATCCTCGCGCGATCCCGATTTGTTCTCGAGCCAACATCCAAGAAGACCGTTATCTCCACCCCCCCTCCCCCCCAGCGAGGGAGGAATGCCAGATGCGCAAATGGACAACACAGACACACACACACACATATATGCATCTCTAACATTAAAACCCAGAAATGAGTGATTCTGAAATGTATACATGATGTATTCCTGTATGTTTGAAGTTTATACTGTATCGAGTCTATCTAGGACTGTTAGCTATGTAGTTGAGCCTTGCTGACTTCTATAAAGGTCTAAGAGTTTATATATATATCCTTGTATGCGTAACAAACACAGAGTGATTGGTATCAAACGAAATCATTCAACTTGCTCGAGCCAAATATATGTAAGAAGTTACTGAAAAAAATATTCTACTATGTTTTTCCCATCTTTGTAAGTGAAAGGCCAAACGCTCGTCCTCATAAAACACGCGAATGAGGTCATCAGACTAAGACAAAGGGAATATCTGGTGCCAAAATCTGTGAGTTGCTATTGGACTGTGCTTCCAAAGAAAGGGGCGTTAAGTTTCACTTTAAAAGATGCCATGGCTCTTCTTCACTCTCTTCTTCGTGCTACTCTTTCTGTGTATGTCCTGCGACCTAGTCGTCTTTTTTTTTCTTTGGTTTTATTTTACGTTTAACTCAGTCTTTTATTTGATGCTCAGTTCTTGTCGGCAGACCGAACGCAGCATCTTACAGTTTTGATAGAAGTCCTTTATCCTCTGGGTGAAAGGACTCCTCCACAGCATAACCTTAACACTTTCGAATTTCCCGCGAGCCAAACACGCTCTCGAAACACCGAAAGGACGCTTCCAGCTCATCAACTACGAGGACATCCACACACGCCTGCTTGCCCAGCGACATAAAGGTCCCGTGCAAGTATAATTCAATCCAGATTCAAGCGCGTTAAAGTGTGTATTTTCCTTGTTGGCTCTAAAGGTTCAACTGTGGTAACAATCTTAGTTTTCCTGTCTTCTACTTTTCCTTCTTAATGTTTTTGCTTTTATTATTCGATATGTTCATTGTTAAATGTAGTTGTAGTTTCTAGTTCATTTTTATTAAACCCATTATACTCTCAATTGTCTTTGTTTGTTGGTCACGGAACAAAGCCTTTTTAATGTATGATCTAAAGCTACGAGCTGATACTGTTAAAGTTAACTAATTTGATTAGCAAACTTATACTAAGGATAAACCTTGTTGAGAATTGATAACGAATATCAAATAATCAGCTCGGCGGACGAACTGATTGTTTGGGATAACAGTTACAGTTAACTCTAAGGTATTCTGAAAATGTATATAGCCCTTCTGCATATGAATTATATACTTAATTAATTACAATTCGTTGTGTTAATTACCTATATATATCTGAAGCAGACGCGTGAGCTATATAATCCCTATTTGGGTGATTTTTATGTATGATGATCTAGTTCAGGACCGTATTCAATAACTGTTGATTCTAAATTAATAAATTGTTGCATACGTATTCCCCAAATCTGAGCTAAATTCCTTACATGGAATTACGTTCTGGGGCAATATGGCTGCTGTCGCATCATCCAGGTGGATGCTGCACATTGTTGGTGGTTGAGGAGATTCCCCCTTCCATGTAAAGTGCTTAGAGTACCCAGAAAAGCGCTATATAAATGTAACAAAATAAAATAAAATAAAAAACATATATATATATAGTATATATATATTCTTTTTTATATTGAGATTTTCCAAACAGTACTGAAGCTGAAAAATTCAACAAACCCACAAAAAACCCTGCAGGAAAACCCAGACATCAAAGCATGTGCATCCACAGTATTATGGTCCAAATTCATCTCTGACTGTGTAGAAGGCAAAGTTTAAATTAGATTAAAGGTAATATATAATTTTGAGTAGAGTGTTTGGTTATTGCTTGAACATTTGAGGTTTGTGGTGTTTGTATGTTTCAGTGTCTTAGCAACTGAGAGATAAAAAAAACCCTGAAATGCAATGCAGGCTGGCCTGGAGTCAGTATAACTTTATTCCCGCAGGATTGAAGCTGATTCTCAATGCATTAATCTAGTCTGGGATCAGACTTTGGCAGACTGGCGAATGCCTCATTGATTTGGTTATATCCATTTTCATGTCAGCAGTTGCTGTTCTTGTTATTGCAGCAGAAGCAATTAACATCTGCATTGGTCATAGTATAAAAGCAAGTGGTACAGGGATAAAAGCAGCTAAAACGGTTATATTATTGTGGCAGCTTGCGATCAGGAGTTTACTACAAGGCCAGTTATGGCACTAAACCGACTACGCCACCCCGGAAATTGGCCGGGGACCCACAGATAATTTGCAAAGACACAGATTCGTAGTGGCTGAGTCAGGTATCAGACAAGGATAATCGCTTCACAGATTTTATTCTTCAATACATACAATAAAATGCAACTGGTATCTTTTAATATGCAAACAGCAAACGGAACGCATCAATCATAAAACACGTTACACAGACAGACACACACACACACACAAACACTACCACTTCAGAACTGGGGGATTCATCTTGCCTGTCCAATAAACACAGCAACTACTCGTGCTCTCACCACACAACACCAAATCACCCGCTGTGAACACTGCAGACCGATAGCCGAACCACCACCACACACAGAGGACTCTGGCTAATACTGGAATCCCAATTCTGAGTAGAAGAGAAAGCAGTATGAGATACAACCAAACAAATACACATTCCACGTAATGGTCTGTCAATTAAACACTCATCACATGTTGCCAGAAGGAATCAGTTTGTCACAATATTCACTGGCTGACACTGGTGAACTCTTGTCAGCACAACACAATACTCAAAACACATTTACAAGCAACATCCACAGTGACATAATCTTCACAATGAAACACAGTAGTAGCGACAAAACTAGTAGCTTCTCGCCACTGTACTCAGGTCTGAATGTCAATTATATTAAAGACTAAATTTAGAAGCGTCACCAAAGGCTGTGAACGCACTATCGATCCGGTCGTCAAGGAGACCCTCGTTCGCTAAAAATGAGACAATCAAACAATTAGAATAAATATACAGTACAGATTGGCAACAAATGCGTCGTCACGGTCGTCAAGGAGACCCTCGTGCGCTGGAATGAGATCGTCAAACAATTAGAATAAATATACAGTACAGATCGGCAACAAATGCGTCGTTATGGTTGTCAAAGAGACCCTCGTTCGCTGGAATGAGATCGTCCAAAAGTTAGAATAAATATACAGTACAGATCGGCAACAAATGCGTCGTTACGGTCGTCAAGGAGACCCTCGTTCGCTGAAATGAGATCGTCCGGTAGTTAGAGTGAAAGGTACAGATCGACGCGGTCGATGCCTCGTTCCAATAAAAGGCAGAGGAATGGTCGAAGACAGCTTGCAGAGGAGAATACAACTCAGTTCGGAAGCGCTCCAGTTCGAATGACTACCAGATGCAGGTAATCCTCACAGGACCATCAAATGGGTCGCATAAAGCCTAACAGCGCCCACAAAGCCTGCTGCAACACCTCCTGGCCCCCGTGTCACTGTAAAAATATAATACACATTTCAATTTAAGAAATCACCGTCTCGTGAACCTAACGTTAAAATAAGCTTAACATACCTGCGTATTGTAACTCGCCCCGGCCAGTGCACTTGATGGCGTGCCAATTATGGCCTCACATTAATAAATACTAGTTCGACGGGTCTAAAGTACTCCTCAGCCACACACTGTAAATCACATGAGTGTCAAATTACCCTTCCACACCAAACATTCATAATGAGACTTGCCACCAGTAGCTCTTACCTCCTGGACATAAACACGGCGCACAAGAAATGACGTCACTCCCAGGACCCAGAAAGACGCGCTTAATGATGTCAACCTCATCTCCTTTTATGTCCCTTGAACGTGCCGTATCCGCCCCTAATCACTATAAGGATTGATCGCATCACCACAATCTACCCCCTCATTAGTCATCGTAGTCCCGACGATGAACACCTCTACTGATCCCAAGGTCTAAACCAGGTAACCACAGAATTAAACCCTAAGGTAGACATGGAATTTTGACAAGCTTCACTTCCTACAGCTCGTGGCAAGTGGTGCACGTTGGAGTGTTGCCCTGCCCCAACCCGTACAGTTCGCCTTGTGGCCCTTCCAGACTCGTTAGGTGGTCCAAGAATGACGGATCCTGACGCTGGCTGTGAGCTTGCACCACCCCCACTTACTCCCACTATAGGCCTACTGCCTGATTCTTCAAATCCAGAGGTGGGACGGACCCTTGCCTCTGAAGGAGCTCTACTCACCGCTGCACCCCCTTGACTGACCGGTGGGGCCACTCCCACCACATAAGCCAAGTCCCCTTCCTCGGATTCATTCTCCATTTCCAGGGGTGCTGATAATTCTGCCCGATCCCCAAGAGACTCTGTTGGTATCGGATTACCTTGAATACGGGATTTTAGGGACATCCGGTGCACCTGACGGACCTTACTGAGGTCATGTACTGGGGCCACCGTGTACACTGACCCACCATCTCGTGGAGCCCGAACTACCTGGTATACCGTCGAGCTCCATAGGTCCTGGATCTTATGCCGTCCCAAGAATCCATGCTCTCGCAGATAGACCAATTGGCCCTCAGACAGCGGCTTCTCCCTTACCCGTTGATCATACTTGGCCTTCCGATGTTGGGCTGCCACTTGCAGCCGGTCACGGGCACCCTCAAAGGCCACTTGGAGCCGGGCCTGATGCTCTTCCACCCAATGGTGCACTCCACCGGCCACTGGCTCCTGCACACGTCCAAGCAAAAAATCCACAGGGAGCCTAGCCTCCTGTCCAAACATTAAGTAATAAGGAGATTCTCCAGTGGCTTGGTGGAGAGTAGTGTTGTAACAAAACAACACCTGGGACAAACAGGAAGCCCAGTCCCTCTTTCTTCCGGTAGGCAGTGTCCGCAATAAATTATGTAATGTACGGTTGAACCGTTCGCACTGGCCGTTACCGGCTGGATGGTATGGAGTTGTGCGGGACTTACCCACCTGGTAAAGGCTACACAGCTGCTGAATGAGACGGGATTCAAAATTGCGGCCCTGATCGGAATGAATCCGCCCTGGGACCCCAAGCTTATAGAACCACTCTTCCACCAAGGCACGGGCCACAGTTTCCGCCCGCTGATCTCGAGTAGGGACTGCCACTGTAAACTTACTGAATACGTCCGTCATTACCAGGACGTTTTCTTGCCCCGAGTGAGAGGGCTCCAAGACCGTGAAATCAAGGGCCACTATCTCATTCGGGCGGGAGGCAAGTAGGTGTGCCATATAACTCCGAGCAACTGGTGCAGCCTCCTTAGCCTGCTGGCACCGCTCGCATTGCTGTACCCACTGGGCTACATCGGCCGACATCCCTGGCCAGTAGCACCGTTGTCGCACCAACTCCAGTGTGCGTTCAGTGCCTTGATGCCCATGGCACTGATGTAACTGGGTCAGTACCTCAGGCTGTAACACAGCAGGCAGCACAAGCTGCAGCACCTCGTCGCCGCCATCCGAACGACAAACCCTTCGATGTAACAGGCCCTCCTGTTCCTCCAAACGGTCCCACTGCCGAAGTAATACCAACACCAACTTAGGCAGCAATCGTCGCTCATTGGGCCCAGGGCCTCGCCCTTGGCGCCAATACTTAAGAGCTGCACCAATAATGGGATCTTCCTCCTGCAGCACCACTAGTTCTGGCCCAGATCGACTTGGCATGGCCTGCACTGCTCTTACAGTGGTGGGTCCCATCGGATCCACAACAGGCACACGCCTCAATAATTCAGGAACTACTGTTCCCAACTGACTACTCTCTTCCATGGGCTGTCCCCCAGAAGGCAAGCGCGATAATGCATCCGCATTCCGATTAGACCTACCTGACCGATACTGCACCTCAAAATCAAAGGCCGCTAGTTCGGCCGCCCACCGCTGTTCTGTGGCGCCCAATTTTGCAGTAGCCAGGTGACTGAGCGGATTATTGTCTGTGCGTACAATGCATCGATGTCCCAACAGGTATTCACGAAATTTTTCGGCCATGGCCCATTTTAAGGCCAAAAATTCGAGCCGCATGGAACTGTATGTGGCAGTATTACGCTCCGCTAGCCGAAGACCTCGGCTAGCGTAAGCCACTGGCCTCACCTTACCATCAACCTCTTGGGAAAGCACTGCACCTAATCCTACATGACTGGCATCAATCTCCAAGATAAATGGAAGCTTAAAGTCGGCATATGCAAGGACCGGTGCAGTAGTAAGCTTCTGCTTCAAGGTACGAAATGCTTGCTCACACTGTTCGGACCACAACGCTGCCAATTCCTGTCTCCGGCTGCTCATTTTCCCTCCACCTGCCTTGGTCACTAGCTGATGTAATGGAGCTGCTACCTGGGCAAATCCTTCTACAAACCGCCTATAGTAGCTAACAAAGCCAAGAAACGTCCGCAGCTCTGACACAGTTTTGGGACATGGCCACTGAGCCACAGCCTCAACCTTACCTGGGTCTGTCGCTACCCCCTGGGACGATATTACGTGTCCCAAGTACTGCACCTTTTCCCTAAAAAATGCACACTTTTCCAACTTGACCTTGAGGCCAGCGGCTCGTAAGCGACCCAGCACCATCCTCAATCTCTGCAGATGGTGTTGCACGGATGAGGAGTACACAATAATGTCGTCAAGATACAATAAGACAGACTGGTGTCGCTGGTCGCCAAAGAGCCGCTCCATCAAACGTTGGAAGGTGCCTGGAGCATTGCACAGGCCAAAGGGCATACGGTTCCATTCATATAGCCCGAAGGGGGTACAAAAAGCTGTTCTATGACGATCAGATTCAGCAACAGGGACTTGATTGTACCCGCTGGCCAGATCTAACGTGGTGAACCAGCGAGCCCCTGTTAAAGAATCTAATGTCTCTTCAATTCGAGGGAGCGGGAAGGAGTCCCTTCGAGTCTTTGCATTGAGCTGACGGTAGTCTACGCACATGCGTAGGCTACCGTCCTTCTTCTTGACCAAGACTAGTGGGGAAGCATATGGGCTGCAACTTTCTCGAATCACCTGCGTCTCTAAAAGCTGGCTAATATGAGTCTTAACTAACTCATACTCGGACGGAGGGATTCGTCTATAACGTTGTCGGACTGGAGTCTCATCCATTAAAGGAATTTCGTGAGACAAGAGGTCCGTGCAACCCAGGTCTCCCTCACCAGTGGAAAACACACTCTGGAATTCCTGAAGAAGAGCTCTTACCTGTACCTGCTCCTCGTCAGACAACCCTAGTAGTTCTACACTTTCAACGCGCTCTGCCCCTGATGCAACAATGCTATCGCAGGTTGCTATACAGTCGTTCACACCTGAAACCTCAGACAGCCCAACAGGTAGATCTACAAAATACACTTCCCGCAGCTTCCCAAGGATAGTTGTGGGATATAAAACAGCGTCGAGAACACCAACGTTAACGATGGGCACCAAAACCGTACCACCACGCACATACACTAGAGACGGGGAGGCCAACAAACCAACAGGCAACCCGGTCTCAAGGGGCTCAAATAACACGGTCTTACCACCAAAAACGGATGAACACGTTGCAGTGACAAATTTCAAAGTGCCGCCTGGAACACGACACACTCGGCGACCACGGACTTTTACGTTACCTCCGCCTATGAGAACGCCGTCTACCTTTTGACAGGTTTGAAAGGCTTGAGACAATTCCACCTCCTGCGTCACAAATGGTAACTCAAATAAGGTGGGTCCGTACTGCCCGAATAGCTCACGGTAGCAGCGATTAAGAACATTCATTCCCAGAATGCCAGGAGTGCTAGAGCTGCTGCCGGGAGGATCACGAACCACCAGTATTCCACACTCTGATACCATGCGACCACACAGTTCAATGTCTAATTCTATGTACCCAATATAAGGGATTTCCAGTCCATTGGCTGCTCTGAGCTGTAACCAGTGGCATGACTGCAAACGATCCTGGCCCCATGGTTCGAACCGTGACCTAAAACAGCTCTCTGTAATTGTCGACACCATGGAACCAGTATCGATCAAACAGGGTACTGAGACACCCCCAATCGTAACAACGAGGTGTGGGCATGAGGAGACTAAACGAGACACTGATACGCCCTTATGGAAAACACGGGAGCCATACATACCCCCAACCGGACTGTGGCTCTGTAGCCCGGTGGGAACTAGTTTCCCGGCTGATTAGGGAAACTGGGCCTAACTGGCCTTGTGTTGCTAGATGAAAAATCAGCACGAGGATGGACTGGAGTACCAGGAGAACGAGGTTGCCAATTACACTCCCGTGCGAAATGACCGGGCTGCTGACACCGTCGGCAAATCACAGAAGCGGAACGGGGCGAACGACCACCAAACTGGGGACTTTGGCTACTGGCAAACATTTGAGTAAGCTGGTCAAGTTGCTTTTGCTGCTGATTCAGCATTTCCCGCAATTCACCCAATTCCGACAAACGCTCCCCACGCCTAGGACTCAACCCAGTATTGCCTTGAACCCCACATTGAATCCCATGCACGAGAGGAACAGATTGACTTCGCCCCCTTGCACTGCCTGGCATTCCCTCTCGTTCCCAGCGGATAGCTTCCCCTCGCACCTCCAACAGTGTTGCAGCAGGCTGACGCCGAACTAATTGCTTCAGCTCCCTACGTAACGCATTGTCTAATACGCATTCAATAAATTGGTCCCTTACAATTACATCTGCATTTGAAATGACATGCGGTGACTGTTGTTTAAGTCTATCAAAGAGACCCAACAGTGCCAGGGAGAACTCTTGTAATGTTTCCCCCTCCAATTGTCGCCGCGAGTAAAAAACCTCTTGAAGTGCAACGTAGGATTCTGCACACCCATATAGCTCACGCAGTGCTGAAATAATTTTTTCAGGGTCATCTTTATCCATACTAGGTCTATATTTAATTTCGTCTCGAGCCTCTCCTTCAAGATGATCGAACAAAAAGAACGCCCTTTCAGCAATTGTCATGTTCCGCATACGCATACACGCCTCAGCTTCTTCGACCCATCCCTCAATGCCTATACCGGACCTACCATTGAATTTTGGACAACGCCGTTCTCGGGGAATAAACACGAAACGTTCAACGGTACCAACATTGGATTCAGCAAAACTAGGCGTTGCTGGCCGTGACGCACTACTAGAGCCTGCACCAGGATCAGGCAGCTCAACCGGCACCCGTTCCTGTCGCAGTCGCTCATTATCAGCCTTCAACTGGGCCACAAGATCTCTCATTTCCTGTAATTCAGCCTCCATAGCCAAATACTATAAGGGGTACTTACCGGGCGAAACTCTACTGTATTGTCACAACTAAACAAGAAAAATACACAAAGAGAAAAGAAACAATATCACAATGTCTGAATCTGTACAACAGCCACAACACCCTGCCGACTATACGCCAAGTGTGGCAGCTTGCGATCAGGAGTTTACTACAAGGCCAGTTATGGCACTAAACCGACTACGCCACCCCGGAAATTGGCCGGGGACCCACAGATAATTTGCAAAGACACAGATTCGTAGTGGCTGAGTCAGGTATCAGACAAGGATAATCGCTTCACAGATTTTATTCTTCAATACATACAATAAAATGCAACTGGTATCTTTTAATATGCAAACAGCAAACGGAACGCATCAATCATAAAACACGTTACACAGACAGACACACACACACACACAAACACTACCACTTCAGAACTGGGGGATTCATCTTGCCTGTCCAATAAACACAGCAACTACTCGTGCTCTCACCACACAACACCAAATCACCCGCTGTGAACACTGCAGACCGATAGCCGAACCACCACCACACACAGAGGACTCTGGCTAATACTGGAATCCCAATTCTGAGTAGAAGAGAAAGCAGTATGAGATACAACCAAACAAATACACATTCCACGTAATGGTCTGTCAATTAAACACTCATCACATGTTGCCAGAAGGAATCAGTTTGTCACAATATTCACTGGCTGACACTGGTGAACTCTTGTCAGCACAACACAATACTCAAAACACATTTACAAGCAACATCCACAGTGACATAATCTTCACAATGAAACACAGTAGTAGCGACAAAACTAGTAGCTTCTCGCCACTGTACTCAGGTCTGAATGTCAATTATATTAAAGACTAAATTTAGAAGCGTCACCAAAGGCTGTGAACGCACTATCGATCCGGTCGTCAAGGAGACCCTCGTTCGCTAAAAATGAGACAATCAAACAATTAGAATAAATATACAGTACAGATTGGCAACAAATGCGTCGTCACGGTCGTCAAGGAGACCCTCGTGCGCTGGAATGAGATCGTCAAACAATTAGAATAAATATACAGTACAGATCGGCAACAAATGCGTCGTTATGGTTGTCAAAGAGACCCTCGTTCGCTGGAATGAGATCGTCCAAAAGTTAGAATAAATATACAGTACAGATCGGCAACAAATGCGTCGTTACGGTCGTCAAGGAGACCCTCGTTCGCTGAAATGAGATCGTCCGGTAGTTAGAGTGAAAGGTACAGATCGACGCGGTCGATGCCTCGTTCCAATAAAAGGCAGAGGAATGGTCGAAGACAGCTTGCAGAGGAGAATACAACTCAGTTCGGAAGCGCTCCAGTTCGAATGACTACCAGATGCAGGTAATCCTCACAGGACCATCAAATGGGTCGCATAAAGCCTAACAGCGCCCACAAAGCCTGCTGCAACACCTCCTGGCCCCCGTGTCACTGTAAAAATATAATACACATTTCAATTTAAGAAATCACCGTCTCGTGAACCTAACGTTAAAATAAGCTTAACATACCTGCGTATTGTAACTCGCCCCGGCCAGTGCACTTGATGGCGTGCCAATTATGGCCTCACATTAATAAATACTAGTTCGACGGGTCTAAAGTACTCCTCAGCCACACACTGTAAATCACATGAGTGTCAAATTACCCTTCCACACCAAACATTCATAATGAGACTTGCCACCAGTAGCTCTTACCTCCTGGACATAAACACGGCGCACAAGAAATGACGTCACTCCCAGGACCCAGAAAGACGCGCTTAATGATGTCAACCTCATCTCCTTTTATGTCCCTTGAACGTGCCGTATCCGCCCCTAATCACTATAAGGATTGATCGCATCACCACATTATTAAAAAAAAGGTTAAATCAAGCCGAAGTTGTGTTTTTTAAAAGAAAAGCTAATGGTGTAGAACCAGAGTGAGGTGAAAAGCCACAGGTAAAGAAGGGTTTGTGTTGATGATTAAATGCTAAGTAGCCATTCCAATATCCATGTACATTAAACATGATCGTGTTCATTAACCCTCTGAGGTCGGCGGTATCGCCGGCGATACCAGCTCACTTTTTTCCTTATCAGTGCAAAAGAGACTCAAATTACTCTGTTGATTTTGATCTTACATTTAAGTGTTGTACATCATTAGATCCTGTTAAGTGTCTATTTTTTTGTGGGTACTCACAATAAGAAATAAAGAAAAATAAACATGATGCGCGTTTTGCCTTCTCTCTGTCAGTGAGGTCCATTCTGAAACGCGTCCAAAAAATTAACTGTAACTCAGTCAATACTTGTCACAGAGATACTAGAGATTTCTCTTTATGAAGCTGAAATTCTCTTCTTTTAAATGAAGTAATTTATTTAAAAAAAAATATTTCCAGTTTATGTAATCCATTTGAAACCAAGGAGAGGTACAGTTTTTTCGCTCTCCCTTCATTATCTTTAATTAGCCGAGACCTCCACGCCCCCAGAGCTTTTCACATGGTAAATAGGCGATCTATGCATAGCACAGGCGGCACGCCCCCCGATCAATGCCATAACAACACAAAGTTTTTTCATCAGATTCACTGATAGTTCATCACGTTTTGAGGATGGCACGCTACTCCTTCAGATGATTCTGGACAGCGATGAAGAATTCACCTTTTCCTCAGAGGAATTTTAAACTCGGACGACCAACCGCTGCATTTTGAAGAACGAATTGACCCCTCCGAGGATACAAGTTCGGAGAAAGTTGTCTAGTGTTATATAATTCCTTTTCTGATCATAGAGCTCAAATTAATTTTCAGACTATATTTTGCCTAGTTTTGGCTAGCTTTTGACATAGGAAATATTACCTCACAATATCCATAACATTCGTGTTGGCCTATACGCTTGTGTAAACTTTTTGAATAACTGCTTAGGTTATAATGATTTAGTGAAATATATCGATCCGCAAATTTTGTTGGAGTACTTCAGTGGTCTAGTGGCAGATCTTTTGCCAAGCGTGTCAGAGGTTACAGGTTCTAATCCGCCCTCGGTATAGTTTTTTTTCTCTCATCAAAACCGAATATGTTCATCAGTGGTTACAGTCTATATCAAGCAGGGACACACTTTGTGTGCATTTTATTTTGTGATTTTACCGAAATGAATAGTGTCCGCAACGGCGATAGATTGAAGAGCACGTCCGAGTGAAGACTGCGCGCGCGCCGCCACAAGAGAACCCTTTGTAGGGGGTATGCATGTGACGTCAGCGTTGGCCGGAGTGACTGCGGTTACGCCCACAAGTGGCAAAAAGACTGAGCGGCAGCATGTTTTCAGCGTGAATGCTGCGGAAAAACACACAAAACACGTCTAAAACGGGAAAGAGCTTTGAGACTGACTGTACAACTAGATTTGACAAGAAATATGAGGTATATTTTTACAGACTACCTAAAGCTACAGAACAGAGAAGCAAATAGATCGCTGCAATTCAACTGGACTCCAGGCAGCGAAAGGTGGATTTGCAGTTATCATTTTTGTGTCAATATGCTGAATTTAGTGGTAAAATCATTCTCTATATATTGTATTTTTATATATTGCAGTGACAACTCATCAATCAAATATTTACCACTGTATATTCTGTATAATTTGACATTTTTAAATAAACACTGACAAAAAACTATAAAAGTTTTAAGTCTAGACGATATGATGATATATATAACATTGATATAAGTGATCACCTGGATTTAGACCTGCCTATATATAAATATGCTTATATAAAGCGTTCACAGGCAAATTTGCTGTATGTATTTACCCGGTGTCAAAATCAGGCACATATAAATGTCAGGAAACACGATTCCTGGCTGAATGTCAATAACCATGGATCACTGGATCTTTAGTAAGTTATAAGGAATACTATATTGAGTCCAATCTTTAGTTTAAACTGATAATCGTTTGTTTTACTTGCGTTTTCGCAGTTTCCCCTATTAAATCCAGTCACGCAGCTGCTCTTCTGCCACTCAGTCCGGCTGAGGGCGCGTGTTCCGGCGGGAAAGTGATGTTAATGCATTCCCTCTATCCATGACACTGATAGCAGCGGACACTAGCGCTCAGCTTGAGTTCAAAAACAAAACATTTTAGCGCTAGATCTCTTATTTAAGAGCGGACTAAATGAATGCTCTGCTAGTTAACTGGAGATGTTTTATTTGTATTAGGTAAATCCGTGCCTCAATGTTTCCAAAAGTGGTGGGTACAAAATCGAGATCGAGAATCATACCGAGTAAGTGCATAGACGTCATATTTTACAGATGTAATGTAGCCTAATTGTGTTTACATCGTCATAATGTAAAAGTTAATATTCTTGTGTGAAATTACAAAAAACTTTTTTTTTTATCCATGGCAATTAGTGATTGATAATGATAATAATACAGTTTATTTGATTGTGTTATCAGCATGCTCACACTTTTTCTTTCTTCTTTTTTATAACAGATGTGACAATGAACGTCCAAGCACCAGTTCCGAAGAGAGGCAAGGCAAACAAGCAAACGAGCAACAGGCAGTCACTCTGTCATGGAAAACAGAGACCGATGTTGACATGGTTCCACAGACACTGCGATTCCTTCTTGCACGGGAAACTGGACCGCAACTGAGCTCTGTAGACTCGCATTCGCCCATGACTCTATTCAAACTATTTTTTTCAGAAAGTGATGTGTCAACTCTGTGCCACACCACCAATGCCCAGGCTGCCAAGGCAACTGCAAAAGGCTGCAAATATAAATGGACAGATGTCAGCATCAGTGAGATGTACCGCTACCTAACTAACCATCAGCCTTCAGAAATCATTCTGATATGATTTTTTTTTTAAAATCAATGTTGGAAACAGTTGTGCTGCTTAGTTTTTTTTTAACCTGTGATAGTTTTTTTTAGGATTCTTGGAATGCATTTTTTTTTTTATAAAAAAAACTAGTTTGGTCTTTTTATGTTTTTTTTTTTTTTAAAGATGTGTTAAGTGATAGGAATGACTTTAAGTCTTTACGTTCTTAGGAAAGATTTCTATTTTGAATAAATGCTGTTCTTTTGAACTTTTTATTCATCAGTGAATCATTCTTAGTTCAGACTGCCACACAGCACCTTGATGGGCCATTAGGGGAGTGTCTTTAGTCTCCCCAGGTGTAAATCACATTAATATTCATGGCCATTCACACTACCACGCATACAGCAGTCCTGACCAAAAACTGACGTAAGAAATTTAAATCGTTATATTGTTCAATTCAATTCAATTCAAATTTATTTGTATAGCGCTTTTCACAATACATATTGTTTCAAAGCAGCTTTACAGAAAGTGCATTTCAGAAATGTACGTAAAAAATACAGGTAGTTAATCATCATGTATTAATTTAGGGCATAACATATCGCCGGCGTTGAGTCGTCTCTTCACAGGCGTCGAGTCGTCTCATCGCAGGTGTTGGGGCATCTGAAGTCTCCGTGAGAGGCTGGATACAGACTGTAGCTGAAGAACGCTATTTACCTCGGGACTAGCGTCCCGAGATAACAGCAGAAAAGCAGATGGGAAATAATTAGCGTAGCTGCTGTTCATAATATTAATGCATTCGATCTGATTCAACAGTAGTATAAGAGGCAAGCATTATGTGAATGCTTGGCTGAAGAGATGCGTCTTTAATCTAGTTTTGAACTGGGAGAGCGAGTCCGAGCAACGAACAGTATCAGGAAGGCTATTCCAGAGTTTAGGAGCGAAATGCGAGAACGCCCTCCCTCCTTTAGTGGATCTGGATATCCTAGGAATGACCAGAAGCCTCGAATTTAGGGATCTTAAAGAACGCGATGGATTGTAGGGCGATAGAAGGTCCATTAAATATACAGGAGCTAGACCATTTAGGGCTTTATAGGTCAGTAATAGTACTTTGTAATTGATACGGAACTTAATAGGTAACCAGTGCAGAGATGATAAAATTGGTGTTATATGATCATATTTTCTTGACCTAGTGAGAACTCTAGCAGCTGCATTTTGCACTAACTGTAGCTTGTTTATTGAGGATGTAGGACAACCAGCTAATAAAGCGTTACAGTAATCTAGTCTTGAGGTCATGAATGCATGAACTAACTTTTCTGCATCAGAAACAGATAGCATGTTACGTAGCTTAGCAATATTTCTAAGGTGGAAAAAGGCTGTTCTTGTAACATATGAAATATGATTTTCGAAAGACAAGTTGCGGTCTAGTATAACACCCAGGTCTTTTACTGTAGTGGATAAAGTAACTGGACATCCTTCTAAATTAAAGTTGTATTGTACGAGGTTTTGTGGGTAGTTTTTTGGACCAATAAGTAATACCTCCGTTTTATCTGAATTTAATAGCAGGAAATTACACGTCATCCAGCATTTTATATCTTTAAGACACTCTGTCAATTTAGATAAGTTAGTGTTTTCATCTGGTCTTGATGAAATATATAATTGAGTGTCATCAGCATAACAGTGGAAATTAATTCCATGTTTTCTTATAATATTACCCAGTGGCAGCATATATATTGAGAATAGCAGAGGGCCTAACACCGATCCTTGCGCCACTCCATAGTCTACTGACGTTATCTTCGATTTTTCACCATTTAAACAGACAAAATGGTAACGGTCTGATAAGTACGATCTAAACCAGCTTAATGCCTGTCCCTGAACACCAGTGTAGTTTTGTAGTCGATCCAAGAGTATTTTATGATCTATAGTGTCGAACGCAGCGCTAAGATCGAGTAGAACTAGTACTGAGATACAGCCTTGGTCAGAAGCTAAAAGTAAATCATTTGTAATTTTAACTAGCGCAGTTTCTGTGCTATGATGCGGTCTGAATCCTGACTGAAATTTTTCATAGATATCATTTTCTTGCAAGAAAGAGCACAATTGAGCGGACACAATTTTTTCTAGTATTTTAGATATAAATGGAAGATTTGAAATGGGTCTGTAATTTGCTAAGTTATTTTGATCTAATTGCGGTTTCTTAATAATAGGTTTTATTACTGCCAGCTTAAATATTTTTGGAACATGACCTAAAGATAAAGACGAGTTAATAATATTGAGAAGAGGCTCTTCCACTACAGGTAACACTTCTTTCAGTAGTTTAGTGGGTATTGGGTCTAATAAACATGTTGTTGGTTTCGCTGCAAAGATAAGTTTATTTAGCTCTTCCTGTCCTATAGTTGTAAAGCGGTGTAGTTGTTCTTGAGGGGCGATAATTGTGGCTGAATCATAAGACACCATAGAGGATTGTACATTTACAATTGTATTTCGGATGCTTTCTATTTTCTCATTGAAGTAATTCATAAAATCATTACAACTATACTGTAACGGAATATTTTGCTCTGGTGATGTCTGTTTATTTGTTAGTCTAGCCACGGTGTTAAATAAAAACCTTGGATTATTTTGGTTATTTTCTATTAGTTTGCGGAGATGCTCAGCCCTGGCTGCTTTTAGAGCCTTTTTATAACGTGACATACTGTCTTTCCACGCGATTCTAAAGACCTCTAAATTAGTTTGTTTCCATTTACGCTCTAAGTTACGAGTTTCTCTCTTGATAACATGTGTAGTACTATTGTACCATGGTGCTTTAGTTTTCTCTCTAACCTTTTTTAATCTAATTGGTGCAACAATATCTAATGTACTAGAGAAAATGGTGCTCAAACTGCTAGTCATTTCCTCTAGTTCATCTGTTTGTTGGGGTTCACTGAGCAGCTGAGATAGATCAGGTAAGCTATTTGTGAATCTATCTATAGTGGTTGGAACGATTGTTCTGCCTGGTCGATAACGTGGCGCAACATGGCAAATTTCAGCAGTACGTAATATGCACGTTACCATACAATGATCAGTGAGATCGTCACTTTGCGCTATAATATCTATATCGGTTGGATTGGTTCCATATGTAATAATTAAATCTAGTGTATGATTTAGACGATGAGTGGGACCACTGACGTTTTGCTTGACCCCAAATGAGTTTAATAAATCTGTAAACGCAGCCCCTAACGCATCATTTGTGTTATCTACGTGTATGTTAAAATCTCCAACAATTATTGCTTTATCGGCATTGACCAATAGATCTGAGAGAAAGTCTGAAAACTCTTTTAGGAAATCAGCATAGGGCCCTGGAGGTCTATATACGGTCGCTAAGGCTAGAGATAATAGGGATTTCTTTCTTACATCTAAGAGCGTAACATTTAGCACAAGTACTTCGAACGAATTAAACCTGTGACCTGTTTTCTGAGTAACATTTAGGATATCTCTATAGATTGTTGCAACACCGCCGCCACGACCGATCGGACGGGGCTCATGCTTATAACAGTATCCTGGTGGAGTAGACTTATTTAGACCGAAATAATCATTTGGTTTAAGCCAGGTTTCAGTAAGGCACAGAACATCGAAATTATTATCTGTGACCATTTCATTTACAATAACCGCCTTAGGTGTGAGCGATCTAATGTTTAGAAGACCTAGTTTTAGAAATTCTTTTTGTTCACTGAGATTTAGATTTTCTGGTTTAATTACAGTAAGATTTTTCCTAGATCCTAAACTAGATTTATTGTTTGGCCTCACTAGACGAGGAATAGACACAGTTTCTATATAATGTTCTACACTACTTGTATCAATTAAGTTGGGACAGCAGAGATTGTGATTTGGACTTTGACTTACTAGTCAGATGGTGTGTAACGTCTTGGAGATGTTGTCCGACAGCACAGCCGCTCCGATTCTGCTGGGGTGCAGGCCATCAGCACGGTAGAGCCTAGGTCGCTCCCAGAACAGATTCCAATTATTTACAAAGAGCAGTTTCTGTTCATTACACCATGATATTAACCATTCATTTAGAGCAAATAGTCTACTGAACCTTTCTTGTCCTAGTCGGTACGTGGGAAGCGGTACAGACACGATGATCGTTGCCTCAGGCGCTGTGCTGCGTACCGTCTCGATCAGGCTCCTGTAGTCCTTCTTCAGAACCTCCGTCTGCCGCAGCCGGATGTCGTTCGTTCCCGCGTGCAGCACCACAGCTCCGACGCGCTCGTCACCGTTCAGGATCTCGGGAACATGTGCAGCGACATCTAGAACACGAGCACCAGGAAAACAGTGAGTGCGCACATTACCCTTACCTGAGGTAGCGCGGACATGACGGACGATGGAACTGCCGATGATCACGTCGTCGTCACGTTCCGACTCGCGAAGAGGGGAGAAGCGGTTCCGGGTGGAGATCTCGAAGACCGGGAGGGGTGGAGAGGTTCTTGGTCTGGTCCTGGCTCGTGTCTTCCGCTGAGGGATCACCCAGGGTCCATGGCTTTGTGTCGGTGCCGGAGTGAATGAAGCCAGAGATGATCGCGTCCTCCTGGGCAGAGAAACGCACGAAGTAGACGAAGTCGGAGTCAAAAAGTTACTAACCACTGACTTGTGAGCATCGGCGCGTGATGTTTCAAGCGCTGATCGCCGATCTCGCAGCTCGGCTTGCCTCTCTAGCAGACCACGGATCTGCTTCTCCACGGACTCCAGCTCCAACAGCACCAAATGCAGCTCGAATGTGTCCTCACCTGCACTCAGAGGTAGCGTTAGACACACATCCGATATATTCGCCATTATAACAGATGAACAGTAAATTAGTAGTGATACTACCAATATCACTACTAATTTAGGACTGAAATCCTGGATATAACCCGTATCCTTTCAGTGAAACGGGTGTAAAATCCGACGGTCGATTGGCGCGAGGCCACGCGTGAAATGCTAGCGGGCTAAAAGGCTAGTAGCTGGGATTCGCAAAGTTGGATCTAAGTAGCGATATCAAAGCAATCCGATTGTTTTTTATAGGGAATAGTATCGAGGATAAGTTCACACGATATAAAAATAGAAAGTACTTGTTTATAAATGAGTGGTAAAGAAGAAAATCAAGGATTAATGAATCAATTCGACGGAGCTCCAAACACAAACAATCACCGCACGCGCATGCGTAAAAGTCAACTGAAGATAGACTCAACTCCCGTTTTCACAAACAACTATTGTTGTTTGTGAAAGAGTGGTCAGAATGATTTTCACTTCATTTTGAAGTAAAAATTCTAGCCTAAAAGAATAGTAACTCAAAAGTATTGTGGACAACTATTCAGTATGTGTTAAATGGCCTTATTGCGGTGACATTTTTTTTCCCAAAACGTACTAACCACGCATAATATTTTTTTTCTATAAAATGCAAACATGTACATCCATTTTGCTCACACATTATTGTAGCAGAGTTTGTGCTGAATACAGCAAATGTATATGTTGGCAAATGGTATGTTTTAAGTAGCTGAAATAAGCACAAATGTCAGGGCATGTCAAAACATCTCAAGGGCCCCAAAAAAACCTCAGACCCCAGAGGGTTAATCACTTTAGTCAACAACTGCACAGTAGGTCATTCATTACCAGTGAACATAAAAAAAAACTGGTAGATCGCTCTTTTCCATGTCTAATCAGAGGCTTTTGAGTGGTTAAAATAGGATCAACTGAAATGTGGCAGATCATTATACAGGTAAGATGTTGTTCCTGCGTTGACTTTCCGGCCTGTCGCACGTCCGGAGCCCACCTGTTTCCTTGCGGAGCCACAGCCAGTAGCTCACCTTCTCAGCCTCCTCTCCCAGCTCCTTTATAGCTTTCCGCAGGTTTGATCCTGCCACTGCTCCATGGACTGCTGTACTGTCCACTAAGCCCGGCACCCAACCTCCACTGAGTAGACCCTGGCTCTCCAGCCCGCCTCTTGGCACTCCGCTGCCAACTCGGAATTCTTGAGATGCTTCCTTTCGTGGACTGCTGTCATGCCCTATTCCCAGGGGATGGTAAGTTCAATGAAGGGGACCTTTTTCTCCACCGTGGACCACATAATAATGTCTGGCCGGAGGGCAGTTGTTGTAATCTCTCTTGGAAAAACCAACTGCTTTCTGAGGTCTGCCAACACCTGCCACTCTTTGCTGGGTGTAAGCATGGTGTTCCTCTTCTGATCAGGAAGTTGGAGCATGCTACCAGACTTGACAAACCCTGACGGGAAAGGCTTTGCTGCTGCTGTTGTGCGATTTAGACCACAGTTGCTGAGGTACTACACAGCCTAGGCCAGCCCGACTGGTTTGAACTAACCCCATCACCTCTCGTTGTTGCAGACTGGAGATAGCATGCTCTACTTAAGCTTGCGCCTTCCATTTGCGGCCTATGCGGATGGGGACTTTCGCACTCCTTAAAAGTGGGTCCGCTGAGTCCTTTAGCTCCAGTACAAGTATAGCGTGTGCTGGTAGCACGACACTTTATGCTTCCCAGGCAGGTGGCTTCACTCAATTCTTACTATGCCCTCTGCAAGTTGTTGCCTGGTTAGCTTCCCCATCTGCCTGTCGGATAACTCTGCAGTGTACTGCCTCCCCAGGCTTCTCAATGGTTTCTCATCCAGCCGTGTAATGGACTCCCCCCCAGCGACAAAGATGGTCCTGACATGCGGCACGCCTTTCCTTATTGAGAGACTTCTTGATTGTCCAGCCTTGTTCTTCATTCTTGCCCATTTGAGCAGCTCGTCAAATCGCTTGAGGTGCCTGGTTGTGCATGGAGCCGCCTGAAGGAGGCTTGGTACGTCATCCATGTAGCTCCTCAATGGTGGAAGCTTCTCGCCTGATTGTAGCTTGATGCCCCTGACTACCTGCCTGGCCCCTCTGAGGATTACTTACTTCAAAGACTAAAACAAATAGGATGGGGAAAGATGGCACACCCCATGGCAATCCCACATTCCAGCTATTGCCATCCTGTCATGTAGCCCTCCAGAGTGAAGCACACGTGCAGGTTGCTGAAGTATCCAGTGATGATGTTCTGCACACCACTTGGGAAATAAAAGAATTCCATTGCAAATTCTTTCAGCTTGTGTGGCACTGATGCGTTGGCAACATCTAGCAAGACCACATGCAGGTCGCTCTTCTCTCTCTTCGCATACTGAATTTGATCCCAAATCACAAAAGAGTGCACAATGGATCCAGGGAAGCCTGAGATTTCGGGCTTCTGGCAGCTTGAGTCAATGTATCAATGCATGTCAATGCATTCCCAATGAGGAAATTGCCCCTCCCCATTTAACAAGGCAATGTTTCTGAAATGGTTGATGGTATGGGAGTTCTGCTCTTTGGGAATGAACACACCAACAGCTTGCTGCCACTCTGCTGGGACTTGCTCTTTCTTCCTAGTTGTTTTCACGAGCTTCCAGTGTACTTTGACCACCTGGGGGCAGTTTTTGTACAGCTTATAGGGAAGCCCATTAGGCCCGGGGGCTGACGCTGACCTTGCCTTCTTGTAAAACTCCTCCACTTCTTGCAATTTAGGTGGGGATATATCGAATGGCACTGTGTGTAGGGCTGGCCATGGTACGTGCCCTGGGGAGTCGAGCGGTGTAGCTAGTCTGTTGTCACTATACTGGCTCTTGATGTATTTTTCCAACTCCTGCTTACTGATGTCCAACATCCCACTCCTCTTCTCATCTAGTAACTCTCTGGCGAACCTGTAGGGATCTCTAAAGAGGCTGGTTCTTTCTTTCTCTCTTTTCTTCCTCCTGATCCTCTCCACTCTTGGCAACTTGGCAAGGCTTTGTTTAAGTTTGTCCCACAACTCCTTCAGGCCAACTTTCTCCTCAGGTGCAGCTTCCCTCCAGTTCTGGCGGAGCTGGTGCCGGGCTCTGACTAGCTGCTCAATCTCCCTTTCTCTCCTTCCTTTCCTTGGGGCTGTAGACTCCTTCCTACTGACCTGGCCAAACCTCTCCTTGGATTCTTCAAAGATAATCTATATCAAAAGTTTCTATATCAAGGACGTTTATATAATACATGAAGAAAGCTATCCACTTCAATTCCTTTTCATTCATCAGGTCCCAAATGCAGCTGCTTGGCTGCTCAGAAGAATGAACATGAATTCTGTCATTTTTGCACATGTGGTCAAAGTTTTCCTAAACTTTTGGTTTTGGAAACTTTATTTAATTTATTTGGCCAAATCACATCAACAGCAAATTGAATGTAATTAATGACTCCAGAGCAGCCGGAATATGACCAAAGGGAGGAAAATGGTTTGTGGAAGAAACAAGTTTTTCTTTTTTTCTTATTAGAAAGACAGAGTATGTAAGTGTCATGAAACCACTCCGAGACACAAGGTAGAAGATCCAAACGCAAAAGTTTATTAGGGTAATCCAAACAACAAGCAAGAGGTCATAAATACAGGCAGACAATCCAAAATAAACAACAGGTTAAAAAGCACTGACAAACAGGATAATCCAAAAAAATGCAGTGTTGACACATACAGGACTTTGCAATAAATTACTGAATAAACCAGGCTTATATAGGCAGAGTTACCAAGGTTTCCTTTCAGTTCTGTCACGTTCTACGTGAGTCGGACGTACTGTACTGATTGGGATCATGCTTAGCACATTGGCGTGCGAGCTTTGCATCTCACGCCCCGCCTCACGGGTATAAACACGGAAGCGGATGCACGCACCATTTGTCTTTCGCTTCGGAGCTGATCGGTCTTTGAAGAGTGTTGATTTCTAAATGAGCGAGTGTGTCGGTGCTTCTTCTGGAAGTCTCCTCTGGTGCTGGTGGTCCTACAGTGCAGCTACAGCGGTGATCGTGAGCTTCTGAGCTCTCAACTGCTGTTTTAACAGCATTCTTTGTGTTTGTTTGTGTGACTGTTGGTTAGGATAGTTGGTCCCATATGTTGTGATCCCTACGGCGATCTCATATGTGTGTTCTTCCACGGTACAGCTCCCTGCGGCAAGCCCGTGTCTTTCCCTTGGCAGAGCACGCTCTGCCATCTCTGACCGGTGTTGATTCCCCCCTGCTAGGCCGGAGCCACCTCAGTGACATTCCAAATGTTGTAATGCACGGAAAGCCCTGTAGTAAGTAACGTGTCTGGTCAGACAAGTCAATTTAGCTCAAAAGGAATTATCAATTAATTTATAGGGAATCTTAAAAGAATCAGTTAAACGGCCGAGCAAATGACTCGTCCAGCGTTCATTCTAACGGGCCGTAACTATAACCTCTGCAGCGGATATAAATATCCAAACTATAGTGAAACACTATTTATTAGCAAGGTAACTTAGATCAGCAGTTTAAGACATTCAATCTGAAAGCACATAACACAAGACAATTATCTTTAAAATATAAACAAGACTTTGATTATTCTAAAACATAAAACTAATATCTAACACAAACCCACGCACACACATTCATACGAGTTGCAGAAAGAAAGAGAGTGAGGAAAGAAAATGAGGTTAAGAGTGAGATAGTGAAATCCCAAGTTTCTATATGCACTTATAAGACATGACCTGAACGAACCATCAATCATTAATTTAACCCTTCTATCGTTTCTTAGGCGGGTTATTCAATTTTATCTCAATGCACCAGTTCAGCTAAGAGTCTGGAGGTATACTTGCGTTTGTCTGTGCGTTTCTTTGGGATTCCTTTTGTTTACGTAAAGGGATTTTCCCGGGTCCGTTGTTTGGCGGTCTCCTCGTGCCTGGCTCTGGGCGGCCAATCACGTGGTGTGTTGGCGATGGATGAAAGTCTTAGGTGTTGGAAAGCGGGGTTTGCAGTTGAATCGCTTAAACGAAAATTTGCAGCAAAACTTAACTTAGAATCGAGACTCTCAACGGAAAAGAAAAATAAAGCTAAGAAACAGAAAGAAAAGTGAGACGAGAGTAGTTATAGATGGCTTGAATGAAGCTGTTTAACCCATGGATGTTCTTCTGATCTTGTTTGGGTTCTTTTGTCTGCTGGTCTACATGGTTACTCGTCTGTCCGGTTCGTCATGGCTTCTCCATGACTTCTGTAAATCTGCTCTAGCGAACAAATTCACGAACTAAACCTCCATTCAATTCAACAAAAACTCTACTGGCTTTTTCGGGTACTAAGTTTTTATACTCAGCTGTTGTCCAGCCTCTTAGATGAGTTCTGACCAATTAGGCACTGTCTTTATTTTAGAGGTGGCATTCTCTTCACCTCTCATCGTAAATCATGCGTTATCTGTGATCTCTTTACTCTCCGGCTTTAGCAGAGTACAAAAGTATACAGTTTAGACATGATTCCTATTATAAGAACACGAAACATTTTACACAGATTTCAATCAAGCCATCGTCTGAATTAAGAACATATGATCGTATTGATAGGAAACAAGACACACTTTCATTCAAACATCTAATAGTTATAACAATTACATGACTTGTATGTGATCTAAGCATAATAGACACATACAGAGGTTGTAGATACAATATAGGATTATGTAGTTGAACAATGTTTGATTAGAAGTCCGTCAATAATTGTTTTGGAATGATTTTATGTAATTTTAAAGTCTCAGTCTCTGTGGTTTTAAGATTAGGTTGGTGGGTTCTGAGCCGTGCCATCTCTGAACCAATCAGTCTTTGCCAAACTATCTAACGTGACAACGTTCTTCCTTTAGTTGAGCACATCTCTTTGAAACTTTCATGGTCGTAAAGTTCTTAGCTGGGACTGGCTGAAGCCCACTCCATTTATGGCCCGAGATTAGTCTGGTGTTTTGGTGGTCTGGAATGTTGAGTTTTGTGTGGAATTATGTTTGAACGAATCACCTGGAAGATTCCTTTGTGTCTTGTTCGCCCTCAATTCCTACAGCCCAGTCCATATGTGTACTTCCACATGATACCAACGTAGTATAGACATTATCTTAATTTCATAATGTCCTTAAACATAACAATATTGTTGGCCATAAACTGAGAAAATGTGTGTCTGGTGTGCGATACCCCGAGTTGTCCTAGACGCGGTGCGGCGCTGCGCTTCTCGTCTGGTGTGCGACCCCCTTGAGTGGGTAATGCAGAACAGCAGTGGACCGCCCTGGCCTAAGCCCTGTCCCATCTCCACCTCAATAATGCAGGGGGATCAGGAGACTTTCGCTAGGCACTGGAAGGTGGCAGCACTAGGTGGCGTGTTAATTGGGATCCCAATCAGTACGGTACGTCCGACTCACGTTGAACGTGACCGAACTGAAAGGGAACGTCTCAGTTATCTATGTAACCCTCGTTCCCTGAAGGAGGGAACGGAGACGTGAGTCCCGTCACCACTATTGCTGGACCACCGCTGACCCCGAGCTCCACATACGTAACCGAGACGTTAATGATACACATGCAGGTGAAGACAATTAGGGATAATGAGTCGAAGCAGTGACTTTTGGGAAATGTAGTCCATGTTGATATGGCAAAGGACTAGGGAGGAATGCCCTCTGGTGGATATCAAGGGCACTCCAGCTGGTATACAGGAATTATGCAAATTTGTAAGTGTGTACTGAATCCTGGGGCATTCCTGTGCCTCAAAATTCATTGAACTTCACATTAAATATTAAATTTATTTTTAGTTTTAATCACAACATTGCAGTTTGATGAACATAGGAGGCAATTTTAAATTGATTTACTACTTTGATTTAAGCAGAAGTTGCTATTTTTGTTTTTGTTTTAAGTTGCATGTATTAACATAAAAAATTTAAAACCTTATGTAACCCAGGTTAAAAATATAAATACACAACCTCATAAGAACAAAATAGAATCTTAAAATTATGTTCTGTTACTTAACAAATCAATTTAAATGTTTAAAATACTGTTTTAATGTGAGAAGGAAAAAATAAAAATAAAGAACACGGCCCCTTTAAGGATAACGCCAATCCACAAACTGACACACACATTTTATCAGCAAACACACACATTATATCCTCCTTCCCTCTACTCTCAGAGGCGGAAGTCTCTAAACTCCTCCTTTCCAATCGCCCTACCACCTGTCCGCTTGATCCTATCCCCACTAATCTACTTCAAGCCATTTCTTCCTCAATTGTACCCACACTCACGCACATCCTAAACACCTCTCTTCACACTGGTACCTTCCCCACAGCTTTTAAGCAGGCTCGAGTAACCCCACTGCTTAAGAAACCCAATCTAAATCCAGCACATCTAACTAGTTACAGACCGGTATCTCTTCTTCCATTTGTCGCGAAAACACTTGAACGAGTTGTTTTCAACCAAATCTCCTACTTTCTTACACAGAACAACCTCTTGGACAACAATCAGTCTGGTTTCAAAAGTGGACACTCAACTGAGACTGCCCTGCTCTCAGTAATTGAAGCTCTGAGACTGGCAAGAGCAGCTTCCAAATCCTCAGTTCTCATCCTGCTGGATCTGTCTGCTGCTTTTGACACAGTTAACCACCAGATCCTCCTGTCAATCCTAAAGATGAAGGGCATCTCGGGAACTGCACTCCAATGGTTCGAGTCTTACCTCTCAGGTAGGTCCTTTAGGGTGTCGTGGAGAGGTGTGGCATCTAAGACCCAACATCTAGCTACTGGGGTGCCTCAGGGCTCAGTGCTTGGACCACTCCTCTTCTCCATCTACATGACATTGCTAGGATCTGTGATTCAGAAACATGGCTTTTCCTATCATTGCTACGCAGATGACACGCAACTCTACCTTTCATTCCAGCCTGACGATCCGACGGTCGCTGCTCGTATCTCAGCCTGCCTGACAGACATTTCTGGCTGGATGAAGGACCACCACCTTCAACTAAACCTTGCGAAGACAGAGCTACTTGTGGTCCCGGCCAACCCAACACTTCATCACAACTTCTCCATTCAGCTAGGCTCATCATCCATAACTCCATCAAGGTCAGCTAGGAACCTTGGGGTTGTAATTGATGATCAGTTGAAAATCACAGACCACATTGCTAGAACTGCCCAGTCCTGCAGATTTGCCTTGCACAACATTAGGAGGATCAGGCCCTTCCTTACAGAGCATGCTACACAACTCCTTGTCCAAGCACTTGTTCTATCCAGACTGGACTATTGTAATGCTCTCCTGGCTGGTCTTCCAGCTTGCTCTGTCAAACCTCTACAATTGATCCAGAATGCTGCAGCCAGAGTGGTCTTTAATGAGCCGAAGAGAGCACATGTCACTCCTCTCCTCACAAAACTACACTGGTTGCCAGTTGCCGCTCGCTCTAAATTCAAGTCACTGACGTTTGCCTACAGAACAACCACTGGCACTGCTCCCTCTTACCTAAACTCATTACTTCAGACTTATGTGCCATCCAGAAACCTGCGCTCTACTAGCGAATGTCGTCTTGTGGTACCATCACAAAGAGGCACAAAATCTCTTTCTCGGACCTTTACCATGACTGTTCCCTGTTGGTGGAATGATCTGCCCAACTCAACCAGAGCTTCTGAGTCAATAGCCACTTTCAAGAAACTGCTGAAGACGTATCTTTTTTGGCAGCACTTGATTCAGTAATACTAACACTTTCTCTTCTCTTCTCTTCTACTCTACTATTAAAAAAAAAAAAAAAAAGCGCTAAATTAAACTGAGAAGGGTCATAGCACTTACGTATTGTTGTCCTACTGTTAGTTTAACTGCTTCTATTGTTCTCATTTGTAAGTCGCTTTGGATAAAAGCGTCTGCTAAATGAATAAATGTAAATGTAAATAACGCACGCGCTGATTAGGGAAGAGAGAATGTGCGAGATGAAGAGACGAGAGGTGACGCTGAGAATGATCGGTTGAGTAAAGAAAAATAACTTTGATTCTATGCTTGTAAAAATAAGTTTAGTTTGTTCTGAGGTGCTACATTGGTGAAATATTTTCCAATTACATCTCTGGGATTGACCTGAAGTATATTTAAGTTTGTGAATTTGAGACAAAACGGATATGGTGAGTTCTCTAAAGTGTTTAAAATATGTATTGTTCCAAAAAAAATATTTTTATTTATAACTGTTATGAATGAGAAGTAAATGTATTGGTAAATTTATGTGGGAATGAGATGTGGATTTTATGGAAATGTATATCCACATGTGCTGCGTTAACAAATGTGCACCCACCATTTTGAGAAAATCTCATGGTTGCTTGAGACTGGGAAGATTCAAGCAAATACTTAATCTTTGTAAACTGTGTTGTATTGTTAAAGCTCCAGTAGGTAGCTTTTGTAAACAAATATTTGTTAAAACTGTCATTATGTCCTGACAGTAGAATATGAGACAGATAATCTGTGGAAAAAATCAAGCTCCTCTGGCTCCTCCCTGTGGTCCTATTGCCATTTGCAGAAATACACCGCTCCCGGTCAGAAACAACCAATCAGAGCCAGGAGGAATGTCTTAGCAGTGTCAATCACGCTCGTGTACGCGCTGATTACCCCTCTCTTGCACAGCGCGAGTCCGTACTGTCGTTCGTGAGTCTCCTGTTCGAACTCGTTCATCCAAATGAACGAATCTTTTTTCGAGTCATTTCGTTCATTCAACGAACGAAATGACTCGAAAAAAGATTTGTTCATTTTGAACGAGTCTTTTTTGGAGTCATTTCGTTCATTCAACGAATGAAATGACTCGAAAAAAGATTTGTTCATTTTGATGAACGAGTTCGAACAGGATCACGAACGTGCATCACAGAACAGAGCAAGGCGAGCATTTGAGCTTATAAAACTTAAAGTTTTGTATTTATTTTTGAAATGACCGATCGTTTCGCTAGATAAGACCCTTATTCATCGTCTGGTATCGTTTAAAGCCCTTTGAAGCTGCACTGAAACTGTCACTTGGTCCTTGAAACGTTTGTGTCCTATTGAAGTCCATTATATGGAGAAAAAGCCTGGAATGTTTTCATCAAAAACCTTAATTTCTTTTCGACTGAAGAAAGAAAGACATCTTGGATGACATGGGGGTGAGTAAATTATCAGCAAAAGTTTTTTTTAATCCTTTAACGTTATCTTACTAGCTATTTATAACTTATAGAAAGAGTGCAACGTTATAAAGTTACATGTATTGCAAAATACATAATGATTTGAGGACCAAGTTTGTAGTCAAACTATGGGCAGGCCATAGTCAATGTAAAGCATATTGTTGATGTTTCGTCCCTATTAGTGAATGTTCCATAACTGTTTATAATCCGCCTTCATGGGTGGTCCTGTTTACTAGTCTGCGCGTTCACGGCAGGCTCCGCTGTGGGGGAGGAGCTGTGGAGGGAGGGCTGTAGCGCAGCAGAGAGCAAGGGGGTTGGACCTGGAAGTTGTGCTTGTTCAAATTTTCAGGCTAAGTCAACATTTTCTCAAAACTCCCTACTGCAACTTTAATAGTGTTTTGCTCTCTTTGTGTGTGCATGGTACTGTTTATAAAACAGGACAGGTCTTTTTCTTCGGGACATTTGAAATTTGATTTCAACAAGATGGCGGGCCACCCAACAAACCAGTGAGGAGAACAGAGACTCTTTGATATATCAGCCACCTGAAAAGGAAAACCACTTTACCTGGGATATCTCCATCCTGGTAGGACTGTAAAGACTGTTACATTTTGTGTCTTGCTGACAACAGTTGGACTGAGTTGATCACAGAGGACTGACGGTAACCAGAATTGTGTACTGTACAAAATTGTGAAACCAGCTTTGAGAATATTATGCACCTTTTGTGCATTTTCTTATTTTATTTTCTTCCTTGAATGTTGAGTTTGGTTATCTATTCAGTTGTCAGTTACTTTGAAGCAGTCTAAGTAGTACTGCATAGTAGAAACCACTGAATAAATAAGAAAGAACTAAACTCAAATTGATTAGGCCTAAAAGCGAACATTAAAAACTTTATTAGATCTGAACTAAATAGGATAAAACAACTAGGCGAACAAAACTGGTTGAATTAGTGCTAATAGAAGGAAACCTATAGGAAAAAGAAGGGTAAACAATCATTTGATATTGTTTTTTATTTATTTTTATTTATTTTTTTCATTCTTTTATATTGTGGATTGTAAATTTTTTTCTTTATTGTGTGTTAAGTGAAGTTTTACGATTGGTCACTTTTTGTCAATACAAGCCGGCAGTTCAAACGCATTTAGTGGTCTGTGTGAGTTTTATTACTGCTACTCCTCTGAATCTAGATACTGGTCCAGCATACCTCAACCTGAGGGTGACACGAGTGTTACACTTACAAAGTATTTCTTCAAAAAGATATGTTCTTGGGAATATGCTTTGCTTGATAATCCATTTAAAAGTGTTAAAGAGTTTATCATTTTTTATCCTATCAATCTTTTGTAATATCTAACTAATAAAAGCCAGTTCTTTCATCATATTTTTTATTAAAAGCAGAAAACAAAAGATGATATTTAGAGGAATGTTGGAGTCCAAACAACACTGGACTCTATATAATGAACTCACTTTAAATGTAAATATATTATTTTGTGTTCCGCAGAGGAAACAAATGCATACAGGTTTGGAACGATATGAGGGTGAGTAAATAATCATAGATTTTTATTATTCTATAAAAATAATAAATTTCTCCAAATTTTAAATCTCGCCAAATTTTAATTATCAACTGAATTGCAATTTATTCAATACAAATTTCCTAATTATTTCTATTGTCGTGTGTGTTCTTGTTCTTGACTTAAATGGACCTGACAGAACTATAATTTTATTAACCCTCTGAGGTCGGCTATCGCGCCGCCGGATAGTCTCGTTTTTTTCTTATCAGTGCAAAAGAGACTCAAAATACTCTGTTGATTTTGATTTTACATATTTGTGTTATACATCATTCGATCCTGTTAAGTGTCCATTTTTTTGTGTATACTCACAATATAAACAAAGTATTGTGCTTTTAGTCAAATAAAGAAAAATAAACATGATGCTAGTTTTGCCTTCTCTCTGTCAGTGAAGTCCATTCTGAAACGCGTCCGAAAATTAACTGTGATTCTGCAAATACTTGTCATACAGGCACGAGTGTTTTTCCATAATGAAGCTTGAACTCTCTTCTTTTAAATTAATTAATTTATTGTAGAGATTCCAAGGACCATCATTAATTCTCTTTTATTAAATCATTAACTCGCAACCAAAAGGGGGACAAAGAGCCCTAACTAACCCACATTCCTACGGCCATGTGGTCCAGTGATAAGGTCTCCCCCTTTCGAATTGGCGCCTAAAAGTCTGGGGAGCAAATGGACTTTTGGGCATTTATGCTGATAGATGTTCACGAATGTCTTACAAGCAGCGTGTTCTCTCTCTTGAGACAACAACAAGGCCTCCTGGGACTCCCTCCTGGCGGAAATCGGGTGGGAGAAGAGAAGAACAGATGTTCCCTTCTCCCACACGCGCGCAATACACATCCACAACGCGCACACACACAACGCACACACACATGCGTCCATGCACGTACACATACGCAGGAAACCTAATCTTCCATTTAAAAGTCGTTGCTAAAACAGATTCGGTATGTTGAAACACATGTAAAAGAACTGTAATGTGCAGACTGTCCTAAGAATGTATTATAATAAGTGTAAGGGACGTATAAATGCCTGAATGTATTCATCTAGATGTAACTCTGCAACATTATGTCTGTAAAGTGTGATGTTTGATATGGTTACAATCCTCTTAATCTGATCTATCTATTAAGCTGTATATCAATATCGTGAAATGTATAACCACATGTATATGCCGTTACCAAAGTAAGCTTAATTTTACCCTTGATCATAAAATGCAAACTACCGCCGAACCCCACCCAACCAGGGGCGTACGCGCTCCTCAAGATGGGCCATTGCCATTGGCCGGCACGCCTCACCAGGGCGTGCTTAGTTCATCCTTAAAAAAACCCAAAATAGAGACATTCGCTCTCTGATCCTTCTGCTCTCTGATCCTTCTCCTTCCTTCGTATCCTGTTCCCCGATGTAATCTTCGTGTTTTATTTTGTTTTGTCTTCATTTCATTTCGCTGATAGCCAGTCCGTTCTTAGTGCGTTTCGCTAGCCTTCCAGCATTTCGGTGTAAGACTACCTTCACGCATACAGAACTGCTTTAGGACGCTTTGAATCTCCCGCGAATCAACCACGAGTGGAGGAACCAAACAAGTCCGCCTCCCACTTCCAGGACGCCGCGAGCTCTCTCCTACACCACACTAACAGGTCTGAATGCAAGTTGTTCCATCAAAATTTAGACGCTTTCAATTGTGTAACTGCGACTGTCTCTGAGGGTCTGATTGTGCTAGCGATTGTGTTTCCTTGTGTTTCTACTTTTTCTTTCCTTATTGTTTCCATTTCATTTTGTTTCTTTATATCCTTGTTTTACATGTAGGGTAGTTCATTTATTAAACCTCATTTATACTTCATTGCCTCTGTTGTTGTTGACCACATAACAAAGCCTCTTTAATATAAGATCCCAAAGCTACAATTCTGATATTGTTGAGTGCACAAAACATTGTCAGTAAAATTTAAGCTAGATAGACCAAAAGCAATCGATAACCTCCGACAACGCTGCACGGCGGACGAGCGGACTGAGAAGGAGGCTTCAATTGTTTTGGTCATTTTTGAAGATCAGCTATATCCCTCTGTGTAGGATGTATATTCCTAATTGATCATAATTCGTTGTGTTTAATTGTTATATACATGCCCTGGCAGACGAGTATGCTGTACAACCCCTCGTTGGGCAATTTATTTACGTAAGGACTCGGCTCAAATTATATTCGATAGATTGTTGATCAGAGATTAATAACTGTTGAATATTTTTCCCCAAAATTAAAATTGACCAAAGAGCTGGTGAGCCCCGATCTAATTCCTTACAGTTTATATGGTGGAGAATGCGGGCAATATTTTAAGCTTTGTTGTGTGAGCAATTAATGCAGTGTCAATTTTGTATAGTTTGTGTGTTTGGATTAAAAAAAACGCGAGCGCGCCGCGCACGTGGAAGCTGAAAGCCGAGTTTCAGCCGAGTACATTACAAACTGCTAAATTCGCCTAAACGTTTTAGTCGTTGTAATTGCCAAAATGAATTGCAGTTCGTAATACTGATATTCATTTACATTACATTTACATTTATTCATTTAGCTGACGCTTTTTATCCAAAGCGACTTACAATTGCTATATGTCAGAGGTCGCACGCCTCTGGAGCAACTAGAGGTTAAGTGTCTTGCTCAGGGACACATTGGTGTCTCACAGTGGATTCGAACCTGGGTCTCTCACACCAAAGGCATGTGTCTTATCCACTGCGCCATCACCACCCCAATATTCACGGTTAAAGTATTGAATGTAAACTGTAGTTCGTAACAAAAGAGATATGACCTCTGTAAAGACGTTTACATGTTAATATATTGTCTTTTGATCAGCCTGTTTTCAAAACGAGAATCTTTTGAGCAGAAGCGAGAGAGGACCTGAATACAGCGATGCTCCTGTATTCAACCTAAAAGGCCTGATATTATAGTCGTTAGAATTAACGAAAACTCCTGGTTTCAACTTTGATTTAGCTAACCAAATGTTAAACCAGATACATTTCATTAAGTGCTAAATGATAAATGTATTAAAAAAAATTAAACCACAGACGTTGATGCCTGTTGGTACAGTTACATGTAAGTGCAGTGAATTAACTCTGCCTCACGAACCCGTGAAACATAGCACCGTAAAATCTGCCTGAATTCAAATTGTGTGCAGTTAAAATTTGTTTTTCGAAGCGGCGTGGTTTTGATTCTGTTGCGAAACACTAGAGCGCAGCCTTGCGCCTCGGTCTCGAATTACCGCCACACCCTCTTCACCAACGTGAGCGCAATAGCGCCATCGTATGGACGCTATCAGATAAGGTCACTCTTTCCTGAATTCTCTTTTCTAAGTCATTTCTAAATTCCTCACGGGAAGTGACTCACAAAAACGACCCCCTTTGTGGCCTCCAACGCTGAGTCAGTTCCTTGTGATTCTTGCATTCTGTTTGAGATTTCAGTCTGTTTTCAGTTGGGTTTGTTCTAGGCTGTCACTAATACCTTACAGCGATCGTGATTAGCATTAGAAGTAATCCCATCGGTTAATTTTCTAGTCTCATTGAGATTTGGTCTAAAGAGAAACTGTGAAGATAAAATTGAATTAAATTATCACTTCATTTTATGACTCAGGTTACGAATAATTCTATTTAATTTCGTTTTCTGTCCAGATAGGCTTATTGATTTTTCCTCAGATAAATCAATAGGTCTTACTAATATTTTACATTTCTCTTTCTCGACAAACTAATGAGCTTGGTAATTTGTTTAATGAGTTGATAACTTTTATTGATTTCCCCTTTCTCTAAAAGAAAAGAAAATTAATTAAGTTTTATGGAAAATTAGTAACTTTGAGAATTGATTGATTGTCGAGATTTAATTATTTAATTAAATTAAATTAAATTTAATTTAATTATTATTTTTTTTTTAGTTTTTCTCCTTCCCTCTCCACTCCTGTCTTTAGTGATATTGTTTTATCACGACCGCACCCGCACTAGCTTAGGTGTTACGTAACATCCCATATGTACACTGAATCGAATCTAAGAAAAAAATTGAATTGCAATTTCAATTAAGCTTGTCTTTTCTACCAGGCTAACCACCGGGAGGAAGTACGTCCCCTGTGTGGCCCAAACCCGCCACTACAGCTTACTTACTCCTGGGTTTACCCTGCTTTACTCACTGACCCCTCTCCGCAGGTTACTCTGACAAACAACAACCTTGTCATAATTCCCTCTCTGTTTTCTTCTCTCCCACCAGTCAACAAGGCTTTGTATTGTCTACACACACAGATACCCAATTGGGTTTAGACAAAAGTAAGCATTAAGTAAGTTTAGAGCCCCTTTTCTCTATCACATTTGGTATTCACAGGTAGAACTCTCTTGCGCTGTGGTGGTCTGACCGTCATCCCTGGTTGGTTTCCAGCAGGCGGGGTCGTCTGGCCGGCATAACCAGCACTTGCTGTGGGTGAGTCGCGGACCTCCCAGTCCCTCCATTGGTGCGGCACGCAATAAGACATCAGCAATTTGGCACTCCCACAAAAGGGGAAGATCCACCACGCTAAAGCGACACAAGGCAATTTCGGACCTAGTACTCAAACCAGGGTCTAAATCGGGACCACTCGAAAGAGGGTTCTGGGGAAAAGTCCTCTTTGCAGTGTCGTAAGCAGGTGACCTCCTCGGGAGTGCCGGTTGTGTTTAAAGTCGAAATTGTTTGAGTGGGCGCACCGTGGCTGAGGTACAGGAGAGGCCCACGGACACTTCAGTTAAGGGCTTGGGGCGACGGAAAGATTGACCTCGTCGCTGGCTCCGGCTAGTGTGATTTCAGATCACCCCAGGCAAGCTGAAATAAGGTAAAGGAAAGTCTTCCACCTAATACAAGCCACTAGAATATTAGATATTCTCCCGTGACATTTAAACGTGTCCGCCCCTTTTCTCAGAAAACCACACACAGTCGGCTCAAGCCCTCTTAGTTCCCGTAACCCTTCCTGTGCGATTGTTTTATTTTATTTTCTTCCTTCTCTCCTTGCTATTCTCCTGTTAGATTCTCTCTGTTCGGTGTGAACTGTGCCTTTCAGGTCACCCAGAGACAGAACCCGCAGAGACACCCAGGGAGAGCCAAACAACAGACTGACAACCGAGCCGTTAGCATCAACAGTGACCTACTAGGCTCCGGCCCTGTCATAATCTGCATTTAGACCCTGCGCTGACCTAAACAATTTGTTCCGACCTAACTGTCTACCTCAGTTAGGTGAAATTGCCGTAAACGGCATCACCCGTATTAAGGGTATAAGCGCCCAAATTATAGAACCAATTTGCATTTGGTCTCTTTGTGTGTGTGTTGTGCTCCTCTCGCCCACAGTAAGCCAGCATGTCCCGGCCTCCCAGCCCAGCAGCCCACTGGGACAGCCTCGAGACATGGCTGAATGCCATGACTGCCACCTTCCTGCCTAAGGACACCGGCGACTCCGAGCCCCGAAACCAGGCGCAGCTGGACACCGACCTGGACCTGCTCATGAGGAACGACCCCACTCAAAGCTACAACCACAAAGAATGGGCCAGAATCGTGGGAAACATGGCCCACACGCTCATCGCACAAGCCCGCCTTCACGAAAGACATGCCATCGACCTAGAACAGGAGACGGCAACACTGCGGCTCCAAGCGGAGGAGGCCCGGCGCGACCAAGCAACGACCCAAAGTCGGCTAGATCAGCTACTACTCGAGAACGAGGAACAGGACGAGGAGACAACGGACCCAGAGCTACGGAAGGAAGTAGAAGAACTTCAAACTGCTCTGGAAAGCCTTCGTCTAGACACCGACCAAAGGGAACTGAAAGAAAGAAAAGCCAGAGAGACACTCACCGAAAAACTGCAACGAGGTGAAGCTCTCCTTGAGAGAGCCGACGCAGAACTGAAAGAAAGAGACGCCAAAGCCAGGGCCTGTGAGAAACACTTAAAGGCGGCCAGAGCTGAAATCAATGAACTTAGCCAGCAAAGAGACCTTTATAAAGATGAGCTCGACGCTGTCCACCGAGAGTTAAAACACTCTTATAAACTGCAGAGTGACCGGGAAAGGGAGGCGCACCCTACCAAGTTTTCCCCGACCAGTCAGTCTGCACACTTCAGCCAAGAACACAGAACGGTGAAAGGAAACGATCATCCACTGTCCAAGATATCAACGGACAGCCTACGAGAGCCCTCGCCCTCAGAAAAGGAGGGGGCTTCCCAGCCAACCTTTGCCACTTGCCACGGCATGGCCCTTAAAGAACTTGACAAGCTGGCGAGGAACATTCCTACCTTCACCCCAAACCCTGCCGGAGGCCACGATGTGCATGCCTACTTGAAAGACATTGATTTCCACTTATACGCTGTTCCCCATGTGACTCCGTGGGACAGATTATACCTGCTTGGAATTACGTCCAGCCGGGACGTACGCAGTTTCCTAGATCGCCAACCAGATACGGTCAAGTCAGATTACCAGCAACTGCGACAGGCGTTCATCAGGGAATTCTCTGATCCAGAAACTGATCAGGGACTCATCACTGCGATGGGCCTCAAGCAGGCACGACTGGAAACTCCGCAGGCCTTTTACAGTCGCCTCAGACAAGCCTATTTTGGGGCACGGAATGATCCTGGAATGGAGGAGGACTTTAACTTCCGAACTTTGTTCCTCCGTAACCTGCATCCCACTGTGAGCCATCACTTAGGGGTCCTGGCCTGTCCTCGCACAATGACTACCCAGCAACTGCGAGATCTCGCCCACAAAGCGTTCATCAAGCAGAAAATTGTTGCTGAAAAGACTGTAAAGACTCCCTCTATCTGTCCTATCACTGATCAGCACTCAGAGCTGGCACTAGAGGGCACCCAACAACGCCACACTAACAGACTCTCTAATAACGAGTCAAGACCATTTCAAGCCAACAGAGGGCAACGCAACAGCGAGGGTGCTCGCCCGAAGCATCAGAGTGGGCGCTCTGAAAGATCATACGGCAGCCCACGACCTCCCCATATCCAAAAGGGGGGAGCCACGTGGGAAGCCAGCCGACGGTCCAGACAGAGCCGAACTCCAGCAACAAGAACGTCTAGTCCAGACAGCCCGCAGCGAACTCCCTCTCGGCAGGCCTCAAGCAGATTCTAGTCCGAATCCGAGCCTGTTGCAAAAGAAAACAGTGACTCCACGTCAGAGACCGCAGAGATCCTAAAACTTCTAAAAGGGCTTCTTCACAAGAAAGATGACAAAGAGAACAAGCCAAACTCCTCGTGACTAAAGGAAAGTACTAAAAACCTTCCTGTCAGGCCTCCCACTGAACCAAGCCCCCCCAACACCGCTCTCCTGACACAGACCACAGGCCCAGCTGTCACAACACCAAGTGACAGTGACACCTACTCGCTGCTGTCAACAACCGCACAGACAGAAGGAGACCACCAAACCCATCACACCAGCGAGCAAACCCCTGAGATACCAGAAAGTGCTGTTTTGGTTGTGTGTCTCTGCAACGAACCCCAAGACAATGACCCTAACTGTTTATCGATCACCACACAAGCCCCGACACTAAAACTCCTGGGGAACCTGGTCGAAAAGGGCCTAGCACGCAAGCTTTATCTTTCTATCACCTTGGAAACTGAGGTGAGGCTCGAAGCTCTGGTGGACACCGGCTCGGATCTCACTCTGATATCGGCCGACCTTTTTGAAAGACTCAAATTTGAAGCTACCAGGCAGAACAGAACTCTAAAATCTCAGAATTGTGAACTGAATGTGCAATCTTACAGCCAAACTGACATCCGGCTTGAACAAATAGCGCCCATTCACCTAACAATTGGTCCCATGAGCCTGATACACCCGGTGTACATCTCACCGATGAACACATATCCCCTCCTCATCGGCAAAGATCTGCTAGACCGCTTCGAGCCCCTGCTGGATTTCAGACAGCTGAAAATCTGGGCTCAAGTGCGAGAACCTCTCCCCTGTCAGCCACCCAGGTCAACTGAGCCAGACTGTCAGGTCACAAAGGTCACGGAAACTTTCGCCGCTAGCCAAGGGGACACAGACTCGGCACCTGAGCGAGATTCAAGTTCGTTACTCTGCACCTTTCAACTCACAAAAGACTCTGAGCCCTTCTGCCCCAAGGTCAGCAAGACCCTGCAGTTGAATGGTATAACCACCACAGACATTGTACTCGCTCTATGGGCAGACAACTCTGCCATCAGCCTATCACTTTTCCATGATCTGATTAAAGTAACACCAGACCTTCCTTCTGCAAGCAAGCGCACACGTTTCCCTTTGAACTCATGCCCATCAAACATGGTGACTGCAAAAGGTATCTGCGCTTTGAACTTGAACTGGAACCAGCGGTGCCTGACCCATTACTTCTTGGTCCTCCCGGACCTGCCCCACGATGTCTACATTGGAGCTGACATTCTGATTCGCCTCCAGGCGCATGTGGACGTTATTAATGAGGTACTGTGGGCCCCACTGACTTCACAGCCAGCTGTTGTTCCTACACACACAGGCAATCTCCTGTCAGGCCAAACCATCCCAGAGGTCTGCACCCTAATCAGTGAACAAGAAACTGTAGTACCGGCTTACACCAAAGGGGTCGCTGTTCGGCTTAACATACGATCAGGCCAAACCCTAAACCACACACTGGGTTTCTTTCATTCTTCACCCGAATGCATTGAACTTGGACTCACACTTGAGGCCACACCCCTCACTGAAGTGTCATCTCGGGCAATCTACATCCTTTTCAACAACTGCATAGCAGTGGACATCACAATTCCGAAAGCCTATCGGCTCGGATGGCTAGTGAGCCATGACTTTCCTGATTTTGAACTGACTTTACCAATCATTGGGCCCATTCCAGCTTCAATGATACCCGAAGGGTACACCGACAACGCCCTGCGCACAGCGCCCTTCAAAATCATCTCCATCGCCTCAGTCATGCCTATGGGCAAAGATCAGGTATGCAGAACGGAACTGACGGAGGACCGACACCTTGCCGTATACACAGTTTCCAAACAACCTACCTGCGAGACCGATGATACTGCTGCACCTGCGACTACTAGCACAACAGGCGATATACCCACAGAGGAGCCATATCCAGGATTTGAGTCGCAAGTTCAGAAAATTTTAAAAGACGCCGACGCAATCAAAGAGGATGCAGATCTCCAAAAACTCAGACAAGTCCTTTACAAATTCAAGGCGTCATTTGCCAAAGACTCTCTAGATTGTGGTCTCACCCACCTTCACACCGTGCGCATCCCGACGCACCCTAAGGCTCCTCCCACCTTCGTCAGGCAGTACAAGATCCCCATCGCATCCCACGAACCGGTGCAAGAAATCATTGACTCTATGCTTGAAAAAGGTGTAATTCGCCCATGCAATAGCACCTATTCCGCTCCTATCTGGCCGGTAATCAAACCAAACGGCAAGTGGCGACCCACCATCGACTACAGAAAACTGAATCAACAGGTGCCACTGTCACGATGGCCCATGACCCAGCTGGAGCAAGAAATACCCAGAATCAGGGGAGCCACAATCTTCTCTACACTTGACGTGGCCTCAGGGTTCTGGACCATACCAGTACATCCGGAAGACCAGCACAAGCTAGCTTTCACGTTCGGTAACAGACAATTCTCTTTCACCAGGTGCCCATTCGGCTATGCTAACTCACCTGCTGAGTTTAACATCTTCCTAAACAAAGCATGCCCCGATGCAAGAATGAGAGGAAATCTCATCTATGTGGACAACGTGCTGATGAAGAGCACAACAGTAACCGATCACCTGAAAGAAATAGACTATGTTTTGAACCAGTTATCAGCTGCCGGCGCCAAGATCGCCCTCCACAAAGGACAATGGTGTCGAACCAAGGTCAACTATGTGGGACTGCTGATCGGGTCACAGGGCATCGAACCACAGTCCAGCCGCATACAAGCTGTTCAAAACATCAAACCACCCACCAATCTCTCAGAACTGCGAAGTTTTCTTGGGGTATGCAACTACTCACGGCAGTTCATCGAAAGATACTCAGACATTGCAAAGCCGCTGACTGCCCTGCTGAAAAAAGACTGCCCATTTGTCTGGACAACCGTCCAGGACAATGCCATGAGTGAGCTGAAACGTCACTTGTGCACAGCTCCATGTCTGGCTTACCCTGACCCACAAAGAGAATTCCACTTAGAAGCCGGATTCTCCAACCACTGTCTCAGCGCTGGCCTGTACCAACGACACGACCAAGACAAAAGGGTTGTAGCGTATGCCAGCAAGACACTCCTTCCACCAGAGACTAAATTCTCAGACTGTGAAAAAGCGCTGCTTTGCACTGTATGGGCAATACAAAGATTCTCCAACTACATTGGAGCTCAAAAAGTTATCATAGAGACTTGTCACCAGCCTGTCATGTTCCTCAACAGCCAACGCATCCGTGATGGCGTGGTCACCAATTCCCGCATCGCCACGTGGCTAATGGCCCTCCAAGGGCGCAATGTTGAAGCAAGATATGCTCAGAACCACAAGTCAGCGCTAGGCGATGGCCTGGCTGCCTGCCAGAACTGCTCTGATAACTCACCACCTGTGACAGCTCATGCGGAAGAACCACAACAACAGACATGTCACAGATACTTCGAAGACAATACGTGCCAAGGTATGCCCACAGCCTACGTCGATGGATGTTCCTACAACCAAGAGGGCATCCGCCAAGCTGGTGCGGGTGTGTTATGGATAAATGATCTGCCCTGCCCACCACAACACTTCAAGCTGGGACCTCAGTCATCACAATATGCTGAGGTGGCAGCCATTCTCATAACTATGCAAATCGCATCGACCCATAACATCAAAGAACTCCTTATCTGCACAGACTCAAACTATGCCAGACTAAGTTTCACATGCCACCTTCCATGTTGGAAACAAAATGGCTTTAAGACTGCAAACGGCAAGCCTGTCAAACACCAACACTTGTTTCAAGCATGTGATGAACTGACTAGACAACACGACATGATTGTCTATTGGAAGAAGGTGAAAGGACACTCCAAGCAACCGGGCCACGACAAGGACCTGAATGACCAGACCGATGCCCTCGCCAAGACCGGCGCACTGCACGGCAATCTATGGTCACCGCCAGCCCAACCACCAGCCTTGGATGTGGCAGTGCTAACCCGCAGCAAACACACCTCACCTGCCGCACTGCCCGCCTCCCAGCCTCTCACTCTGACTCCGCAGATCTCAAACAACGACATAGCGGACATGCAAGCCTCTGACACGTCCATAAAGACTTTTCTGAACCACCTCTCTGACCCCTCCAACCACCCACTCACGTCGTCTGACCTCACCGACAACCCGTGTCTCAAACGACTGCATGACATCCAGCACATGCTGCGTGTCATCAACGACATTCTGTGGTATGCACCGGATGACACCACTGCGCCAAGGCTTGTGGTCCCCCAGTGCCTAAGGGGGGTCATGCTAAGACACGCCCACGACGCGCCATGTGCTGGACACCACGGCACCAGAGCCACCTATAAGACACTGAAGCAAGTGGCATATTGGCCCTGCATGCAAGAACATGTGGCAGAATATGTAAAAGAATGTCTAATTTGCTGCTAGTTCCAACCTGCAAATCCGAACCACAGAGCTCCGCTGCAACGCAGAAGAGTCACATTCCCGTGGTCAAACCTCCAAATCGACTGGGTAGGGCCTCTGCCAAGGTCAACAAGGGGCAATAAGTACTTCCTCACAGTCGTGTGCCAGTTCACAAAATGGGTAGAGTGTCTTCCAGCACCCAACGACACCGCCCAGACCACAGCATACCTCCTGATGAATCACATCTTCTCCAGATTCGGATTGCCAATGAATGTCAACTCAGACAGAGGTACCCACTTTACGGCTGAGATTATGCAGCAGGTCTGGAAACTCCTGGGGGTCCAAGTTCAACTACACGTGAGCTTTCATCCGATCTCATCTGGCCAAGTTGAACGTTCAAATAGGACGGTGGTCAGTATGCTGAGAAAGTATGTGGGTGCCAACCAGAAAGACTGGGACGTGAAACTCCCGCTGGTGTTGATGGCTCTCAGGGCCACTCCACAGGACTCAACTCAGGTGTCTCCCTTTGAACTAATGACTGGACGACAGATGACACTTCCACTGCATCTGTTGTATCAGCCAGGGGACTCCAGCCTCATCACAGCCTGCACCACTCACCAGTACCTCGACGAGCTGCACCGGCATCTGAAAGCAACCTTCGCGTTCGCCCAACAACAGCTTCAAAAGAGTGCAGAGAGCCAGAAAGCATACTATGACCGGAAAGCGTCACACCAGGAACTAGCCGTGGGTGACAGGGTCTGGTATTACAGCTTCGCAAAGCCGCCACGCACAGCCTCCCATCGGCTGTAAAAGAAATTCCTGCCCCATTGGACAGGACCCCACGAAACTGTTGACAAACTTTCTCCGGTGGCGTACCGAATCCGATTGAGCCGGGAACAGAAAGACCCAGTGCTCAAATGGGTCCACCGCAACCAAATTAAAAGACACTCGGCTGCTGGCCGAGAAAGGCGGGGAGGGGCCAATGCAAACTAACCTGATTACACCCCCCAGGAGCGAAAAGACTGTCCTACCAAACCAAGGGCAACTCTCGCTGACACACTGTCTCTCTCTCTCTTCCTCTCTCTCTCCACGTTTTCCCCTTTACCTCTACTAGGATGCTGCTGTGGGTCGTCGCCCTGTGCCTTCAGTCGACCAGAGGGCAACCGCCACCTGACGTAATCTCAACCGGCCCGGCGTCAGGCATCGTGCTCAGGGAGAAACCAGGTCTCTTGATCACCAACTGTCGGACCCACACCCAGAAGGTGTACGTCCGACTCGATCCCCGCAATGTGTATCGGGCTCATTACCCCAGCGCAGTAGCCCAGTACAGCTGGGCCGGGGGGCGATGGACAGAGGACTCCCTCTCCCACGCCGAGGCCGACGTCAGGCACATGCTGAACCAACTCGAAAAGATGACCGTCACCCAAGCAGAACTAGGCGGACACAACCGCCGTCCCAAACGGTTCCTCGGAGCTCTGCTAGGAGCAGCAGCTGCAGTGGGAACTCTGTTCAACATCGGTATGTCAAGCGTCAACGCCGTTAATCTAGCCACCGTGAGACAACATGTGGCTGAAATTCAAACAGAGATCCCACAGTTAAAAGAGCAGCTCAACGTACAGAGTGCTTCCCTGCAGACCGTCGGAAGGACCTTGAGGGGAACGGTGGTCATTCTCAATACCCACAGTGTTCTGCTGAACCAGACTGTAAATTCCATGAAACAGCTGTTCACTGTTTTCCAAAACGACTTTGCCCAAACTCAGCTGGTCACCGCCTTGATGACGGACATGCTGCGGGAGGTGAGCTCCTCCATTGACAGCCTAGCTATGGGTAGGATTCCCCCCTACCTCATACCTTTGAGCCTCGTCCAGACTGTGTTGGCTTCCGCCATCACCACGCCAGCTGATCCGCTCCAAGTACACCTGGCCTACTCTCTGGGCAGCGCCATCCCACTCTATGTCGACCCAGATCAGAGAGAAATGGGATTCCTCCTGAACCTACCCATCATAGAGTCAAGCCGAATCTACAGACTCAAAGACATTGTTAATGTCGGGTTTTGGAAAGGTAACACGCACATCAAGATCCGCACCCCAGAAGTGGTAGCCTACCACGACAGCGACCCGCAGCTGTACCTGGCCCCAAACCTACACATGTGCACCTTGACGAAAGACATTCATTATCTCTGCCCTAGCAAACCCTTCCTCAGAGATAACACTGATGGAATCTGTGGACTGCAAACCATGTCCAGCGACAACCGCTGCCCTGCCGGAGCCAAGCCTCGCATACAAGTGGAAGAAACCCGAGCAGAGATCCTCGGTGACAGGTGGCTCGTCAACACTCCGGTACTCACGGCGACTCTTACCTATGACCAGCATGACACCGCCACCCGTGTCACCCTGCTCAACCAGAGCATGTGGATTCAAGTACCTAAAGGTGCCATCCTCCACGTAGATGATCTGACATTGTATCATCTCCCTAGCCACGAGTACGAAACCGAACTGGAAATTCCCTCCTTCTTCAAGGACCACAACTTCACCCTGGGTCCTGAACTGGAACTGGAAATTGAGACAGGGGGGTCATAGCTAATTGACATCGCTCCTCTCGACACGGCCCTACAAGCTTTGTCTCGACAGCCCATCCTGACTACCTCACCTGTTGCCCGAGCCTGGACCGCAGCCGACACTGCGCTGTGCCTCTCCATGATAGTCGGCCACGTCCTAACCCTGGGCCTGGCTTTCATTCTGTACAGGAGACTCAATGAGATGCGAGCATCTACCGTCAGGCTTACAAAAGCCGTGTCCGGAGGCTTCCGACGAAACCCCCGGAAGGAGGATAACACGCCAGAAGCTGCCGGCAACCTCATCGAGCTAAGCCCTCAGCCCTGATAATCACCTGTTACCCGAATTCACGATTCACCTTCCATCCTCCCATGCAATGATTGTCGGGAGACGATATCTCCCCAGGGACATCATCTCCCGAAAAGGGGGAATGTAGAGATTCCAAGGACCATCATTAATTCTCTTTTATTAAATCATTAACTCGCAACCAAAAGGGGGACAAAGAGCCCTAACTAACCCACATTCCTACGGCCATGTGGTCCAGTGATAAGGTCTCCCCCTTTCGAATTGGCGCCTAGAATTCTGGGGAGCAAATGGACTTTTGGGCATTTATGCTGATAGATGTTCACGAATGTCTTACAAGCAGCGTGTTCTCTCTCTTGAGACAACAACAAGGCCTCCTGGGACTCCCTCCTGGCGGAAATCGGGTGGGAGAAGAGAAGAACAGATGTTCCCTTCTCCCACACGCGCGCAATACACATCCACAACGCGCACACACACAACGCACACACACATGCGTCCATGCACGTACACATACGCAGGAAACCTAATCTTCCATTTAAAAGTCGTTGCTAAAACAGATTCGGTATGTTGAAACACATGTAAAAGAACTGTAATGTGCAGACTGTCCTAAGAATGTATTCTAATAAGTGTAAGGGACGTATAAATGCCTGAATGTATTCATCTAGATGTAACTCTGCAACATTATGTCTGTAAAGTGTGATGTTTGATATGGTTACAATCCTCTTAATCTGATCTATCTATTAAGCTGTATATCAATATCGTGAAATGTATAACCACATGTATATGCCGTTACCAAAGTAAGCTTAATTTTACCCTTGATCATAAAATGCAAACTACCGCCGAACCCCACCCAACCAGGGGCGTACGCGCTCCTCAAGATGGGCCATTGCCATTGGCCGGCACGCCTCACCAGGGCGTGCTTAGTTCATCCTTAAAAAAACCCAAAATAGAGACATTCGCTCTCTGATCCTTCTGCTCTCTGATCCTTCTCCTTCCTTCGTATCCTGTTCCCCGATGTAATCTTCGTGTTTTATTTTGTTTTGTCTTCATTTCATTTCGCTGATAGCCAGTCCGTTCTTAGTGCGTTTCGCTAGCCTTCCAGCATTTCGGTGTAAGACTACCTTCACGCATACAGAACTGCTTTAGGACGCTTTGAATCTCCCGCGAATCAACCACGAGTGGAGGAACCAAAGAAGTCCGCCTCCCACTTCCAGGACGCCGCGAGCTCTCTCCTACACCACACTAACAGGTCTGAATGCAAGTTGTTCCATCAAAATTTAGACGCTTTCAATTGTGTAACTGCGACTGTCTCTGAGGGTCTGATTGTGCTAGCGATTGTGTTTCCTTGTGTTTCTACTTTTTCTTTCCTTATTGTTTCCATTTCATTTTGTTTCTTTATATCCTTGTTTTACATGTAGGGTAGTTCATTTATTAAACCTCATTTATACTTCATTGCCTCTGTTGTTGTTGACCACATAACAAAGCCTCTTTAATATAAGATCCCAAAGCTACAATTCTGATATTGTTGAGTGCACAAAACATTGTCAGTAAAATTTAAGCTAGATAGACCAAAAGCAATCGATAACCTCCGACAACGCTGCACGGCGGACGAGCGGACTGAGAAGGAGGCTTCAATTGTTTTGGTCATTTTTGAAGATCAGCTATATCCCTCTGTGTAGGATGTATATTCCTAATTGATCATAATTTGTTGTGTTTAATTGTTATATACATGCCCTGGCAGACGAGTATGCTGTACAACCCCTCGTTGGGCAATTTATTTACGTAAGGACTCGGCTCAAATTATATTCGATAGATTGTTGATCAGAGATTAATAACTGTTGAATATTTTTCCCCAAAATTAAAATTGACCAAAGAGCTGGTGGGCCCCGATCTAATTCCTTACATTATATAAAAAAACAAATATTCTCAGTTTATGTAATCTGTATGAAAAGAGAGAGATGTCAGTATTTTTCTTTCCAGCTCATTATACCTCATTACGTGTTAATGTGTCCAAATCAGTCCAATGGCGTGACGGAACGTCATGTGACGTCATAGACCAGGAATCTATAAAGCACCCCTGAAAACAGACCGCGCTAGCTTCTGTGCCTTCAGCAAGCGCTCTGTGTGAATCTGTCTCTATTTATTGTTGTTTGTCCACAAGCATATATATATAATCTAGACACGAGTATAATGGCGAGCAAACAGCTTTGGATCGTTTGTTCGTCCCTGCCCTCGCTTCAATATGAGTAGGGACACACGTGATTCATTTGTTGTTTGTTTGGGAGAGGAGCATGCACGGTCAGCTCTAGTAAAAGGGGGCTGACGGTGTTCATTTATAAATTCTTGGCGTGTAACATATGCACTATCGAGAAATTTTAGCTTTGCTCCTGTTGGCTTTCTTCTCGAGGGAAGAAAGTGAATAAAGATTCTTTGGCTCAGATCTCGCGTTTGCCGAGGCAGCGCGTAGGTTACGGGTCTGCAATAAGAATCTAGTGGCTCATATCTCCTGTTTGATGTGGTAGCGCGTAGATTATGGGTCTGCATCTCTACAATTAGAATCTAATGGCTCAGATTGCGCGTTTGCCGAGGCAGCACATAGAATATGGGTCTGCATATCTGCAATAATAACCTAGTGGCTCATCTCGCGTTTGCCGAGGCAACGTGTAGATAATAGGTCCACAATGTATAATATGCGCAGGGAATTGAGCAGACGGGCATTTCCCTTTCTCTCTTTCTCTTATGATTGTGTGCAACCTAATTATGTATTCTTTATTGAAAGTAAAGTACGACTGTAACCCTGGTTCCCTGAAGAGGGAACGAGATGCTGTGTCGCCCTGCCATACTCCCTGCATGCCTGTGATCGACTTGCTTCAGCTTTTCAGAAGCTAGCGTGGTCTGTTTTCAGGGGTGCTTTATAGATTCCTGGTCTATGACGTCACATGACGTTCCGTCACGCCATTGGACTAATTTCATAGGTGCTTCATGACGCAATCACGCAGGGGCGTTCCCACAGCGTCTCGACACAGCGTCTCGTTCCCTCTTCAGGGAATCAGGGTTACAGTCGTAACCTGAGACGTTTGCAATTATTGTTAACACATATTATAACACATATTATAACACATAACACATATGAGACATTCTCTACTGTGTTGTTTCCTGTTTATTTGTGTGGATCTTGTCATTACTAAGCACTTCTGTGCAACTGTGGTCGTTTTTAATTGTGCTATATAAATAAATATGAACTTGAACTTGAACACTTTACTTAAAGCCTTTATATACAGTATAATGTATATATAAAAGTTATTTTAATTATATAAAATTTATAAACATAGGCTGGGTATATATAAAAGTGTATATATAAAAGTTTATATAAAGTATATATATAAAAGTTAGTATATAAAGCTATTTTAATGCATTAGTTATGCTTCGAAATGCACCTTATTGTATGGTCTCATGAAAAAGTGTAACCACCGTTATAATACATTATAATACTTATCTATACATTGTTCCACCTTTAGAAAGAGCAATGCATTAGAACACATCACAAACAACTACTTTCAGATGTACCAAGGGATTTGCAAATAATGAATTTTATCTTACAATTATTTATGAAAAGATGCAATGCATTATAGCATAGACTACATTATGAATACCTTTATAATGCATTATAAATAAAGGCTTTAAGTAAAGTGTTGAATCGCATACAGTATTTTCATCTACAACACTGGAAATAGGAAAGAAAGGTTTGAGTTTTAAAACATCATGGCAATATGCACATTTTCATAGGCAATGCAGGCTGCCTGGAGTCAGTATAACTTAATTCCCACAACACTGAACCTGACTATCTCAATGCATTAATCTAGTCTTAGAATCAGAGCACTTTGGCAGACTGGAGAGTGCTTCGTTTTTATGGTTATTTCAATTTGCATGTCAGTAGGTACTGTTCTTGTTATTACAGCAGAAGCAATAGTATAAAGTGGCCAGTGTTATAGGGATAAAAGCAGCTTAACTGTTACATTAGAAATATAATGGCTAAATCAAGTCAATATTGAGTTTTGTAGAGGACCAGCTATTGTATTTAATGGTGTAGAGCCAGAGAGAGGTGACAACCTTTCCCAGCTTAAATGGAGAAAAACCACTGGTGAAGAAGTGTTTATGTTTATGATCAAATACAAAGCAGCTGTTACAACACTCATGTTCATTGTTTTGAAACACTTAATCACTTTAGTCATCTGCTGCACATTAGGTAATTTGTTCCATTACTAGTGAGCATGTTTTAGCTGGTAGATTTCTCATTTCTATATGTAATCGGAGGGTTTTGAGAGGTTATCCATAGCCAAATGAATTCAGGAAACCTCATTCAGTAAATCAAAACCTTTAGGTCTACTGGAGCCACACTGCAGGGAAAGAGAAGACTAATTACATAGACACTGCGGAGGGAAAACTGACAACATTATTTTTATTATTACTTTTTAATGAGCCATTTAGTGGTTGCGTAATAAAAAATAAAAACGTTTTCTTAGTTTAGCATTAAGGTTTTATACAAAAATAACCCCGGGTCAAGAGCGATGACGATTACTGATTGAAGCGTAACTCTTAGAGTCGTAATGGAGGGCTGTCATTGCATTCCTCTTTTTCACTAAAGAACAATGATCCATGGACGTTTTAACGATAATTGCAATAGCCGCAAAGAATTTCCTCACTCATGGGAACCATCATTATAACTTCAAAGTGTGTATTTAGGAGTGCATTCACAGGAGAGGAAACACTATCAGGCTTTAATTGTAAGGCAGTAATTATACCTTTTACACAACCATAGGCTATCTGCAGTAGAGCGATATGATGAACCAGGCCTCTTGATTAGGCTTTTTAAAATCAACTCTTCTCTTGTCAGACTCTAAGTAATGGTTTGACGTTTACATGCATTTGAAAGACCTTAATAACGCCGATTTAGAGACATTTCATGATGGAGGATTGTACTATAAGCATAGGGGGTTACCAGAGCTAGGCACCATATGGCACATAAAAATAGCGAAACTGAGACTTGATATTGACCATACATAAACAATATGAGATCACCAACAGTGGTTCTGTTGGTTACACTTCTTGGTTGGTTACACTTTATTTTGATGGTCCACTTTAGACATTCTACTAACTATAAGTAACTTTGCAACTACATGTCAACTAACTAATACTTGAGACTGTTAGGTTAGGTGTTAGGGTTCAGGTTAGTAGAAATAAGTTGACGTAGTTGCAAAATTACTTATAGTCAGTAGAATGTCTGTTGGGGGACTATCAAAATAAAGTGTTAGTAGATACTAAGCAGACAGTCTACTAATACTCTAATGAGAGTTAGTTGACATGAAGTTACAAAGGTACTTATAGTAAGAAGAATGTCTAAAGTGGACCATCGAAATAAAGTGTTAACTAGTTCTACCGAAAGACTCGGGAGGCAAAATGACGTAACGAAGCATACATTTATTAACAGCCCAGCAAGCAAGTATTGTGTTATAAAGTTCTTTGCCATAGGCCCCTGAACGGAATCTGCATTTCCTGCCTGAAGACAAAGGTAGGGGCGCAGCCGACCCCCTGGGAGGTATGGACAGGGACCATCCTGGTGGTGGTGGGGAGGATGGAGGTGAATGTTGGCGTCAGCATCTGCAAACTCTGACATACCAATCTTTTATACTACGATTATTAGAACACGATTGGTTAAATGAGAAGGTAATACGTGACGTAACAATTGAGTCTTCCTGGCAGAACTTACGCTAAAGCTTTCATTTCTTTGCTTTGAGAATTTACATACAATGTATGCACTCGATTTTTCATTAATGTTGGTAGCCTACAACAGAACCCAAATGAAAAACCTTTGCATATGCACAAGCAATCTGTATAAACAAAAACAATAAGTCAAGTCACCTTAATTTGTACAGCACTTTTAACAATATACAGTAGATTGTTTCAAAGCAGCTTTACAGTGATAATATGAAATTAAAGTAACAGATATTGTTTTGGCTTTACAGCAGCTCTAGAATAAAGTTATTGTCCAGCTAAAGTTAGTTTTGATTTATTCACTTCCACTGCAAAGATCATTAGTTATTAACTTAGGGGCCGCTTACACAACACCATTTTAACTGAAATGTCTTCTGGCCATTCATTTGCACCACAACAGTGTTTGGTTAACAATAGCACAATTGGTTAACAATTGGTTAACACAGACATTTGAAGAAAACTCTATCGCACCCTTGAGTACTGAACCATTGGCCAAGCATTTTTTTTACTTTTTTGTAAAGTATTGTAAATCTCTGGCCCAAGGGTGTGATGTAGCAAATGCCAATCTGAATTGTATTTACAAAAACTAAAAGACAGACATGGAGTCCTTGCTCATACCCTCATAAAGTCTGTTTAGCATTTAGCATGCAGATTTTTGTGTTTTCCGAAGAATATGTTTACACGTTCAAAACCACATAGGGCTTGGATGTTGATATGCAAATGCAAATGTATTCTAAGGGAAGTAACGTGAGCGTCTGTTGGGCTAGTTTTTGCAGTGTGTTCCACACATCACGCTAGACGGCAAGTTTGAATCGTCTTCGGGGCCGTCGGTAAGAGAGAACTCTGATTGGCTGTTCATTTTAGCAAACTTGCTACTGCCAATAGATTCACAGACATGCTGCTGCTGCACATGTAACATACATGAATAACCCCCCGTGGCAGATCTATACAGATGGAGCTGGGGAAGGTGGAGGGTTTCTGAAACCACACTGCAGAATGCTAACAGCAAACAATGCCAAGAATTTGAATGATGAGGGGCAAGCTCATTGGCTGCTGATGGCTACAACAACCAATCAGCTGCACTATGAAGATAATGTGATCGCCATCTAGAGTTTCATGACAAAACTTTGTATGTGTTGCACTCAAAAGTTGAGGGAGATGAACATGAGCTTGCAGGAGCGGGTTTAAGATGACTAAATAGCCGTGCTTCCATTGTCTGGCCAGTGCAAGCCAGGGCTTTAAACGGGCCGTTCTGGGCTAATAGCCTCGGACCTGTAGCACCGAGCCCAAAACCATGCTGCGTTTCCACTGTCTGAACTGCCACCAAAAAGACGAACTGAGGAGGAGGAGCTTTAGTACTCTCTCCAAATACAGTTATATTTTCAGTCAGAGAAATAGAAGAAGCATTCGAAAAACTGGAGTTACTTTATTTTACAGTAAGACATATGCAGAGCTAAAAATGGATATCAGAGAGTCCGGTATAAAGAGACGAGACGTACTGACAGATAAAATGCCTATATGATTTGTCTGATTTCTTCAAGCGGTCATATTTACCATGTTTACTATGGTAATGGTTAGCGTGCATAGTCTTTTGAATCGCGTATAAATATTTCTGCCTTATACGGTGATCAGAATCCACATCGGATCAAAAACAGAAGTGATTTCAAACACTCACGGCTGTCTTAAAGTGAGTTTTGAGCTAAAATTATATTAAAAGTTGGCCCCGAGGAAGCCCCGACTAGGGCCGATAAAGCCCCGGAAGTGACAGAGGAAACGTGACTGGCCCTGGCACACACTAGCAGCCCACTTTTGGCCTGACAGTGGAAACACGGCTAATGATTAGAGAAGTCCTGTGTACATCACCAAAGAGAAGTCTGAAGTTTCACCAGAAATTAAAGCTCTAGCGTAAGTTCTGCCAGGAAGACTCAATTGTTACGTCACTTATTACCTTCACATTTAACCAGTCGTGTTCTGATACTTTTAGTATAAAAGATCGGTACTTACACGTCTGAGTTTGCAGATGCTGACGCCAACATTCACCTCCATCCTCCCCACCACCACCAGGATGGTCCCTGTCCATACCTCCCAGGGGGTCGGCTGCGCCCCTGCCTTCATCTTCCGGCAGGAAATGCAGATTTCGTTACCCTTTGTTTGAGAGCTACGGATGGGGCCTACGCCAAAGAACCTCATAACATAATACTTGCTTGCTGGTCTGTTAATAAATGAATGATTTGTTACGTAATTTTACCTCCTGAATGTTTCTGGTAGAAGTTACAGTTATGCTATTTTGATTAAATATTACAAGGTCAAAACATTTTAAAAAGCATAGATATGCACAGATGAATTGTTCACATAACACACATTTAGTATCCACATAACAATAATGGATACGTGAGGAGATCAGAAGATACTCGTTTTGGAGTATTTAAAAAAAAGATACAGTACTTTCAACTGTGTGTTAGATGTAACCCCAGAATTCAGGACGTTGTTTTGTGATTGCTAAGGTGTGGTCTGAGTGGTTGCATACGGTCCCATGTCATCTCTGTGAAAATCTGACTGTAAATTCACAAAGCAGAAACACGTGGAAAAGTTTAATACTTTTGGGTTTGTGAGCACTGATTACAAAAATCTGAAACTAAACTACAATATGTAATAAAAACAATCTAGCTAGTGTTTTATACACTAAATCTGAGTCTTATTATTTTTCAAAGACAAATGGGAAAAACAGCCACAGCAAAAATCAATCAGTGGACCACATCAAAGAGTTTGAGGCAGATATTTATTTGAGTGTGCACAAGGAAAACCAGCAAACCATACACAGGTATTAGCTTGAGCACAGATGGTTTGCCCCATCATTTAAAAGACTCACGTTGAGAGGTCACAAGGGGACCAGAACAAGGCTGCCTCTGCTATCAAATGGAGGTCAGCAGGAGGTTGGCCCAAAAGCACGAGTGATTGGGCCAGCCGGCTGAGCGCAGCTGCAAACAAAGGCCCTTCAGACTGCTGGCCATGGACATCAGCAATGAAATCTCCATTACTTTGTTAAACTGTGTCTGAAGCAGTGCCCTCACTATTATGTCAATGTCTAGGCTTAATGCTGATTCATATACTGCAAAAGAAAATCCCAGATTGAGTCCAGATGGCAGAACCCACTTTTAGCTGTGAATCTGCAACACTTTAATGACCAGAGAGGATCCTAATAATTATATATATATATATATATATATATATATATATATATATATATATATATATATATATATATATATATATAGCAAATAAGCACATTTTTCATGCAAATAACAGAATATGGGCCCCTTTCCACCTGGCACTATCATGTGTTTTTCTATCCTGATATTATCTGGATATTCTTTAGCTAAATAGCTTTTACATCTTGCATTTCAATGCGTATCCAGTTTGATCAGATAGTGAGCCAGTCACACTTACCAACACACCACAATATGCATTTACAGAAAATGTTTGCATTTTAAAAAACTTTGACTACAAAATGCTTTCCGTCACTTTGAGAGACAAAAAAGGGGGGATTTGGTCTATAGTGTTTCTCTACTATAGACTTTAGAGACATTCCCACAGTGAAAGGATTCCAAAAGAGATTAGAAGTGGAGAAAATAGGAGAATATAAAGTTTTAAAGCAGCCTATAAAAGGCGGAGAGAAACATGAGTGAATATTTAGAAATTAGATATTCTAAATGGTGTTATTTGTAATAATGGTTACACTTTATTTTAAGGTGTCTGTGTTACAGTGTCATTGTTACACAATATTAACAAACAAATAAATATAACCAACAATAGGATAAAAAAATACAATTTCAATGTTTTTTCACCCAACTAATTTAGCTTTTGGGATAAATTAGGAAATTTGTTCTACACATAAACACTTCACAAATGTCTTGAAATACAACATCTAGCCCCATTCACACAGCAATACCAGTAAATTCACACAAGCAATGGTACTTCGTCTTTTTACCAATAGCCTATACCATTACACATCAGTACAAGAATATTGGTGATGTCAATCATCGGAAATGACCATTAAACGCTGAGCTACAGTAGATTCTTCCTTCAACAGGATGACCTTTTACGTGCTCATATCAGTAATCTTCCTTCTTTGTTTACACAGCATCATACCGGTAATTTACTGGTAATGTCACAACTTTTCTGAAGCCCCTTTCACACAGAGATTCCGGAAAATACACTGATAATGTGTCCCAGTATCGTTTGATTTTTGTTCATTCACACTGCCATTTTCTGGAATTTGAGCGTGCGTTCACACACATCCCGTAAGAATCCCGGAAAGACACGTTACATCAGGATGTGACATGCAATGTACGTGTCGAAAATGCGTTAGCTAGTGTTGCACACTTAGAGCTGAAGAGAGAGGCTCCCGAGATTTATCGATCCCCGGATGGATCCAATTTTCTGGGATTAACGCTCTGTGTAAGGGGCTATACTAGTAAATTGCCAGTATTGAACCAGTATTTTTGAAAAGGTCCTATTTACACATGATCTTTTATGGATAATTTACCAGTAAATACTGTGTAAAAGGGGCTATTACTGTATTGTTCCGAAAATAAGACGATCCTGATTATAAGACGACCCCACTTTTTCAAGATGTACCTTTTGTAAAAAAGGATTTTTGATACAAAAAATGCTTTTATTTAAAAATAATTTTCATAATGTGTATTTTCATATTTATATTAAAAGTATGGTAAATACCATTAAAATAATGTGTTGTAACACGATGATCCAAGGAAGATGAAGAAGAAGATGAGGTATAAACACAGGGTGTATTTAAACAACAAATAACAAGGTTCTTAACCTGTGTGACAGTGTGCTATGCACAAACAATAACCGAAAGTGGACTGAACAGAAGAGTTATAAATACACAGTAAATAAGGACACGGGAAAATAACAGTAAATAAACGGTAAGTAAATAACGGGAACAGCTGACAAGATCTAACTAATTAGAAACCATAATGACTTACGAGAACTAATAAAGACAAGACAGAAACTGAACTAAACTGCACAAGGCTCACTCAGTACTAGGACCGTTGCTGTTCACTCTGTACATGCTACCCTTGGAAGATATCATTAGGAAGCATGGCATTAGTTTTCTCTGTTATGCCGATGATACTCTCTATATCGCTCTATATCTCTTTGCGCCCCGACAAAATTTGCCAATTCAAGAAATTAACGGAATGCATAGCTGAAAATTTGGATGACTAGTAATTTCCTATTACTCAATTCTGAAAAAACAGAGTTTCTAATGATTGGACCAAAAACCTCAGCACGTACTAACCTAGAAATCTGTCTAACAATTGATGGCTGCCCTGTCAAGTCTTCGTCGTCGGTTAGGAACCTGGGTGTGCTCTTTGATACCAATCTTTCATTTGAAAGCCATGTTTCTAGCATCTGTAAAATTGCATTCTTCTATCTTAAAAAAAGATCTAAATTACGACATATGCTTTCAATGAAAACATGTGGAACAGTTAGTTCATGCGTTCATGGCCTCAAGGCTAGATTATTGTAATGCTCTTATGGGTGGTTGCCCTGCACGCTTAATAAACAAACTACAGCTGGTCCAAAATACAACCGCTAGAGTTCTTACCAGAACCAGGAAGTATGACCATATTAGCCCGGTTCTGTCAAAAGTGCATTGGCTCCCTATTAAACGTCGTATAAATTTTAAAATAATGCTGATTACTTATCTGGGGATACTATCTCCCCAGTTATAGTCCTTCACGTCCATTGCGATCTCAAAACTCTGGCCAGTTGATAATACCTAGAATATCAAAATCGACTGTTGGCGGTAGATCCTTTTCCTATTTAGCACCTAAACTCTGGAACAGTCTTCCTAACATTGTCCGGGAAGCAGACACACTCTGTCAGTTTAAATGTAGACTAAAAACACATCTCTTTATACTGGCATACACATAAAAAAAATATACATTCCTATTATGCAAATCATTTAAATGATTATTAGGCTGCATAAATTTGGTCAGCCGGAACCGGGAACACTTCCTATAACACCCAATGTACCCATTACATCATAAGAATAATGGCATCTACGCTAATGTTAGTCTTTCTGCTTATTCCGAGGTTTACTGTAATCAGCTGGATCCAGGCCGTATCCAGATCAGATGGAGGACCTGCACCTAGACACGACCACAACGCATCCCTGACATGTCAGCAGAGATTATGTCAACTAAACTCTCCCCTTTGAAGGCCTCTTCGACACGATAGCCATCGGCACTGATCCTCAACAAACCCATCTCCATCCCGGTGTGATGACTTTAATCTTAAACCAGATGGAACTGGATAATATTCTGATTGTTCCAAACCAATCTGACTTCTAGAGGAGAACTGGCCCCCCGACTGAGCCTGGTTTCTGCCAAGGTTTTTTTCTCCATTCTGCCCTGATTGGTTCCTTGCCACTGTCGCCTTTTCCCAGCTTTGTTGCCATTAGCTTGGCTTGCTTAGTTGGGTACATTAAATTTAACATTTAATTTAATATTCAGCAATAATATTGATCTTCCTGCATTGACACTATTATACAAGAACTGAACTGAGCTGGACGATCACAGTTTACTCCAGAGCGGCTTTATATATATATATATATATATATATATATATATATATATATAAATTTACTAAATTAATAACTTTTTTTTCAAACAAAAATTAAACATCACTGAACTTACTTAAGCTGGACTGTGACGCTATTTTCTTCTTTTTTTCCTTAAACTTTTTTTGCATCATTTACTTGTTATCTCTGTAAAGCTGCTTTGAAACAATCTGTATTGTAAAAAGCGCTGTATAAATAAATGTGACTTGACTTGACTTGAACATACATGCATCCTGTCAGCGAAGCAAGCAAACATGACATTCACACGGCTCTTACACAGTAAACTTTTTTTTGACTGTTTCCTACACTGTATGTGTGTAGGGTGAATATTTAAACTTGGGTGTGTTAAATTCAGGCGGAATTCCAAAATATGCCTTAGAGTGGAAGAGGTTAAGACTTTTTTTTTTTTTGCGCTCACGATCTTCTAACATTACACTCTGACATACCGTAGTTCTCGGCACATTCATTTTACGCTTATTTGGCACCACCTATTGTTGCGGGTGTAATATTGACACGTAAAAGTCTAGACCCTGAATATAAGACGCACCCGTTTTTTCATATGGCTGTCTAAGAAAAAAACATTGTCTTATATTCGGAAAAATACGGTATGTCTAGAGGTGTAGCCATGATATAAGCAGAATAATTGATAATGATCAATAATTCAATAATTCAACAGTCCATCGTCAGTCATTCCTTATATAAAGCTAGGTGACTTCTGAAACAGTTTAGAGGGTCTTACATTATAAGCTTTGGTATAAATTGTCATTTATTGTCAATTATTGAAAATGCTAATAGTATTTCAAGGCAATATCTGCATGCGGAAATACATCTACTGCATGTAATATTAGACACAAATTTTAATTTGGCAATTTGTCCCAATGATCGGATCATGATTTGTCCTACACCTGGCATTTATTGTAGTTAACTACAATCCAACTGTCAGATCACAAAAGTCATGTTAATACAGGTATGAAGTAATACAGGTATGAAGATCATGGATTAAAATTAGTTTTGTTGCGCAATGTTCCAGAGTGAGCAATATTTTTATGCATTTGGTTTTGTGCATGGATTTATTTATCTATTGTTGTGTCTCTCAGCTTTAACTGATAAGATGTTTTGCTTCCAATCTTCCATCTGTCCTTCAGCATTGACCTCACCAGGTGACTGAATTTTGTTACATTTCCAAGAGAAGAAATGCTAGGAGAGCTTTCTCACAAGCAAAAATAATGATTAGCCCCTTGAAAACTGTTGCAGTGTAGCTTAATAACATTTTCTGCGCTAGTATCATCCTAAATTGACATTGTAACTAACCACTAAAGCAATGGTGAGACAAGGCAAGTGCGAATATTCAGATCAAAAACCCCTGACAGCTTTCAAAAAGAGAGTAAAGCCAAAAAATGTGCTCAAGAAGCGACTTAAAGAAATAAAAAGGCTAATTTTCAAATTAAGCCGAGTGATTTTGGGGAAGGAAAAAAAAGGGTCAGTCGAAGAAGTGTGTAGTGTGAGAGGATCAGCTGATTTCCATATTAATTGAAGAAGATGTGTGTGAGCCGAAGAGGTGAGGAGCTCTTGGCTGTGCTGCAATATTATCCTCAGCTCCACTAGTCACTAATAGCTGAAGTACCCAAACTCAGCATGACTAATAAGACGCAGGGGGATGAGAGGGGCTGCGGCACGTCCTCAGAGCACAGCGCCATCAATCACACAAAGGAAAAACAAGGCAATAAGTGAGACCACAAAAAAAAAAAAAATAAACATTAATTACTTTATTAGTTGTAAGCAACAACCTTACACATTGGTTAGGCTACCAAAGCTAGTAAGTGGCTAATATTAAATATGAATGGTTTTTGACATCCATATGGATGTGTTTTGGTATCGCTGCTGTTTACTCAGGTAATTGGGGCAGTGTACCTAAGGACCATCACTGAACTCAACAGTAGATCTGAGAAGATCAACAGAAAATGAAAAGTGACCTTGTCAATGTCAATGTTCATGGATTTCACTGAGAGTGTTATTCTCAAAAATGTTTCTCTATACGTAACCTTTCAACAGACTTTAAAATGACTTTCCTTTTCATCTGACAGTGCCTAGTTGTTGTTAATCGATAGTCACATTTTAGCCAACAGTTATGAAATATGATCACGAAACACCGTTAATGAGAAGGCCACCAATGAATGGTTGCAGGCGAGTGGCAAAAAAATATAAATCACATTTGTTATTCAGGAATTTAATGCATTACATCTGTAAAAAAAAAAAAAAAAATATATATATATATATATATATATATACAGTATTTACAGGCAAATTCAGGAAATGATGGACCCACTTTATATTAAGTGTCTTGACTATGTGCAAGCATTTAAATTAATCATTCGGTACAATGCACTTATTGTGTACATGCATGTTTTTACACTAAAATACATGCATGTAATTGCAGCCAAAATTAATTTCTTTGACTGCATCTATAATTACACTGTTGACCATCCCTTACCTTACACATAAACCTACCCACACAACTGAGGGTACGTTTATACAATAAAGATATGCTTAAAACAGATAAGTTTTTCCTTTGAGTTTTCCGCGTACAGACATCACCATTGTCAAAACAATACCCATTCACACGGATCCACAAAAACGACCATTAGATGGTGATGAAACACTATAGACTGAATAAGTTATACGCATGTACATGATGTCATCGTCTTCAGAGATTCGTGTTTTTGTTGTTTACACAGAGACCGTTTTCAAAAACTTGCACTTTGAAACATATTTTCAAAACTTTACATTTTCAGTCACCCAAAATGCCGTTGTCATGTAAACAAACGGCCAAAACGCATAAAAAGTTTGACGTTTTTAGTTGAAAACGATGTTGTGTAAACAGTCCCCAAACCTGTCCTAACCTTACCCGTTGGTTACATGCACCTGCAACTTATCCACTGGTTAGAACTTGTATTTAAACTCAAGGAAATCACACAGGCAGTCTCAAATCACATACTCTTAGTTACTTATTTTGAATAAGTATTGACTTCATGATTGCTAAAAAAGTGTGTTCTATATAGTACGAGTGTGTGTAGTATGAATGTAATCTGGATGTACTACAACCACCATGTTGTTACTGTCATGTGACCAACAAGCATCAGTTTGACAAATCCTCTCCCGTGGCCTCATGGGATAGTAAAGTGTCTATCGTATACACACTTCAGAATCTCACCGGAAGTAGTAGGTCATCCGGGTACTTTTTGCCAACTCCTTTATGAGTACTGTGAATACAGACATCCTCCTTTTGTCACATACAGTTTTTCGCCTACTACATAGTAGGGAAGGTTTTTTTGGATGCAGCCATTTTCTCTGTATGGCCTTGTTTGATGTTTTACAGACTAACCTTCTCGTTGTTGATCGCACAGGTGTATTCTCCGAGCAATTTGTGTATTCCAGTTTGTGTTTAAAGACAGCGTTGACTGCCTGTGAACTCACCTCATCTGTAATCCAGTATTGCAATGAACTCCCGTTCCTGGGTTCATCTTCATCCTGTTGTGGTGTGTCATTACACCCAAATTCACTTCAATAGCAGCACAAGTGTTTTTCAATACAACGTGAACACAATAAGTACACTGTACCTAACAATTACTACTTTAGTACATTGTAGTTAATGATACCTATATAATGTGGGTGTCTCCTAAGCCCCTTTCACACAACGTGTTGATCCCGGGAAATTGCCGGGAAATTGCCAGAACACCTTCTGTGTGAACGCTAACACAACTCGGGATCGATGCCGGGATCGGTACCTAGTAACATTGCTGTGTTCAGTCCCGGAACGCGCGCTGTGTGGACAAAAGCCGTAATCAATGCCGTGTCTTAATGATGGCGCTGAAGCCGGGATAGTTCGCCAGCCTGAAACGGTACGTACTGCGCTAGTTTATGATCGAATCAGAGAAAAAAATGCACAAGCATGGTTTCTCAAGAGAGAGAGAGAGAAATCGCAGCTCATAAGCAAACTATAGACGCTGCTGAGACATTACATGTCACATCGATGTCACGTGTCTTTACGGGATTTTTACGGGTTGTGTGTGAACGCACTCTCTGATTCCGGAAAATCACTGGCAGTGTGAATGAACCAAAGTCAAACGAACCCGGGTCAAATCCCAGGTCACTTTATCCGTGTATTTTCCGGAATCTCTGTGTGAAAGGGGCTCTATATTGCTACCCAGCATCAATCCTAGTTCGCACCTGCACTCATTCAGCCATCACCTGCACCTGCCACTGATCATCACTCATCTAGACACATATTAAGGCACACACCTCGGCTTCACTCATTGGCTGGTCTCATTTAGAGAATGGACTACTTACCAGCTTTGCTAGAGCACCTATGTTTCTCCTGCATTTCTCCTGTGTACTCATACTCCTTCGTGTCTCCAGTTCATCTGTATTAAAAGAGTATCTACTTATTGCTATCAAGTCGAGATGTCTGTATCCTTGGACATCTCTCTCCTCATCCACAGTCTCCACCATCACCTGCAAAACAGTAAACTCTATTACTATCCTGCTATCTTCACAAATTGCTATATAACTACTATTAATATCTGAATTGCTTATTTGTTTTTAACATGTCCCCTTCTCATGCAATAAAATCTATCCGAGTCTGATATCCCATAACTGTATGAGGCAAATTATTACTTTTTTTACCCAACTGGTGTCCATAACAAAATCCTGACATTTTGCAAACATTTTTTTGATTTGGTGACTTATTTGCAAATTCTTCTGAATCTTACATACTTCGTATGTACATTTTGTATTATCTGCTCATGTTGTACATTTTAGCTAGAAATTGTGTTTTCACAGGAGTGCAATCATATAAAACCTAATACACCACTTATGAATCTCATGATTTCTTTTAAACTTATTTTTGGCATTTGTTGCCTTTATCTGTACGAGTTGACAGGAAGCACAACACACTCTCATGACATTTAGTAAATGTAATGGTGACATTAGGCTGACGAATTTGACGAATTTGTATTAATACAGTACAATTTGCTTACATCTAATTGAGGTTAAGTCTTAGGGGTAAAAAAAATCGTACTACTTGTATGAATTGACACCACCAACTTGTAAACTAGTTACATTTTCTCATGAGAACGGGTTGGGAAGAAATGTTGGGGAGAGAGAGAGAGAGAGAGAGAGAGAGAGAGAGAGAGAGAGAGAGAGAGAGAGAGAGAGAGAGAGAGAGAGAGAGAGAGAGAGAGAGAGAGAGAGAGAGAGAGAGACTTTGACTTTTAAAACCCCTTTTATTTAAAGCAGTTTAGGGTTTAAGACAATATTTTATACAAATTACATTACAAAACAACAAACATTTTACCAATTAAAAACTAAACTTCCATACGCACTCACAGTCACCAGTGCCTCTCTCACACCCCATCTCCATTCAAACAAAGCAACATTATCAGTGTGTTTGTAATATGTATACTCAATGGTCACTCGAGATTCTATTAAAGACCTAAACATAGCTTCCATATCAACTTCTTTTCCTGTATTTTTACACTGGTGGGATTTCAAAATGGCTAACTTAGCTTGACCAATTAAAAAATTGGCAAGAACACATTGTTGTTGCCATGACCTTCTATATTTATATCCTAATATAAACAAGGTATTGTTATATGAAAACCCTAATTTTGTGATCAACTTTTCAAGTATTACAAATAAAGGACCAAGTCTTGGACATTCAAAAAACATATGAAAAACAGTATCATGAGCATTACAGAAGGGACATAACAGAACAATCTTATTAAACTTTGATACCAAACTATTTGAGGCTATAGCACAATGGAGTACTCTCCACTGAATATCTCCACAACGCTTGGAGATAGGAGGTTTATACAATACTCTCCATGATGGATGAACTTCATCACAAATAGAGATCTTATCCCTCCATTTAGTATCTGTTTTACCTTGCAAATGTCCAACATGCACAGATTTAACACAAATATAATAAAGATTTTTCTTTGCCACATTATGAAAAACCAAATCCCCATATCCCTTCAACAATGTAGTCTGGTTTAAATTACCCCCAACTCCTCCATCTTTAGGGATCACCTTCAGCTCAGGGAAGTTCTGAGGTGTAAAACCATCTACCAGGGCTGAGTTTATACAGGACATTAATGCAGGGGGCAAAGCATCCCTAATACACTTAATTATCCTATCCACAGTTCTCAGAGATTTTAATTTAACCTGTGCAGCAAGTGACAACACAGTTCGCCACTGACATTGTGTCAAATCAATTAAATCCATAACTTTACTGACTCCAGCATTTAAAAAATGTGGAACAAAACAAGACACATTAGATGGTAGTTTTATAAGAGGATTAAAAAACAAAGGCTCAGAAAGCCCATAGTGTACATCTTCTGTTCTTGAAAAATTTAAAAATTTCCACGATTTAATTACTAACATGTAAAAATTAGGGAAGAAAACGTGTGCTTTTTCCTCAAAGGGCTTTTCCATTAAAAACAACTGTTTATCTAGGCCTATCCCACCTAAATCTTTCAATATAGACAACCCAAATGTAACCCATCGTAAAGGAGCAGAACAATACAAAAGCTTTTTGAATGGTACTAAGCAACTCCTTCGGAGGATTTAAAACAGTTACTCTGTGCCATAGCATTGAGGCAGCCAGATTATTGATAATCAAGCACCTCCCTCTGAAAGAGAGCTGTGGGAGAAGCCATCGCCATTTCTGTAATCTACCGATCACCCGATTTGCTAATCCCTCCCAATTCTTTTCAGTGTATTGGGCTGTCCCCAAAAAAACACCAAGTACTTTAAATCCATCTTGAACCCATTTACACTGTTGTGGCAAGTGAGGTGGTCCTATATCCACCCAGTCTCCCGACAAAAAGGATGCACATTTATCCCAGTTAATACGAGCAGATGTAGCATTCTGAAACTTGTTCAAACAAGAAATAAGTTTAGTAACATCATCAGTGCTCTTCATTATTACGGTCACATCATCTGCGTACGCTGTAAGTTTCACCGGGGCTACTTCTGGGAAACCTGGGACACCAATACCACACAACTGTTTCCTCAGCATAACTAGCAGAGGTTCAATGGAGATAGAGTACAGAAGACCAGACAGAGGACATCCTTGTCTTATTCCCCTAGTCACAGAGAAAGGTCTAGTTAAAGACCCATTAATTCGTAACATACTGTAAATGTCACTGTACAGTAGCTTGACAAGAGAAATGAAATTGGCACCAAAACCAAAAGCTTCAAGGGTCTTGAACAAATAAAGATGGTCCACCCTGTCGAAAGCTTTTTCCTGATCCAAGGAGAGGAAACCAATGTCCAATTTGTGCCTTTGTGCAACTGAAATAATGTCTCTTACGAGAAAAAGATTATCGAAAATTGTACGTTTAGGGACACAAAATGACTGATCTTCATGGATTACATTGGACATATATTTTTTAAGTCTATTAGTTAGTGTTTTAGATAAAATTTTAAAATCAACACAGATCAGTGACACTGGTCGCCAGTTTTTAAGGAACCCAAGATCTCCTTTTTTTGGGATCAATGTTATGATTGCCCTCCGACAACTCAATGGAAGTTTCCCTCGATTAAAGCTTTCCAGGAAGACTGCATACAGGTCCTCTCCAATCAAATCCCAGCAGGCACGATAGAATTCCGATGAAAGACCGTCCAGACCAGGCGACTTCCCAGGGCTCAGCTCCTGGACGGCAAGAGAAAGTTCAGCAAAGGATATAGGGTTCTCAAGGATATGTTGATCTTCCTCTGATAACTGTGGTAAATCACACAGAAGTTGTTCTGCTGCTGATCTATCACATAGTTCAGCACAGTAGAGGTCCTCATAAAAGGAAAGTGCATGAGTGCGGATTTCTTGCTGGTCAGTTGTCACACCACCCTGTGGTAAATTCAGTTTATGGAAGTACTTATGTTCTCTTGGTTTTTTTTCCAGACCAAAGAAGAATGCAGAGGGAGTGTCCATTTCATTTAATTGAGAATATCTGGTCCTTAAGAGAGCTGCTTTTCCTTGCTCCTCCAACAAAGTCTTTAGAAGGAATTTAATCCTCTCAATGGAATCAGCAGAGTCACCATGGTCACTTTGTCTCAGAATGTCTTCTTCAAGAGATCTCATTTTTTCTCTGAGAGTTCTGGTGTTATGGGCAGTATATTGTTGGCAAAACAACTTAATATGCACTTTGCCTATGTCCCACCACTGACTTAATAAAGGAAAACTACATCTCTCCTCTCTCCAAGATTGCCAAAAAAAGCCAAAAGAGTGAATAAAAGAGTGATCCTGTAATAATCTGTTGTTAAAGTGCCAGTGTGATTTGTGAGTTTTAGAAGACAGGACAGAAACAGCCACGGAGATATAATGATGGTCAGATAGAAAAGATGGTACTATTAGGCTGTTATAAAACCTACCACCATTACTCTTTGCAACGTAAAATCGGTCAAGTCTCGCTCCAGACAAAGAATTTGAGTTAACTTTTAACCAGGTATACTGTTTAACCCCAGGAAAACTATCTCTCCATATATCAACAAGATCATGATAACCAATAACATTTCTTAAAACTTCTGCAGAACTTGAGTGAGGTTCATCGTGATTCCTATCTAAATCAGGGTTTATAGTGCAGTTAAAATCACCTCCAACTACCACAACATTATCCTGTGGGCACTGTGACAAGGCATCTGACAACTTTTCAAAAAATATCTTACGCTCTTGTCCAACATTTGGAGCATATACATTAAAAAAAGAAAACCCTATTTGTCCAACCATAATATCTGCTCTTAAAAGTCGACCAGGTATTATCTCAAACATAACTGGTTGATTAAAGACACATGGAGAAAAAAGTATAGCAACACCAGCACTAAGATTAGTCCCGTGGCTCATTAAAATATTTCCCTTCCAATCGCAATTCCACTGTGTCTGATTCTGTAAGTCAGAATGAGTCTCTTGAAGCATAATAATGTCTGCCTTTTTAAGTTGCAAATAATTAAACAGAGCAAGTCTCTTTGTTGTGTCCCGACATCCATTGATGTTAAAAGATCCAATATTTATGGATGCCATGGAAAAGATAATGTTAAGGTATCCAGAAACCCAAAATAATAAACTGACAATCATGACCCGTATAGTCTTTGAACCGAGCTTTTAATCTTTTTTTTAACAGTGCTCAGGTATTTTTTGAGCCTGTAGCGTTTAGGCTGATCAAGCTCCTCCAGTGTTGCCTTTCTCATTGCCATCATACATGAATCAACGAAGAGCTGTAAATCTGGGAAGTATTTTTCAAGTTTTGGTTTTCGCTGGTTAAAGGTATTGTCCAAAAAATTATTAATTTGACTAACAGTATAATAAGGATGCTTTAATTTAAAAATGTGACCATTCTCTGCAGACCCTCCCTGAGAATTTGCAATAGTAAGATTTTCTGCTATATCAGAAGTGTCACTATCAGAATCCATCTCACTTCCTTCTATCAACACACCAGCATCACCCTGAGACAGGCTAAATCCTGATGCCTGCGAATCGACCAACTCTCCGCCAGGCATCACGAGCTCAGCCGGATCTACTGGCCGCTCCGGTTCACCGATTTCGCCGGCGAGATCTGCGTCAGCGCGCTGTACTTCAGCCCGCACTGTGCTGTCATTTACACTTACAACGGTATTCACGGCAACGTGCTCGTTCGTTATAGGCTCGTTAGCACTTTCTCCATCTTCAGAGAGAGAAGGCGCATCAATTACCTGATCAATTCTGTCACTGCTGGCACCTTCATTATTTACTGGAGCAGAAGGCAAATGTTCCGTAGAATGATTAACCTCATTCACATTAGTGTTAGCCTCATCATTCATTGAACATACCAGTTTTGTATGACCGTACTTCCCACAAGTAAAACACCTCATTGATTCAGTACTGATATAAATGGTATAATCTTTACCCAGCACAGTGGTTTTAGCTGACGTATTCAAGGATTTAAATTCAGAATTCAGAATCATGAAAGTCTGACGTCTAAATGACATCACATGTTTGAGTTCTGGATTTTTTAATCCTAAAGGGATCATTTTAATCGGCCCAACTAGTTTACCATAGCGTCCTAACAAACGCTCGAGTGAATCTTTAGAAATTAATGGGGGGACATTCGAAAGGATAACCTTCTTGGAAGGACTCGACAACGGCAAAACTGATAAAAAAGTATCTCTTACGGATAAACCATATTCAACTAGATGCTGAACCAAAGAGACTTCTTTCAAAAAGACAACAACAGCCTTGTTCATCCTTGATGCGGACACAATGTTACAAGCACCAATTTCGCTGCTGATCGCAACTAGACAATCCTCAACTGTTATGGACTCATCAGGTAGACATTTGCACCCATGTTGAGCGGTTAAAGTAACACAACCATCTGAATTTGTCCCCATTTTACACCCTTAGGTGAAAAACCCGGCGACAATTAAATGAACACTAAACCAAAATATCTAAACAAAATAAAGAGAAAAGGAAAAAAACTAACAACTCACTCAAACACGCCGCAACTCGCTCAGACGCTCACACGCTCCTCAGACGCCCGCACATGCGCACACGGACAGAGAGAGAGAGAGAGAGAGAGAGAGAGAGAGAGAGAGAGAGAGAGAGAGAGAGAGAGAGAGAGAGAGAGAGAGAGAGAGAGAGAGAGAGAGAGAGAGAGAGAGAGAGAGAGAGAGGATTGAAAAGGGCCACAAGAAGTGACTCAAACTCAGATCAGCCAAATGAAACCATGTTACACATTGGAGATCTGCCCATGAAAACTGAAAACATACCGTATGGCCCTCAGTCTGTCTGAAATAGAATGTGACATTATATATGTTGTATTGCTTATACCTGTCACGGTTTTTGAATTCATTGTGTCCTTCTTGTCTCGTGTCATTGTTGTTGTGCGTGTGAGTATGGGCGTGGTCTCTCTTCACTACCGCTGATCAGTGGCGCCAGCTGCATTCCATCTCAGCACCAGCTGAACCTGATCAGCGATGCCTACTTATACTCACTGTTTTCGTCTCGTCCTTGTCAGATCGTTGTGATGTGTTCCTGGTGTTCGTTCCTGTTCCTGTCTGGCTGTTATCCGTACCTGGGTTCCTGTCCTGGATGTCTTCGTGTTCCTCGTCACTGATTCACAGCACTCTCTGGACTGGTTATCATCGCTTCACCCACTTCACATCACTCTACCGGCATCCATCGAGGTCCCTGCATCGCTTGCCCGTCCCTGTGTGTCGGACGCTGTGACTTTGTTCCTATCTGTGCTTTATTCACTGTAAATAAACCTCACTTACCTGCTTTTGTCTCCACTCTCGTCCATTCCCATGACAATACCAGTGTTACCTTAGGCTATGATGTCCACACTAATATGTTTTAGTTTGAAAACGTATCTTTTCTCTCCGTTTTGGCTTTCCGTCCACACTGAGATGACATTTTTATTAATGAAAACAAACCTTTTTGAAAACGCTCTCCAGTGGATAAATTTGAAAACACCGAAACCAGAGGTATTTAAAAACGATGACGTAAGTTTAGTCATATGATGCATATTGTACCAATAGATATTCATGTTTATACCGGTAATGTGCCTGTTATGTGCTATTCACTTTCACACTCTTCATATCACAGTCCTGCTAAGATGACAGAAAGTTTACTCACATGTGCTGTCCTGCGGTAAAACATGAGAGCAGTTTTAGCATTTTAGATTAAACATATAAGGGTGAGTGAGTGCGACCTGGATGATCAGTGAATGCTGAGATATTTTGCTAAATAAAATTATCCTGTCAGAATAATTGCGCGATAACTTTTTAATTTATTTTTCCGTCTGTCTCATCTCACTGAGCTTTTGTGAGGTTTTACGCATGTGCAGTGAGGGGGATTTAGTGTTGTCAGGCGTTTTCCAAAAGTTTCTCATCCACACTGAAACATCAGGAAATGCAAGAAAACGCTAGTGTGGATGGAGAGGGTTTTTAAACGAAAATGACGTTTTCAAATGTATCCGGATTAATGTAGTATCATTAGCCTTAGTATCATTGAGATACTGAGTTTTTATTGAAGATTTAGTCATTTTTGGTAAAGCTTTTATTTCCTGTTTATGACACTTTTTAGTTATTTTAGTAAATCAAGTTAAACTAAATGAAAATCAGAAATGTTTCCTTGTCAAATAGCAGAAATGAAATAAGTTAAAATGAATGTTACATATTTTATTTCAAGTAACTTTATTTTAAATAACAAAAATGTTTTTTTTTTATGTTTTTTTGTTTAACTTAACTGTAATAACCCTGGATTATACCAATTATTCAAAATAATTGGAAAATGGCAATATTTATTTTGTTTTCTTTATTTAAAAAAAATACTGAATGCATCAAGATTGTTATTGAAAATTTTTATTCACATCCATACATGTGTGTGTGTCAGTGTATATATATATATATATATATATATATATATATATATGCTCTGATCTTCTCCTATAATGCCTAATTTGGTTGATGAACATAAGAGATCTGAGACCATTCCTCCACAAAGAAGCTCTCCAGATCCATCAGATTCAGTGGTCCATGATTGTGATTTTTTTTTCCTTCAGCTCATCCTGTCACACTTTCATTGTATTTGGTTTTAATTTTCAGGGACTCTTAGTTTGCTTATGGTTTCCTTTGTTCTAATTTTCCCACCACTAGTTTGTCACCATGGTAATTGATTTAATGATCACACCTGTTTGTATTCTGTTCAACATCACTGTGTATTTAACTCCCTCATTTTGGTTTAATCATTGCCTGGTATTGTTTGTGCTTTGCACACTGTTTCTTAGAGTTTTGCTTTGTTTGCGAAGTGGTTTTAGTTTAATAAATTTAACTTTGATTTTGATTCCTCATTTTCATTGGAACATAAAACGTTACAGAATACCAGACCTTAATATGAGAAGCATAAAATTCACTTCCATCAATGTTGCCCCTTGGAGTGGCAAAGAACTAAAGGAAGGAGCCACAGATTTTATCCAGATGCCTGGAGGAATAAGTGAAGGATTTTGTTGACACCAGCCACCATTCTGTCACACTTTCATTGAGTTTGGTTTTCGTTTTTAAGGACTCTTAGGGGCTGTTTACGCGACACTGTTTTCAACAAAAAATGTAAAACTTTTTATGTGTTTTGTCGCGTCTGAAGCCCATATGGAACTACTCCAATCTCAATTGGTGTTGCGTCATTACGTCACTTGTGACGTCGCATGTGACGGTGATGCCGAAGCTATAAAAGGACAACCGATCACAACAGCGTCAGCTTCTGATTGGTCGAAGCAAGTTGTTCTCAGGAGCGCAGGAAGTGTGGCCGAGGGACGCAGCGTCTCGTTTACAGTCGTAACCCGAGACATTCCCTTTCCCGGTGTAGAGGGCAGATCCAGACTGTAATGTTTTATATGATGGTGTGTGGGGAGGCCCAGCCAGCGGCATCACAGAGCTCTTGTAGGGAGACAGGATTGTTGTTCTCTGACCCCCAGGATTGTTGTTCTCTGAAGAAGAATTAGTGAACATTTCTTGACATTGAGCATCTCAGATGGCTCAGAACAACATCTCGATTTTGAACCGCCATCTCCTCTGACTGTGCCAGAATGAGCTAGTCGTCGATGTAATTGAGAATACGAATTCCCTGAAGTCTCAGTGGAGCTAGAGCAGCATCCATGGATTTCATGAAGGTGCGAGGTGACAGTGCTAGGCCGAATGGAAGAACTTGGTATTGATACGCTTTCGCGAATGACACCTCACCTGACGCGATCGACACCTCACCTGACACGACGAGAACGAGACCTCGGTGTGGAGATCAGTGAAGAAAGGGAGGCTCTGGCGCGAAGGCTGTGAGCGGGCTTGCAGGAAGCGTTCATCTAACTTGCTTTTTCTCGACGCTTCTCCGCTGGGCAATCGATGTTTAATTTGGCCACTGCCCTGCTCACAACCCCCAGCAGCTCCTCGAAGGCAGGAGAATGGGGTGGCGAATCCTCACATTGTCCTGCATTGATGCTCAAAATATCTAACTCCTTGGAGCCAGATAATTCCAGCATCGGGTCCTCGTCACGGGCGGAAGAAGCCGCAGAGCGGGCTTCCGACCCGTGCACGGGACCAATGGAGCTGGCTGCTGAGAAAGGGCTGAAGCCGTCTCAACATCATCTGTCGGCTCCATTTGCGATCCCCATGTGTGCAGGCGCCGCGCTGCCTCGACAGATGCGGGACTTGACCCACGGGGAGCGTGAGCCTGGCCTGATTCAACGAACAGGCTCGGGCAGGAGCGGAGCGTTCTTAGGGCCAACAGATCACAGTTTGCACAGACAGCGCCATTGAGCGCGAAAGGGAACTTATTTTTTAATCTTTATTTTTATCTGTTGCCTTAAAATTATTAATCATTAATCAACTGATCCCTTTTTACAGTGTGGTCTGATCATAGTTTTGTAGAATTTCTGATCCCAAGACCAAACTAGCATCTGCAGTTCTCCAACTTTGATCCTTACATTTTATTTGGCAGATTGTGGAGATGAGTATTCCAACAAATAAACTATTATCTTATAGCCATTTCATGATTTGTGCAGCTCAACAACCTTATGTCACACATTATTTCTGTATCCTCAGGTCTTTCCCATAGGGATGGATAACTATTGGAATTTGGCATGTGAATCACTTCATATTTAGAGGCCAGTAAAAACAGGAAGTCATGACTGTTCCTGATCACTAAGATGAACTTAAATGCATACTATAGGAATGTGAATATACTTTCTTAGAATTTGCCGGGGTGGCAATCATTTTGGCATACATATTTTGGAGAAACATTTATTGCACATTTATATTTTGTGAACATTTAACACAAAATTAGATAAAATGATAGACTAAGAGGAGAAATTGCTGAAGTTAGTTTTTCTCACTCAGTTTTGCTCATATTTACCAAGGGTGCCCATATTTGTGGAGCCAAATGTATTTGTCTAGTGACTATCAAACTGGATACAATCAAATGTGTTGGCCTGCAAGTACTTTTTAATTTTTTTAATTTTAAGTTACCTTCAGTAGATTATATTACTAAACTGATTATAAAGTCTAAGTCCTCTACTTGTACACTCAGTCATTTATCCACTGTTTTAGTTCAATCTTACATCCATTTAATTTCCCCTATTATTAAAGCTATAATACATTCTTCATTATCTACTGCTACTCTTCCTTTATCATTAAAATTGCCTTTCAATCGCTCCAGTTCTTAAAAAAATACTGGTGTGGATCCTAATGATCTAAATAATTATCGGCTCATTTCCACTCTTCCTTTTATTAAAAAAAAAATTCTTGAAAGAACAGTAGGAACTCAACTTGAAATACATTTGCAAAGTAACGACCACTTTCAGTCGGGCTTTAGATCTAAACATAGTACTGAAACAACTCTTGTTAAAATCACAAACAATATTCTCCTTGCAGCTGATTCTGGCCTTCTGTCTACCTTTATTCTGCTAGATATTAGTGCTGCCATTGACACCATTAGTCATTCTGTATTATTAGAGATTGGCTTGTATTGGGATAGCTGATAATGCCCTTCTTTGGTTTTCATACTATGTAAGTGATAGAAAACAGTTTGTACAGATTAAGAATGCTCAATCAGAGCCTGTGTCAGTTACTCATGGTGTTCCACAAGGGTCAGTGTTGGGTCCACTTTTGTTGCAGCGCTGAAATTATATTTGCCAGCTGGATTCTATTTTATATATATATATATATATATATATAATATATATATATATATATATATATATATATATATATATATATATATATATATATATATATATATATATAAATATTTTTTTCAGATTAATTTTTCAGATTATTTTTTTCAGATTAAAACTTTTTTTTTTTTTTTTGGAATAGCTTTTAGTGATTTTATTGTTTGATTCGTGTGTTGTGTTGTGTTTTGTATTTTATTGATTTGTGCTTATGCTGTAAGGTGACCTTGAGTGCCTTGAAAGGTGCCTATAAATAAAAGGAATTTGTATTATACTTGGCTATATTTGTAGCCAAGCTACGGTGGAGCTTGAAGAAGGTGGTTCATAACAGGTGAGATAATAGACAGCTTAACTATCTAATTTTCTGCATCTGATTGTGCATGACAATCCCACTGAGCCCCCGTCACTGAACTCACTTCTATCAGGATCCCCATCAGCTCTTGCTGTTGCTGACTCAATGCCCGTCCTGGTCCCAAGATGCAGGAGACAATTCAAAGTTCTTTCGCTTTCCATTTGATTAAAGCCAGAATAAATTTACCTCAGGGCTGTTACGCAGAGGGAATCACGACCTGTGCTTCGACAAAACTTTATTGTTTGATAGACATGGCTAGGGTTATGTTCCTTTTTTGTATGCACAACCTTTTTGAAATCGAAATCTTTCGTTTTTCTGTGACACCAGGAGATAAGAGTGCGTTATGAGTGATTTTTTTTCAGACACATACTCTGATAACAGTTCAAAAGAAAGACATTCTTCAAGCCCACTCATAGTGAGCCTCAATATTTATCTCAAAAGCTTTGATTGAATATTAAAAGTGGTCTTGATATGTTACACTGATATTTAGCAAAGCTCATTCAGGATAACAAGAGTCCCCTGAACTGTTCAAAGCCATGGTGCATTGTAAAAAAATTAATTCTTAATCTGCGTTTTGACTATTTTGCATACAATGCAGCAATATTGGATTATAAATGGACATACTTGACACTAGAGATAATGAAACAGAGACAGGCCCTTGATCTTTGCAGCTTAATTCATTTGAAATAATCAGGATGAAAGGGGAGAATAAAACTATTTAAAATGGATCTTTTTAGTTAAATTCACAGCCCAAAACTTTATTCTGCTGCATTGCCCCTAAATAACGAGTGATTTGTTACTATACCGTGTTATCAAGTATCTCCCAAAACAGGAGATATAACCGGTGCATCTGATATACAATATAACCAAGACAAGCTGTTTACTCAGACACTTTTTAATGCTTTGTAGTATAGTAGATATGTGTCTACTGGAACCATCTGTATCAAAGAAAAACACTGATACACAGACATACACAGACTATATAAAATGTTGTGACAAATACCTCAAATGGCATGACATTTAGTCGTATGACCTGCAACAACCAATACAGATTGATGTTAGTTGATGTTTGAGGTTTGCCAATTTTAACATAGTAAACATTTTTTTTTTTTTTAAAGTAAATAAAGGCTCAGATTTTGATCATTTCATCATAAAAAGTGACCACATTGTTTCAAATAGTTTGAATATACCAGTGAAGTCATATGGAGTAATTTCACGCTGCCTTTATGTCCTTTTTGGAGCTTGAACCTGAATCTGGTTTTAAATCAAGGAAGCTGTGCAAAACGCTCATGGTTCTTTATAAAATCTTTCAATTATCTCTAAAAGGACAGACTTCAGAAGCTTTCAGAGCTCAAGCTTTTAAAAGTATCTTTATGACGTTCACATCAAAACCAGATGCTGTCAAGTCACCTTTATTTATATAGCATTTTATACAGTACAATACAGATTGTTTCAAAGCACCTTTACAGTGATAAAAGGAAAATTATGCATTTTGGCTGTTGTTCAGCTGAAGTCAGTTCAGTGTTGATTCAGGTCCATTGTAAAGATCATCTATTATTAAATTTCATCTATTAAACAGTGATGTCATCGTCCAGCTTAGTTTAGTTCTCATACAACAGCGTCAGTACAGTCATATCAATACAACTGTTGAATATTAAGTGTCCCCAACTAAGCAAGCCATTACTGTTTTTATATCAGTAATTCATATAAAACCAGTAATGGTATAGCAGTTAGTAGTAACCTCTAGTGCTGGACATTACATCGAATATTAAAATTGAGCACATGAACAAAATGGCCAATAAGAGGTGTTTTAAGTTAGTCAAAATCCACTCAATACTGCTCAAAATTAGTTTTCTGAACTGCTCAAAATGCTCACTTACTATGTTCGACATGTTCACAAATCCTTTCGTTATAACTAACATCTAAAGTAAACAAGATATTCATTGTGCAGTGCAGACAACTTTATTAATTATAACGGGTGTGCAGAGCTCAGAGAACTCGTGCTAAAGTGATTTGCAGCTTCAGGGATTATAAAGAAATCACTTTTTGTATACTTTCTGTTCATAACCCCTTCAAAATTTCAATAAAATGTGTGTTTAATCCTACTAGCTACATGCTTCTAGCGACATGCTGAAAAGTTTCTGGATTGGAAAACGTATTTAAATGTGGGATTGAATCCGAAAATGCGACAATATCCATTACAAAGGACTGACAAAAATATCTGATAATGTATGTCAAAAACATTGGTATTAAGTATTGAAAACAAAGACTATGTTCAGACTGCAAAACTCGAAGGAGACGAAGGAGACAGGTATATATTGTGATGCAACGAGGGGTGTGGTGTTTCCGTCACCGGTTTTGACATTATAGTTGTGTGTCGCGTTAAAAGACAATTTGAAATCCGATTTGAGCAGCTAGAACATCCAGACTTAGACACATCTGTAAAAATGTGATTGGAATCAGATTTGGAAAAAAAAAGAAAGAGAGATTTCATGTTTTATTTTTAAAAAACCATCTGGATAAAATCTGGATATGCAAAAAAATATATCTGTTTTTTGCTGGCAAGCTGACCATAAGCTTACACACCTGTAACTTGTTATGTGTTTTTCAAATAACTCGGTTTGTTGTAATTTTCATATTTTTATATTGGCACAGTGGTACCTTCAAGTATGATTTTAAATGTTATTTTCTTGTTCATTTAGTACAAAGGCAAAGCAGTAAGTGCCACTATGTATATATTATTATATCAACAATATTTTCAAAAGTTAAAAATATAAAAAATATAGAAATATACATTTTCAGCTATAGTATACGGCCCAGCCCTATAGTGACCACTACAGCAGCTCATCTTCTCAATTTTTCTCCGTCCAGTGTAGAACCAGTTACAGCTCTGCACTTTCAGTATTTTCTTCTCTTCTTACTTCCTCTGTCCTCACAATATCCATCTGTCTCTCCTGCATCAGCTGCCAGGACATCTGCAGCCTTCCAAAACTTTGGAGGTAGTCATTTTTTACAACTACCGCAAGCTATTTTCAGCCAAATGTGCAATCAGAACTGCACAATGAAATGACATTGGGCACAATATTGCACTCTTTGTACTCCCATCAGTATTTCTCACCAGGCATGAGAACTTGAAAACCGTTCAAAACCTGCAAGCCAGTAATAAATAAATAAACTTAAGAATTGTCTAGTTTCGAGCACAGGATCAATTCTTGTTCTTACGCCGCCTTCACACTGGCAGTTGAAATCAGCTCCGATACGGCTCCAAAACGACCGGAAGTCATTCATATCAAATTAATATAAAAACGGGTCCGAAACGGGTCCGAACAAGTGCGGTGCCAAGAAAATCGTGTCAGTTGGTCATCCGGATGCGTTCAAAAAAATCAACTCTTAAAATTTAATACCATCATTGTATTCAATAATATACAGCCCATGCTTGTGTATCCTGATTTAATAGAATCTCTTACAAAGAAAGTGAAAACTGGATTTATAATTTGACCTTTTGACAGTTTAACCCACTCAAACTCTCACCTCAATGCAATCAAAATATCGGCACTAAAATATCTGAAGGAAGCAATGCACCATAATAGACCTCAGGCCCCTAACCAATTTGGTGCCCTAGGCAAGATTTTAAGTGGCGCCCCCCGCGCCCCCGCGCCCCCTTGCATCGCAGTACAGTACTTGCACTGTTAGTGTACATATACTCACAAGAAACTTAATAGCTTTGTTTTAGACATTCTTTTATTTAACTAAAACAATTGCACATTCAAAATACTAATTATAATAATATTAATTAAAGAAACAAATAAAAAAAATTAACTCAACATATGAAATACAATATAGATAGCTTATATAAAGTATTACATTTTAATACTCCCGAAATGAAAAGTGTAAACAAGTGACATTAACTTAAATACAATAGAAATACGGCACTCTGCAAAATAAGACATTAGTATCTTATCTTATCTATCTTATCTTATCTATCTTATCTTATCTATCTATCTTATATATCTTATCTATTTGTATCTTTAAGTAGGCACAGAAATACTACAAGGATTTGAATAAAAAAAAACGAAAAGATGATCTTAAAAAGAGCTCTATTGGTATTTTTGGTCCTGCCTTAAATTACTTCAGAAACTACACCACCACCTCCTTAATCTCACATGACTTGATACAGCTTGACTTTCCTGGATTTTCTTGAGGCAAAGTCATCTACAACATCATCATATGACAACTGATTAGAGACCACATGGTTGATGCTTATGATGGCAAGTCCACTGAGACGTTCTTGCATCATAGTAGATCTCAGGTAAGTTTTAATCAGTTTGAGCTTTGAGAAGCTTCTTTCAGCAGCAGCCACTGTAACAGGAAGAGTGGCAGAGATTCTCAAAGCAACCCACATGTTGGGGTACATTTCTGCCAGCTTCTTCACATGCAGGAAGGTCAAAAGTTCCATGTTTGTCATATTCTTTGATGGCAATGGTGGGAAATTCTGCATTTCCCTTGCAAGTTCAATGCCATCAATGTCCGGCTGGCTGTCATGGGTCAGAGCAGTACTTAGGGTTTGACACTTCTGTAGCAGGTCCTCTTCTGCTAAGTTGGGGAAATCAAGGAGCACGCCAAACGTGTTATTCACCTCTCCAAGATTCTGAAATCTCTCATCAAGTGAAGAGATGGCAGTATCCACGACCACATAAAAAAATGTGGTTTCCATTTTTCGCAGTGCATCTTGTATGGGCTCATCTGGAGACTCGTAGCCAAAGTGTGTTTTTGTGGTTCTCAAGCGCTTTTGTTTGAGTTCAGCCTCCACGTTCATCTCTTCACACATCTCCTTCGCAATTGTCTGTGCATCAGAAAATCCAGTGTTTCTGTAACTGGTGAGGGAATCTCTTGTTTTCTTCAGCAAGTTGACAGCTACATCAAGCTGCATGGAGGGTGACTGCATCAGTTTACTGACATGCTGGATCTTGCAGAGAATGTCATACCATATGGCTGTACAAATGCAAAAGCGATAGGATCCAATCTCCCCAGCCAAAGACTGGGCTTCAACTCTCACCACAGGGTCTGCAGTTTTTTCCCTCACCTCCAGAAGAGCCTCTCGGATTTGCCCAGCCTGAAACCTTACTGCCTCAATGCTTTTCACCCTGCTTTCCCATCTGGTTTCAGCCCATGATTTCAGAGTGATTTTTGCATATTTCAAGAGGACATCCTACCTTTGGGTGGAGGCTGAGAAGAGCTTGAATAGCTTTGTCAAATGCCCAAAGTAGCCAAGGGCATCTGGTGAGCTTTTTGCAGCATCAGCTACTACTAGATTTAAAGTGTGCGCACCACATGGGACATAAAAAGCTCTTGAGTTCAGCTGAAGCAACTTTGCCTGAACACCTTTATTTTTCCCCTTCATATTGGCGCCGTTGTCATAAGACTGGCCTCTGCAGTCCTCAAATGGGATGTTAAGTTCCTCTAGCCTTTTTAAGGATTAGAGATGACAAATGTTCTCCTGTTGACTTCTCTGCCACAAGAAAGCCTAAGAAATGCTCTTTTATTTGAGGAATGTCTTCTTGTGACACTATCCTGACTATGACAGAGAGCTGTTCCTTATGACTCAGATCCGGGGTGCAGTCTAAAATGATGGAGAAATATTTGGATATTTTTATCTCTGTCACGATGTGTTCTATTATTTTAGAACTGATGGAGTCTATCAGTTCATTTTGAATTGTTTTGCCAAGATAATGTATAGCATGTATAATGTATAATGTATAATGTAAGATAATGTACATGACAGCCAGCTCCACTTTCCGCCCTACTGACATGCTGCTTCATCACTGGATCAAATTTGGCCATGAGCTCCACCTCTTTCAGAAAATTTCCATTGTCTGGTTTATGTAATGTGTCTGTGGAACCCCTGAAAGCCATGTTTCTTTCAGCTAAGGACTGAATTATTGCCACCAATCGATGTAGAACGTCACGCCACCTTTTTCTCTCAGCCTCAACAAGTGCCATCTCTTGTTTATCTATTGTGATCCCTTTTGCAAAACGGACCTCCAAATCCTTCCATGTTGCCATGTGAGCATTATGCTCCTGGCTATCCTCATGGACCTTGAGCAAGTGACTTGCATTTTTCCAGTCCTGTAGTCCTTCCCTATTAAGTTTGTACTCTCTTTTAGAAAAAAGTTTGCAGCAGAAGCAGTGCAAGCTATCATCTTTTTTAGAGTACATTAGCCAGCTTCTTCTGACTTTTTCTCCATTGATTAAGAGTCTGTTAAAATAGTCATGCTGACATCTTCGTCCGTCTTTTGTTTTAGGGAATGTAAAGCTGTTTTCTATTTGAAATGGACCTCTGTGAACCAACTCTGTTCGTACCTTATCAGTTAGAGGAGATGGCCAGTCAGCTGGGTCTATTGGAGCAACAGAAGGTTCGCTTGATGCTGCTGCATACCTGCTAGGTGTTGCTGCTGAGGTGGAGGCGACAGGAGGAGCGCTTGATGCTTCTGACGTGGAGGCGACAGGAGGAGCGCTTGATGCTGCTGCATCACTGCTGGTTTGTGCTGCTGAGGTGGAGGGAACAGAGGGATTGGCAAGGGTGGGACTGAGAAACCTCAGCAGCGCATCTGAAGACAGAAGAGGAGTATGTGACACCAGTCTAATAATAAACACATGATTTAAAAAATACAATAAAATGAAATAATATAAATGAGAAACCTCATTTTAAATACATGATAAATAGACTATAGTGAAAGATAAATACATGATGTAGACTATAGAGTATAATATACAATGTATTTTTTCAGATACAAATTATATTAGTAATTCATATATTAGTAATAATTTAAATGTTATTGTCATTACAATGAAATTCTAATTAGCAGAATGCAAAAGAATCAGTAAACTGCAGTATAATATCGCATGTGGGAATGCTAAGTTATGCTCTAACATTAGTGATGTGTACTTTAACACAGCCACAGGTGTAATTTTTAACATGATAAACACACTTTATAGACAATATGAGCTGTAACACAGTTAACAGCTGGCGTTACAACTATGGAATTATTATTATGATTATTAATGGTATTTTGATTGATTATTACAAGCTGGGAAAACGTGAGATAATGATGTCAATGAAATTAACATTAATACACCTGCTGATTAGATCTAATATTTACACATTTGTCCGAGGAAGGTACTCATATTACTATTTTCCATAATAATAGCGCTAGGCTTATCTGTTAGAACCATTGACTGTTAATATTTTGGTTAGAACTAGCAGATAGCGCTGGTTATTTATAGATTAGCTAACCATGTATGCTAATGACTAATGGCATTATTGATCATCGTTCTGTTACATCAAAATAATATCATTAACAACATCTTTACTGTAACAAACCTTTGTCTTTGTCGAGTTTTTCCTCCTCTTCTTTTCTTTTTTTCCTCCCCTGGGCACCAGATAATTTGGGACGCTTTGACATATAAATTTTTTTTGACGCAATAAAAACGAAAACCGAATGGCGCCGCGGGTAAAAGAAGTCTGATTGGTGGAGGTGGTTTCCCATCCTGCTTTGTGGCGCGGCGCGCGCCTCATGTTACAATAAAAGCGGAAAGTTCCTTACGCGGCTCTGGCGCCCCCCTAGGGTATAAGGCGCCGACGCCCTTAGCATTTGCCTATACTGCCTATGCCACGGGCCGGCCCTGATAGACCTTTTAGCCCCACATAGCAACCCACCCTCAAGCATCAACAGATTAATTCCAGTCAACAGATTCCCTCTCCTTTATCATTTATGTTCCTGAAATCAGTCAAACGGCAAGTTGGGGAGCCTGGTTTGCACTAGCAGAAACCAGCCTTCAAAGTCAGGCCAATGTCATCGTTCCACATTCCTCAATGCCCCAATCTATCAAAATTATTAGCTTGTAGTCGTCCGTTTGGGTTCCCTATTAAGGCTGCACATACCTGATGAGGAAAGGATTGGATTTGAAAATTAATTTTGACTGGAGCTGTTGCTGAGGTGTTAGTGCTCATGCTGTGGAGTTCATGCGGACAACTGGTTTTGCCTCCAAACATTTATTTTGTAGAGAGACAATTGACAATCTAGCCTTCATTCACCACATTAATAATATGTAAATGCCCTTTAAATAAAATAATTATTGAGGCATCTTATGTTGATCTCAGCCTGTAAACCAATCAGTCATATCAGTCGATCATATTCCTTGAAGCAAAAACTAATAGCTGACTTTTGGTTTCCTTCCAGAAAGGCACATTTTGGATGCAATAAGATCACTGTATATATACACTGTATATAATGGGGTGTATGATTTGGGCTTTGGCAGACTAAGATGTATAACAAAATGGCATATCTGCCATAAAGACAGTTAACATTTATAATAAAACAACATATCTCTTTAATCTTTTTTTAAAGCTAATTCAATCTGTCAATTTCAGTCAACAAATACACTCTGCTGTGCTGTTAAGGAACTACTCCCAGTCGAAGCCTCATAAATTATTCATATTCAAGTTAAAACGAAGAAATATAACAGCTCTTTAATTTTAAAACATTATTTTCACTAACTTGCTTCATTAGCTTCATCGTGCTCTTTGATGTAAGAGCCTTTTATTTTTATGTAAAACAAAAAAAAAAAAAATCATTTAACAGGAAAAACATTTCCAAGAAATGCCTCTGTCTGTTGTACCATTCTCTCAATCCCATGAACATTACTTTTATAGAAGGTTTAATAAGGACAAGTTCATTTTGGATTACATAGAGCTGCATTAACTACAACATATGTGTAGACTATTTGTAGAATAAAGCACAAAATCAACACAAAATCAGAATAGGACAACGATAACTATATACCGAATCCAGCACAGACAACAGTTGACAGAAGTACAGAAGTACAAATGTGAATTTAAGATAAAAGAATTGGACACATTTTTTATTTGGTAAGAAGATACTCATAGTGTAACATTAATGTCCAGATGTTAAGGATGAATAAAAAGTTACAAAACAAAGGTATTGATTATAAAACAAACTCAAATAGTCCACAGATGAAGAACAGGTAACGTAAGTGCGTGTAAGACACGACAATACCGGACAACTAAGTGAGCACACAGAGGAACTTAAATACACAGTGATAATGAGATGATGACCAACAGCTGTGATGATTAATGAGTGTCCATAGAAACTGATAACTGGCGGGAAACTAGGAACAACGGAAACAGGAAACGTCTTGGTTACTAATGTAACTCTCGACTTCCTACGGCTTGCTCCACGCTGAGGCCTAGGTGAAGGCTGCTGCTGAGGCTTAGCAGGAGCGGAGGACGCCACAGGAGGTCGGCCTCGGCGACGAGCGGACAGAGGGTCTGCGGCCGGCAGACGGGTGGGAGTAACAGTGGTCCCCTGGGGCAGGATATGCCGGATGGCCTCCGTCTGCTTCTGGGCGGCTGAGAACTGCTGGACAAAGCTCTCAACCGAATAACCCAACCTGAGACAGAGGGGCATCCAGGAACCAATGTTTATCGGTGTCCCTCATATCCGCCAGGTTGAGCCAAAGGTGGCGTTCCTGGACAACCAATGTGGACATCGCCTGACCGACGCAACGTGCGGTTTCTTTCGTCACCCAGAGGGCGAGGTCAGTTGCCACACAGAGCTCCCGGAGTAGCACCACCCTCATGCATGTCCATGAGCGCCTGTCCTCAGGCTCTGTAAGCCTTCACCGTAAGACCGGACGAAAACGTACATGCTTTGGACGGGAGGCATGGATTGCCCCGCCAGGAGGAAGTGGAGGCTGGACACAGTTGCACATAGGCGAGGGGACTGCACCTCTCTTGAGGTAAGCGAGTCTCGATCTTAACGCTGCCATAGTCATATTCCCGCAATGGGAACATGAACTATTCACAAAGGCTGCCTCCACGTGCTGAATGCCTAAACACGAGAGGCAGCTATTGTGGCCGTCTGCTGGCGCCAGGGAACGACCGCATCCAGAAACACACAAGCGGAATGACATCCTGAAAAAGACGCAGGGTCACGCTTGTGTTGCTCTTTCAGTTAGAAAATAAAAAAAGAGAAAATAAAAAACTCTTTCCGTGCTGAGGCACCCTGGGATAGCCGCGGTTTAATGTATACCCAATGAAACCGACACACACACACGCACAGAGTGTAATGCTGTGAAAACAGCAGTTTGTGAGCTGTAATGCTCGCAGCCACCACTTATCGCATCGTCACACCAACACAAGAACAGAGTTCTTCTCTTGATTTCCAACAGCAGAGTCTCTTCCTGCAGCACTCGTGAAGTCAAGTAAATTCTCGGCTCCAAAGTGAAAGATAATGTGTGCGAGAGCCTGTTTCCTGTTTATACCCACGCTGCGGGTATTCCGGGCCACGCCGTTTCACGCATGCCAACGTCCATTGGCTCTTTCTGTAGACCAGTGTTTCTCAACCTCTCCTGCAGGGACCCCCTGACAGGACATGTTTTTGTTTTAACCCTTAAATGGCACACCTGATTCAATTAGTCAGCTGCACATTAAGCCTTTAATTAATTGAATCAGGTGTGCCATTTCAGGATTAAAACAAAAACATGTCCTGTCAGGGGGTCCCTGCAGGAGAGGTTGAGAAACACTGCTGTAGACACTCGAAGATGATAGGGCTCCATAAAAGGGATCCCAATTACGTCGTCACATCAACATTACGTTGAACGTGAGCGACTGATAGGGAACTGACGATAATAACTAAAAGTCCATAAGAGTACAGCTAAATACACAGATTATGATGCATAAACTACGAGGGAAGCAATTTTATCAGTGATTGTTTGTCTTTGTTTATTATTTACTGTTTGTCTTTGAAGCAATTTTTAAAAGGCTTAATCAAAAAATACACGAAGACTACATAATGGCATTGTTTTGCATTAATATTTAATGCTTTAAATTGTTAAATACAATTGATAAAAGGAGATTTTTGGGTTTTTGGTGTGGTATTGAGTTTGAATTTCCAAAAAGTCAATTCAGCCTGCTAAATTTAGTTGTCAAATGATTCTGTGCTGTTCAGGCACTACTGCTAATCTAAAGTGAATTAATTATTCATGCCAACATTTTAACATGAAGAAACAAAGCAACTCTCTCCTCTGAAACATTTTCACTCACTTGCTTCATTAGCTTCAGCATACTCTTTGATGTACTGTACAGGCCTTTTCTTTTTATGTACAAAAAAAAAGACCTTTTTCTAAGAAAGGCTTGTTCATTTTCATTTATTTACTGGATCACGATATATCAACATACTGTATAAGTCTGCTAGCATAGACATTCAGAATGAATTTCCTCAATACAGTTGCCAGAGACTTATTGCATTGCAGTCAAAATGTGACTATTTCAGATTTCAGAATGATAGTTGAAATGAGTAGAAAATATGAACATCCTACCCTAGCTGCAACATTACTTTGCTGAACAACTCTTTTTAGTAGCATGACAGTAGTTTAGCTGCTCTCTAAACAGTATTGCATTTTCAGTAACAAGCTACATTTTCTAATGAGTAGCAATGTAGCCCAACCACACATCACTCTTTTAATCTTAAAACTGATGGAATAATCAGACACACTCACCTAAAAGGTCCTCTATCTTTCTCACAAATGTAACATTGGAAATTCAGATTAATTTTATGAACTGCTTCGTCCTAAAAGCTCCTTTCTCCCATATGTAGTGCCGGGAAGTCTGATTTAATTTAACTAATCGGTTCACTCTAATCGCTCCTCTCTCTCATATAGCTTACTGCATAGAGTTGGAAAGTCATTAGGGTTGGATTCATAGAGTCCATAATACATATCCATAATACATATAGCCCTAATATGTCGAAGCAAGATGGCGGTGTACCTTCTCTTAATTAACTACAAAAAAAATACAGCAAGGTTTTTAAACTCTACTTCTAGAAGAACAAAGAATCATATCCTGTAACGCAAGCCAAAGGGGATATATATATATATATATATATATATATATATATATATATATATATATATATACACACACACACACTCTACCAGTCAAACGTTTTTGATTGGTAAGATTTTTAATGTTTTTAAAAGAAGTCTCTTTTGCTCACCAGGGCTGCATTTATTTGATAGAAAAACAAAACAAAACAAAAAACAGTAATATTCTGAAATAGTTTTAGAATTTATAATGTAACACAAGATTGTATTTCAAATAAATGCTGTTCTTTTGACTCTAGAAATGGTTGTGCGTGAAAATCCCAGTAACTGAGCATATATATATATATATATATATATATATATATATATATATATATATATATATATATATATATATGCACTCACCTAAAGGATTATTAGGAACACCTGTTCAATTTCTCATTAATGCAATTATCTAATCAACCAATCACATGGCAGTTGCTTCAATGCATTTAGGGGTGTGGTCCTGGTCAAGACAATCTCCTGAACTCCAAACTGAATGTCAGAATGGGAAAGAAAGGTGATTTAAGCAATTTTGAGCGTGGCATGGTTGTTGGTGCCAGATGGGCCGGTCTGAGTATTTCACAATCTGCTCAGTTACTGGGATTTTCACGCACAGCCATTTCTAGGGTTTACAAAGAATGGTGTGAAAAGGGAAAAACATCCAGTATGCGGCAGTCCTGTGGGCGAAAATGCCTTGTTGATGCTAGAGGTCAGAGGAGAATGGGCCGACTGATTCAAGCTGATAGAAGAGCAACCGAGGTATGCAGCAAAGCATTTGTGAAGCCACAACACGCACAACCTTGAGGCGGATGGGCTACAACAGCAGAAGACCCCACCAGGTACCACTCATCTCCACTACAAATAGGAAAAAGAGGCTACAATTTGCAAGAGCTCACCAAAATTGGACAGTTGAAGACTGGAAAAATGTTGCCTGGTCTGATGAGTCTCAATTTCTGTTGAGACATTCAGATGGTAGAGTCAGAATTTGGCATAAACAGAATGAGAACATGGATCCATCATGCCTTGTTACCACTGTGCAGGCTGGTGGTGGTGGTGTAATGGTGTGGGGGATGTTTTCTTGGCACACTTTAGGCCCCTTAGTGCCAATTGGGCATCATTTAAATGCCACGACCTACCTGAGCATTGTTTCTGACCATGTCCATCTCTTTATGGCCACCATGTACCCATCCTCTGATGGCTACTTCCAGCAGGATAATGCACCATGTCACAAAGCTCGAATCATTTCAAATTGGTTTCTTGAACATGACAATGAGTTCACTGTAGTAAAATGGCCCCCACAGTCACCCGATCTCAACCCAATAGAGCATCTTTAGGATGTGGTGGAACGGGAGCTTCGTGCCCTTGATGTGCATCCCACAAATCTCCATCAACTGCAAGATGCTATCCTATCAATATGGGCTAACATTTCTAAAGAATGCTTTCAGCACCTTGTTGAATCAATGCCATGTAGAATTAAGGCAGTTCTGAAGGCGAAAGGGGGTCAAACACAGTATTAGTATGGTGTTCCTAATAATCCTTTAGGTGAGTGTATATTATATATATATATATATATATATATATATATATATATATATATATATATATATATATATATATATATATACACACCAAGATGGTTCACTCATTAATGTGCGTTTACGCCATGTTGGAATTATCCTAATTATGAGATTCCAACATGTAAAAAGCATCCATGTTCTGGGAGAATTCATAATTAAAACTTGTAATTAAAACTCGTAATTAAAACTCAACTTCCTGAGAGCTCCGATTTGTACCACGTGACCGTTGCAGATTTATTTTGCTGTTGACAGTGTTGCCAAAGAAATGCATAATTCAGAGTCCAAGGACGTGAACAGAATGTCACATGTTCAAAAGAATGGGAAAAAAAGTGCAATGTGCAGTATCACAGAATAAGTCCCACCTAAATAAAACAGCCAATTACTAATTGGTAAAGTCATTGCGTCACTGCTGCTGTCATTAGAAGCTCTGGTTGCCATAGAAACAGTCAGAGTTTTGAGACACGCACATGTGCATTACCAACTTGAAATATACGCTTTTTTAATGATATTTTACAGTGACAGTGCATGTCAGATTTTGTTGTTGATTCGATATATGTTATTTAAATGTGAGTTTGGCTAGAAGTTTTTTTATTTCAGTAGGTCTATTTCCCCGTTCAAGCACACACAGGAGTTTGTCTCGCTGCCCGGAGGTGTTACAAACATGGCCAAAGAGTGGAATGAATTCTTTGGATATTGACTTTAACGCAACCTTGGCGTTCTAGATTCTCTTTTAAAGCCCAGGCTTTGGGCTTACTCTTAGCCTACCATTAACAGGTAATGTTTTCCACATCAATGTAAACTACAAGTAGAAGAACACGTGACATTAAAAACATAAAACCAAGGACAGAACAATCAAAACGTAATAAACATGACAGATGATCACTCTATACATGAACATATAATATCAGCAAATGGTTCAATCGGCTTTCGGTTCATAACGATGATGGCAAAGCACTGTCTATACATCCTATTTTGCAACTCAAAAGCTATTTTCTTTGAATGTGCGAGACTTCCAATTCACTAGCTTTTATAGGTAAATAATAATAACAAAACTCAATATCATAGGATGAATGTATGAATTTCCAAACATTTATTTATGGCCAGGAATGATTGAGAAATCAATGTAATGTCTGTGCACTAAAGAGAGACGTGTACATCCGTCTCTTTATAGAGATAGCGGAGGGAATCAGGATGTAAAGTGTGTGTGTGTGCGTGCGTGGCGTGTGTGTGCCAGTGCCTTTCCACGGCCAGATTAGGTCCCCTTCTTCACAAAAGAAGAAGCCACTTACATATATCCACTGTGAAATCTGGGTCATGTAACAAAACCAGCTGAGAACCACTGACATATGGAAGAAACTATTTGCACTAAGTGCAAATAGCGGTAAATGCATTTACACTAAGTGAAAATAGCAGTATTTTCTTTGCAATATTAAAGTGAAAATTATATTAATTATGTTAGATGCTATTTATACTTCAATAAGCCTACTATTTGCAAAACAATATGTAATAATGACAACATATTCAGTGTAGCTATATGATTATATTTAATAAAATCATAAATTGATGCTGCTTTATTGGGAGATTAGTGTCCCTATTCCTAAAGCCCACCCTACACCTATACCTAACCTGGACCATATTTAACCTGCTGACCAGTAAATGTGTCCTCGAAGACACGGAAGGGAGATACAGATCTATGGGTGGTGTTATGCCCAGTTCACACTGCACGATTTTGAATTTAGCCCAGATTTTCACTCGCCGACAGGTTTTGTGAAATTGCCAACAAATGCCCGAAATCGGAGGCAAATCATTCGAGCTCGTTCATGCGAATGACAATCACGCAGTGCGAATTATCAAAAACACAATCTGTGAGAATTCGACGATGGGTCTCTGACGCCCGTGGCGTAAGATATTTGGCATGCTAAATATCTAGACCTGTCGGCGATTCAAAATCCTGCTGTGTGAAATGTGTTCGAAATGAAAATTACATCGGCGATGACCTACAGCCATTGTGAGAGCAAGATACAGGGCAGCGGGAAGTTCAGGGAGGAGTTATAGACCAGAATATCAGTATTTTAATGCAGTGTTTCCCAACTCTGTTCCTGGATGCACACCAACAGTGCACATTTTGGATATCTCCCTTATCTGATCCATATATTTCTGGTTTTGGAGTTTCTATAAACGAGCTGATGAGTGATTCAGGTCTGTTTGATTAGGAAGAGTTGGAAAAGGGGTAGTGTTGTTGTGCCAGGAACAGGGTTGGGAAACACTGTTTTAATGGATATATTTACAATTGTAGCATTTGCTTGACCAGCCACAACAGCAGCACATTGCAAAATTATTTATTTACCTCCAACACATCACACAATGCCATGTCTCTCCAACCATTTCCTCCTCCTAAATCTTTTTTTCTTTTTCTGCTGCAAATCAGTGCACAGACAATTTTGATCGCAAGCTTCTTGTGGGCTATCATTTTTAATAATTCCAGTCTCGCCCAAGAACTCAGATCTCACGCACGTGTGATCTTGCGTTATTTCCTTATCACTTCTCACGTATGTTTGGTTGTGAAACGTAAATTGCGGACCAGACAGAGTTGTCGGTGATTCTTCCTATTGTAAAGTCATGCAATGTGTAACCCCCTGTCGCTGATTCATCGTGCAGTGTGCACACAGCAGCAACTGAATGCTACCCCAGGTAGTCGTGCAGTGTGAAAAGAACAGTGATCTGAAGAGTTTGAAAATCGTGCAATGTGAACTCTGCATTAGTGTAAATAGCCTTTGCTAACAATGCTAATAGACACTTCGCTCTCACATATACTTTATACCATTAAACCACATTTATGTCAAGAAGATGCCAGACTGAAATGTATCACTTTGATGATAGTTCAGAAGACACTGCAAATGGAAAGTATTGTATAACCTTAAATATTTTCAGCGTCATCTTTTCATCTTGTGGAGCAGTCATTTTTGTTCACAACTTAGGTCAAAGTAACAAACACAGGAAACTCTGGAGAATAGCAATCCAACTAAACAGCAATGAGAACAGACAAATAACATGCAAACTGAGGAATATATAAACTTACACAAGTTCACTGAAGGAGAAAACAAGAGGGTTAATCAATCAAACAATGGGTAACTATGACAACAAACGAGAAGCAGGATTATAGGGAATAAAGGCACACAGGAAAACAAACATTAACTTAACAAATATGAATATCAAGACTTTTATGCAAACAACATACTGGGCTCGTCAGCATTTATTTATTTATTTATTTGTAAAACCACTGATACATATTCACATTTTTTAATTAACTGCACTCTTCTCTGGAGATATAGAATGATTTCAGCTCTCAACCCCTGAGGCTATTAATTAAAGCATACAGACTCAACGTACGCAGCCACTCATACTATCTGCCTTATCTTCACTGAGGAAATATAACAGACAATTTGATAAATATATTATGTTTAATGAAATGAAATCTCACTGTAGGCTTTTAATTAGCACACAGTCATGTTCTCTGACTATGTATTTACTTATAACAGAACCACTTTTACAGTCTGTAAAGATATTTAGATTTATTAAACTCCTTTGGGGTCAAGCAAAACGTCAGTGGTCCCACTCATCGTCTAAATCATAGACAAGATTTAATTATATCATATGGAACCAATCCAACCGATATAGGTATTGTACCGCAAAGTGATGATGTCACTAATCATTACATGGTAACTTGCATAATACGTACTGCTGAAATTTGTCATGTTGCGCCACGTTATCGACCAGGCAGAACAATCCATCCAACCACTATAGATAGATTCTCAAATAGCTTACCTGATCTATCTCAGCTGCTCAGTGAACCCAAACAAACAGATGAACTAGAGGAAATGACTAGCAGTTTGATCAGCATTTTCTCTAGTACATTAGAAATTGTTGCACCAATTAGATTAAAAAAGGTTAAAGAGAAAACTATAGCACCATGGTACAACAGTGCTACGCATGTTATCAAGAGAGAAACTCGTAACTTAGAGCGTAAATGGAAACAAACTAATTTAGAGGTCTTTAGAATCGCGTGGAAAGACAGTATGTCACGTTATAAAAAGGCTCTAAAAGCAGCCAGGGCTGAGCATCTCCGCAAACTAATAGAAAATAACCAAAATAATCCAAGGTTTTTATTTAACACCGTGGCTAGACTAACAAATAAACAGACATCACCAGAGCAAAATATTCCGTTACAGTATAGTAGTAATGATTTTATGAATTTCTTCACTGAGAAAATAGAAAGCATCAGAAACAAAATTGTAAATGTACAATCTTTTATGGTGTCTTATGATTCAGCCTCAATTATCGCCCCTCAAGAAGAACTACACCGCTTTACAACTATAGGACAGGAAGAGCTAAATAAACGTATCATTGCATCTAAACCAACAACATGTTTATTAGATCCAATACCCACTAAACTACTGAAAGAAGTGTTACCTGTAGTGGAAGAGCCTCTTCTCAATATTATTAACTCGTCTTTATCTTTAGGTCATGTTCCAAGAATATTCAAGCTGGCAGTAATAAAACCTCTCATTAAGAAACCGCAATTAGATCCAAATAACCTAGCAAATTACAGACCCATTTCAAATCTTCCATTTATGTCTAAAATACTAGAAAAAGTTGTGTCCGCTCAATTGTGCTCTTTCTTGCAAGAAAATTATATCTATGAAAATTTTCAGTCAGGATTCAGACCGCATCATAGCACAGAAACTGCGCTAGTTAAAAATTACAAATGATTTACTTTTAGCTTCTGACCAAGGCTGTATCTCAATACTAGTTCTACTCGATCTTAGCGCTGCGTTCGACACTATAGATCATAAAATACTCTTGGATCGACTACAAAACTACACTGGTGTTCAGGGACAGGCATTAAGCTGGTTTAGATCATACTTATCAGACCGTTATCATTTTGTCTGTTTAAATGGGGAAAAATCGAAGATAACGTCAGTAGACTATGGAGTGCCGCAAGGATCGGTGTTAGGCCTTCTGCTATTCTCAATATATATGCTGCCACTTGGTAATATTATAAGAAAACATGGAATTAATTTCCACTGTTATGCTGATGACACTCAATTATATATTTCATCACGACCAGATGAAAACACTAACTTATCTAAATTGACAGTGTCTTAAAGATATAAAATGCTGGATGACGTGTAATTTCCTGCTATTAAATTCAGATAAAACGGAGGTATTACTTATTGGTCCAAAAAACTACCCACAAAACCTCAATACAACAATACAACTTTAATTTAGAAGGATGTCCTGTTACTTTATCCACTACAGTAAAAGACCTGGGTGTTATACTAGACCAAAACTTGTCTTTCGAAAATCATATTTCATATGTTACAAGAACAGCCTTTTTCCACCTTAGAAACATTGCTAAGCTACGTAACATGCTATCTGTTTCTGATGCAGAAAAGCTAGTTCATGCATTCATGACCTCAAGACTAGATTACTGTAATGCTTTATTAGCTGGTTGTTCTGCATCCTCAATAAACAAGCTACAGCTAGTGCAAAATGCAGCTGCTAGAGTTCTTACTAGGTCAAGAAAATATGATCATATAACACCAATTTTATCATCTCTACAATGGTTACCTATTAAGTTCCGTATCAATTACAAAGTACTACTACTGACCTATAAAGCCCTAAATGGTTTAGCTCCTGTGTATTAAATGGACCTTCTATCGCCCTACAATCCATCGCGTTCTTTAAGATCACTAAATTCGAAGCTTCTGGTCATTCCTAGGATATCTAAGTCCACTAAAGGAGGGAGGGCGTTCTCACATTTAGCTCCTAAACTCTGGAATAGCCTTCCTGATATTGTTCGAGGCTCAGACTCGCTGTTCCAGTTTAAAACTAGATTAAAGACGCATCTCTTTAGCCAAGCATTCACATAATGCTTACCTTTTATACCACTGTTGAATCAGATCGAATGCATTCATTTTATGAACAGCAGCTATGCTAATTATTTCCCATTTGCTTTTCTGCTGTTATCTCGGGACGCTAGTCCCGAGGTAAATGGCGTTCGTCAGCTCCAGTTTGTATCCAGCCTCTCACGGAGACTTCAGATCCCCCAACACCTGCGATGAGATGACTAAACGCCTGTGAAGAGACGACTCGACGCCTGTGAAGAGACGACTCATTGTCGGCGATATGTTATGCCCTAAATTAATACATGATTAACTAACTAGTTAAAGGAAAGGTAGTAGATAAAACATTCTTCATTAATGGTGAGGCAATACCAACAGTTTCTGAGAAGCCAGTGAAGAGTCTTGGGAGATGGTACAATGGGGATCTAAAGGACACAGTTCGAGTGGGAGAAGTTAGACGACAAGCAGAGGAAGGGTTGAAGAGCATAAACAGCTGTGCTCTACCAGGCAAACTAAAACTCTGGTGCTTTCAGTTTGGTCTACTGCCGAGGTTGCTGTGGCCACTGACTGTGTACGAGGTTTCTTTGACAACAGTGGATAAGCTGGAAGTGTTAATAAGTTCATACATTAGGAAATGGTTGGGAGTTCCACGCTGCCTCAGCAGAGTGGGACTTTATAGTAAAGGAATATTGCAGCTGCCAGTCTCTGCTTTAACCGAGGAGTTTAAATGTGCCAAGGTCAGACTGGAAATTACCTTAGTAGAGTCACGCGACAAATGTGTAAGGGAGGCAGCCCCTGTGTTAAAAACTGGTAGAAAGTGGTCAGCAAAGAAAGCTGTAGTAGAGGAAAAGGCTGACCTTCAAATTGGGGATATCGTGGGACAGGTACAGCATGGAAGAGGGGGTTTTGGGCTCAGTTTAGCTCCTCCTAAATGGCACAAGGCAGGTCCAGCTCAAAGGAGGAAGCTGGTAGTCAACGAGGTGCGAAAGCAGGAGGAGAGGATGAGGTGTATAAAGGCCATTTCCCAGGCCAAGCAGGGAGAGTGGATGAGATGGGAGAGTGTGGAACAACGCAAGATGGGCTGGCAAGACCTTTGGTCAATGGAAGAGAGTAGGATCAGTTTCCTTATTAGGTCAACATATGATGTTCTCCCATCGCCGCAGAACCTAAACCTCTGGGTAGGAGAGGATCTCTCTTGTCCTTTGTGTTCATCACCTGCCACATTAAGGCACATTTTGACAGGATGTAAGGTGGCTCTTAGCCAAGGTCGGTTTACTTGGCGCCATGACCAAGTATTGCGATGTTTGGCTTTAGCATTAGAAGGCAAGCGTAGTATGACCAATAAGTTTCCGCCTGTTCTAGCAAAACATTACACGCAGAAGACAATATTCCTCCGCCCAGGCGAGCAACCACCAAGAAAAGGTGTTAACACCAATTCTCGCCCAGGACAACTGGAAGCTGCTAGGGACTGGAAGATGCTGGCTGATCTTGATCGGCTTATTTTTCCACCTGAGATTGCCACCACTAACCTACGACCAGATATATTGTTTTGTGGTCTGGATCAGCACGCATTGTTCAACTGATAGAGTTAACAGTGCCATGGGAGGATGCGGTAGATGAGGCATATGAGAGGAAGAAACTGCGGTATGCTCATCTGGCCACTGAAGCAGAACAGCGAGGATGGAGAGTCCAGGTTGATCCAGAGGAAGTGGGTTGTCGAGGTTTTGTGGCACACTCTACAACCCGGTTCCTCAGAGACGTCGGATTCAGTGGCCAAGAGTTGCGTCACACAGTAAAGAACTTATCTGAAGCAGCAGAAAGGAGCAGCAACTGGCTGTGGTTGAGACGGAAAGATTCTAGCTGGCTGTGTACAGGCCGCCACGCTACGGTTTCGTAGAATTCTTGAAAAACTTGAAGAGTCTGTTGGTTTATTTGTGTAGGTTGTATAGTATTTACAGTCATTACGTTCCTGTGTATATTGCGTGAATGACGGGTGGTTGGGCAGATATTGTGTTTTTGCGGTAGGTGGTATGCCATACGGAACCGTTGCCACTGAAACTGCATATTAACGCACCAGTGGGGCTCGACAGCCTTAGTCGAACGGGTTGGCGCGTATGGTTGGGTTGAGGAGAGATTGTGGTTAGGTCTCAGCAGCAGGAGGGATGTAGAGGTCAGTAAGCTGGGCTGAGTTGAGTGGGGGATGGAGGGGGGTGACTCTGGGACGCCAGAGTCACTGTCGAGCCCTCTCGAGGTGTCGTGGGCTAGTCGACGAAACACTGAGGACGGAAGGTGCCCACTTGAAGACCCTAGAGATGTCCCCTACTCGGCTCAATCCAGACGGTTGTCGTGCTGGTCCACTAGGGAGACCACACTGTAGTTGCAGCCGTAGTGTGTGCTGACACGCCAAGTACACTGCAGCCGTTAACGCCTGACAGAAGGGGAGTCACACCACCAGGAAAGAAGCGTAAATGGATGGAGAAGCATAGTTTACTGTAAAGCTACATCTTAGTGTTGCTTATCTTGGCGAAAGCCGAGTACAAATCAGCATGAAGTTTTAACATCTACTCTCGTGTAATGGAAATCATTTTTTCTATGTACATTTCTGAAATGCACTTTCTGTAAAGCTGCTTTGAAACAATATGTATTGTAAAAAGCGCTATACAAATAAATTTGAATTGAATTGAATTGAATATTTAGTCTCTTCAAAACATATGAAAAAAAAAATTGTGAACAGTAATTTGTAAAAATCTGTCCACACTATAAATAGCATGTGGACTATAAATAGTAGGGCTGTAGTCAAGTCCACCTATGTCGAGTCCAAGACAAAGACCAGGACGACCTAGTTCAAAGAGGTTTGAGTCCAAGTCAAGACCGAAGAAGAAAGAAGAATTCTCTTCAGGACCACGTACTTAACTATCTATTCTAAGATAATCATTGTATCATTATTATGCAATCAAAAAACATTTGTGCATATTAAAGTGTGCATATTAGCTGCCTGGTTGTTGTTGTTTTTTTAATTCACTACAGGTTTAGAATAGAATATTTTAATTAGTGCTGTCAATCGATTAAACAATGTAACTAGATTAATCACACATTTCTTTCTGTGATTAATCGCTATTAAAAACAAGTTTTTACACATTTTTAATATATTGTATATGTAATAATTTCAGTTAATCTCCAAATTAATGTAAAAACAACATGAAGACAGTATTTTTTAAATACTTGTTTAATGGCATCTTTTTATGAATGAAGGCCAGTATCACAAGGAAATAGAGCAGACAGCATTAGTGGCTGCTGTCACTTTAAAACCAGCAGCTGCTGACAGAGATGCGGATCTCACATGTGCCTCATTCCCTCACAAGTCTTTAAGTTTATTTAAGACTAACTCATTTAAGACTGCTCTTGATGATACTTGACAAAACTGACATTTTGTGTGGGCATTAATGTGTGTGTTATTGTTTGTTCAAGCGCGAAAGAGAACTCGATTGAGGCACATTGTCTGTGCGCTGACTGGAGAAAAATGAATCGCATGTTAACGCGTTAACGTTAACAGCACTAATTTGAATATAACTAAATGCTGTTTCTAGAGCAGCAACATTAAATGATACAGCAGCAAAGTCACTAAATATTGTCTTTTTACTCACAAAGGTTTTATTGCACGTTCTATCAGTAACAAACTAATGTTCAGTAATGTTGTCAACTCGTTTCTTCACTACCCAGACAGCAACATGGTGTCGGCCCAGATCCGGCCCACATCTGGTACACGTGGATTCCACACAGCCCAGATGTGGGTCGGATCTGGGCCGACACTATGTTGCTGTCTGCGTAGGCTACACCTCGACCTCTGTGTCTGTGTCTGTGTGTCTGTCTGTGTGTCTGTATTAGAGGAGCCACAGAGAGAGCAGGGGCGGCCGGTCTGCTGCCCCACGGGCCATTTAATAGCACGTTTTGGTGGCCATAGCTAAATAACATGTTCATATCGCAATGACACTGAAATTACGATTAATCTTTCAGCCCTACTTTCTAACTTCATAAAAATACCTAAATGTAAAGGCTATCTTTTACGTTCGGGTTGGAACATGCCTGCCGTTAGCTAAATGAAAATTATTGATGCCTCCGCACAGCGCGCACACGCGGAGCCAACCATAGGGCGGAGCCAGACACATACCAGGCGACCAATGTCAATGTCCATTCTAGATGAATTGTGAATTAAACCAATATCGTTACCCGTTTTCTGAACAAGTGAACTCTTTTGTTAAGGAGGAAAAAAAAACTGCTGCTGGACTCGGTCGAGACCAACTGAACATTTGGCAAGACCAATGACCAAGTCAGAGTCCAAATACAAACAAGTCCGAGACAATAGAAAAACGTCTCGAGACCGGACTCGAGTACTACAGCACTAATAAATAGCATGACAAAATCTGTTAACATTTCCTGACATGGCACCTCACTGTACAATATTACACATTCATACCTTCCCTGACCCAAAACAATTGACGTGAACATTTCAACATGTGATTACAGACAACGGTATTGTTCAAACAGGTGAACAAGAGTGAATAAAAAAAAAGACTCAAATAAATGTTTATTGGCAGTTGGTAATATGCAGGAGGTAGACAAAACAACAAACAAAAGTTAATTTAAATCAAAGTTTTGTCATCAAAATATAAGGGCTGAATCATGTGTATTCCTATGTGTTGATTTGCTTTTCTACCTGCAACATGAATGTCTCACACTCAGAGGTGTTTAATACTTGGCTTGTTTCAGGGGTCTCTACAAGGGCGGTTCACTTATATTTTGCTTTAAGGGCACATGGGATGCCAGTTTCCATTCCTTCCGTGCAATTATTGTTTCATTCTGTTACATTAAATCTAGCTTCCTGTGTGAACAGCCACAATGCAGCATTGGGCTCAGACAAAGGATGTGTCCGAAATTGCATACTTTTCTACTTTATAGTAGGTGAAAAACAGCGTGTGACAAAAGTAGTACATCCAAAGTCACAGTACTCAAAGGATTAGACAAAAAGTATCCGGATGACCTGATAATTCTGGAGAGACTCTGAAGTGTGCATACAATGGACATTTTACCATCTCATAAGGCTACCCTGATGCTGGTAGGTCACATGATCATTCAACTTAGCCTCAGTCAATGGATGATTGAAAGAATCCAAAGCAGATTTATTGGAAACACAGGTGAGTATACAGGATAAGACAATGAATCCAGATCAAACAGGTATTGGTAAAGGTAATAATGGTAATGGCAGAGCAGACCCTGGTGGAGCCAGTTGGATTGGGAACATCAGTGTAGCCAAAGGGAAGGAAGAGCCCAGTGAAGTTGAAGGGGTGAAGGGATAAAGCATAGCTGGAGGACCAGAAGTCCATGGCGCAACCAGGGTGATGACTGACCAAGGCGGAGTTGGAGGGACGAGGGAGCCAGGTGGAGTCTTAGAGATGACAGACCACGGTTGAGCCGAGGGAACATAGAGCCAAGGTGGAGCTGATGGGTCGGAGGGCCGTGGTGGAGTCCATGGTGATGGGATGACTGGGAAGCCCAAGCCAGATCCAAACGGCAGGGCAGAACTACAGAAGGGGGAGCCAAGGGACTGAAGGGAGACAGAGGCAGGTGAGGCAGAGGAGGAGGTAGAGGGAGGCTGGGGGGGGGACCATCCACAGTGAAGGAAACCTGGAGTAGGGAAAACCTAATGGCAGCGAACGTGACTTGCAGATGGGCAGAGCCAATGGTGATGAAGGACACTTGAGGCTAGGGCTGCGTTCCAGTCCACTTTTAGACACGCATTTGCGAACTTCCCTAAGCACTTCCCCTCGGGGGAATCCCTGCCGCCATTTTGAAGTGCGTTCCACTTCGTGAAGTGGACGAGGGAAGTTTATATGGACAGACCCTCGTTCCCTCGATTTTGACCGAGGGAGCGAGTCTACTTCATATGTACACTTCAGGCAGCTCCATATACCACACTGCAACACGATTGTGACGTCACCGCAAATCTAGTCTAATCATTACCATCACAAACAACTCTATGATATATTAATTATATATTTTTTTTTTAATTTAAAACAACCCAAACTCACCTATATACGTTTGGATGCTGCACTAAGCAAATTCTTAGAGGGAAAAAAATTGTAAATAAATCAACTCCATTGCTGATTCAAAGTGATCAAGGGCTTAGGACGTTCCAGTTCACCCCATTACAGTTTCCGCCAGTAGTGGGCACTCGTGCAACGTAAGCAATGACGCACATCCGAGTAAACGAGACGGAGGGAAGTTAGCAAGTGAAGGGCATGTCAATTTTGGACTGGAACGCAGCCTAGGCAGGACCAGCGGGGGAGGAAGGACTCCAGACGGGACCGGGACATCCAGACAGCCAGACGGGGAGGAGGCTCAAGGGTGGCAACTGGCTCACTGTCGTCTAAGGTACTACGATATTAGTCCTTACCAAAGTTAAAAACAAACATATGCTCTTATTTTGAACTAGAGTATATTATAGTTAAGATATACTATGTTAAGTCAAAACATTTTCGAAGCATCTTTACAAAAAAAATAAATAGTTGTTATTTTATAGAATATATTAATATCTTCAGGCCTTATAGTCTAATTTAGATAATATAGTTTACATTTTGTAATGATACAAGCAGTCATTTGCCATAAAGTGTGTATACATTGCTTTATGTGAGTGTACTGTATGCAAATAAAGTTGTATATTATATATCCATGTGTACTTATATGTCCAACTTTATATAAAGAGCTGGGCGATAATATAGTTTGCATTTTGCAATGATATATGCAATCAGGTACAGTATATTGATTTATCTTCTTGGTATTTTATTCTACTTCATATTCTCATTAAAATTACAGCAAATGGATCATTACTCAGCAGAACACAATCTTAACACAACACTCATTGTATCTTTGAGGCATTTAAGTTCACAGACTCAAATTAACTTATTCTTTGCTAATGGCAGAGTTATTCTTTGAATCATTAATGATGAATGAATGGTATTGTAGCTAGGAACACCATTTCTTTGGTTTGGGAAGGATATATAAAATGAACCTGGGAGCTGACAGCACTCTCCACTCTGAATTGGATCAGGTTTGGGTTTATTATTCCACAACTCTTTTGCATAAAAGGAAGGTATTAATGCTGACGCTGTAATGAAACCATCTCCTTACATAAGCTCTTTTGTAGTGTCATTGGTGCGCTGAAAGCACAGAGATAACATTGCTTCCATAATGTGAAGTGGCACACGTCTCACATGATACACTATCTGGAAGACTTGTGATGTTTCAGACAAGCGGGTGGAATGTGATTTTAGTTTCACATATGGCTGGGTTTGATAGAGTCTGCTGGAATGAAAAACACTGGTCTTTCATCACTGTTGGACAAGTCTCGTTCACTTCCATTTATAATGAGTCTGTTCAAAAGTCCATGCATTTCACTGTTCAAAGCACCATGTATTTGCTCTCTTTATAGTTATTACATTGTGTTTTACGTATATTTATTTGTAATGTATTTGCAATGTCCGATTAGAAAGATCTCTTTACATGTATTTACAAAATATTTAAACTAATTTAATTTACTTCAAGAAACAATAGTGAGTCTAAATGACCATGTGACAGAGATCTAAGTGATTGGATTAACTTTTTTCTCATGGCATATGGTAAAACTCCATATGGTTGAGTTGGACCATAAAATTTCCATATGGTTGAGACATATCTAGAGGCCAGAATATTTTAGTCTTGCACAGTCACTTACATTTGCTTCAGAAACTGAAAATAAGGCAACACTTATTTTGATGGTCCCCTTTAGACATTCTATTAACTATAAGTAACTTTGCAATTCAATTTCAACTACCAATCATTTGAGTATTAATAGACTGTCTGCTTAATATCTATATTTTGATAATCCCTCAACAGAGATTCCACTATAAGTAACTTTGCAAGTACATCTACATATTCTACTAACCCTAACCTTATCTGTCTACTTGTGCTCAACTAATAATTTATTGAGAGTTAGTTGACATGTAGGTGCAACATTACTTAGTCAACATCAATTCTGAAGGGAATCATCAAAATAAAGAGTAACCGAAAATAAATTTCAGTTTCACTTTTTTTTAAAGGGTTTACTGTATAACTGTTCGAATCTTGCTTTCTTTGTGGTTGACGTGTGCTCTCTTGTCCTGCCCTTTTCATTGATTTTCATCAATATTTTTATATTAAATTTCATTTTACTATAAAATTACACTGCATGTTGTGATTAAAAGCGCAGCAAACGGCTGTATCAACTCACACATGAAGAGATCATTTACATATAGAAGGCCTTAAAGGCAAAGCAGCAAATAACCGCTCATTTAATTCAACTAAAAGAAATCTCACTAAATAACACTTGATGAGAGCCATTCATACAGGACATAAACCCAGCTGGGCAAAGTGCAACAGAACAGTTGAATGAACAGGTAAAAGAAGCGTTTTATCTTGACATGCATTTTAAAAATGCAGCACTCATGGCGTGAGATGCTGAAGAACAGAAAGATGTGACACGGCAGCCAGACATCAGTTTGCGTGTGTACAGCACAATGACCAACAATTAAAAAACAATTTAATTATTGGCATTCAGTAATGTATCCTACTTAGGCTACCAGAGACAGATTGACAAATATATAGTGATAGACTTCAAAAACCACTTTCTTGCCATTATTCAGAGCTTTACTAATCTACCATAATAATATAATGTTTTTGAATTAACTTAAAAAAACATTTTCTCTGCAAATATTGATTTAATTTTTTTTATATATAAATTTGATAATTTGGATAATTCATAATTTAATGACAGCCCAACAATATATTTAAAGTAAATCTCAGAGAGGTGAAAAAATATAATAAATGGGGTTTATATCCTCTTTAATTTTATTGAATGGGCCTCTGGTATTTTAAAACAGAAATTTAAATACATATCGAAATCAAAAACAATGATTTCCTTCCTTAGTTTCCTATTGCATGTGGAGAAGGTTGATTATTATGTAACCTGAGTGAAGTATAACCTCATAATCCAAATGCTGATGAGTTTCTCCAGCGCCTTGAGCATCTCCTCTTACGGCCTAAGGGGGTAAAAAGATTGGAAAGATTAGAAGTTTGGAGAAATATCGGGTAGGTGAAACGGATGAAGTCATGTTAAATGGAAAACATTTTGTTTTTGGCAATCTGGAAATGTTGGATGTCTATAGAAATCCAACCTGAATTTTTTTTTCCCACTTCAGCCTACTTCCTGATGCAGAAGGCTGCGTACTCAGTTTTATTTGAGCTGCTGGGCTATCAAATACCCTTTCTTTTGCTCGCATACTGCATCCCACAAACAAAATGGTGAACATAATTGCGTAATGAATCTTAAAGTACTCTGCCAAGCGTTAACTAGCTCTTAGTACAAGCAAGTTACAACGTGATTACAGCGCATTTCATTTCAGCCATAATAACATTTCATTACCACACAATCCCAAATCAAAACCTCAGTTTACATGAGTGATGATGCTGCCACCCCAAAGAAATAACAGACATAAAGAAAGCCGTGCTCACGTTCTAGATAGCATTTGAGAGTCTGCAATATGTCCCCTGATGTGAGGGCACAAAATTCCTTTTGACAGCTATGAAATACAGTAAACCCTCGCCCGCTGTGAGCAAGTATTTATCTATAAAGCCTCACATTTTGATGCCACGAATGTTTAAAAGTGATGACAAGCTTTCTTTTTTTATACCTCGAACAAAATATAATTTCATGCTGGATTAACTGTATTGACCAGCTGGAGGGCAAAATAATTTATGTGCATGTATCTCTGGGTAATAAGATCTCCATTAGGTCATCTCTATTTGTGTTGGGTGCGAGTATGAATGGGACATTTCTTTTGGTCCCCATGAGGAAAACAGCTTATAAATCATACTAAATGATGAAAATTAAATTTTGAAAATGTAAAAATGTAGAAAGTTGTGATTAGGGGTATGGTTAGAGTTTGGGGATAGGATATACAGTTTATAGAGTATGAAAACCCAACGTGTGTGTGTGCGTATTAGAATGATAGAAACATGTCCACGTTAAACTTCAACCCAAAACCAAAAGAAAAATAACTCCACATTGTAACATAACTTTCATGACGGTTAAGCACTCCAAATGTGACCAAATTATCGGCTTTTCAACCTTCTACGCACAAAAGGCAAAATAATTGCAATTGGCTGGTAAATTTTTTTGGTTACTCGCCAGACTGATATACTATATATATATATATATATATATATATATATATATATATCAAATTCCACTAAATCAGCTTATCTTTGTAAAATGGCACATCTTTTTAAATATCTAAATGTACACTCTTAAAATCAGTCAATCAAGCATTATATTATGATGTTATGACAATCCATCATTATTTAATGATAGAACTTTAGAAATTAGAACTACAACTTGATAGTCATGCATGAATGCATATTTACCATTTTAACTGAACTTAGGACTGGTGGTGATGCTTAAGATATTGTTGGTCATAAAAAAATAGATAATAGTAATTTTTATTTAAATATAATAATCCTGCTAGCTACTAATAATACCAATATACAACACATGAGCTGCTGGGTTCATGAATGTTAATCACGTTGTCAGTGTTCGTTCGAACTGATTTGCTGAAATTAAAACAGAGCTGAGCGCCAGCCAATGAGATTGCCGTTTGCGCTTTAGTTCCACCCACTACCGGAGAAACCCGCATATCTTCTGCTTGTTCTTATAAGCTAATAATAATCCCAGATAAATTCGATTTTCGATTTTGCGTGGTATGAGACTAGGGATGCAACGATACCATTTTTTCAGAATCGATCCGATCCCCAAAATTCTGAGTATCGGCCGATACCGATCCGATACCGATACCAGTGCAGTTTTTTTTTAAAAATCAAGTAGAATTTCTATAACTCTGTGTTGAACTGATAATCACTATTTTGTGTGTTAAAGACAATCTACTTAAAGGGTTAGTTCACCCAAAAATGAAAATTAAGTCATTAATTACTCACCCCCATGCTGTACCAACCTCGTAAGACCTTCGTTCATCTTCGGAACACAAATGAAGATATTTTTGATTAAATCTGAGAGGTAGATCACTCCTCCATAGGCTTCCTAAGGGAATGAAACTTGACGGCCCAGAAAGTCATTAAAGGAAATGTTTAAATATTCCATGTGCCTACAGTGGCTCAACTATAAGTTTATCAAGCGACGAGACTACTTTTTTCCCGAAAAAAAAACATAAATAACGACTTTATTCGAACTATTCCTTTTCTTCCTTGTGGGCCTGAGACGAGAGTTGAAGAGATTTCCACGATGCATGCGCGAGAACTGAGAAGAGGACGTTCTTTTTCTAATACTTCTTGTTCAGTTCTCGCGCATGTGTCGTGGAAATCTCTTGAACTCTCGTCTCAGGCCCACAAGGAAGAAAAGGAATAGTCGAATAAAGTCGTTATTTATGTTTTTTTGGGGGAAAAAATTAGTCTCGTCGCTTGATAAACTTATAGTTGAGCCACTGTAGGCACATGGAATATTTAAACATTTTCTTTAATGACTTTCTGGGCCGTCAAGTTTCATTCCCTTAGGAAGCCTATGGAGGAGTGATCCACCTCTCAGATTTAATCAAAAATATCTTCATTTGTGTTCCGAAGATGAACGAAGGTCTTACGAGGTTGGTACAGCATGGGGGTGAGTAATTAATGACTTAATTTTCATTTTTGGGTGAACTAACCCTTTAATACAGACAACTTCATTATAAAGAAAATCAACAACAAAAAAAATATATATATGATGATAATCTGACATAAATGCTATTATAAACTAGATTAGTGGATAATTCAGCAGTAAAGTCTAGGAAAATCACAATAATTGTATAAAATCTGAACATTTAGTAAAAAAAAAAAACGTTTAGTGGGGAAAAAATTAGAGACATTAAGTGTAACACTAAATCTGGTAAAACTCTGCACATTGCTCTTTGTATTGTTGTAAAATACATTCATGAAAAACAAGATAACAAAAATCAAAAATATCAATTATTTTATATATAGCCTACTATATATATTTTTTTTTTTAATATTTTTTTTTAAATGTATAGCACAGCTGTTTAATGAGGTAGCAACATATGATAGATAGGACAGAACAATAACTGCTATTAATAATCTTTCATTGCGTCACTGTATTATGATATGAAAGTCTCAAATACAGTGCGGCTCAAAGCGCTTATGCGCATCCCGAGCGCAGAATGATGCGCTTGAAGCAACATGAGTCACAGCGCGCAGCGCGTCGAGTCCGCATTGAAAAGTTTAAGGCACAAAGCAAATACATATTAATGCGTAGTCTATTATACAGTATCTATCTATGCAATATTTTTTCAGCATTTTCTTTTAACAGTTTTAAATTTCAGTAAGTGTGCACGTGAAGAACAAATAGTGTTCTGACTTTACTGCAGTGTTGTGATCTAGACACCCAGTAGAAAGTAACATGATTAAGGTAACTTTACAGCAATAAAGTCCAGCAAGATAAAGTTGTTTTATGCGAAACCATAGACCTTTATCTACAGATCAAGTATAATAATAGTAACATTGAATCATCTTACAGAGAGTTTCATCGTGTTAACTGTCGTAACCGAACGCGACGCGCTGTTTAAATGCTGAATGGAGAATGATTGACAGCCCCAGCTGAGGGAAACGTTTACGTGAGCTTGAATTTAACGACTTAAATATTAATTTCTATCTCACATTATACTATATAATGGCTTCAGAACACTTATAATATTGTGCACGAAAACTCATGGTGTTTTATAATGTTTGTGTGCGTTTTGTGGGGCTTAACAACACCACTGAATAGTAAACGCACAATATCGGATTTGGATCGGCCTCGTCTGACAGATACCCGATCCGGCAAAAATGGCAGCATCGTCGGATCGGTGCATCCCTATATAAGACTCTGGCTCCCTCTCTCTTTGCATGTGTGAGAGAAATGTTCACACTAGAGTTTACAGTACGTCAAATACAGGTAGGCTGAGCTGAATTTGAAATACTAGTACAGATCGCTTGACGGAGAGCGAAACTCAAGTGCTCAGTCAGAGTGCTCAGAGAGTGAAAATTATATCTATGCTAAACTTATACTTACGATCTAACACACACAGGCGAGTAAAATTTAAGAATGTATTAGCCAATGGCTAATGATACACATTATTTAGTTGCCCAGAGTGAAATTTACTTGCATATGAGTTATGCGAGTGATTTACTCGCATTGTAGAGGGTTGCTTTTTAATTTGAGTATAAAAATGATATATATATTAGGGCTGGGCAAGTTAACGCGTTATTATCGCGTTAACGCATTTATTAATTAATGCCGACAATTTTTTTACGCAGTTTTGTTTTATTATTATTATTTTGAAAGTCCGTTGCTCACTTGCTCTGAATACACATAGGCCTACAGTCAAACCATGATCACAGGAGGGGTGGGATGTTGGTCAGCCAGCAAATAACCCACCCAAACAAGCAGTGGAGAGAGGCAGGTTCTCTCTGGTGAACAGTTAAAGGGTTGCGCTCCGCGAGTGAATGACAGGCGCTCTATGGATATTACCTATAAAACCTATAGATAATAACTATTTAGATTCTGGAAACTCACTAACAGCGAGCCGAGGATCAGTCTCTCTTCTAATGATTTGTGCTGCGCGTCCTTTATAAAAAGTTATAGACAATTCAACTTCGGCAACGAGCGGGCGCGTGCTTGAGGCGAGCATGACCGCAAAGGTTTCACAGGAACGCACCCGCTTGTCGCTGCACCTTGTGCTCAACCACTTCACCTCACTCTTGGCTGATTTATACTTCTGCGTCGGACTTACGCCGAAGACTATACGCTATAGACTACGCGTTGGTTTTCATTTATATCTCTGCGTCGTTGTCCGCGTTGACGCGCAATTACACATGCAGAGGGAGCATGTGAAACCCAGGGAGCGGTTGTAGCAATCACAGCGCTTGCGGTACGCGTAGAATTGACGTTACATTTTTGGAGAGGTGCACGTCAGGGTACGCAGAAGTGTACGCGCGCTACACAGTTATGGCGTGAGTATAAAGTATAAATTGTTTTTTTACTCTGTTTAATGTAATCTTACGTGGGAAACCATGGCATGACCAAACCTAAGCTACTATAAGTAACGTTGGTCGACTTATATCTGTAGTAGTGATCATGACCTCTGACTACTACATGGACTGTTTCTGCTGCTCCCTGATAAAAGATACCTGTTGATACCTGTTCAGAAAAAAAACAAGAAAACTGGACTCGTTTTAACAAACTAGATAAAAGGTAATGCCCTGGCAGTGGCAAATAGCTTTGTTTAAATATTTGATTTGATTACATTAATGTTTAAGTTGAGATTTGAGATTACTGTGTAAAGGGAATACTGCTGGTATAAAAGCACCTTATTTGTTTAAAGTTATTGCACTTTTGTGTATATAGCAGTACATTTAAATCAAAAGTGCGCAATACACTACTTTAGAAGTCATTATTCAATTTTGCGCATAACAATGCGATTAATCGCAAGAAAACCATGCGATTAATCGCGATAAAATTTTTTTATCGTTGCCCAGCACTAATATATATATATATATATATATATATATATATATAATAAAAAATGGAAATAAAATTTTAAAGCAGTACAACCAATGTTACTTTGTTATAAATATTGTTGGTAACACTTTATATTACGACCCGCAAACAACTGCGCAGGTAAACCGAAATTACGGTGTACGTTTCTGTAATTATAGTGTACTTCCGTGTAGGTATAAGGGAACAATATGTTAAGTTTTGGGTAATAAAGGGGTAACAAGCGGATATACAACCTGCAAAGAACTTTGTAAGTAAACCGAAATTATTGTGTACGTTTCTGTAATTATAGTGTACCTCAGTGTAGGTATAAGGGAACAATATGTTAAGTTTTGGGTAATAAAGGGGTACAAGAAGAAAAAGAAAAAGAAGAGCAAGAAAAGAGAAGAAGAAAAGCAAGTGAAGCAAATAAAAGGGGGGGATATAATGTGTTACTTTGTTGTTTGAGTATACTGTAGAAAAGACAATGTTTTATTAATTGTGTTTTGAAATTTTTTTTGTAAAATAAAAGTCAGAAATTAAATGGGATCCTGTTTTGTATATTTACTGCACTTACCCTATAACTACACAGAACAAGGGGGTAACAAGCGCCACTTTAATTTACAGCCCGCAGGAGTTACACTTACCCTGTAAATACACAGTTGAAAAGGGTAACAAACACTACTTACTATGTAACAATATGAAACAACACTATTTGCTCAGTAATTACAGAGAAAGGTACTCTTATTAAGAAAACAAAACAAAAAAACTTTTTAATTACACAGTATATTTGCCCTGACATTTAAGTGTCATTGCAATACAATGTGATAAGGTAAGAACTAAGTACTACATGGTACGTTCTAAATTAAAATCATAGCAGACACTATTTTTTTTGGCTTAACGTTAAGTAGTTTAGTAAGAAAAGCCAATAAATTCAATTTTTATCACAGAAATGTGATAAAAACTTTTATATACAACAGACGTACAATTTTTGCCTGAAATATATTAACAGAATAGGTACCTGTTAGTTTTAAAATAATTACATTATAAATAATTTGCTTGTATATCTGGTTGTTCCCCTTTATTACCCAAAACTTAACATATTGTTCCCTTATACCTACACGGAAGTACACTAAAATTACAGAAACGTACACAATAATTTCGGTTTACTTACAAAGTTCTTTGCAGGTTGTATATCTGCTTGTTACCCCTTTATTACCCAAAACTTAACATATTGTTCCCTTATACCTACATGGAAGTACACTATAATTACGTACACCGTAATTTCAGTTTACTTACGCAGTTGTTTGCGGGCCGCAATATAAAGTGTTACCATAATGTTTTCACATTACAATAATGAAAATTAGTTGTACGGTGCCTTGCCAAATACTTGCAACATGCAGCCTTATGCTAAAAGGGTTTTTTTTTTTTTTTTCTTTTTTTTTTTTAACAATCTACAGTCCATACTTAATAATGACAAAGAAAACACGTCTAAGTTATAAATATGGCCCTGGTTCCCTTAGAGCAGGGTTCCTCAATTAATTTTTTACCAAGGGCCAAATTCTGCCGACAATACAGTGCCAAGGGCCACCAATGTTATGACCTCAATGTTTGCTCTGCTATTATTGTTGCTGTTGTTGTTTTGTTAAAATAGTCACAAATCACAATATAATTATTCTGATTTTATTTATTTTTATTTATTATTTTCTTTTTCTCATTAGTCTGTTTTATTCAAGCAATTATGAGCATTTTTGTATTCAGATACAGAAAACTAAAGAACTTTGCATGGTAGATATTAAAAACAAATGAACAAATAACATGGGACACGGTTGCCCTGTATTGGCAGCAAATAAAGCAGCTCTTCACGGAAAACCTTCCTATCAAAAAATCTGACGAACACTGACAGCTGTTCAATTTCGGTTCGGTCCCAAGACGAGTCTATTACAAGTGACATGACTTCGGCTTTCTTTATGTTGGATAGACACTCACCCACCAGTGCCTCTACCAATGTTCCCTCTAAGCTGCGCGCGTGCGCGGTCGCGCACGTCTGAAGCCGTGGCCGCGCAGAAAATAATAAAATGCCACGCAGAGGACTGACGCGAAATGTGTGGGGAAATCCATTTGATTGTAGTTTAAGTGAGAAATAATTTCAGTGCTCTGGTCAACCGCTATAGAGTGAAAACTGGTGAATGCAGTTTACAGGTTTGATAGAAAGAGAATGATGTGAGCACGTGTGATTGGCAGTGAGTCTTGTGTGCGGACCAAATAGCTCAATACGAGAGGCAACGAGAAACGCAAAGACGTGAAATAAAATCACATTATAATGTTTTAAAGAAGAGTGGTTTTGATTAAAGTGGTGGAAATAACGGTTGCTGGACACAGAACGGTAACAATTACACACCCACCCGCGTGCAAATTCAAAATACATCATTAGTTTAAATAGATGTGTGTGGGGGAGTTTCAGGCATGGTTAGATTACTATAAAAGAGTTCACTTTTCTTGAAAATATTTAGCTATTAAATCTTTTTAAATGCTTCAGTTTGTTTTCATATTATAATAATATAATATGTAAACAAATTGAAGCATTTAAACTGATATATTATATCACTTCAAATACTTCAATTCGTTTTTTTTTATATTATATTAGGCCTATATTTTATTATATTATAAGCCTAAATAAAGAATCTCACAAGGGTATTGTTTAGGTTATATGTGACCCTGGATCACAAAACCAGTCAAAAGTATCACAGGTATATTTGTGGCAATAGCCAACAATACATTGTATGGGTCAAAATGATTGATTTTTCTTTTATGCCAAAAATCATTAGGATATTAAGTAAAGATCATGTTCCATGAAGATATTTTGTTAATTTCCTACCGTAAATGTGTAAAACATTTATTTTTGTGAGTGAATGCAGCACAATCACAAACATACATTGACAACTTTAAAGGCGATTTTCTCAATGTTTTGATTTTTTTGCACCCTCAGTTTCCAGATTTTCAAATAGTTGCATCTCGGTCAAATATTGTCCTATCATAACAAACCATACATCAATGTAAAGCTTATTTATTCAGATTCCATGTGATGTATAAATCTCAATTTCAAAAAATTGACCCATGTGACTGGTTTTGTCGTCCAGGGTCACATATTAGGCCTATATTTTATTATATTATAAGCCTAAATAAAGAATCTCACAAGGGTATGGTTTAGGGCTCATTGCCATTAAAAAGTTTGAAACCCCCTGCTAAAGAAAATATTGGAAATTCATAAGCAATAAACAATCATTTAACTTTGATGGTTTAATGCTTCCTGTACACAATTAATTGACTGTACAAAAACACTTTATGTTTTTCCCAAACCATCTCAGTGTAACAGCTTACTTTTCTTTCATACTATATTCTATTATTGTAAAGATTTGAACTGTCCTGCAGTAGATTTTGTAAATTATTTTTTTATAGGATTTCTTGGTAAAGACTGTACAGTTAACAGCACTGTAAAAAAAAAAAAAATCAGGTAACCTAAAATGTGCTTCATTTAGTGACTTCTTAATTAGCTTGTTTTTCAAAAATATGATTTAATACCAATAAGTTGCATCAAGGGTCAAATAAAATAGAAATGGCACATTCAAGTTAAAAGTTACAACTTTAGAAACCATTGTGTTTCTACATATGCTGTACAGGTCAGGTATAAAGAATATTTTTGCTCAGGTGGCGAAAAATGTCCGCCCAATAGAAAAAAAGTTTTGCTCAGCAAGAAAAAAAATTAGAGGGAACATTTGCCTCTACTCTTCTTGTTGCTGTGCAATCGGATAATGGCACCTTCTGTAACAGCTCCACAACCATTTCCTTCGTTTTCTCATTGTGATTTAAACATGGTGACATGTTTGGTTATTTCATCCACCATGTCAATCGCACAGGTTTTAATTAATTCGGCATCCGTGAACGACTTTTTGGCCTTTGTCAGGTTCCAAGCCACACGTAAGGATGCTGCGGTGGCATTCTCCTGTATGGATGTAGTTTTATGAATAACAGCAACTGATTGCTTGTAAGCTGCTACCAATTGTGTTACCTTCTGTTTGCGACTCTCAGAATGTTCAGGAAAATTGCTGTGCAATGAGTTGAAATGGCGTTTGATATTATCAGCCTTACAAACAGCCATGGTCTGCGTGCATAACAAACACGTTGGCTTTGCGTTTTGGTGGTCAGGCAAAATAAAACAAAATTGTTCAGTCCATTCAGATTTGAATCGTCTATTTTCTGTCCACTTTTGTTTTCTTAACACTTGCCATATTTTCGTTGTGCGCAAATGCTGTCAGATTCTGCATTTGAATTTTTGCGCCAGTGACGTGCTTACGCTGATGTTACCATGACAACCTTGAAATAAGTGCGGGCCAAACATTTTCCACTCACGGGCCGGATGTGGCCCGCGGGCCGCCTGTTGAGGAACCCTGCCTTAGAGGAAACGAGATGCTGTTTTATAACATTAAACACTATGGGAACGCCCCTGCGTGACCGTGTCTGAAGCATGTGTGAAAACACACAGCCCTATGACATCACAAGGAGCACCCGTGAGTTTAAAAGGGCGCCTGCCTTAGACGTCATCAGTTTATTCTCTGAAGGAGATGAGCAGACATGACTGAAGCATGGAACAAGATGCAGCGTTCTCAGGGAACCAGGGTTATATTCATAACCTAGACGTTCCCATTCGAGGAAACTCAACGCTGCGTCATAACACTGATGCTATGTGAACATTAATACCCACTTCACCATGCTGAACAAGTGTCTGGCCTCACTAAGCTGTAAATATATGCACAATCATAGTGAGCTAGAACCAAAAACTCAAGGACTGGAAAGTCGCATCACCGTGACCTCTTGAAGAAGGGCATTATTAACAGCAACCTATACCCAGATAAGCCTATAAAACCCTCCTTTAACATACAAAACTGCTTGGGGAGGGCCATGATCTCATCGGCTAATGGTTACTCTAGCGAGGAGGAAAGAGAGTAGACCGCCACAGCACATGACGTGGTAAGGATGGAGGTAAGATAGAAGCCTATGTGTGTTTTCTTTTCTTTTCATATTTCATTACATTATTTACGCAAGTTAACACTTTAAAGTGTAATCTGGCAATTCAGGACGCAGCCGCTGAATTGGGATGCAGCACCAGCTCTGGCCATGGTCTTGGCTAAGCCGAAAGTACATGACTGAAACATCCTCACTGTAAAGACTCAGAGGCGGATCTAATCCGTGGGGGAATTTGCATATCATAATTAATAATTGGTAATTAATAATTATTCATACATGTTTGGATTAGATCAGTCTTACATGTTAATAAATCTCCCGCTAAGGGATGATGTGTCATTTTACCTGCATGCATGCATGTGTATCCCTGCAATTAACCGCAAGTTGATTGTAATTAATTACACGGACCACGTCTTACAAAACAGGCAAAATTAATTAGCTCAATTGTCAGAATAATATTTGTGGGGATCCACAATATCATCCTACTTTATAGGATTTCAGGAAACGCAATTCTGTGGCCACTAGAATTGGGTTTTCTGCCCTATAAACCAAATACTCTTTAAAGTATCTTTAATTTGTAAAGCTTGTGGCTTAAGTTAGATCTTTGGCACTTAAGGGACTTGGAAAATGAGCAGAGGCAGTACATCAATCAAATGAATATAATGAATTTAATAAGGCAGAACTACTTATGTATTTACTACGGATATATGTATTTACAAACATAATAAACAACAAAACACGATAAGGCATCGATAAACGAGAAATGCATAGAGACAGAGAGAGAGAGGAAATGTAGAGAGTTGCAGTTATGCAAGAGGGAGTTTAGAAAGATCCGAGGATCTTTCTAAATAGCAAATTCACATAGACAACAGAATTTTGAGACACAACGAGACTTCAACAAATCTTAAAAGCGTGATCAAACACGGATACTTGCACAGGTAATTCTTTGCATGGCTTGTGAAGAAGCGTGTGTGTCTCTCGGTCCGGCGCGTCACATGGTCACGTGCGCGTGTTTTCCCTTCAAAGCGAGCGCGCGCTCGTTTAAAGGTCCCTTGTAGATGGATTTGCTGAAGAGATATGTCACGCGGTGTTCGTTTCACTCGTCGATTGGAATTAAACACGGAGACTTATCTAAGACTGAAATTCACAAACTAAACTAGAAACAAATAAAAGAAAGGCGAAGAGCTCGCCCGGAGGCGAGACGTTACATTATGACACGAGGACAAGAGAAGTAAGAGGACGAGCGGAGGGAAGAAGCCTCATTTATCACCTTGGAGAAATCCAGCCTCTTCCTGTTGGCTTGGCCAATTAGAGGGTTGGAATTTCACAGGCGGGACTTTGGTTTTTATTGCTCTTTGTCTAAGAGAGAGACATTTGAAACCCTAATTTCGTCGGATGTTTAAGAGCAGAATCTTCACAATTATTATAGTCCTATGTGTCACAAAGTTTTAGCAAGATGTGATATAAATGGCTAAATGTGGAACGAAGATTGGAGCTTAGAGAATCCAAACTTGCCTCACATGGAGTTGGTTACTCATAGTTTGCAAAGTTTGAAACCTTATCCCATTAGAGTTTCCCAACAACATAGATCAAACACATAAAAGACAAATCGTAAGATAAGATTGTATACATTATTCGTACAATTCAACAAACACACATAAAACACATTGAATATATCTGGTTAAATGTCTTTTAGAGAAAAAAAGTTTCTTTTCGCTTTGGAATCCACTTCCTTTGGGACATTCCGATCAGTCATAAAATGTCTTGTAAGCGGACACCACGCTCTGTCCTGAGTGTGGTCTTCCCTGGTGGGGGAATGTGTGTGTGTGTGTGTGTGTGTGTGTGTTTGGGTTAATTTACATTCAGAGATTTTTGGTCTTTAGCAGTATGTATTTAGTTATTCAGATTCACCTCGCCCAGTCCCTACAGTCCCCCTTTTTGTCTGATGAAGTCCCTGTGTGGACTTAATCAGACAACAATCATCACAATGGACGGATGACAGGTGAATCATGATGATCGGGTAGCAGGTGCTCTTAGGCTAAGGGCTCAGCTTGATTAAGTTTGAAGCAGCCTCCAGCGTGGTACCCTCTTCCTGAGGGTCCCGTGGGCTTGGCTGTAGATGTTCGCACCTCGTTGAGCCTCTTGCGCAGGATGACTGTCGAGCGTCTGGGTGTGGTTGATAGAGGTACCCAGCGTAGGGTCAGCCGCAATCCAGGATTGGACAGCAGGTGTGGTGGTTAAGTAGGGCAGTTGAGACAAAGCTTGGAGGGCTGTGTCGATAGGATAAATGTCAATTCGCTGGGACCCCCCCACCTTTCGCAAACCACAACTCCCATTCTGGAGTTAGGGTGAAAGTGTGGTTACTGGAGAAGGATGGGATTTCCAGTTCTAATTTGTACTCTTTGCTTGGAAGATGGTACCATGCCAGGTTGTCACGGTGAAGGATGGCGCCTTTCGGTACTTGGATTCACATGCTCTGGTGGAGCGAGGTGGCACAGGTGTCAGTGTCATTCTGGTCGTAATTGAGTGCAGCTGTGCGCACAGGAGTGTTAATGAGCCCTGTCACCTACAATCTCTGCTTGGGTCTCGATGACTTAAGTGCGAGGCTTAGCTTCGGCAGGGCAGCGGGTGTCGCTGATCTGCAGCCTGCAGATTCCGTCAGTGTTGTCTCTGAGGAAGGGTTTGTTAGGGCAGAGATAGTGAGTGTCTTTGGTCAGTGTGCACATGTGTGGATTCGGAGCTGGGGACAGCTTAGTGTCGCTGTCGTGCAAGTCAATCACGTACGGCGCGCGGATCTTGATGTGAGTGTTACCTTTCAGAATCTGACATTGACAATGTTCTTGAGCCGGTGGATTCGGCTTGACTGTGATGGGTAAGTTCAGGAGAAAGCCCCCTTTTCTCTGCTTGTGATACACGCAGAGTGGGCTGGCACTAACCAGTGAGTAGGCAAGGTGTATTTGTAGAGAGTCAGCTGGCGTGGTGATGGCGGAAGCCAGCACGGTTTGCACAAGGCTTAAGGGTATCAGGTGCGGTGGAATTCTACCCATAGCTAGGCTGTCAATGGAGTTCACCTCCGGCCGCGTGTCTGTCATCAGGGCTGTTACCAGCTGAGTTTGAGCAAAGTCATTCTGGAAGACAGTAAACAGCTGTTTCATGGAGTTCACTGTCTGGGTCAGCAGAACGCTGTGAGTGTTGAAAACTACCACAATTCCCTTTAGTGTCTTGTCGATGGTCTGCAGGGGTGCACTCTGTGTTGTGAGTTGCTCTTTTATCTGTGGAATCTCAGTCTGAATTTTTGCTACATGCCGCCTCACGGTGGCTAGGTTCACTGTATTCACACTGGACATACAAGTGTTAAACAGAGTGGCGGCGGCTCCGGGCAAAGCTCCCCGGAACTGTTTGGAGCGGTGGTTGTGTCCACCTAACTCCGCTTGTGAGATAGTCATTTTCTCAAGTTGGCGGAGCATGTGCATCGGCCCCGGCGTGAGTGAGGGAGTCTGTCCATCGGGCACCTGCCCAGCGGTATTTGGGCTACTGCGCTGGCGTAGGGTGCCCTGTAAACATTGCAGGGGTCGAGACGAACATGAACTTTCTGGGTGTGGGTCCTGAAGTTGGTAGTCAGGAGTCCCGGTTGTTCCCTCAGGATGGTGCCTGATGCCGGGCCTGGGGAGATGCTGTTCAATGGCGGTGGCTGCCCTCTGGTTGGCTGAAGGCACAGGATGGTGAACCACAGCAGCATCCTGGTAAAGTGAAAGGGAGAGAGAGAGAGAGAAAGGGAGGAAAAATTTCAGCAGGTGTTGTCCTTGGTTGGCTTGGACAGTCTTTTTCACGCCGGCATGCCACTTGCTTCGGTGTCTTGCAAGTGTCTCTGGTGCTGCGGTGTGCAGCACATGGTGCATCATGGGCATACATTGGCATGACCCCCCTTTTGCACTGTGGCATTACAAGCTGTGGCGCAGTGATGGCATCAGGTGCAGAACGCTGAATGTTGTCTTGTGCACGCAGCATGTGCAAGGTGTATTGCAGGTGTCTGGGGCACCGGTCGTCGGTGGGTTCAGACGGCATTCGTGGGTGGTTGGAGGGGTTAGAGGTGGTTTCTCATAGTGTCCATTGGTTTGTCATAGTATTTGGGAAGCTGGAAGGTTGGGGTCAGGTTAAGCAGAGGCTCTGTGACACTTTGGCACACTTGTGGTGAGAGACTAATGCATGACCCTAAAAGTTCAGAACCACTGTTTAATGGGTTCGCTAGATATGTAGCATAAAGTTAGGTGCTTCATGTGTATCTAGCTAGTGATGTGTCTCTTGTATCTTTATCATCTTAGCTGTGGATGTTAGGAGGCTAAGACTTGTGTGGTTCCTAGAGTGTTTCCTGGAAGGGGCATAGCCGAGATGAAATAAATGACTTAAGATGGTTCTTATGACTAAATTATTTCTCTGGACTTAAATGGTGGTTCACTACGGCTTGACGAACTGAAGGATAGGAGGAAAAGAGACAGCTTTCCTATTCAAATTATGCTTATTATCAATCCTCAGGACTATAGTTATGCCCTAGTAATTGTTGAAATTACTTGTGTTGCAGGGTCACAAAAATGAGTGCACTTGTTGAAAATAAACACACTCACAAATAAAGGTTTCTCTGTTTCCTTTCTGGGCCCAATGGGAAATGGAACCACATTCGAACAAGAGAGGAAATGGAATTAAATCATATAGATGACCGAATAGACAAGGGAATAGCTGACTGCCATTATTATCAAAGTGGAAATAAAAAAAAAAAAAATAAAGTAATCAAAACAGCGGTAATGATCTGAATGTGAGAATAATCAGTAGCACTAGTGACTAAACTTTGGGTTTGTCTGGACCAACACTCCATAGTGGGTTACAGCGGTTACGTGTTCAAGACCACACTGTGTGTGTCCCTCCAAAGGTTTAATCAACATGCTGATGGAAATTCTCATTACTATACGAATTCTTCTCTAGCTACACAGTTTACATGTAGTTAAACTTAAGTTTAATTGACAGGGCATCTGCAAATTTAACCTACAGCGCTCAGCCAGGACTATGCCTAACTAGTGAAGGTGCAATTTAGCTGAGAAGAACTGAAAGTACGGAAAGTGAAGAATTAGAAACCCTAACTGGGGTTAAAGAAAGTATTCTAGAATACTTTGCACTGTGTAAACAAAAGCTGTAATTAAGGCTTCAAGTGAATGATGCTAACTGCTAATTGTAGAAGTTATTATTTAGCTTAGCCTAAGCTGGATGAATGCTAGGTTAGCTTAGCCACCTAGGCTGGTTTGTTTACAAAGTGACATCACAAGTTAGCACTTCCTGTGACCAGTTGTTGTCATGGGAACCACAGCATGTCAGAACAATTCAACAGTACCTGAAGAATGTCTGCACATTTTACTGAGTTATGCATGTTTAAACGGGTTAAAAGGGGGCGCCTATACTTTAAGTCTTTCAAGAACTTGATGTTACATTCAGTAAAATACAAATGTGTTTTGGCATTTGCTAATTTTACTCATGGAACTCTTCTCTTTACTTTACACAACTTATTCTATTTGGTTACAGAGTGAGGAAATAGATTTGCTGTAAGTCAAAGCTTGTCTAAGCCTATATAGTTACGTCCCTCTCATGCATAAATGCTGACTTTTCAGCGAATGAACAGTTTTGATCGCTAGGTAGCTCTCTGCTTGTAGATGCAGCTAAAAATGTAGGTGAATTACATCAATCTAACAATAATTTGTAAGGCCTTTACATTGTAGAAAGGGGAGCATCACCCAGGTCTACGTATATATAACACTGTCCTGAGCTTTCTTTGTCAGAAACAGGTTTAGCAATACTGCAATTTGGATTTCTTTAACCAAAGCAGGATAGATATCGGTACAGTTTACAAGCTGCTGAGATGAGATTCCTTTGTCAAACAGACTTACGCTTTACGGCTGAACTTACTGATATTAGTTGGAAATCTAAGACTCTTTCACTTAAAGTAGAGATGTCAATTCCAGTTATCGTTTTATCTGCATTTAGACAAGCCAGCGATCAAAAATGCGTATTGCACGTTGTGTTCTAGTTGGATCGCAAAGATCAAATGCACGCCTGTAGGTTAACAGTAGTTTACGGCTCAGGTGGTTTTACTACACTCTGACGCCAGGGTGACGTATGCCTTATTTGGAGCTAGTGTTTGCTGTAACCCTTCATTGTCAGGAAACCTAATGTTTAGCAGTGCTAATTCAACCAGCATCTAGAAACTGTTTGTTTTAAAAGAGTCGTGCATAGTCTGTTGGCCGTTGAGATTTACACGCCCATTTAAGATTCTTTTACATCAGTAAAATTCTAATTTTACGAATGCAGAGTCTTGCAACTCTTTGAGCACACATTTTCATCTACTTCTAAAAGTTCTATGTCCTATGCTGATCAGGGACATTTTTAGCAGAGTCTTGCACTGTGTTCGTGCAGTGTCTTCTGGTTTTGCAGTTCAAAATCATTGGGGTTTTAGGAATTCTTTCTGAGGAGGCCTTTTGTGTTAGAGGCCTTCTGCATTAGGTCACGCATCGTTGAGTGGGCATTGCGTGGTCTTTGGCGAGCTGGAAGGTGCAGGGTAGCGAACTTGAACCTTGACTTGGTGGTGAGGCTGTGTACCCATGGATGGCTGCTGGAGTTCCGGGGAACTCTGTGATTTTGGAGTCTGGCTTTGTTGTAGTTCTCGTGACCTCTGTGACCGGAGGGGGCGGGGTTCTTGAACTTGGGCCCAGACGGCCAGGTGTTTATAAGTCTAATAAAAGCTCAGAGCAGTCTAGCAGGTCTTTGCCAGTCAGAAAGGGGTACGTGTCCATTTGTGAGATGTACACCGGGTGGGTAGGACTCAAAGGACCAGTTGTCAGGTACATGGGAGCTCTCTGTTCGAGCCGAAGGTCGTTCTGGCTGTACGACTGCACGTTCAGCTCACACATTTGGGGTGTAAGAGTTTGATCTTCGCTCTTAGCTGTTGAGTAGTCATGCTATGTGGGGTGGCTGGTGATGTTTTGAACAGTGGGCTTTCACCCCCCTGTACAGCTCTGGGTTCTTGGCTGAAAGGGGCGGACCGGTCAGGGGAAACTTGTGGTGTGTGTTTCCCCTTTTCCGGTCATGCTGCAGTTTATAAGAGTGTTGCAACTGTGTGAACGTTGTCAAGTTCGTGTTCGAGATCTTGTCTCTGCTGAACGAGCTTGTGGATGGTAGCACGGGCCTCTTGTGAGTTTCTTTCGCAGGCCGTGGCTTTCGAGTCTCTTTAAGTTCAGTCACTGCTCTTTGCAAGGGGCTTCACTTTGTCGGAGTTTCTCGTTGAGTTCCTCTCTGGTTCTTTTCTCTGTCTGTGTCGATGAAGATCAGACAGGGCAGTTTGAAGTCTTTCCACTTCTTTCTGTAGCTCGGGGTCGTTGTCATCCTCGGCTTGCATCCTCAGCGTTGCAATTTCGTGCTCCAGGGCGATGCGGCTCCTTTCGTGGAGACGTGCTTGTGCGATGGGCTGGGCAAGCGAGGTTTTGACGTGTCTGGCCGGTCTTTGTCGTGGGAGCTTTGGCTTGGTTTGTGCGCCATTAGCTTGTCCACGTCTACGATGCTCTTGGCTCGGGGCTCTGACTCACTGGCGACCGTGGGCAGGAATAGAGGTGTCATGACTCTCATCAATGTCTCCAGGTGGTCCCAGCGGGTTGTGGGACTGTAGGACCGGAACATACTGCCTTTATTGTGGGCGAGAGGAACACAACACACACACAGAGAGACCAGTGCAATTTCGTTCTACGTTTAACGAGCTATAATACGGGCTATGCCGTGTGTGAAATTTTTGGTTAACTGATGCAGACAGTTAAATCATTCGGTGGGACAATTTGGGTAGGTCAGCATGGGCCTGAATAAAGATTTTTTTTTTTTTTTTTCTTCAACGGGGCAGTAGCTTAGGGGTCACCTGTTGATGCTAACGGCTTGGTTGTCAAACTATTATTCGGCGTTCCTTGTTGTCTCAGATAGGTTCTGTCTCTAGGTGAACTGAAAGGAACAGAGCACAACAGAAAAGAGCAATGGCAAGATAGCAAAGTTTGAAGTAACATGCAACCATCCAAGATGGAAAGGTCTGTAATGAAATGGCGTTAATAGTACACAGGAAGTGTTACAGGGGAAGAGGAGGCCTAAGCCTGCGGTTTGTGGCTCGGAGAGGAGAAGGGAGCCAAACACTTCAATGACCGGGGGAATCTCTAGATTCTGTGGCCAATATTAAGTGGATGGATTTAATACCTTTCTAGTTTCCCTGGGGTGAAATGAGGTCATTCGGGTTGGAGTCAGCACCGTGGTTGGTCTCTCTGTCGTCCCCAAACACTTGACAGCAGTGTCCTGGGCCCTTCCGCATGTCTGTACCGATGTGCGCCCTCTCACGCAACTTGACTTTGAACACAACCGGCAGTGCCAAATTGGTGATGTCGTGTTGCGGGCCGCACCAACGGAGAGACACAGGAAAGTCCGGGACTCGCGCTCAGTCAGTGCTGGTGACGCAGGTCAGACGAACCAGCATGCTGGACCCCCAAGCAGAGATGACTGTCAAATCACCACCGCACGCGAGAAATTTCTACCTACAAACACAGAACAGGATGAAGGACAAGTGAACCTCAACGTGAATTAAAGCTCTCTCTATCTAAATCAAATTGAGTGTCTATTTTTTTTGTAGAAAAATCAAAGGCAACGGCTTTACTAGAATTATGGTACAAACAAAAATGGAATTATGACAATGTTAATTATCAGAACAACCTAGCCTCCATTCAGAGAAGAGATTAAGTGCAGCAGGAAGAGCACAGGAGGAAGCAAGCTGTAGTGGCGCGTTTGGGCCACAAAGGGTTTGGGCCACTTCCTCTTAGTGGTCAACCTGGCTGACAGAGAACTTGATTTAAATTGCATTCAAACGGGTTTAAATACAATTCAAATCAAGCGTATGCATAGATGCTGAGTAACTTCTAGAATAGTAAGGCTATCGTTGTCATAACGTATCAAATCAAAATTATTAAAAATAATTTGAAGAAGGAAATATAGAAGTAAAGCCATAAAACCATTCCCAACAGGAAAGGAGACTTAATTCAAATTGATCTTGAAATTTGTTTGTTTCAAACCAAATTTGAATAAGTGTAGGAAATTAAAGGTTGGCATTATATTTGATGATGATCACGACTACGGTGAGGTATCAATGATAATGACCAAAATAAAACCAACTGGGAGAAAGCCACTTCAGAACAGAATCATGTTAGTGAAACTGGAACTTGCACATGCATTGAAAGTTAGAAACACACTTTCAGAAATTCACTGGGAAAATCTGAAATTGTTTAGGAAAGGATGACCTTGTTACCAGTGTCCACACGATGGCGACATTTCGTTCATGCAGGATGAAATCAGGGGGGGCGGAGCGTAATTCGAGAACTGTCAAGCACTTAGGCCTCAAGGCTGCCCTCTAGTGTTTGTCAGCGGAATAACATTCAGTGTGATTAAAATTTGAGTGTGCAGACGCTTTGTTTTCTGTAGTGATCACACTTATCAAAATTAAATCTCAGCGGATTTTTTTTTTTTGTAGAAAACAGGAATTATACGTCTGTCGGTTGGATCCAAATAACATTTATCAAATAGCACTAATGATTTAAAATGTTTTTTTTTTTTTTTTAGGTTTTGGATTTTCTTTTTCGGTGCTATATTTTAACAACAAGTCTTGCAGGAATTTTTTTTTTTTCTCTGCGCTGTGTAGAAGAAAACAGGAATTAGACGTCTGTCGGTTGGATCCAAATAACATTTATCAAATAGCACTTATGATTTAAAATGTTTTTAGGTTTTGGATTTTTTTTTTCTGTGCTACATTTTAACAAACACGTGCGTCTTGCAGGAAATGTTTTTTCCTCTGCGCTGTGTAGAAGAAAACAGGAATTATACGTCTGTCGGTTGGATCCAAATAACATTTATCAAATAGCACTTATGATTTAAAATGTTTTTAGGTTTTGGATTTTTTTTTTTTCGGTGCTATATTTTAACAACACGTCTGGCAGGATTCTTCGCTGCGCTGTGCAAAGAAAACAGGAATTTGTCGTCTGTTTTTCGACTCCCATAACATATATCAAATAGCACTTATGATTAAATATGCTTTAGGTTTTTACACTTGAGTAGCTACGTCAATGTTTAACCAGGAGTTTATCGTTAATCTAACGATTATAATATAAGGCCTTTTTAAGAATAGTGAAAGAGCATCGTTTCACTAACTCTTGTCTTCACCCTGACAGAAGAACATCGTTCGGACAGGGGAGTTTAACATTAAAAATGTCGTCGCTCAAAAGAGGTTTCTTCGTCTTTTGTAGGACAAATTTAATACTATGAAACTGCAGTTTACTTTTTAGTTTTGCTGAACTGAAAGCGGCTTTTTGCCTTCAGTCAGCCGGTGAGTTCGCATTGCGTTCGCTCACTCGAGGCGCACGTACAATATTAAATCACAATATAGACATAGATTGAAACTGAATTTGCTCATAAACAAGTTTAAAGTGTGCCAAGCATATTCTCCACCAATTAATGTAAAGACTCAGAGGCGGATCTAATCCGTGGGGGAATTTGCATATCATAATTAATAATTGGTAATTAATAATTATTCATACATGTTTGGATTAGATCAGTCTTACATGTTAATAAATCTCCCGCTAAGGGATGATGTGTCATTTTACCTGCATGCATGCATGTGTATCCCTGCAATTAACCGCAAGTTGATTGTAATTAATTACACGGACCACGTCTTACAAAACAGGCAAAATTAATTAGCTCAATTGTCAGAATAATATTTGTGGGGATCCACAATATCATCCTACTTTATAGGATTTCAGGAAAAGCAATTCTGTGGCCACTAGAATTGGGTTTTCTGCCCTATAAACCAAATACTCTTTAAAGTATCTTTAATTTGTAAAGCTTGTGGCTTAAGTTAGATCTTTGGCACTTAAGGGACTTGGAAAATGAGCAGAGGCAGTACATCAATCAAATGAATATAATGAATTTAATAAGGCAGAACTACTTATGTATTTACTACGGATATATGTATTTACAAACATAATAAACAACAAAACACGATAAGGCACAGATAAACGAGAAATGCATAGAGACAGAGAGAGAGAGGAAATGTAGAGAGTTGCAGTTATGCAAGAGGGAGTTTAGAAAGACCCGAGGATCTTTCTAAATAGCAAATTCACATAGACAACAGAATTTTGAGACACAACGAGACTTCAACAAATCTTAAAAGCGTGATCAAACACGGATACTTGCACAGGTAATTCTTTGCATGGCTTGTGAAGAAGCGTGTGTGTCTCTCGGTCCGGCGCGTCACATGGTCACGTGCGCGTGTTTTCCCTTCAAAGCGAGCGCGCGCTCGTTTAAAGGTCCCTTGTAGATGGATTTGCTGAAGAGATATGTCACGCGGTGTTCGTTTCACTCGTCGATTGGAATTAAACACGGAGACTTATCTAAGACTGAAATTCACAAACTAAACTAGAAACAAATAAAAGAAAGGCGAAGAGCTCGCCCGGAGGCGAGACGTTACATTATGACACGAGGACAAGAGAAGTAAGAGGACGAGCGGAGGGAAGAAGCCTCATTTATCACCTTGGAGAAATCCAGCCTCTTCCTGTTGGCTTGGCCAATTAGAGGGTTGGAATTTCACAGGCGGGACTTTGGTTTTTATTGCTCTTTGTCTAAGAGAGAGACATTTGAAACCCTAATTTCGTCAGGTGTTTAAGAGCAGAATCTTCACAATTATTATAGTCCTATGTGTCACAAAGTTTTAGCAAGATGTGATATAAATGGCTAAATGTGGAACGAAGATTGGAGCTCAGAGAATCCAAACTTGCCTCACATGGAGTTGGTTACTCATAGTTTGCAAAGTTTGAAACCTTATCCCATTAGAGTTTCCCAACAACATAGATCAAACACATAAAAGACAAATCGTAAGATAAGATTGTATACATTGTTCGTACAAAGAAGTTTCTTTTCGCTTTGGAATCCACTTCCTTTGGGACATTCCGATCAGTCATAAAATGTCTTGTAAGCGGACACCACGCTCTGTCCTGAGTGTGGTCTTCCCTGGTGGGGGAATGTGTGTGTGTGTGTGTTTGGGTTAATTTACATTCAGAGATTTTTGGTCTTTAGCAGTATGTATTTAGTTATTCAGATTCACCTCGCCCAGTCCCTACATCACCATGTCCTCCAGTAAAATATAAAACATAAAAATGACAATAGCCAATTCTGGCTCCATAGCCGTTTACTCAATTATATCAAATGAATTATCAGGATGGCAGCTGTACACTCGCACCATTGCTTGGCGCCAGGAGCGGTAATCAGGAACACCTGGTTGCACAATTGACCTATGGCTAAGCCACGCCCCCATGCGCGATGAGCCAATCACAGTGCGCATAGCTCCCAATACACTCAGACATTCTCTGCTCCCACGTCCATTGAAATGCATTGCAGTTAGTTAGTTTTCATTGGTTTTAAATGTTTTTTCTTGTCATTTTAAGTTTAAAATGGTCAAATGGTGTGCATGGAGTACATGCAACTCCGACACTAGGTATCCCGAGAGGCTGGGCAACGGTGTGTATTTTTTTTTACCCTTTCCCAATTAAGCCACATCTCAACCGAGATAAGTGTCTGCTCTGGATTAAGTTATGTGGTAGACTACAACACCAACTAAACGTGGATAAATTAAACAAGATGTCTACATCTGTTCTAAGGTAAGTCAACAACGTATTTGAACGTTATCTTTAACATCTCTAACATAACGTTAGGCTAACATTAGAAAACGTTAACGTTAGCTTCTAGCTGCGTTGTACCTCATGTCACTTACCTTCATTAACATATCTGTAAATAACCGAGATAACAAATGTTAGCAATGTTGTGCTGAATGATTCATGTAAATACTGTAGAACCAAACTAACGTAGAGGTACTCTTGGTAAAGATGGTAAAAACGCTTGTCCTGGAAACGTATGCAACTTAGACCTGTACAGATTTAATTTGGTCATGAACCATTAATTACATATTTAAGCACAACATTTTAGACAACTTTCTACCAAAACAACTGGGGAACTTTGTGTTCCCTTTCAAGGGAACTCGAGCTGCGTCAAGCTGTGGGAACGCCTCTGCGTGTGTGCGTCATGAAGCACGTATGGAATCAGTCCAATGGAGAGACGGAACGTCATAGGCGGGTGACGTCATCGACCAGGAAACTATAAAGCACCCCCAAAACACAAGCGCGACAGCTTCTATGCCTTCAGTAAGCGCTATATGTGGATCTGTCTCAAGTGTTTTTGTCTGTCACTAGGCAGGAGTTTCACTATTTCAAAAACTATATATATATATATATTATATTGAGAGACAATGGCGAGCGAACAGCAATTTAAGAAGTGTGTTCCTCCCTGCTCGCGCTATTTAACGGGCGGGGATACACACAGCTTATGTGTTGTTTGTTTGGGAGTGCAGCATGCCCAGTCAGCTCTCGAGGGGGCTGATTGTGAGCATTGCGAGCGTTTGCCTCTTAGAACGCTCCGCTCCCGCCGATCACTCTTTGAGGAGAGTGGTTCGGTTCGCGATCCCCGCGGATCGGGTCCCGCTCATGCCGAGGCTGAGCGCCGACGTCATTCGTGGGGATCGCAGATGGATCTAACAGCGGGGCTTGAGACGGGCTTTGCCCTATCTCAGCCCTTACCTGTTAAATCCAGTGCCTCAGTCTCGGGTTCGGAAGCACGCTCTGCGGTTTCTTCCCCCCGAACTGAGGCCCCAGTACTGCAACTATCCAGTTCTGAGGATCTGGATGTTGTTAGTCTGGATGCGGGAGATGTCGATGATTCGCCATCTCGCTCTCCCGAAAGTGAGGAGCTTATGGAGGTGCTCACTCGTGCTGTTTCTAAATTAAGCATCGAGTGGCCAGCTGTTAGGCAGGAGTCTAGAGAAAAATCTAAACTAGATGAGAGATTTTTGCCTTCCCGTTCCCAACCTCCACGCCGGTGCTTGCCCTTTTTTCCTGATTTACACACAGAGGTTTCGAGATCGTGGAAAAAGCCGGTCTCTTATCGTGTTTTTAGCCCTCAAACGTCCACTTATTCGAATATCGTGGGGACTAAATCTCACGGTTATGGGGTGATGCCTAAAGCAGAAGAGGCGCTTGCTAGTCACCTTTCTGCTGAAGCTGCATCTTCTTTTAAAGCACCACTTTTACCCTCTAAACCCCTCAGAAGTACGTCTGCTTTAGTGGGTAAGGCGTATTCGGCGGCCGGTCAAGCCTCGGCGTGCCTGCATACTATGTCCATCTTGCAGGCATACCAGGCTGACCTATTAAACGACGTGAGTGATTCTCAAGAGGTCAGCACTGATGTAGTTCGCGAACTGCGTCAGGCTGCAGATTTATCTCTGCGCGCCACCAAGGAGTCGGCCAAGCTAATGGGCCGTACTATGGCAGCCCTGGTGGCCGCAGAGAGACATCTATGGTTAAATCTCTCTGGCATGAAAGAAAAAGATAAAGCTTTTCTTTTAGACGCTCCTCTCTCTCCTCATGGTCTGTTCGGTGATTCTGTGAATACTGTCATAGATAGATTTCAGGAAGAGAAGAAACAATCAGCAGCGTTTCAGAAATTTATGCCTCTTAAAATTCATTTCCCCGGTACTGCTGGGCGGGAGCAGTCCAGGCCGTCAGTCAGCTCCTCACATAGGGCGCAACAGAAGCAGAGTGTCGCGTCTCGCGCTCCCCCTTCCAAACAGTGGGACCAGACGTGGCACTCTCAGCCGAAGTCTTCTGGCAAAACTGATCTGAGGACAGTTATTATGGCCAAGAAGGCTTCAGCAAAGAAGTCCTGACGCCACTGGCGTCAGGATGCTGAGGGTGGTCCCTGCCGTGGGAGAGAGGTGTTCACCGCATTACACGGTGCCCGCTCTTCTTCGGTGCCCTCAGGGGCCCGTTCTGCCAACCCCGCCTTCATGCCGGGGCACAGACGGTCCCAGCGAGCGCTTTCCCGAGGGACGCTCGCCCCCTCTGAGGAGGGTCTCAGAGCAGTTAAGCCAGTCGTTCCCTGCCGGTGCGCCGTTACAGGGCGCTGCGTTTGCTGCTCAAGTTACACCAGAGGCCAGTCTCGAGAGACTGGTACCCTTAGTAGTATTTCTGGCAGAGTGGAAAAACCTTCCAAAAATATCTCAGTGGGTTCTGCACATAGTAGAAAAAGGTTATGCTATCCAATTCAGGTGTCGTCCACCAAAATTCAGAGGGGTTCTGCCCACAGTGGTGGGCCCCGAGCAGGCTCTGGTAATGGAACCAGAGGTGAAAGCGCTCCTTCAGAAGGAGGCTATAGAACGGGTTCCTCCTCCCAGTTTGGAGTCGGGTTTTTACAGCCGATATTTCATCGTTCCAAAGAAGGATGGGGGGTTGCGTCCAATTTTAGATCTGCGCCTGTTGAATCGCGCGGTAGGGAAGCTAAAATTCAAGATGCTCACTATCAAGCAGATTGTGGCACAAATCAGATCCGAGGACTGGTTTGTCACGATAGATCTGAAGGACGCGTACTTCCATATTTCCATCCTTCCACAGCACAGGAAGTTCCTGAGGTTCGCCTTCGGGGGCGAGGCGTACCAGTACAAGGTTCTTCCATTTGGCCTAGCTTTATCTCCCCGCACTTTCACGAAATGCATGGATGCAGCTCTAGTGCCCCTGAGGCTTCAGGGCATTCGTATCCTCAATTACATCGACGATTGGATTTTAGCTCAGACGGAGCAGATGGCGGTTCGGCATCGAGATGTCGTTCTCGCTCATATAAGAAAGTTGGGGTTAAGGCTGAACGCGAAGAAAAGTGTGCTATCTCCTTCTCAGAAGACCGCTTTTCTGGGCGTCGTTTGGGATTCGGTCTCGATGCGGGCGCGGCTCTCCCCGACCGGCATCGCTTCGATTCTCGCAGCCGTGAAACAAGTAAAGCTAGGCCAGCTACTCACTGTAAAACAGTTTCAGAGACTGTTGGGTCTGATGGCAGCAGCGTCCAACGTTATACCTTGCGGCCTGCTGTACATGAGACCACTGCAGTGGTGGCTCCGGACCAGGGGATTCTCCCTGAGGGGAAATCCCCTCCGCACGATCAAAGTCACGCGGCGCTGCCTTCGTGCTCTGGTCATGTGGAAAGAAACCTGGTTCCTATCCAAGGGGCCTGTGTTGGGGGCTCTTTGTTGTCGCGTAACGCTAACGACGGATGCTTCCCTCACAGGGTGAGGGGCGGTCATGAGTGGTCGTCCAGCCCAAGGTCTGTGGCAGGACCATCATCTATTATGGCATATAAATTGTCTAGAGATGTTGGCGGTGTTCCAAGCTTTGAAACACTTCCTAGCAGACCTCAGAGGTCATCACGTGCTAGTTCAGTCAGACAACATGTCGGTGGTCTCGTATATAAATCATCAGGGGGGCCTGCGGTCGCGTCCACTTTACAAGTTGGCCCGTCAGATCCTCCTGTGGTCCCAGGGGAGATTACAGTCTCTGAGAGCTATGTATCTTCCTGGTTATCTGAATGTGGTAGCAGACTCCCTGTCGAGGCAGGGGCCGAGGCCGGGGGAATGGAGGCTCCACCCCGAGGTGGTGGAGCTCCTTTGGTTGAGTTTCGGTCGCGCCGAGGTGGACCTATTCGCTTCCAAGGAGACAACGCACTGTCATCTGTGGTTCTCCATCAGTCAGCCAGCCCCTCTGGGGTTGGACGCTCTGGTACAGCCGTGGCCGAGGTCACGTCTGTATGCTTTTCCCCCGATTACTCTGCTACCAGGAGTTCTGGAGAGGGTTCGCCGGGACGGGGTCAGCCTACTTCTAGTAGCCCCGTTCTGGCCGGCCCGAGTATGGTTCACGGACCTAATATCTCTTCTGTACGGCTCTCCCTTGGAGATTCCGATCAGGAGGGATCTACTCTCTCAGGAGGGCGGTACGATAATTCACCCCCGCCCAGAGTTGTGGAAACTGTGGGCTTGGCCTCTGAGGGGGCCCAGCTCATAGAAACTGGTCTCTCAACCGAGGTTGTTGAGACCATCCTTCACTCCAGAGCTCCGTCCACGAGGAAGTTATATGCCCTGAAGTGGAAACTTTTCACTTCTTGGTGTGCAGAACACCGGCAGGACCCAGTTAACGGCCCAGTGGGTGCAGTGCTGGAGTTCCTGCAGGAGCGTTTCTCTGCAGGGTTATCCCCCTCCACACTAAAGGTGTATGTGGCGGCACTAGCTGCTTACCATGTCCCTTTCAGTGGAGTTTCTCTTGGGAGACACCCACTTATAACTCGCTTCCTTTGTGGTACTTTGAGGCTGAGGCCTGCAGTTCGCATGAGGGTGCCGACTTGGGATTTGTCCATTGTATTAGAGGGCCTCTCTTTGGCCCCCTTTGAACCTATTGAGGAAGTTTCTGAGAAATTCCTCACATATAAGACTCTCTTTCTGCTTGCAATATCCTCAGTTAAAAGAATCTGAGATTTGCAGGCTCTGTCGGTTGCACCCTCGTGCCTGGAGTTTTCGCCTGGTATGGTTAAGGCTTTTCTATACCCTAGACCAGGTTATGTCCCTAAGGTCCCTACTAATGCTGTTAGACCTACAGTGCTGCAGGCTTTCTATCCTCCTCCTTTCGTGTCATCAGATCAGGAGAAACTTAACCTTCTCTGCCCTGTTAGGGCGTTAGACGCTTATGTCCACAGAGCTGCCCTGTGGAGGAAATCAGAACAGTTATTTGTGTGCTTTGGGCCACCCAGGAAGGGGTGTCCCGCGTCTAAACAGAGAATGAGCAAGTGGGTGGTTGAGGCCATCTCACTTGCTTATGAGTCGGCTGGTCAGCCTTCACCTTTGGCTGTACGAGCCCACTCTACTAGGAGTATGGCTGCCTCTAAGGCATTATTGTCAGGAGTATCGCTGAGTGATGTTTGTGATGCGGCTGGGTGGTCCTCACCGCATACATTTGTTAAGTTCTACGAATTGGACTTGAGTTCCACTCCTGGGGCGCAGGTGCTCTCGTCCTCTGTGCGCTAGTTCCCACATGACGGTCATTTGCTCCTATGGCGACGTGGGTATGGGCGTTCCCACAGCTTGACGCAGCTCGAGTTTCCTTGAAAGGGAACGTCTCGGTTACGTATGTAACCCTAGTTCCCTGATAGGGAACGAGACGCTGTGTCGTTCTGCCATACTCCCAGCATATCCATTAGCGCTTCCTTCAGGCCTATCAGAAGCTGTCGCGCTTGTGTTTTGGGGGTGCTTTCTAGTTTCCTGGTCGATGACGTCACCCGCCTATGACGTTCCGTCTCTCCATTGGACTGATTCCATACGTGCTTCATGACGCACACACGCAGAGGCGTTCCCACAGCTTGACGCAGCGTCTCGTTCCCTATCAGGGAACTAGGGTTACATACGTAACCGAGACGTTTTTTTTTTTAGGAAAACATGTAGCCTTTTCACTCCTCTTCAACATAACTAAATATAGCGCCTGTCACCGAATGTTGACTGTTTGTCCGAGTGAGTGGAGGCGGCGTGGCTTAGCCATTGGTGAATTAGGAAATCCTACGAAGGCTACATGGTGCGTCCTTCGAAGGACGCATGCATCCTTCACATTGGGACACAGCTGATAACTTATCTGATAGCAAAATGATTTTGAGACATATACTTCCTTTAAGTTTCGTTGAGGGAGACCGGTTTAAGAACAGAAAACGCAAAGCGCTGTTATAGAAACTTAGAACACCGTTTGGTTTTCGTATTTGGTGTGAACACACCATTAGAACACCATCAGCTTTGTGTCTCTGAAACATCTGTCAGCGCAGTGCGTTTTCTCATTAGATGTTAGATGTTTTTTTTCCATTCACGCTGCTTTAGCTTAAAAGCTTTTGTCATTTATATTTTTTTGTTTACACATAGGCCTACTGTTTAATGTTTTGAACAATGAAAACTTTAACATATATTGTGAGCTTGTTGTGTATATTGCCTGATCAGAAGCTTGTTCAGAAATGGTGACAAAAATGTTAAAAAAAAAAGTCATTAACTTTTTCGTTAAATGTAATTTAAATAAACTAATATTTCAAATAATACATTTTTTTAGCCTGAATATTCAAATGCAATATTTTTGAAAAATGCCCATCCCTAGTACAGACACAAAGTCTGAGTATGGACCAGTTAGATCAGAAGACGAAATTCGCCTGGAGAGAATAAGGATGTCACAACGATAATGAGCCACTCACTCACAAGATATAAGGTTGAACTAATTGTATTGTTTTGTTTGTGTTGAATTCAAAATTGAACTCGATAACTGGAATGTATATCAGAAAATAAATAAAATACAGGAAAGAAAAATAAAATACATTGTGTAGCCTACTTCCCAAACAAAAATAAAATAAAGAATCAAAGGTAAGTATAATCATTTGTCTTTTAAACAATGTTTATGCAAATCAATAAATTGACCTCTTGTTTGTTCACATTTGATCACATTTGATCACATTTGATCAAGCAACACAGTTAAGCGAACACGAGAGTTAACGAAAACCAGGAATCCAGGAACTCCAATCCGGAAGCAACGATTTCAATGCAGCATGGACTCAACGATCCACAGCAAGCACTCAGGATGGTGAGGAAATAAAATCTGGAAAGATAAAAAAAAAAAAAAAAAAAACAGAAGAAAAAAAAAACTGACCTTGAATTCAAGGTCACAAAAAAAAATCCTTGTAAGTATTCGCTCACCAAATGTGGTCGTAATGAAAAATACATTACTAATAAAATAACTTAAAAAGTTTCTTTCATTTATATTTCACTTAGGCCTATTTCATGAACATTTCACCCAGATTAGTAGGCCTACATGAAATAAAAGTGTAACTCACCAAGACCCAATGACCTTGAACAATCCTTTTTAGGTCTGAAGAACTCTGTTACAACTAGATCTTTTGCTCATCCCTTTAGCAAAAAAAAATATTTTAATTATAGATCTCTGTTTCTTCAATAAACAATACATTGATGTGTCAACGCGCTATGCGTTAACAAGACTGCTTCTCCGCAACTGCGTCACACATTATAAATCAATTTAACAGTCTCTTCCACATCAAACTTCACTTCTCCTCTTGCTACATCGTCTCTGGATACATGTTAAATTCGAATAAATTTTTCTCAAATGGATAAATCAAATACTCAAATTTCTTTGGAGAGGTCTGGGTCACGTTTGCTCTGCCGTTTAGAGAGTGCGCAAACTCCGACCGCGTGCGAAATCCAGAAACCAAAAAAATGCGCTACACAACATCCTTAACTCTCATTGGTCGGTCCTCCCAAACACAAATTTATTTGGCTGATTTAATACACATGAAAATAACTAATACAATGAATATATATATAAATATATAAAAAAAGCATTAACATGAATGAGCAGAATATATGTAGCCTATATAGATATATATATATATATAGGCCTACATATATTCTGCTCATTCATGTTAATGCTTTTTTTTTGTAACTTGGGTTAGGTCTTTAAGCTGCTTGAGTTTCCATGGAAATAGTTTTTTTTTTTTTGTTTTTTTTTGACAACTGAAATGGAAAACAAAAGGAAATATAACAACGAACAAAGTCATACATCTTCTCTTTCACCAAATTCACCATTTGTATAATGACGAAGTGTCAGGACATTGGCATGTAGCACAAAATGTGCGGGATGAATTACACATGTTTATTTGATGTTTATTACTTTAGTTATATGGGTTATTTCAAATCCCTAACTTCAAATATGTGCAACATTAATGGTGAGACTTGCCTTAGGAAACACTATAAATAGAATGTAAAAAAAAAAAATTGATTGGCTTGCAAGTTTCTTAAAAATGAGAATGCCCACTGCTGCCTGTCAGGGTTGTGAAACATCCATGATTGAATTGTGTAAGTATGTAGAGGCATTATTGGTATATCGCCAACTCAGTTGTCCGCCAACTCTTTCTCTCCTGCTACTCACGATCTGTTCATCTGGCTCTTATGCCAGACACCAGCACAAATATACACACACACTGCCTGTAAATACAGTGAGAAATGGCATGCTACACTCATCCAGTCATTATTAATCATATCCCCTAAGAAAGAGTATAGAAGGAACAATAGTAATGGTGAAATATGTCATATGAAAATGTTTGATGTTTCAATATTCTTCTTCCACATCATAATTAAATATGCGGACAACCGTAAGCCAATCTGTAGGTTGATTCCTCCAGAAAGTGTAAACACCGTATCTCTGTGGTGTTGTCAAAACATCCCAACATAGGAACAATGGTTTGGGGTGGGACTATCTGTTTGTTCTACCAATAAAAGACAGGGAGAGTTTTCGCAAACCTGTTTGAAAACAATCATTAGGTGTGTTCACCTTCAGCTCTCTCGGCAGGATTTAACCAGTCCCTTTAAGACAAGTCATTTCACCCGGTGGCCATCTTTGAAACGCCTCTCGGGCATGCAAGTGCAGCTCCTGTCTTTTTGAAAGGGGAAACATAAAATTCTCCAAAACTGTTCGCCAAGCTTATGATTCAATTTTATATTTGAAACTACCAATGAAATCTGATAACAACTGTCTCATACATTTTGTTTCAAGACGCTGGAATCATGACAGATATATTTCAAGCTGGATCAAGCTAATGCGCATGCGCAGTGGAACCACGCGTCTGACTGACTCCGGAGCTTCTAACGGCAGCTGCAGTGACGCGGCGATTGGCTCTTATTACTAATGCGGGACTTATTCCCCATTCATAGAAGGCGTTGCCCTTTTCCCCAAAACAACACGAGTGACACGACTTGTGTAATTCTGTAGTCTTTGATTTAACCGATCAGCAAGATTTGGGGGGAGTTGAAAACAGTCGTCATGTTGGAAACTTTCTTCCCATAGTGACAATGTTTGTGTAATTTATCACAGATGAAGTGGATTAGATGTAATATTTGTGAAATATTTGGCAAATACACAGATGTTTCAGATGTTATGTAGCAACAGAAAAAAAAATCATTTTGCTGCACCATATGAACAAAAATAAAGTGCAAAATAAACCTACAATGTACATATCAATAAAGTGGGGACTAGGCCTATATATTTTATCAGTTGTTGTTTTTTTGGATACATGTCACAATATAATATAAAGATTACATTAATAGTTTTTACTGTTATAAACACAGATTTGTGAGCATTAGCCAGAATAAATAAATAAACAAACATGAAACACATTCAAATAAACATACATTATGTGTGAATATTCCCAAACTCTCTGACAGTGCGATCTGGGTTATTTGATTATCATATTTATAAAAATATATATATAAAACACGTCTGTAATTAAAGTAAAAATGATTGATAAACACGCCTTTCGAATGGAAATAAATAACAGTATACTTTGAGTGTCTTGTTCATTATATTTATTTTCATATGAAAGCAATAGAACTTAAATTACATCCAGTTTATCATCAACACGGCGCATGAGTGTGAATCCCGTGATATCCGCCTTTGATCTTAGGTGTCTGATCAACTACGAGAAGCGAGAACTGTCCGTCTTGCCTGCACTTTTTTCAGTCCTCCTCTCACTGCAGCCGCCTACTCTTGCATACATTTCAAGCGAGGCAAGGCGCATCTCAAACAAGCCTATTGTCATCTGTGAATCTGGCCAATCATGAAACAACTGTGTTGTTGTCACGTTTATGGTGGCTTAAGCCCTATTCGCACGGGATAAGTATTACCTGGTGACCTCTGGTCATTTGTAATAATTGCGGATGTTGTCTGTGATCTTAATCCTGCGCGAATCGGCCATGTCTGTAATTTGTAAAGTAGAAATTCCCCCGCAAATGACTTACCATATTTCGCCGAACTGTGATAATATAAGACCCGTGCGAATCGGCATCTCTGTGATTTGGTGGGGTCGTATAACGATATATTTTTCAAGGTTTTTGTTTCCTGTGCGCTTTTTTATCCATCTGTCACGAAGAATGGAGGCTCGAGTGTTTTGATAGTATTTTGGGTGCTGGGTCATATCGCTATACACCATACAACTATACAATTTGCAGAAAGAGAAAGCTGAAAACCATCAGAAGAGCAAAAACAAAAATAATGATTAAATGGAGATGGATGACATGTATAGCAGCATGCGGAGGAACATTCTTCTGTTTATAATATAGCATACATCTAGACCTATAACAAGAAGACATTTCCAAGCAATAGCCTATTGACATCATTATCCAGGAGATGAGAAATTTGAGTAAAATCACAGGCTTCGCTTATCCCGTGCGAATGCGCCACATGAAATTCAGATGTGGTTGGGTAATTTCTAAATCACACGAGGTTCCCAGATAATACTAATCCTGTGCGAATAGGGCTTTAAAAAGTGCATGACGAAGGAGATGCAATAATCCAATTTATCCAATAGCAATACAACCACGTTAACACAAACAATAACCGACAAAGGACTGAACAGAGAAGGTAAATGAGTAGTAATGAATAGAGGACACTAAACAGGAACAGCTGGATGAAGATTAACTAATCAGAAAACATAGGAACTAAGGAGAACTCATACATGCAGGACAGGAATAAGTAAACAGAACATAACTGTTGTCATCAGCACCTCATGAAATAAAACACACCTATTATATTTACAATTCTGTTTGGAGACATTATTAGCAAAGAAATTACTTTTTTCATCTTTAACTCTTTCCCTGCCAGTGTTCTTTCAAAAAAGTTACCAGCCACCCCCAGCATTTTTTGTTTTGATTTTTCACAAAAGTTTCATGGCCCCCAGAATATTGTGTTGTAGCTATGAATAGCTAAACTTGCAATATGTCAAAAGAAAGAACAGTGTTTCTGCTTTTAAACAAGCAAAACATTTTATTCTAGCTTCAAGTATTATTTTGCAATCAGCACTTGAATATGGGTAAGTTTCATTAAAAAAGCAACATTTTGAGCAAAAAGCTGAGAAAATCATGTTTTTGTCAAAGACTAGCTCCAGATCAGATTCAGAACAATGATCAAAACATTGATGGCAGTTTTGATTTATGCTGTTTAATTTTGATGATCCTGTTATTTTACATATGCATATGATTGCAAATTAGATCGCTTGATTCTGCGTCTTCTTCGCCTGTGTTTTGATCAGGAGATTCAGCACTCTTTCAGAAGATGCGTAATAGCGCCCCCTAGCATATAACAGTGATAACATGGAAACACAGACAATTCTTTTTGGCGGGGAAAGAGTTCAGAGACAAAATTTTAATAACAAAACAAATCTCAAATTCAATGCTTTTGAAATACCTTTTAACTGTCAGCATGTCAGTCTTGACCATGTTACTTTTGCCATCAGCACTTTTATGTCTATAAATCTACTGTATATATTTTTCAATTAGCGTTCAGGCATGTTGGCGTGGAGGGTGGTGTTGTCTGTCAGCGGTATGACTGCCACTCTTTGGCCTCTTGCCTGGACGTGTTCACACACCCCAGTGCTGTTGAGGTGGGCAATGAGGGAAGATTTATCGATGCCGTCCTTATGTATGCTGACCCACGCAGAGCAGGAACAGAAGCAAAAGCAGCAGGGTTGGAGCCCACTGTGAAGCCATTTTCCAGCAATTAAACTGCACTGGTAATTCATGCCCATTGGCTGAAAAAGAGACAAGTTGCAGGGTATATGCAAAGGTGACATTAAGATTCTATTGAACTAATTTACTGAAATAAATCAAGAGAAAAAGTCTGAAATCATCAGATTCATATCATACACCCTAAGTATGAGCAATAGTACAGATACTTGCCTTAGCAAACACCACTAATAATAACACATTTCTCAGTGGCCCAAATTGTGAGGACTTCTATTTTATAATAGACTCGCTGAAAGTAAAAGACCAGCAGGATATAAACTCATTAAGGGCTGCCATGCGTTGACAATTCATTAGACCATTGAGAACATTTCTTTCTTTCAACCCCTCTTGGTGAGTTCATGCATTTTTTTCAGGATCAATAATAGTTGACTAAACAGATCATTAATACAGACACAAGGTTCCTCCACATTTAGCTTGAACACAGATGTGAGGGTTTTTTGTTCCTTAAAAAAAGGCAATATTCTGCTTTATTTCACGTTAGGTATGTAAATCTAGTCAGGGATTCATTATTTGGAAAAACAATGGGGATGCCATTTTTAGGGATGCCAAATACATATGACAGAGAGCATGAATCTTGCTTCACAACATTTTATGCGTTTCAGGCAATCCAGTTTTTCAAACATGAAATATATTTTTATGAACTGCTCAGAGTGACAGACTGTAAAGCAACAAGCAAATTGTAGTAATAAAAATGTTATTAAGTTCGGAAGCCCATTAAATCAAATAGCAATAACAATTATTTTACCCATGAAATGCTTTGTCAACAAGAAAGACCTGAAAGTCACAAGACCTGTGGTTCCCTTTCGTTGTCACTCCGAGTTACGTCGGATGACGACGAAATGGGGTTTCGCTTAGAAAGCCTATCAACTTCGAGTATTACAAAACGAGCCAATGGCAAAGAAATGCCATGGGTCTGCGGAATTTGCATGACGTAACTCCACCCCACCTCGTGGGTATAAAAGGAGGAAGTCCGCAACAGCAGTTTATGTTTTCGCTTCGGAGCCAAGTGTATTCTTCTCTCCACAAGCCAACTCTGAATTATCAGCTTCACGAACGAGTGCCTCGAGTGTTGGTGTGACGGCGATCTCCGGCGAGTGCGTGCTTCCTGCTTATCTCTGCAGTGGTTCATCAGAGAGCGCGTGCTTCCCCGGGCGCTTCAACACGTGAGTTCTCTCTCTAAAAGAGCGCACGCGGCACGTCTTTTTAAAGACGGCTCGCCCGTGCATTTAAAAAAAAAAAAAAAAAAATGAATGGTTGCGGCAGCTTGGTATCGGACTCTGATGGGCACGAGCGTTGTCTGGTATGTTTGGGCTTGATCATACTAGAGCAGCGCTCGTGGATGACTCATGTTCTCTCTGTGGGAACATGATCATCGCGTCATATAGGTCGAGACTCTGTGAACTCGCAAGAGTTAGAGTCCCCTCATCCACCCCCCGATCTTCAGCTGGTGGCCAGGGTGACCTGAGGGTGTTGGTCTGGAACAAGGCGCCGACTCCGTGTCCGTGACCCCAGCCTCCCCTCAACGGCGGTGCCCGCTAGTGAATAGGTGATTCCCACGAGTCTACCCTCTGGTGGCCCGTGTGTTTCATTTAAAGCTACAGAGGATGATACTATGTTTGTAGCAGCTTCACAAGGTGGGTTTGATTCTCTGCGAAGTGACGACTCGTCACAGCTGCCACCCTCTGGTGTGCATACGGCTGTGCCTGAGTCTGATCCAGAGATGACGGCCATGCTTTCCTGGGACGATTGGTTTTTGGGTAAGGCCGCCGACCCTCGTCCACGGCAAACCCCAATACCTTCCCTCCCGGACGTGCATGATGAGATCTCGAAGTCCCAGAAGACCCCCTGGTTTTCTCGGGACCGCTCGCTGATCTCATCCGCCTTTCCCCCCTCGATGGGGCCGCTGTCACGGGTACACTGGGGTTCCCCCGGCTGAACGCTCTGTTGCGATGCTATGTGTCCTCAGAGTGCTTCTTCTCGGCGCAATCCTAAGCACCCGCCCGTGGTCTATGGTTTTCGTCTACATTTGTGGCGAGATCCTATAGCACCACGGGACTGGCAGCCGCCTCTCTGCAGGCCATGGCCATTCTGCTGGTCCTCGACCCAGATGCTCATGGACTTGCACGAGGGCGGGACTGACCCAGGGCTCTTCACTGAGTCGCGCGCCGCCACTGACCTTGCTCTCCGAGCGACGAAAGTGGCCGTACGCTCCCTGGGTCAGGTGATGCCTACCATTCTGTGGCTGAACCTGTCTGATGTGCTGAATGTCGCGCGGCCCCGTCTGTCCGACGTTCCCATATCCCAGGTCGGCCTCTTCGGCGGTGCGGTTGAGAACTTCGCCCAACAGCTCTCAACCGCCCATGTGCAGACTGACGTGATTCTGTCCCGATGGCCCGCCGTCCGCTCAGATCCCTCGGTCTGCCCACTGCCGAAGGCGCCCCCCCCCGCGGCTCCCACCCCGCCCGTTTAAAGAGACGGGCCGGCTCTGGAAGCCGCGGGCGGACGCCACAGCCCTCTCCAGCCCCGCCCCCCGCTACGTGCCGGGTTAAGCGGCGCTCCTGAGATGGGCTCCACAGAGATGGGACTCAGTTCTTCCAGGAGTTGGTAGCAGGACCACTCCTTTCCCCGGTGGAGGGCCGGGGAAAAATCCTTATTCTCCTAAGAACTGACTCTCCCGTCTCTGGGAAGACAGAGTTCTCGGACGACACAGAGCGCCGCCCACAAGCCGTGCTCTCCTCGTCCCCCTCTGTCCCAGAGGTGCTTGACACGGCGTGCCGTCCACGGACCGCTTCGCCTCTGTCCCCCTCTGTCGCCAGACCCCTGCCAGAGCAGGCCCCCGCGGGACGACCAGCATGGTCCTCCCCTGGCCCCTTCTGTCAGGGCGCGGTTGCTAACTGTGCCCCCACACCGGGCCGCTAAGCCGTCCACGTCTGGGCCAGTTACTCCGCTTCGCTGCCCCTCCGGGGGGACGCCTGTCGTCCGCTTGATCCCTCTGGTTCAGTTCTTGGGAGCCTGGTTAGAGCTTCCCCGTCTGTCCCGCTGGATCGCGCGCACCATCAGGCTCGGCTTGCGATTCAGTTCGCACGGTCTCCTCCCCGCTTCAGGGGAGTCCGCTCCACTTTGGTCGGTGGCAATGCCCCTATCATGAGAGCAGAGATTGCCACCCTGCTGGCGAAGGGTGCAATCGAGACTGTCCCTCCAGCCGAGATGAGGTCCGGGTTCTACAGCCCCTACTTCATTGTCCCCAAGAAAATCGGTGGGTTACGGCCAATCCTGGACTTGCGCGTGCTGAACCGCTCCCTTCACAGGCTGCCGTTCAAGATGCTCTCCGCCAAACGCGTTCTCGAATGCGTGCGGCCCCAGGATTGGTTTGCAGCGATCGACCTGAAGGACGCCTACTTTCATGTCTCCATTCTTCCTCGACACAGACCGTTCCTACGGTTTGCTTTCGAGGGGCAGGCATACCAGTACGCGGTTCTCCCTTTCGGGCTAGCCCTGTCTCCTCGCACCTTCACGAAGGTCGTCGAGGCTGCCCTTGTTCCCCTTCGGGAACACGGGGTTCGCATCCTGAGTTATATCGACGACTGGCTGATCCTAGCCCACTCTCGAGATCAGGTTTGCGAACACAGGGACCTAGTGCTCCGGCACCTAGCTCGTCTGGGCCTTCGGGTCAACTGGGAGAAGAGCAAACTTTGCCCCGTGCAGAGGATCTCTTTTCTCGGTATGGACATCGACTCGGTCGCCATGTCCGCGCAGCTTACGAGCGAGCGCGCGCAGTCACTGCTGACTTGCCTGAGACATCTCAGGAGCAAGAATGCGGTTCCACTGAAACATTTTCAGAGGCTCCTGGGGCATATGGCATCTGCAGCCGCGGTCACGCCGCTCGGATTGCTTCATATGAGACCGCTTCAGCTTTGGCTTCGCGACCGAGTCCCGAGGTGGGCATGGCATCAAGGCACGCTCCGGGTACCAGTTACTCCGACCTGCCGTCAGTTCCTCACCCCGTGGTCGAACCTCAGTTTTCTCAGGGCGGGTGTCCCCCTGGAACGAGCTTCCCGGCATGTTGTGGTCTCCACGGATGCCTCCACCACGGGCTGGGGCGCCATGTGCAATGGACATGCTGCTGCGGGCTCCTGGACAGGACCCCAGCGGCTATGGCATGTCAATTGCCTCGAGTTGTTGGCAGTACAACTTGCCCTGCACCGCTTCCGGGCGTTGCTCAGGGGTCAACACGTACTAGTCCGCTCAGACAATACCGCTACTGTAGCGTACATCAACCATCAAGGTGGTCTACGCTCCCGCCGTATGTCACAACTCGCCCGCCACCTCCTTCTATGGAGTCAGAAGCATCTGAGGTCGCTTCGAGCCATTTTCATTCCCGGAGCCCTGAACTGTGCAGCCGACGAGCTCTCACGGCTTCAGCCCCTCCCTGGAGAATGGCGACTCCATCCCCAGTCGGTTCAGCTGATTTGGGACCAGTTCGGGGACGCACAGATAGATCTGTTTGCCTCTCACGACTCGACCCATTGCGCCCTGTATTTTTCCCTGACCGAGGGCACGCTCGGCACGGATGCACTGGCGCACAGCTGGCCGCCGGGCCGCAAATATGCGTTTCCCCCAGTGAGCCTTCTTGCGCAGACCTTGCGCAAGGTCAGGGAGGACGAGGAGCAGGTCATTTTGGTCGCGCTGTATTGGCCCGGCCGGACCTGGTTCCCCGAACTTGCACTCCTCGCGACAGCACCTCCCTGGCCCATTCCTCTGAGGAAGGACCTTCTTTCTCAGGGACGGGGCACCGTGTGGCACCCTCGCCCCGATCTCTGGAGCCTCCACGTGTGGCTCCTGGACGGCTCGAGGTAGGTTTGAGTACCCTTCCACCAGCGGTGGCGGCTACCATCACTTCCGCTAGAGCGTCGTCCACGAGACACGTCTACGCGTTGAAGTGGAACCTCTTCGTCGACTGGTGCTCTTCTCACCGAGAAGACCCCCGGAGATGCTCGATCAGCGTTGTGCTTTCCTTCCTTCAGCAAGGGTTGGAGCGAAGGCTGTCTCCCTCCACCCTTAAGGTCTATGTTGCCGCCATTGCCGCACACCATGACCTAGTCGAAGGTAAGTCGGTAGGGAAGCACGACCTGGTCATCAGGTTCCTGAGAGGAGCGAGGAGACTAAATCCTCCTCGTCCTCCTCTCGTTCCCTCTTGGGACCTCTCAGTGGTTCTAACTGCCCTGAAGAGTGCTCCCTTTGAGCCCCTGCAATCAGTTGAGCTTAAGTTCCTGTCAATGAAGACAGCGCTCCTGGTTGCACTGGCCTCCATCAAGAGGGTAGGGGACCTGCACGCATTCTCCGTCGACGAAGCGTGCCTGGAATTCGGTCCGGCTTTCTCTCACGTGATCCTGAGACCCCGGCCCGGATATGTGCCCAAGGTTCCTACCACTCCCTTTCGGGACCAGGTGGTGAACCTGCAAGCGCTGCCCCCGGAGGAGGCAGACCCAGCCTTGGCACTGCTCTGTCCAGTACGCGCTCTTCGCGCCTATGTAGACAGGACGCGGTGTTTCAGGACCTCAGACCAGCTCTTTGTCTGTTATGGTGGGAAGCTGAAGGGAAAGGCTCTCTCCAAGCAAAGGTTGTCTCACTGGATAGTGGACGCCATTGCCTTGGGTTACCAGCAGCAAGGTCGACCGTGCCCCCTTGGTGTGACGGCCCACTCCACCCGGAGTGTGGCATCCTCTTGGGCTCTAGCGCATGGCGCCTCGCTAACAGACATCTGCAGAGCTGCAGGCTGGGCGACACCTAACACATTCACCAGATTCTATAATCTCCGAGTGGAGCCAGTGTCCTCTCATGTACTCGCTTCAACTAGCTAGTACCGGACCCGCTCAGGTGTCTTCGCTTGCTCGCCATTCCACTCCACGGACTGGATACGTGTGATATTCTCCTCAGGTGAGCTTCCCGAAAGCCCTGAGTTCCTCCAGCACTCCTGACGTCGGCGCCAGTGTCTATTGCCTGCGCGTCGGCTAGGTGCCTCCCGTGTGCATGGTCCCTCCCCTGAGCGACCCCCACATGTGTATTTCCACTGTAAGCCTCTCTGAGCATGTGTCTTTCCCTTGGCAAGCCACCTTGCCACCCCTGGGGTTGAAATATTCCACCTGCGGCTGGACACCCCAGTGTTCTCCATATGTTTCCTTCGGGTCATATGTGTATTCTCTAAGTCCCCCCCCTCTGGGTTGGCATTAATTGCATACTTCCCCTAGCTTGGGATATGCTTCCCAGTGTACCTTGGTATTCCTGTGTTAAATGGAGTCCTTCGTCCAGTCTATGACAGGGATCTCGATTTACGCAGGGCACTGGAAGACAGCTGAGAAGGTGGCGTGATTAGACTGGTAACCCCATTTCGTCGTCATCCGACGTAACTCGGAGTGACAACGAAAGGGAACGTCTCGGTTACGTATGTAACCCTCGTTCCCTGAGTAGGGAACGGAGACGTTACGTCTGCCTGCCACTTTCCGCTGTACCGCGGGGATCGCCTGAGCTCAGTCTTGGCTCCTCAGCGAAGAAACATAAACTGCTGTTGCGGACTTCCTCCTTTTATACCCACGAGGTGGGGTGGAGTTACGTCATGCAAATTCCGCAGACCCATGGCATTTCTTTGCCATTGGCTCGTTTTGTAATACTCGAAGTTGATAGGCTTTCTAAGCGAAACCCCATTTCGTCGTCATCCGACGTAACGTCTCCGTTCCCTACTCAGGGAACGAGGGTTACATACGTAACCGAGACGTTCAGTATACTAATAGCACCATACATGTGTTGTATTTGCTAAAAACTGTGTTAAACGTATGGTTTTACAGTGCTATAATCACAATATATTGCACAATAATCAAATCATGTGTGTGGTAACTGGGTGTGAGCTAATAATATACGCGAGATGCCTTCATAATCGACAGTTTCTTCATGACCATCTGTTGCCTGAAAGTCATTTGCACCTGCTATAGTAAAAGTCAGAATCGAACAAGCGATGGAGCGCTGTGGCTCTTTCTAATCTAATTATTCCCAGCGACTGTCTTAGCCTCTGATGTACGGACAGGCTGAATACACAGAACAGATGGGTTCATATAACTAAGGTTGACTTAGTTTATGAAGACCCCTGTTAGGCTGGAGAGAGCTGGATGAAATCAAGGATAGATTAAGCTTGAACTTCCAGAGTCTAGTGTCAGTTTGCAATAGAAGAGTGATAGTCTTTATTAGACTCGCTAAAGAGCCTGGTGTATTCTTACGGACACAAACCTTGATCCTAAATTTAACACAAGAGCTTTCATTGCCATGTGAAGAGATATCCAAACCTGCATAGAAGAGCAAAGACATACAGAACTGCAAGTTTAAATATAATTCCAGTATTTAAATATTATTTATACATATTTGCACTAGAGTTTTTTCATTGGCTCAAAATCACAGGATTTCTGAAACACAGCTGAAGAACTCAAGAATTGTATTGTACTTGTCTCTGTGGAAAACAAAATATGTAATTCCAATTACAAAATGGAGAGTTCTGGTCATGGCATTGAATGGTCAATACAGTCACGCTACATAATAACAACTATGATGAGAACGTCTCGGTTACGTATATAACCCTTGTTCCCTGATGGAGGGAACAGAGACGTTACATCAGAATGGAACTGACGAATTTGGAACTCACCTGAGAACCCAATAAACTTCAAGTGTAAACTAAACGAGCCAATGCATGTTGGCGTGCGAGATTTGCATCACGCTCTTCCCTCCGCAGTGCAGGTATAAATAAGATCAATGGTGGTACAGCAAATGTGGCGGCGGGAAGTAACGTCTCCATTCCCTCCTTCAGGGAACGAGGGTTACATATGTAACCGAAACGTTCCATTTCAGTAAGTCACGTTCGACGTTATTTCAAAACGGAACTGACGAATTGGGATCCCGACCAAAGTGCCACTATTGCTGCCCCTTCCAGTGATCTGCATAAGCCACCTGATCCCTTAACACCTACTTGGGCGGAAGATGGGACAGAGCTTTACGCAGAGAAATGTAATAACTGCTGTTCGTTCTGACCCACTCAGTGAGACTATTGGATAACACTGGGAAAGCATGCCTTTTCCAAAAAGAAAGAAACGCTACAGAGACCAGACCATAGCCGTAGGGAGGTGTCATGTGAAAGTTACACATATGAACCGGCCATTAGGGCAGTGCTACATATGGAAGGTCTCTGGGAGTCAATACCGGCAGAGACGGCAGAGCAGACTCTGCCAAGGGAAAGACACGGGCTCGCCGTCAGGGGAGCCGTACCGTGGAAAAAAAAAGATATGGAATACCCGTAGGGATCATAACATATGGGCACCTAGCCTAGCACAGGGATAAACCACTGGCGTTCTTACATATGTTAGGCCTGGCGTTAGACGTCTCTGCAGGGGCCTTGAGGAACTAGCTAGGGAACTTACCTGAGGAGCGAGATAGGTGCACGTATCCGGTCTTAAGGAGGGGAATGGCGCGGCAAGCGAGACACGGGTCCTAGGTGTTTACTGTCTACTTGAGGCGAGTACACGGGTACCACGAATGGGATAGGGACGGAATTTTTATCAATACAGGGTTGTGTACAGAGACTGCTGACACATATTTATGTTCATAGGTCCCCTTTAAATAAGATTAATAAATGCTGTATAGACGTATTGTTCATCGTTAGTTCATGTTAAATAATATGCTTCATTAATGTTAACAAATTAAAACTTTTTGTAAAGTCTTACCAAAACTACTGATATGTCTAGTAAAAATGAGGTCACACTTTAACTATTATGTACTTACATAAAAATAATAATAATATTTGTTAGATAAAATGCACTTATTGTGTTGATGTTGTATTGCAGACACGTTTTCTGCTATTGTGGTGGATAAGGGTAAGTTTAGGACAGGTTTGCTGGTATCGTTCGGTTTAAGGGTGGGTTGAGTGGGTTCATTACAAATGTAGTTACATCCAGGTATTTTTTAAATATAAAAAAATGTCAAAACATGTATGTACACAATAAGTGCATTGTAAAATGATTAATTAAAATGTTAGTGCATAGTAGTTAAAAACACAATATACCGTGGGACCAAAAATGGTAATAAAAGCCAGCTTGGCTTTCTAGATCCATTATGAGGAGGTCTGTCTTAATCTTTTATTAATAAATGCTGAAAATTGTGTCTTTTGATGGTCTCCTCTTCAACATAACTGGCACATACACAGTTTTCCTTTTATCTATTAATAACAGCGAGCACGGGATGCCACTCAACAGAGTTTACTTCATTACATAGTTCCATGTTCTTTTTTTGAAAGATTCCCAATGCACATGTACTGCAGTGAGTCCTTACTCCGTACTTAAGCGACCTGTATAGAGAGTTTTCCAAAGTGTTTCATAAATATGTGGTGGTAATGAATATTTCAGATTTCTTCTTTTATTTATCAAATTGTGGCCACAGGACATTACCGATGTTTTATACATTCAACACTTCGATAAGGAATGTTCAAGTCCCTTCATGTTTCGCTGTGTTGACTTAAAAGATAATAAAGCCTATCTGGAATACTGAAGTCTGTTTCAGCATTGCTCTTTCTGGGATGATTGTTGTCTCAGGGTGAGGTACAAGTAGCAGTGAGCGATCTGCACAGTGCTGATAAACACATGCAGTGAGCGCAGTGCACGATCAAAACATGCCCGATCTTATTTTCTCACAACAGTCAGTTTTGTCCCAGTTCCTTCATACATGTCTCTGTGTTTAGCTGCCACAATGTAGATACAGTGACTCCCTTAAGCTTAAAATCTCCCTTAAAATCTATGAATGACATTGCGTTAGATAACAAAATATCACTTTTGTAGAACATGTTCATACAGTTACAGTTAATGTGAACCTGAGGAGAACTTACGTCATATCCGCTAAGGCCTAGGACACACTAGACGATTTTCAAATCTTAACTGATTTTAAAACCGTGGGAGACCACAGACATAAGGACGACTTCAACTGATTTTTAACATTATAATCCTCCGAAAACACACACTAGACGATTCGGCCAGACCGCACACACCTGCCGATTGTGGTTTCACAGTGGCAATTCCACAGAGACGAGATCTCACAGAAACTTGCGTGATCAATCGTGACTTCAGAAGAAAAATAAATATGAAGGGCCATCGACTTTTGTCAGCTGGCTCGCCTGCCACACGTTCTGTTTTGCAGCGAATAACAAAAAAGGAGGAAAATAATATGGGTGAAATTTTGGCTGAGAGACGATATGTGAACTATGTGAAATTTTTGTGACATGTTTGTGATTGCCATGTTTCAGCTATAAAAGAATGCAACAATTGATTGGTGAAGCTTGCTCGCTCTCATTGGCTTTTGCGGGTATCCCATCGGAGGTAGCCAAGTCGTAACCCAGAGAGCAACATAGAGTGAGCCCAGATGGTGGGCTCCACCAGACCACATCTGGTACATGTGAATACCACGCGTACCAGATGTGGGCCGGATCAGAGTGACACTGTTGCTGTCTGGAAAATATCAAACATGTGTGGGATTTGGGATTGGGGAGGCTCCAACTCATTCGTTAGCAGTAAAATAAACATAATGACACCACACAATTGAGGATTTTGTGGACTAAACGTCAGTTGCGAACAGACCCGTCGCCAGACCTCAGTCTTAAGGGGGGCATATGAAATGCATGGGAGGGCACAATTATTATTAGCCTACAGTACGTATATTTATAATAATCGTATACTCTATTTGTGCAGCACGTAATCATCACGTTAAACATAACCAACAGCAGTATGACCAGGTAGCTTATAGCCTACACCACATTACATAGAAGCAATCTTATGAATATCCATAAAACACTTGACTATACAACATATTAGATGTAACACCAGACAAGCGACAAGCCACACTAGGGTGACCACCATCAAACAAACCAAATGTGGGACGATTACTAAGTTTGTGTGGGACAATGTGGGAACTGTTACCAACACTAAAACATAACCTGAAACTTATAATGTCTATTTAACTTAATAAAAACATTTGTATTCTGCATTTCAGCTGATAAAAATACTTTGTTATCTAGTCCCTTCCAGACAACACAGTTACATCACAATGTAACATAACATGTCTTTATTTTACATGACATTTAAATTCAACTTCACTGAGCCCAAATGCAGCAGGCATCATGCAGATTACTATTTTTTAAACAGTTCTGACCAAGTCTAACTAAAATCCAACAAAATAAATAATTAACAAATAAAATATAAAAAAAATAAAAATTTAATTGACAGTCTTATATATTAAGAATATATTACACCAAAAACTTTCATATTTTTAGAAAGGATGAAAATTAAAACAACCACAGCAGGCAACAAGTTGATAAATTCTGGTAGATTCAAATTTTAATTTACCGAATTATTCATTTGTTTTCTGACAGGGAACACATGGAACAAATCACAGCTCCACATTTTGATTGACAGCGTCACTGTCACGGTGTGGGTTCTGTCATGTTTCCTGTCTGTTACCCTGTCTTTTTCCATGTTTAATGTCTATTAGTCTTCCCAGGTGTCTCCGGATTAGCCACGCCCCCTTGTTATCTTGTTTAGCTTGTTTGCCTTGTATTTAAGCCCTGTGTCTTTGTGAGTTCTTGATATTGTTATGTTGCATGTCGATTGTCCTGTTCACGAGTTCTGTTCCGGAGTCTTAGTCCTAGTCTATGTCAAAGTTCTAGTTTATTTAATAAAAACACTGCTGCACTTGGATCCTGCTTCCTGCTCTGCATCGTCACAGTCACACCCTACTAGTGACCGTGTTTACTTATTTCTTTTCCACCATTGGATAGGATTTTAAAAACGGCTGTTGTATTTGTACTTCTGACGAAGCGCTGTTGAATATAGGTGAAAAACTATGCTGCAAAAATAAAAAATAAAATGCTTTCTTAAAACGTTTTCTTAATATAATCATTAAAAACAAACAGACTGATGAAAATGCGGGACATTTTCTCAATATGCGACGTGGGGGACAAGGGGTGAAAATGCTGTGCGGTGCAATGCAAAGCGTGACGGGTGGTTACCCTAGGCCACATATATACATAAACATGATGCTTATTGTTCCTCTCAGTTCACCTGTATTAAATCAAATATCTTGTGCTTTTATTATTAAAATTAATTTGTTGCTTTGCCCATTTTTGATATGCACAATACCTCCTGCCATTTAAAGGCCGTTCAGTAAAGCGTTGCTATTCTGATGCTTTTGATTTTGATTGGCTCTCTTGGTTGAATTTGCAGTGCACCACGTCTGCCAATTACATCAAACCATATTACCGCTGAAAGCTTTAGGCAACAACCTGTCTGAGATTTGCCACCATGGCGAGTGATAAAAATGTGTTCCAGTGCGGAAATTAAAAAATCATTTCATCCAGAAATCTGTATTTAACCTCAAAACAATTTCAAGGTAAAAAGAGGTGCTAAAGTCTGATGTTGTGGTGGCTGTGGGGCTCCCAGGCTGATCAGACTATCAGAGTACATCATAACAGAAAGGCTGCAGTTTTTAGAACTTTGAAAGACTTAGTAAAAAAACACTTCACTACACTTAATCTTTGGTTATTTTTTTAATCATTATTTGTCTAATCTAAGGATCATTTTTACGATGTCAACATTCTGATTACCTCGATTGATTCTGGTTTAAGATGGGTTCAGACTACAGGAGTATTAAAATCCTAACCGATAATGAAATCTGGTTGCATCAGACTCACAAGGAGAGTCTTTACAGAGTGTCTTCTCTCAAATCTCGAACATGCACACACTACAAGATTTAAAAATAGTGGCGCATCACACATAAGATTCTGAACGTGATTTCACCAAGTACAACATGTTCCTAGATCTTTGTTGATCCTGGAACAACATTCCAATCACCCAATCAGATTTGATGGACAAGTTTATGGTTTGTCAAGTTTAGGCTTACAACCAGGGCTAGGTGCTTCTACATCAGTGTTATTCACAGTTAATCATTTCATTTCTGAATTTATGGGATTGATGTGGTTGGGTTTATGGGTAGGGATAATTGCGTTTGTGATAACTAAATTTCTGGACAGGAATGTTGTTCCAGAATCAACAAAATATGTTGATCCAGGAACATGTCTTGGCAAAATCACAGTGTCCGGGCTGGGCTGGACAGCGTAACCGACCAAAGTCCTGGACAAGATTTTTTTCTCAAATTGTCTGAAGGGGTAAATCGGTAATAAATCAGCCTTAAACTCATGTAGTTTGAGCCTGCTTTATGAAACAAATTATTCTGTAACAAATTACTTAATTTTCTCTCTACATCTCTCTACATCCATTTAGAATATATTTGCAAAAATCTAATGAAACTTTAAAAACTTAATTTAAATTAAGATACATAAGACACAGATATCTTATAGGGCTTAAAAAGGTTATTCTTTATTTAACTTACTTTCTTGTTATATTTGCTGCTTTACCTCCGAATTGCTTTTCCTCAAAGGACCAACTTGTCTATAATAGTTCAGTGAAGGGCAGTGGAGCATGCCTTCTCTCCCGGAGGTGCATTGTCTATTAATAGGTTTATGGGACATCAAGCACCCTTCCCCCTATTTCCACCAACTCTAGTTCACGTGCCTCAGTGCAGCAGCGCTCTGTGGAATACTGGAAACACTTACAAAGCATCTCCTGCAGTATCTTGTGTCTCTGTGTGCCACTTTCACATCTGCACGTCGCCTGAGGGGTTCTTTCCCCAAAGAAACAGGAATAAAAGGTTTTGTGTCAGTGACAGCTAAAGGAAGCTGCCTTTGAAATGATTATTTAAGGTTATGATTGACAGACTGGGATGTTACAGTGTTTTCAGGAATTGTTAGATCGCTGCAGAGACAATAGCGAAATCAAACTCACAGAGGGTTAGAATCATAGATCTCACTCAAATATAAAACATAAGTCTATAATACTAATGGCATGCAGGGGCGATTCACGCCCCTACATGTAGTCGCGCCACTTTTGCTTGTGATATTTTGGCACAAAATGTGCATCTCATTCACAAACCACATACAAATTTAGGGATTTACTGAAATGAAACATCTCTTTGCTTTGCTACAAACTAATTTTGATTTAAAAAAGCGATATGTTTGCTTTCATTTTCTGTTGATCATGGCAGCAGTTATTCATCAAATGATGGAGAAGGCCATTACAACTGGGTTGAACACTATTCAGGTGTCTGGACTGCAGTGTTGGAGAGATGCTGTTCAGTTCCTGCAAAATATGCCTCATGTGCAGCATCCTTCAATGGGAATTGAGCCATGCAAATTGTGTCGCTGAACAGTGTGATAGACAGCCGATAGTGCTTCTCCATTCCTGGATTTCAAAACTGTGTCCTTATTGTTCTTGATATTATGCATTTTATAATTATTTATGTGGAGTTTTACGGTTTTATTTCATGGTATTAGAAGAATGGGCATAACCTTTAGGGAAGTGCACACCGTGGGACGAGGAGACATCAGTTTTGTGGAAATTACAATATTTCTTGTTTTTCCCATTCCTCTTTATTGTGTATATATAGATTGTTTGTAAACTCTTGGGTTACACTTTATTTCGAAAGTTCACATTAGACATTTATCTAACTATAAGTAACTTTGCATCTATATGTCAACTAACTCTCATTAATTTGCAACTACGTGTCAACTAACTCTTAGTATTAGGTCAGTGTTTGTAGACCATTAGGTTAGGGTTAGTAGAAAAAGGGGTTTGGGTTAGTAGAATAAGTTGACGTACCTGTTACCAGTAGAATGTTTGTCGGGGAGCATCAGATTAAAGTGTTAGCAGATATTTGTCACATGTATGTTGGTTTCATTGGGGTGGTTTCCCGGACAGAGACGTCCTAGACTAAAATGGCCCTTTAAACCAGATCAACACATTACTTTTCCTGTCATGGTTTTAAATATTCCTAGACTAGTCTAGTCCATAGTTTAATAAGCTGACTTCCTGGATGAAGACTAGAGCTACTCCAGGACTAATTTGAGGTTTAAATAAAACACCAGGATTTAGGTTTAACTTCAGGTTAACTTTGTGTTTTAAAATAATTATTGTATTACCTGGATTCTTACAGTTGTGGTCAGAATTACGAGCACCCTTGGCAAATATAAAGAAAATTTTCAGAGAATAAATCACAAAAACCTAACCTTTCATTGAAGTTATACATATAAACACACACACATATATATGTGTATATATATGTGTATGTGTGTGTATATATATATATATATATATATATATATATATATATATATATATATATATATATATATATATAATTATATATGTATATTTATATAATTTAATTTTTCCTGACCCCAAGACAACTATTTCTACCAGAAAGACTCGGAAGGCAATATGATATCACAATGACATGTATTAATTAATAGACCAGAAAATGAAAACGTCTCGGATTACGACTATAACCCTTGTTCCCTGAGAAGGGAACGAGACACTGCGTTGACTACGACACTTTGGGGAACTCCCTTAGCGTAACGCATCTCAAGTATGAATGAAACTAATCCAATCATGATTGGTGTTGCGTCATGACGTAACATGTGACGGCATACACGGATACAAAGGGACGCCGGCACACAACAGAGTTAGCTTCTGGAATGAAGCAAGTCGCTCAAAGGCAGGGGAAGGCATGGCGGAGGGACGCAGTGTCTCGTTCCTTTCTCAGGGAACAAGAGTTACAGTCGTAACCCGAGACGTTCCCTTTCGAGGGAACTCGAACTGCGTTGACTACGACACTTTGGGGAACGAGTACCCACTATGCCACAATGAGCCCTGCCTGTCCAAGTGTGAAGCTGCGCACAGGCACACTTAGAACGAGAACACTAGAGTGCCTGGCGTAGAAGAAATTTCCATTTATAGAATCTGATAAAAGTATGAGGGGTGGCCCATCCTGCTGCATTGCACACTTCTTGGATTGGGACCCCTCAAATGAGAGCTCTAGAGGACGCCATGCCTCTGGTTGAATTAGCCCTAACGGCCAAAGGTGAAGGCAAGCTGCCATAGAGATAGCCATAGAGATAGCCTGAACGACCCAGTTACTGATGGTCTGTTTGGATGCTCGAAGCCCCTCCTTGGGCGACCCGAAGCACACCAGCAACTGGTCTGACTTCCACCATGAAGAAGACCTCTGGACATATATCTTGAGAGCTCGGACAGGGCAGAGCAAATTAAGTCTTTCTTCATCCGCCGTCACATGAGGTGGAGGATGAAAGCCTGCAGAACCGTAGGCCGTGCAACATTAGATGGCACTTTAGGCACATAGCCCGGCCTGGGATGCAAGATAGCCTTAATGTTGCCTGGATCAATCTTCAGGCACCCATGAGATATAGAGAGCATCTGAAGGTCTCCTACTCTCCTCAGAGAAGTAATGGCTGATAAAAAAGCTACCTTAAGGGAAAGGTTCTTGGCCTCAGCAGACTCCAGAGGTTCGAAGGGGGCCTCGACCAGCCCTTCGAGAACCACTGCCAGGTCCCATGTGGGAACTCTGGTATGAGCCGCAGGTCTCATCCTCCGAGCCCCACGGAGGAAATGTATGACCAGCTGATGTCTCCCCAGAGGTCCATCACCCAGAGGAGCGTGGAAAGCCACAATGGCAGCCACGTACACCTTGAGTGTGGACGAGGTAAGACCAGCCGAGAGGCGATCTTGGAGGAGCTCCAGCACTGAAGCCAACCGGGCAGTTAACTGGGTCCACCTCACGCTCTCTACACCAGGTGGAAACACATTCCACTTTAGGCCGTACAATCTCCTTGTGGAAGGAGCTCTGTAACTGAGTATGGTCTCAACCACTCCAGCCGACAGGCCAACCTCTAGGTACTGAGTCCCCTCAGGGGCCAGGCCCAAATTTTCCACAGGTCTGGTCGAGGGTGAACGTTGAGCCCCCGGCCTGTGGAAGCAGATCCCTCCTCCTGCCAGGAGTGCGATGATGTCTGAAAACCATACCCGGGCCGGCCAATACGGGGCAACTAGAAGTAGACTGATCCCGTCTCGACGGACCCTCTCCAGAACTCCTGGGAGCAGAGCGATCGGGGGAAAAGCGTACAGGCGTAGCCTCGGCCACGTCTGTACCATGGCATCCATTGCTCTGAGATAACAGCTTCCCCTGAGACCACAGGAGGATCTGATGCACCAATCTAGATAGAGGGCGCAATCTCAGAACCCCCTGATGAATCAAGACGGAGAGCACCGACCAGAGTATGTGAGCGGAGTGGAGTGGGAGCGGAGCGAGGAGTGGAGCGGTGTGATTTTGAATGGAGCGCGGAGCGGATTTTTTAAAAGTCGGAGCGTCGTGGTTTTCACTCGCTCCGAGAGCGCTCCACTACCGCTCCATCACGAGTACAATTCATGCCAACGGCTCATTATAGAACTGCATTTTTAGTAAGGATTCACACGTTAAACACATTACACTATAGCATGATACAGATGGATCACTCAAATCAGAAAAAAATGTGAAGGTTATGATGATGCCGATGGACATAAGTGACTGCAGGAGGTTCTCAAGCCTACTGAAAATGATCGGGCAACACGATCTCATGAAAGTGCGTATCTATAGCACGAATTTTATTTCTCGTGCCATTTATACGCCAAAAAAATAGTTTTTGCGTGCAAATGAAACACACTAAACCCCTTGGTTAGGATTAGGGATGTGAAGTGCATGCACGCCATAAAGTGTGTATCATATGCACGCGAAAACTGCTTATCATAGGCTATGCAAGCAAAAAATATTTTTGTAAATGGTACAAGAAATAAAATTTGTGCTATAGATATACACTTTCATGAGATCGGGCTGGATCGGGTGAAAGCACATTTTAAACAGGTAACACTTATTCACACACGCAATCGCTTTCTCACTAATGCATTGCACTCAAACAAATGTAATCTTACAGTGCTGTCGGTAGCCTATTTGATTTCGAATGAGCAGAAATCTGTAAGAAATGTAGCGACACGTAGATAAAATAACTGATGAAAACGTAGTTATTTTACTCTTTCCAAACAAAATGTGCTCTGCAAAAAGCAGCTATGATATTTAACTTTTAACTCTGATAACCATGTAATAAGCATAGCATGGCACAGGAAAAGTTTGCACACTATCCAATAAACCACATTGAAACTATTCTCCTAATGTTGTTTTTTATTTTATTTTATTTAATATGCCTATATATTATGATGAGGAGAAATTTTGTGAGATTTCAAAGCATACTTAAATACTTTATTCGCAATTTCCTCGGGGAGCGACGACGGAGCGGTGTTTCTGATATCAGTGAGCGAGGAGTGGAGCGGGAGCGGTAAATGGTGAACCCGGAGCGGAGCTGGATCGGAGTGATTATTAAATGCTTGGAGCGCGGAGGGAAAATTGTTGCCGCTCCACTCCGCTCACGTACTCTGGCACCGACACATTGTCTGCGTGGTGACCCCTGAGGTCTGGGAGGAAGCTCCTCAGAGCCCTGCAATCCATGACCGCGCCCCAGCCCGTGAGGGAGGCGTCTGTCGAAGCGGCTTTCCGGCGACATGATGCTCCCAGCACAGGGCCTTGGGACAGAAACCAAGCATTTTTCCACATAGATAGGCAATGAAGGCATCTGCACGTAACCCTGATCATGCTGAACGGGTTCCCGCTCGGGGAAACCCCTTGGTTTCCAACCACCACTGCAGGGCCCTCATGTGCAGTAGGCCGAATGGAATGACATTGGACACTGCTGCCATGAGCCCTAACACTCTCTGAAAATGTTTTACAGCGATGGCTTGGCCTAGCTTTATCCTGGTCACCGTGGCCAGGATGGAATCGATCAGTGCAGGAGACAATTGTGCCCACATTGTGACCGAGTCCCACACCACTCCCAGGAACGTGGTTCTCTGGGCTGGTGCCAACACGCTTTTCTTCGTGGTGAGTCTCAACCCATGGATCTGGATGTGGGCAAGGATGACATCTCAATGCCGAACTGCCAGCTCTTGTGACTGGGCCATAATAAGCTAGTCATCGATATAATTTCGCACCTTGATACCCTGAAGCCTCAGCGGTGTCATGATTCTGCCATCATGTCTTTGATTTCTCTAGTCTTGTGGCAGGATCATGGCAGACCCATGTTTTGTGTACAAGCACATGGCCTTTTGCTTGGGCCATGTGCTTGTGTTGTCTCGTTACGTTACCCCGCCCCCTTGTTATCCCCGTCTTGTCATTATTGTCTAGTCAGTTTCACCTGTCCTTGTCATTAGTGTTCCCTATTTAATCCCCTTGTGTTTGCTGTCCTGTGTCGGTTCATTGTTTGACTATATTTGACTTGTCATACGTTGTGTGAGTTATTGCTAAACTTACCTGTGAGTACCCTTTGGAGAGTTTTGTCTAGTGTTTTATTGATCCTGTTTCTGTTATTAGTTTATAGTCTAGTTTGTCAAGTGTTAGTCTAGTTTAGTCTTCCCTCGTCAGAGTTGTCCTTGTTTTACCCCCTCGTGGGCTTTTGTTTTCCCTGTTTTCTGTCTGCAATAAACGTTCTGTGTTTGCATACTGTCTGCGCCTGGGTTCACCTTCCAACCACATAACAGAATGAACCGACCAAGAAAGAACCCAGCAGACAGCGCAACTATTTTCCCTACTCTGCAGCCGTCTGACCCCGAACGATGGTGGCAGTCGGCCATCGCTGACAGCCTGGAAGGCAAGCTTCCTTTCCCTCCTCAGGGTAAGTTGACCCTGAGGAAATACGGCCAGGTCGTGGAGGAGAGAAGGTTCTTCTTGCCGGAGATCCTAGTAAATCGCTACCTCATCGCGGGTCTCAACGTCCCTCCTTCTCTAGCTGAACTAGAGAGACTGGTCAGCCGCCCGTTCCACAGTATGGTGGACAGTCTGTCTCGGAGAGAACTGCAGGGTACAACAAAGTCTTCATCTCCCGCTACACTTCCTGTGATCCCTGAGGGTCGTCTGCTAGCCGTTGCTACGCTTGGGGACCAGGCTGGTTCCCCCACGACTCCAGAGTCATCGTCATCTGAGCTCACTCTACCAGAAGTGGTCTTCCCAGTTCCTGTTTTGTCTTCCGCTGAGCCCGTTCAGCTGATCACGAGTCCTGCTGTGACCATTGCTTCCCGACCTAGGAGAAAGAGGAGGAAGAAGGGAGCCTCCCATCCGTCAAGCGCTGTTCCAGAGCCCGCTACTGCAAGCGCTGTTCCAGAGCCCGCTACTGCAAGCGCTGTTCCAGAGCCCGCTACTGCAAGCGCTGTTCCTGAATCAGCAGCTGGTTGCTCGGCTACTGAATCTGCCTCTGTGAGAGCTGCGGCCGATCAAGCTGCAGAAGCAGTCCTGCAAGCGGTGTCTGCTCGAAAGCAGAAGCCTATCATTGTTGCTGCCGAGACTCTAGCAAACTACCTTGCCAAGCTTGTCAAGATCCTCGATGTGCCCGTCATGTCTTGTCCCGAGCCCACTGTGTCTGTGAGCTCTACACCCAAGCCTACCACTGTGAGCGCTGCACCCAAGCCTACCACTGTGAGCGCTGCACCCGATCCTGTCCCCATGAGCGTTGCACCCGAGCCTGCCGCCGAGAGCGCCGCACTCGATCCTGTCCCTGTGAGCGCTGCACATGATCCTGCCCCTGAGAGCGCTGCACTTGATCCTGCCCCTGTGAGCACTGCCCCCGATCCTGTCCCTGTGAGCGTTGCACCCAAGTCTGCCACTGAGGGCGCTGCACCCAGTCCTGCCCCTTCGCCTGCCATGTCCCCCGTCAGGAGTCCCGTTTCCTCATCCTCTGTGTCTGAATCTGTTGCTGCTACCACTGAAGCAGTATCCCAGTCTGTTTTCCCATTCGTCCCTGTCTCCACCAGCCCCCGGACTGTTTCCCGGTTTGTTCCCCTTTCCACTAGTCCCCGGACTGTTTCCCCGTTTGTCCCTGTCACCACTAGTTCTCGGACTGTTTTCCCTGTCTCCACTAAGCCCCGGACTGTTTCCCCCAAGACCTCTCCTCGTGTGTCTCCGTCTAAACCTGCCCAGAGTCCTCGTCCTCACCCCTCATCCCATGGACCTAAGACCCCCAGCACACCCATCTTTCCTGGACCACCCCCTATGGACTTTGTGTTTCCTCCACCCCCTCTGCCTTGTATGTTGTTTTTGATGTTTCACCCGAACCCTGTTATAGTTTATTCTTGTATACCGTTGTTGATGTTCGCTATGTTTTGTTGTTTTTTGTCAATGTCTCGTTCTGTCTTGTCTTGTGCTTAGTGTCCCTTTGAGGGGCGTCTGGAAGCCGCTCCTTAAGGTGGGGGTTCTGTCATGATTCTGCCATCATGTCTTTGATTTCTCTAGTCTTGTGGCAGGATCATGGCCTTTTGCTTGGGCCATGTGCTTGTGTTGTCTCGTTACGTTACCCCGCCCCCTTGTTATCCCCGTCTTGTCATTATTGTCTAGTCAGTTTCACCTGTCCTTGTCATTAGTGTTCCCTATTTAATCCCTTTGTGTTTGCTGTCCTGTGTCGGTTCATTGTTTGACTATGTTTGACTTGTCATACGTTGTGTGAGTTATTGCTAAACTTACCTGTGAGTACCCTTTTGAGAGTTTTGTCTAGTGTTTTATTGATCCTGTTTCTGTTATTAGTTTATAGTCTAGTTTGTCAAGTGTTAGTCTAGTTTAGTCTTCCCTCGTCAGAGTTGTCCTTGTTTTACCCCCTCGTGGGCTTTTGTTTTCCCTGTTTTCTGTCTGCAATAAACGTTCTGTGTTTGCATACTGTCTGCGCCTGGGTTCACCTTCCAACCACATAACAAGCGGAGCTAGAGCTGCATCCATGCATTAGGAGAGAGAGCTAGGCCGAACGGAAGGGATGGGGGATAGCCCTGTTATTTTTGTCTCGTTTTCGATACCCTGAAGTGGAGGACCGGCAGGGAAAAATCTAAAACGATTTTCAATGTGCAGAAGGAACACTGCATGGCCGCAAGCCTGTGGGGCAGACAGAGCAGCGTGTGTTCGCTGCTCATCATTTTAATTCCTCAGAATTAAATGCAGCCATAAACACGGTCTGAATGGTAGGCTGATTTAAAATATCTAACTTCTTAAAGTCAGATAATACTTCATAATTTTAATTTCTTAAAATTAAATGCAGCTATAATTACCAGACAATACTGTTTTAATATGTGTTATACGGTCTAGTAATCTACACGCTGCCTCGGCAAACGTGAGATTCGAGTCGTTACAATATATTTGGCTTTCATTTCTCAAGAAGAAAGTCAACAGGTGCGAGGCTGAAATATTCGACAGTGCACATATATACGCATTGAGATATTTCTCAATGAACAGCTGCCAGCACCCTCAGGAGCTGACTGTGAATCCCTCGCACCCAAACAGTATTATTTCAGTGTGTCCCTTTTATTGCAGACCCGTAATCTATGCGCTGCCTCGGCAAATGCGAGATTCGACTCGTTCACAATATATTTGGCTTTCAATCTCTCGAGAAGAAAATCAACGGGCGCGAGGCTAGAACACCCGATAACGCACGGCTGTGCACGTTGAGATATTTCTCAATGAACACAGCCAGCACCCTCAGGTGCTGACTGTGCATGCCTCGCACCCACACAGAATCTTTATTGCAGAGTAGACCCGTAATCTACGCACTGCCTCGGCAAACGCGAGATCCGAGCACCTATAGATTCTGTATTGCAATGCAGACCTTTAATCTACGTGCTGCCTGTTGTGTTTATGTACTTGTCAGGAGATGGCGCTGTAGTAACCACCTGGCACGGTTGTATTGCTTGTGGGTTTAAATAAACCTTGAAGAAGTAAAAAACTTTCTTGTCTTCATGATTAACAGGACTTAGACATAACATGAAAGATGTCTGCTGTTGCTTATTTTCCTACGCCATTCTTACCATGTACGGGTGAGCCGTCTATTCCTCTTGGCGTCTGGTTAAAGATGTTTGAGAATTACTTGCTTGTCGTAAATGCATCAGGAGATGACTGGCCAGTTGCAAGAAAGCGAGCTTTGTTTCTTCATTGCCTGGGAACAGAAGGTCAGAGAATATTCTATACTTTACCAAACCAAAGAGAAACAATGGAGGATGCTATTGAGACTTTGAAACTACACTTTATTCCTCAATATACTGTTGTGGCTGAGTGTCATGCATTCAGAAAACGAATTCAAGCACCAGGGGAAACAATTCTGCAGTATGTTGCTTCTCTTCGGGACTTAGCCACCACATGTGAGTTTGCATCTAATAGTGATGAAATGTTGTGAGATCAATTAGTGGAGAATGTAAACAGTCATCGTATTAGAGAACGTCTGCTATTAGAGACTGATTTTACTCTTAACAAGGCTATTACTATTTCTACACAAATGGAGGCTGCTGGTGAACAAGCTAAACTTTTTTCAAATCAGACATCAGTACCTGTGCAAGCAATACAAGCAACAAGTGTGCTTGCTGTTGATCGTTACAAAAGACAGTCACCTTTGAAACCTCTGTGCCTTCAGAGTCTTCTGCTACTTCCTTGGCTCGTGCATGTTATCGATGTGGATCTACAAAACATCTTGCAAATGATTCCAGATATCCTGCAGTTTCTGTAAAGTGCAATAATTGTGAAAAGTTGGGACATTTTCAAGAGCGTGTTGTTCACAGCAAGCATGTTCTGTACATGAGTTTGAACTGCCTGAGCTTCAGATTCTTTACATGCATGATTCAGTATCTAATAAGATAAAGTGTACTACTACTATCATGACTGCATCAGCCTCTGTACCTGTGGATTTGATTGTGGATTCGGGATCTTCCGTTTCCATTCTGCCAAAATCTGTGTATGAAAAACACTTTAAACAAGACTTTTTGCTGCCTCCTCCTGTTAAATTGGTGACGTATTCAAGAGATCCAATACCAGTGCTTGGTTGTCTACCTGTTACTGTTACCAGAGATAATATGTACTGTAATACGTTCAATCTTTATAGTTGAATGTGGCACTGCTCTTCTTGGAATGGATTTAATGAATGGATTGCATCTCAAGTTTAAAGGTTCTTCCATACTTCCAGGACCGGCTCAGTCTTCAGCCCCTGTAATGAGACTTTCTGCTTCTGTGCCTGTTGCTAAGCTAGTATGTACAAAAGGATTTGTGCATAAGGTAAAGACTTCTTCAGTGGTGAAACCTGTACGTCAGAAACTTAGACGGTTGCCATTATCTGTTAGAAATTCTGTCAGTGATGAACTTCAACGCCTTCAACGCCTTCTTGACTTGGGTGTTATTGAACGAGTGGATGCATCACCGTGGATTTCTCCAATTGTAGTTGTTCAGAAGAAGACCGGTGGTATTCGCATGTGTGTAGACCTGCGAGAACCAAATAAAGCTGTTGTTGCGGACAGTTATCCTTTGCCCCATATTGATGAGATGATGTCTATGCTGCATGGAGCAACTGTCTTTTCTACAATTGATTTAGAGAATGCTTATTTCCAGCTTTTGTTATATGAAGAAAGTCGTGATCTGACTGCATTTATCACCCATGAAGGATTATTCAGATTCTGTCGAGTACCATATGGCCTTGCTTCAGCTCCATCTGCGTTTCAGAAAATGCTAGCAACTGTACTACAAGGATTGCCAAACGTAGCCAATTATCTGGATGATGTCATTGTCTGGGGACAAACAAAAAGTGACCATGACCACATGCTCAAAGTGGTTATTCAGCACATACACGATGCAGGTTTACAGCTGAATTATTCAAAATGTCACTTTAATAAAAGCAGTTTGCGCTTCCTTGGTCATACTGTATCTGCACAGGGTATTCACCCAGATGAGGATCATCTCAGTGCAATGTTCCATGCTCCTGTTACTAAAGATGCACACCAGCTCCGTTCCCTTCTTGGATTGTTGTCATGGTACAATAAATTCATTCCAAATTTCGCTACAGTAGTAGAACCATTGCGTGCTTGCATCAGACAAGGTTCTGAGTTCAGCTGGTCAGATGAGGCTCAGAAGAGTTTCGGTACTGTAAAGGAGTTGTTACTCCAAGGCCTTGCTTTAGCATTGTTTGACCCTAACTTGGCCACTGTCATTTCAACGGATGCATCAGATTATGGACTAGGTGCTGTATTCTCTCAAATTCATGAAAACAACACAGAGCACATTGTTGCATTTGCTTCAAGGACATTGTCTACTGAGGAACGCAAATATTCAACGATTGAAAAGGAAGCTTTAGCATGTGTTTGGGCTGATCAAAAATGGAGAACTTACCTCTGGGGTCGAAAATTTCTTCTACGTACGGATCATCAGGCCTTGACAGTGCTTCTCGCCTCTAAAGGCACAGATCGCGCTGGACTGAGGATTGCGCGTTTGGCAGAGCGACTCTTGTGTTTTAACTATGAGGTGAATTATTATCCTGGCTCTAAAAACCAGGTTTCTGCTTATCTTTCACGCCTACCTTTGCCTGCTTCTGATCAGGATCTTTCCGATACTGAACCGGAATTTGTTGCATTGTTGTCTTCTGAAATGTCGGCTGTGTCTCCAACTGAATTTGCTTTTGCTTCTGCATCATGCTCAGAAATGACTGCATTACGTGCTCAGATTGTTCTTGGGTGGCCTTCTTCATCAGCTGCTGTGGACGTTGCTCTACGTCCATATTTTCAAATACGTGATGAACTAGCTGTGCAAAAGGATTATGTGTTTAGAGGGTCACGTCTTGTTGTTCCTGTTGCATTGCGACATGTCTTGGTGAATCTGGCCCATGAAGGTCATCAAGGAATAGTGCGTATGAAACAGCGCATTCGTGAACTTTACTGGTGGCCTGGTATTGACTGCTTGGTTAAGGAACAGATCAAGAATTGTGAAGTTTGCTTGTCTTCTGATAAGACTACAACTGTCCGTGCTGCACCTTTACAACCTGTACCTTTTCCATCTATGCCATGGGAAAAAGTGGCTGTTGACATTGTTGGCCCATTTGAAACCGCTACCTGGGATTGTCGGTACATTATGACATTGATTGACTATCATAGTAAGTGGCCAGAAGTAGCATTCACTTCTTCAATCACAAGTAGAAATGTGATCAACTTCTTGACATCAGTTTTCAGCAGATTTGGAAATCCTCATTACATTGTATCTGACAATGGATGTCAGTTCAAGTCAGTGGAGTTTGCAGCCTTTCTGAAAGATTGAGGCATTCAACATATACATACGTCAGTGTATCATCCAGCTGCAAATGGAGCTATTGAGCGATTCCATTGAGTACTGAAGAGTTCTATTCAATCTGCTATTCTGTCTGGAAAGTCATGGAGATCAACAGTAACAGTTTCTTCAAACCTACTGTGCTACTCCCCATTCTGTTACTGGACGGGCTCCTTCTGAGTTACTCTGTGGCAGAAAAATGTGTACTCGTCTTAATGTTCTTCCTTTTCCTATTACTTGTAAAGATGCTGCTGTGAGTCAGAAAGTGTCATTGTCTCAAAAGAAGATGAAAACATACACCGACCTCAAACGAAGAGCCTGTACTCCTGAGTTCAAACCTGGAGACTGGGTGCATATAAAAATTCCAGTTCATGTTCCAAAAGGACATCCTAGATTCTCAAAGCTTTTGAAAATTGTATATCAACTTGGTCCATGCACTTACCAGTTATCAGATGGGAAAAATTGGCATGCATCTCATCTTTCTCCAGCTTGTGCACCTATGGAAAATGTCAGTGAGAGTGAACTGGTGTCCTTGCCCCTACAGTTTGTTCCTTCCTCTACTGTGTTGCCTAAAAATGAAGTTGTGAACTTGCCTAATCAAATTGCTTCTCCATCTGTTCCTGTAAGGTCTTTGTCACGAGTGAAACGCCCTCCACGATGGTTGCATGATTATGTCACTTAGTACAAAAGACTTTGATTACCTTGTGCTAAATGAGAAATTAATTCTAGTTCTAATATGTCTGGTTACAGAATGTAGAATATATTGTTAAACTAATTGGATTGGATGTAAATATTGTATAGGTTTTGCCTATTGCACCAACTATGTATTTTGGGTAGAATTTACAGTTTTGAGTAAAGGGGGAATGTTGTGTTTATGTACTTGTCAGGTAATGGTGCTGTAGTCCACATGTGGTCACCTATAAAAGGTGTAGAGTAAGAATAGAAGTTGTTGCACCTGCTGCCTAATCATGTAACCACCTGGCACGGTTGTATTGCTTGTGGGTTTGAATAAACCTTGAAGAAGTAAGAAACTTTCTTGTCTTCATGATTACCAGGACTTAGACATAACACTGCCTCGACAACGCGAGATCCCAGTCACAGAATCTTTATTGCAATGCAGACCTTTATTTAGAACAATTCTTATGGGACAAACAACACCAAATAGGACAGACAGTTTGACACAGAGCGCTTGCTGAAGAGCAAAAAGCTAACTCTGTTGTGTGCCGGCGTCCCTTGTATGCCGTCACATGTTACGTCATTTCGCAACACCAATCAGGATTGGATTAGTTTCATTCATACTTCAGATGCGTTACGCTAAGGGTGTTCCCCAAAGTGTCGTAGTCGACGCAGTTCGAGTTCCCTTCTCAGGGAACAACAATATTGGATGGTAAAGTTCTTTGGCGCAGGCCTCGTCCATGGTTCACATTTGGAGGGTAAGGTACTCGGGCAGCCGATCCCCGGGGAGGTAAGGACAGGGATCATCCTGATGGTGGTGGGGAGGATGGAGGTGAAATGATCTTTTATACTCCAAGTATTAGATAGTGATTGGATAGACCAGAAATTAATGAGTGACATAACATTGAGTCTTCCTGGCAGAACTTTACGCTAGACAAGCTTTCATTTTCTGCAGTTCTCTAGCTGCATGTAATCATTGGAGAGTCTTTGTGCCACTCAAACTATTCTCCTTGCCTTGCATTAAGACAGCATCTTAATTATTGCCCTGATGGTTGAAATGTAAATGTTCACACTATTTGCTTAGATTTTTTTACTTTCTATTTTGTGTTTTTTTTCTTGACTTTGTGAAGCTCTATTTTTTACTCATTGTGATGAATGATTCATCAATGATTTATCTGTATAGAATTCATTACAGACAGATTTTGCCAGACAGGCATTGCTTTAATTCCACAGTTGATATGTGTAGTATATTTTGCGTGATTTAAAATAATTTTGTTTAGTATTTTTTTTTTATTGATGCATTTTTCTGCTGCCATTGTTCTCCTTGGATTTGCTTCTCAGTTCCATGCAATTTTAAGCATTTATTGGTTTATTGCATGTTTTATAGGCAACCTCTGTCATGCTAATTCAGATTATCACAGTTGGTTTTAAATTAATCTGGTTTATTTTAGTTCAGGACTCCATTGTCCAGAGGCCTGTTGCATGAAGCTAGCTGAACAAACTCTTGAGTTTTAGAGTAGTATTAGAGTTGACAAACCCATATAACTCCAACCTGGTTTAGATCAGGTTCAGCAGGCTCACAGCACTTGGTATAAATGTTCTCTGTCAACACAGGTTTAATCTAGAGTTTGCGACTAACTCTAAAATATTTTATTATAAATTTATATAGTTTCACAAAGAGCTCAAAAGAATACATTTAATCTGTTTAAAGCATATATTTGAAAGCTTGCATTTAATATATTTATATTATTTTAAAAGCAAAGTTTGATATTAATTGATATAATATAAATATAATATAATTCATATAAAATAAATACAATAAATAATTAGCAGCTAAAGATAAGAAATGTTGTCTGTAAAATTCTTTTACTCTAAACTGCTTTAATTTGGAGTGAGAGACACAGGGGGAGTGGCTTTAATGCATCAGATACATTATATCACTATTGGTCCAGTTTTTAACCCAGAATAAATCATGCTCCAGAGCAGGTTAGCCATGTAGTGTAAGGCTGTGTTTATGTCACCGAGTGAACAAACCGGGAACCAAAAAATTGTTGACTCGTTTCCAGGGGGAAGAAATGCCGGTGTAACACCGGGCCGGCTCTGGGTTTACCTGTCATGGCCGCCGACCATAACAAGCGCCAGCTGAAGCCAGTGAGTAGCACTTCATTGAAGCATGTGTCCGGGAAGGAGGAGTATAAAAAGAGGGGCTTGAAGCACAGGAGGGTGGTGAAAAAATGCTCTGGCAGTAGGAAAGCTCTACGGGAGTGCTCGAGTGGATTGTAGCAGCGGCGGTGACAAGTGCAGAAAGCAGAGGTTTAAGACCTGATCTGTGTTCTATGTTGAGTCCCCCGAGACATGCTCATTAAGTGAGTCTTTTTAAAGAAACCACGAACAGCAACGCAATGAAGTAAGTGAGAACTTCACAGAGGAAGAAGGAGAGTGACTGGCAAAAAAGAGAGTGGAAAACCGCTGCAGGATTCACGCGATTCACCGAGGAAAAGTTAAGTGCACTCCTTTTATGATTCACCTTTTGGAGAAAGACACATGTGAAGATTGCCATCACCAGTGTACGACTAACCTGTGTTTGTGGGCAGTGTGTTATCCTGTTGACAGTAACAGTAGTGGCTGGGAAGATCGCTGAATCCATGTTTATCTTTTGAGTCCACTATTCTTTGGTTCATCCATCCTATGAAGAAAAAAGAAATGAGTTGATTAATCGCTGTGAAGATAGAGTGAGTTTGCAGTATCTGAAAGAGTGAACTAAACACGTGTGGAGATTTACAAGAGTGATTTATGCACGAGTGCGGTGAGATCAAACAACTGTGTTCTCTCTGAGTTTCTGACGGATGAAATTGACCCATAACTTTGAAGATTCTTTTGAACTGATCTGTCCCCTCAGCTGTGTCCAGGGGCCTCATGTATCAATATTGTGTACGCACAAAATCTTTGCTTACGCCAGCTTTCACGCTCACGGTCGGATGTACTAACAGTGAAATTAACGTGAGAATGTGCGTTCCTCCACGCCAATTTCATGTCTGGCGTACGTACATTTCTCATAGTTTTTGTCCGTTTGTGAATCTTACAGGCAATGAAGTTAAATTGCAAACATTACACAACGAATTGTTCTACAAGTCTATCGCACTACCACCTGTGGGAAGCATTGCTATTTATTTGCAATTTATAAAATAATTTACATATATTGTCACACAAGCCTTATGGGGATATTCTATCAATTATGCAATTAAGTAAGAAAATATAAAAGCATATGCAAATTGATACAACCCTTAGTCTATGGCAATGGCAGCTTTGGCCTTATTAGAGGACATTGCTAATAGCAGAATCCGAAGAGAACGAGTTTTTAGGGACCACAATGATTTTCTGGCCCAGGATGATGACTGGCTTATCAGCCGTTTCAGATTTCCAAGGGCTATCCTCTTGGCGCTCTGTGCTGAGTTGGGTCCGAATCTAGAGAGAGAGACAGCGAGGAGCCACGCAATACCCGTTCCCTTGCAGGTGCTGACAACACTTGGTTTCCTGAATCCTGGCAACTGGTTCTTTCCAAAGGGAACTGGCAGACCGCTCAGGAATAAGACAGTCGTCTTTGAGCCGCGCAATGCCAGCGGTATGGGTCGGGATCATCCGCATGTCTACCAGGTATATAAGGTTCCCATATGATGCAGTTGACCAGCCAAACATTAAAACGCAATTTTGCAGCGATAGCCGGTTTTCCTAATGTAATCGGAGCGATCGACTGCACACACATTGCTATAAAGGCGCCATATGAAGAAGAATTTGCATATGTGAATCGGAAACATTTCCATTCAATAAATGTGCAGATAATATTGGTTACCTCCATGGCAGTCCTGTAGTAAATCCGAGTCTCCCACAGCAGCAGATACTACTCCAGAGAGTAAAGTGTCACCCATAATTGAGGCAACTCTCTGCTCAAAGGGTGTAAGTTCATCGACCCCTTTACCACTGCCTGTTCTGCCCACACTTTGTCGGTGCGCAGCAGTTCTCCATTTAACGTCCACCTTTATATCAGACCATTTCTTTTTAAGTCCATTTACAGTGCGACTTTCAGATCCCACCGCATTGACGGCATCAGCCAAACTCTCCCACTCATATTTTTTCCTTTTGTTATTAATTCCGGAGGACAAAGTTCCACATTTTTTTTTCTCGTTTCTACCTCCAATAGTAGCATCTCCGATTCACTTTCTGTAAAGTTTCACTTCTTGCCGCTTGCTTTAGCCATTTTCTTACTCCTTTCTTTTGCCAAAGTGGACTCATTACCATATTTAAATGTATTTAATTAAGGGAGGAGACTGGGTGGGGCGTTGTGCTCGTGCATGTGCGCTCATTTTTACATTAATTGGGATGTACAAAGAGAATATGCGTGGGATCCTTCGTACGCAGAGATTCATACATCTCTTTTTTTTTTTGTGCGTACGCACATTTACAGCTTTGTCCGTACGCAATGTTTTAGTATGAATTCAACGCAAGTCTTTGTACATGAGGCCCCAGGTCTCTGGGATTGTGTATGGTGCAGAGGAGAACAGCTCAACGCACCTCTATTGCCACCGTTCACGAGCACTGTACCCCACGCCAAAGAAGGTCCAGCCTCCCTATTTCTCTCAACGGCGCCGTTCTAACCCACCCAGAACAAGAGCGAAGGCTGGTAAAGTACCCCGTTTCTGTCTTCGAAGTCACTATCTGTCCCACGAGCTTATGCAACGAGTCTGACGACGAGAGAAGCCACTGCCTGTTCCATGAGCTTATTCAACGAGTCTGCTGACGAGAGAAGTCACTGTCTGTCCCACGAGCTTATGCAACGAGTCTGACGACGAGGGAAGCCACTGTCTGTCCCACGAGCTTATGCAACGAGTCTGACGACGAGAGGAGCCACTGCCTGTTCCACGAGCTTATTCAACGAGTCTACTGACGAGAGAAGTCACTGTCTGTCCCACGAGCTTATTCAACGAGTCTGACGACGAGAGAAGTCACTGTCTGTCTCACAAGCTTATTCAACGAGTCTGACGACGAGAGAAGTCACTGTCTGTCCCACGAGCTTATTCAATGAGTCTGACGACGAGAAGAGCCATTGCCCGTCCCATGAGCCACCAGGAGAGGGATATACTTACTTGAAGAACGGAAGAGTACCTACCAGCACTCCCCTCCCCGTATCGCACCACAGCCACGAACGTCCCTGCCCCTGCTTTTATCCATTTTTAATTTTAATAAAAACTTACCTTTTTAAACTTACCTTGGTTGTCTGCCTATGGTGTCTGCTCCCCCGGAGTGTGGTAAATAACCCTTGGCCTTAACATCGGTGACATTTACTCTGTCAGTCCTAATCCGATTATTTGTGAATCCGATTGGAATCTGATCTAAAATTATTGATGTCCACACGGTGTATCACAACTGTTCAGATCCCATTTGTCTGTCCATGCAGATTTTTTTGTTTTCCGGAATATCTGCGTTGGTTTCCATGGCAATGACATTGCATTGGTAGGCCTACGCAAAAAAAAAAAACACAACATGGAGGGGTTTACAATAGAGATGTTGTCTTATTTTAAATTTACAGCATGGAAATGTGTGGCCGCCATGCTGGACTACTGTGTTTTCTGAGGCAGAACCGTGTGAGGCTGGTATGAGTGGCTTTATTCTGTGCTGTCGTCTCTTCCAGCATATGTCTCTGTTATATTGTCATTTTCTGCTAGTCAGGTACTTTGCAACAAAACAGCATTGTTTTGGCAGAGACTTTCAGCATGTTTCCTATAACAACGTCTGACGTTTAAATTTTACGTGGCATGAGAATGTCACATAATCCACGCGAAATCTGGTCAGACTGAAACGGATTTCCAGAAATGCGATTTACATCGGATTTCAAACCACATATGGATGTAGGCAAGGCAAGTTAATTTATATTGCACATTTCATACACTATGGCAATTCAAATTGCTTTACAGAAATGCAACAGGCCACATACATTAGTAATCTGTACTTCATCTGTGTTTCAGAAACTATTCTAGATTAAGGACTACCCCTGTCTTAATTTAAACCCTGTCCCGGACACTGCCCCATTGTGTTTTGGTTTGATTTAGGGGCTGTTTACACAGCACCATTTTCAATTAAAAACTTTGTTATGCGTTTTGGCCATTCATTTACACGACAACGGCGTATTGGGTAGCTGAAAATGCTAACTTTTGAAAACTGGTTTTAAAGTGCAAGTTTTTGAAAACGGTCTCCTTGTAAACAACAAAAACTGAATCTGTGAAGACGATGACATCATGCACATGCGTATTACGTGTTCAGTCTATAGTGTTTCCTCGCCATCTAATGGCCCGGCTGCAGAATACAGCGTTTTTAGTCGTTTTCGCAGATCCGTGTGAATGGGAATTGGTTTGACAATGGTGTCATCTGTAAACCGAAAACTCAAAGGAAAAACGTATCCGCTTTAAGCATATCGTTGTACGTGTAAACTTGCCCTTAGTTATAGTTCCTGTTTTCTTTGTTCTCATTCTCATGCCACTAGTTAGTTTCTAATTAGTTCACACCTGTTCCCTTTCGCCCCCTTGTGTATTTAATTCGCGATCAACCACGTTGTATTGTAAGGTGAATTCAAGGCATGCTGTGTCTTTGAAGCAACAAAGGCTAAATAATTTGTTACAGTTTTTTTTCGTGATTTTGTATGAATGACACACGCAGCGACATATACAGTATTATCAGCTGTATGATGTGGTTTTACCCTGAAATGTTTAATTTCGATAGAGACCCGGCGCGCGCAGCGAGGGAGACTAAAACTTGCTAAAAAGAGATCCAGCGTGAGAGAGAGGCAAAGAAAAACGCATGTTCTTAATTTATGTTGCTTTGGACTATTTTAGTTTTGTATTGTTTTATTTGTTTAATTTAGCTGCAATTTCTTCAGCAATACAAATTTAAAATGTCGCAAGAATAAAATTCTGTGTTTCTTATTTTGCATCGCAAAGGAAATAAACTCTAAACTCGATGCAGCTGTTTTAAATAAAAAAAAAAAACTGACCCGGCACTTTATTTAAACCTTTGAAATGTTCAATGGGGTTTCAAACTAAAGTAATTTTAGTGTTCTTTTACATTTTCATTTGTTTTTATATTGAAAGCAATACTACTTAGTTAGTCTGTTATGTTGAGTAGCCAAGTTAACAAAATCAGTCTTTTTCTGATTTGTTCAATGTATGGATCTGTTTTTGCAAAATTTCTTCCGTTGCTATGGCCGGGCATCACTGTCATCTCAATTTCGTGAATGATTCACAAAGCAATAATTTAGCAGACTAAAAACGAGTTTCTTCATTTTCATTTTCTGACGCGATCGGCTGACAATCTTCCTTCATCAGTTGTGTCGTCTGTGCAGCGGCTTTACAGGAATGTAGCAAATTTATGTTATAATGTGCCATTGATAATAAAACAAAACGCTTGACTTTAAAAAAATAAACAGTTAGGCCTACCTATTTAAGCATCAAGAACGGTAAAACATAAACCCTGTCGGCCAACATCAGTTACATTCTGTAGGCTACAATGAGATTCGATCTCGGGTCGCTTGAAGCTCCGTGAGGCTCATGTTGTTGCGTTAACTACAGAGCTACCGTCTGAACGCTGTTAAGTTAACGTCTTATGCTCTTGCAAAGCCTCACTGATGTAGCCTAATAAGTTTCTATTGCAATGTTTTATGTTGAAATGTTTTCATTATTTATTCAATTTAATTTCAGTATTGTGATTATGAATTATTTGAATTTTAACTACAATGTTTTACTTGAATTCATCTGCTACCAGCTTTCAATCGCTCTGAATGAGCCGCTGGACGGCGGCAGATTAAGCAATAGAGAGAATAAACGGACACTTTTCAAAGTCTGTGATTGTAGCACCTCTTAGCGGTAAAAGGCAGCAAATACACACCCGAATTTTACCGCCACGGGAGCGGCGGTGGTAAAAGTATAATTCTGGTTAAATACCAACGGTACATAGTCTGTTTAATCGTCTTCCTGCATGCTCTCTTGGATTGCTGCAGCTTAGTCCTGACAGTATTAAGGATGACTTCTAGTTGACGTGTAGTTGCAAAGTTACTTATGGTTAGTAAAATGTCTAAAGTGGACTATCAAAATAAAGTGTTACCAACTCTTGTTCTAAACCATAATTGTAGGTACTTGTACACTTTTGGGTAAATCTGCAGTAGCCTATGGAGAGTCAATGAGTAATTTGATGGAAAATGTTATTTTCCAATTAAGTAAAGGCAGGAAAAGGATATTTAAGGAGGTTTTCAGTAGTGAGGCAGGGGATTGACTGAGGGTGGTGATGGCTGTAATGCTTGTTTGATAGTGAGAAACTTCAGTCTCCAAAAGCTAGGGTTCAAGTTCGTAGATGTTTTTGTAACCTTTGCTATTGTATTTTGCTCTTAGCCACTGTTCGTATCCACCTTTTGCACTACTTTGCTTTTAAGGTGGTAAACATCAACAACTGATTCCTGGTGTAATTATCCTTGCAACCACCTGGGTCCGTTATCACAAACAGATTTTGTGGCCATGTTTAATGAATCAGGTGCTAAAGCAATAGAGACAGCACAGGCCAATTCATTCTCAGAAATTTTCTCTACCAAAATCTCTACTTTTGCAGCCATGCTACCTACACATTTGTTTTATTAATAAGTTGATACTTTTATGCAGTTTAGATAGAATTTGATAAAAAATGACAGTAAAGATTGTTTCAAATAAATTATGTTCTTTAAAATGTCTGGTCATCAAAGAATCTTGGGGGGAAAAAAACACTTCCACACTTTTCACACTTCATTAAGCAGCACAACCATTTTCCAACTAATAATAAATGTTTCGAAACACATCAGCATGTTAGAATGATTTCTTAAGTAATGCAACACTGGAGTGATGGCCGCTAAAAATGGATCTTTGTCATTAAAGAATTTAAAACGTATTTAAAATATATTAAAATAGATTGAAATAAATCGATTGAAAAAATTTCAACAATACTACAGTTTTTACTGTGTTTTTGATCAAATAAGACCAGCCTTGGTGAACAAGAATCATCTTTCAAAAATGAAGAAATATATTTGTTCATTGAGGAAAATATGCAAAAACTGTCAAGCGTGAAAGACACAATACGTGATATCGAATACATTTTTATTCATGTAGTAAATCATGTTTCATGCCTTATTCAAGTGCTTTTGTTCATACATTTTAATGTCGAGAAGTCACTGTAGCGGCTTTGAGATATTTGTTAATCGCTGGCATTAGTTTATGAATTGTGGATAGTAAATAGCTAAAATGGACCCACCATTTGACGTCTACAGTGTTGTTTGTTTTATATCCTGTCCCGCTTGCTTTGTGTCATAAACATGCCTTTGGAACCTTGTTACGTTATGGCAGCTCTATGATAACACCAGTGTCAAAAGGTTCAACCAACTGCCACAACACCCTAAGACATACAACCAATGGCCATTTTATTTTCATGTCCCACTGTGAAGTGCAACAGTAGCTGTAAAATCCTTGTCTGAATCAATCTGTTCTATACAAGTGACTTTTTCAGACTTACAAATACTAAATAAATACTATCTGATGTGTGTAATTGTAATGGTCACCAGCTGGAGTGCCCTCGAGAGCCACCAGAGGGCATTCCACATCAGACTATTGTCATTCCCTCACAAACTACATCTCCCATAACTCACTGCCCGGACTCTTCATCCATTATCACATTCACCTGTGTCTTATTATCTTGTTTAGCTCAGCCCACATAAGCCTGGTTTTCTCATTCATTATCTGCGTTTACTACCTAGTCTTGTTTAGTGTTACACTCAGTTCCGAGCATTCTCCCTAGTTTCATGTCTCTTGGGTTGGGATTTCTTGCCTGCTCAGTGGATTACTCTTTTGCCTGTGTTCCATGCCTTGTTGTGTTTATTTGTATGGACTGCCTGCCTGTGGATGACCTTGCCTGTACTTTGGATTATGTCTTTGGATTACCCTGTTCAATAAATTCTGCATTTGAATCCTCGACCTTCTTGCCTCGGAGCAGTACGTGACTGAATATTATGCTGGGACAGGATAAAGTAGTCTAAGATTAAAAAAATTACAAAGACAAATATATTTGAACTATTTATGATACTTCAGTAAAACCATATGTATGCAAAATTCACACTTTGGATGGATTTATGTTAAAATTGAATTGTATGCATAGATATTTCATCATGTATACGTAGGCTACGGTAAAAGAGTAATGAAAGATGTGTTATACAAAGCTGCAAGATACCTCTACATACAGATGGTTTATAAAAGGTTTATAATCTGGGTTGGGTTTTTGAGGATGGGACACTTGGTATTGCTCGAGGATCTTTGTGCCTGTACTCTCAGGCAAGAGTGAGAGATCGAGAGAGAGTATTGAGAGAGCATTGACTGACAAAAGGTTGTGCGGAAAGCCCTGTATGGAGATGTTTGGGCTTGCTTATGCACATTACTAACCTTGGGGACATGCTCATTTAGAATGTCACATACACACGTGTAGTGAATTATTATTATTTATTTTTTTAAGTTATCCAATGTGTGCTAATATACAAATTATCGATGCAATTATTAGTAAATTAGACCGATTACTATTTTTTTCACATATTTCTCTCGTTCTGTGAAAATTATAATCGTAAGTGCTTCCCCCATGTTGTTTGTTGACATGTTGTCAAGAATCAAACTTAGAGTTGCTGTATGTCTCTGAACTAAGTTTTAGGCTATAACTTCGGTAGAGTCAGGCAGGAGAATGATGGTGTAAATGACATGCCTCATTATATAGTTTTCACCTGCACTGCAGCTCTCAAATACAATGTGTTGCCTATGGCTCAGGTTGGATGTCAATGACATCAAACATCATTAGTTCTAAAAATTGTGTCTCGCAATCGGATGTAATGATGTCAAACCTGCAGCGCAGGTGCCATGTTTGATTTGAGAACTGAGACTGAGAACATTTTTAGTAAGTAATAACTTAAATTTCTGTCTGATTCTCACACAAAACTATAGTATGGCCCCAAAAGATCTGAGAAGGTGTTTAAGTTCCTGCTCCGCTGTACTCAAGGGCCAGGGCTGTCGGCCACCCAGCCCCAACCAGGTCCAGCTCAAAAGAGAGAAGCTCGGAAACAGAGCGTGGCAAGTCGCGCTCCCCCTCACAAAGACTTTGGACCGGCGCGCCACACTCAACCTCCAAAGAAAAAGCTGGACCTCAGATCGCTGATCTCAGCTAAGAAGATGTCCTGAGGCTTTTTCACCCAGTGATGGGGCACATAAATATACAACAACTAAAAGCTCCTGCCCAACACCCTCACACCGCTGTTTCAGCCTCGCCACCTCTGGTGTTTCGGGAGGCAGCGGTTTCCAGCTAAATGTTAAATGTTCGGTTGATTCCTGACGTTTTCCAGGACACAAGACATTTAACATTCCCCCATCAAGAACCAGACGTTGCGCCAAGATTAGTGCCCCTTTCAGAGAAGTTGGCAGCGTGGAAGCTACTGCCAAACATATCTCCTTGGGCTCTGAGAACCATAGAAAAGGGCTACAGAATACAGTTTGCACGCTGTCCTCTGCGCTTCAACGGTGTGGTCTCACTACCATGAAACCTGAACAGGTGTACTTCCTGATACAAGAACTGCAAATTCTGCTGGACAAATGGGCCATATTACATGTTCCCCTCCCACACAGACAGTCAGATTACTACAGCCACTATTTTCTGGTTCCCAAAAAAAGATGGGTGGTTGTGTCCAATTCTAGTCCTTCACGGTCTGAATCGTTCTCTCAGAACAGTCAATTTTCAAATTTTGACAGTCAAAATGATTTTCTCACGATCGACCTCAAGGACGAATATTTTTTTAATTCTGAGAATGAAAGATTTTCAAAGAAATTCTGCCACAACACAGGAAGTTCCTGAGGTTCGCTTTCAGGGGCGAAGCTTACCAATATCGGGTTCTTCTATTCGACCAAGCCTTGTCACCCCACACATTCACACAATGCATGGCTAAGTGCTGGCTCCTTTGAAACTCCAGGGCATACACAGACGACTGGCTGATACTGACCCAGTCTCAAAAGCTTGCGCTACGACATCAAGATATCATCTTCAAACTTCAAGCTTCAAATCTTCAAACTCTAGTGTTGAGACTCAACCCCAAGAAAAGCGTTCTTTCTCGGGCCCAGAGAAAAATGTATTTAGGGGTCTTTTGGGACTCGGTTACCATGCGGGCACGGTTGGTCTGCACGTGTCGAGTCCATCTTAATAATGCTGAACAATATCAGGTTAGGTCAGGAGATTACACTCCATTATTTTCAGATAATTCTCGGTCTTATGGCAGCTGCGTCCACGGTGATACCTTTGGACCTTCTGCACATGAGACCGTTCCAGTTGTGACTCAGGGCCAGGGGATTTCATCCAAAGGCCAATCCCCAAAGGTAAATAAGGGTTATGCGCTACGGACTTTGTACCCTTTCTATGTGGCTCAGACCCCAGTTCCTCACCTTGTGTCCCACTCTAGATGAGTGTTGTCGTAGCAAGATGCTAATGACCGATGCTTCCCTTATGGGCTGGGGAGCGGTCTTAGGTGGCCGTCCAGGACTAGGGGTCAGGAGAGGTCGTCATCTCGATTGGCACATCAATTGCCTAAAAAAAGATGGCTGTATTTCTGGCCCTGAAATACTTCCTCCGCTGTTGAGGGGCTACCATGTCCTGGTGTGGGCAGACAAAACTGCGGTAGTCACTTATATCACTTATGAAATTCATGCTTTTCCCCATTATTGTTGGGGGAATATTATTGCACGGAAGCTACACCAGTTACTTTTGCCAAGAGATTTCTATTTATTATTTTATACATTTGTCAGACATTGGAAAGAGACAAGCATAGAAGAATAAGGCTACATGAGAGGTGGTCTTCATTCCAGATATCTCTGTTCCAAATTTCTCTATCCCCTCATCCCATCATGCCAGCTGTAATGGTTTCTCTGCGTTTCTCCTCCCTCACCCCGCCATACCTCTATGTTTCTTTGGGGTGGTACAGTAAGGACTGATCTTATATACACCACTCTGGGACTTACAACTTCCTTGTAAGGTAGCAAAACATGTTGCTTAAGTTTAAAATGGAACGTATACCTCGTGCTTACACATGGTACAATCCACTTGTGTTTTTATTGCGTCTTGTATTGATATAAAGCACACTGATGTTGTTTTTGTGTATCTATTGCTTCTTGTATTGATGTAAAGCACACTAGTCAACTGGTGTTTTGGTTAGTAGTGCTATAGAAATAAATTGACATAGACATTGACAAATTGACAAAAAATAACATTAAACAATATTTTTTTAAGTCTTCAGAGGTTCACATTCCTGGAAGAATGAATGTGCAGGATGGAGCAGATCTATTGTCCAGACAGGAAGTCACACACAAGGATTGGAAACTCCAATCCGTTGTGGTCAGTCAGATCTGGGTAAGATTTTACGAAGCGGAGGTGGACCTCTTCGCTTAACAAGAAACAGCGCAATGTCTCCTTAACTTCTCAGTCCTGTATGCATGGCCTAGGAAGCGTCTATACGCGTTTCCACCGATTGCTCTGCTCCCTGGAGTCCTGGCGAAGGTCTGTCAACAAGGTTTGCTGACAGGGCCTCATTGGCCAACCAGAGTCTGGTTCTCAGAAATAATATCTCTCCTTGATGGCTCGCCCTGGGCGATACAGTACAGGATGTATCTCCTTTCTCATTCGCAGGGGACGATATTCCATCCCCGGCCCGAGCAGTGGAACCAGCAAAGAGACGCTGGACTTCCAGCAGACATAATAGAGATTATTCTGAGTGCTAGGGCTCCCTCCACCAGAAGAATGTACACCCTTATAGGGATAGTTCACCCAAAAGTGAAAATTACCATATGATTTACTCACCCTCAAGCCATCCTAGGTGTATATGACTTTATTCTTTCAGACGAATACAATCAAGGTTGTATTAAAAAAAATGTCCTGGCTCTTCCAAGCTTTATAATGGCTGTGAATTGAGGACGGAATTTTGAAGCCCAAAAAAGTGCATCCATCCATGATAAAAGTACTCCACACGGCTCTGGTAATAAAGGCTTTCTGTAGCCAAGCGATGAGTTTGTGTAAGAAAAATATCCATATTTAAAACCTTATCAAATAAAATAACTAGCTTCCTGCAGACGGCCTACGCAAATCGACTTACGCCAAAAGAATAGCCATCGATGCTATGTATGATGTAGGATCTAGGAGTAGCATAAGCTTTGAAGCCTCTTGCGGTTCAAACAAATAGTACTGGGCAACAAACCCAAGCTCCTCTTCTTTTATATCGAATCCTCTGACATTTCTCTTAAATTCTCATTTTAGACTTCTAATTCGTGACCGGTGTTTTGTTTTGCTCTACCCTTTGCACTTCCACGTGCATCAATACATTGTGCGTCAGGTCTGGGATTAGTCCTTCGCTGTAAATCGATGCATACGGCTGTCTGTTGGAAGCTATTTATTTTACTTTATAAAGTTTTCAATTTGGATATTTTTCTTAAACACATCGCTTCACTTCAGAAGGCCTTTATTAACCTCCAGGAGCGATGTGGAGTACTTCATCGATGGATGCACTTTTTTGGGCTTCAAAATATCGTCCTCCATTCACTGTCATTATAATGCTTGGAAGAGCCAGGACATTTTTTTAAAATAACTCCTATTGTACTCGTCTGAAAGAAGAAAGTCATGTACACCTAGGATGTCTTTGAGAGTAAATAGAGTTAACTTTGAGAGTTTTCATTTTTCACCTATCCCTTTAACTGGCACATCTTTGAAAAGTGGTGCTCGATACATCATGCAGACCCAGTCCACTGCCAGATTGTTTCAGTGTGGGAGTTTCTGCAGGAAAAGCTGTCAGCAGGCACATGTCCAGCTACTCTCTTGACGGGGTTTCAGTGGGGAAGCACCCTGTGATCACCCGCTTCATTCGTGGAGCTAGGCGACTTCGACCATCCGTCAGAGTCAAAGTTCCCTCATGAGACTTAGCCGTGGTCTTTGAGGGGCTAGTCGACAACCCATTTGGACCACTAGAGTAAGTGCCGGTCAAGCTTCTGACTTTAAAAATGGTTTGCCTAATGGCCATCTCATCACTAAAGAGAATTGGGGATTTGCAGGCTCTGTCGGTTTTGGAGATCAAGACCAGCTCTGCCTGGACTGGTCAAGGCTATTTTGCACCATCACCCCGACTACCTTCAAAATGTTCCATTTTCGTCCATGCATCCGGTCATTCTTGAAGCCTTCTGTCCTTCGCCGTTCACTATGCCGGAGCAGGAGAGACTCCACTTACTGTGTCCAGTTTGTGCTCTTCAGTCAGAGTAAGTCAGAGCAGCTGTTCATTTGTCATGGGGACCATAACTGGGGGGCAGCCGCCACAAAGCAGACTGTCGCATTGGGTGATGGATGCCATCGTCCTAGCCTATGAGGCGCGCGCAGGGGCTTGCATCCTCCAGGTCTTTAGCAAGAGGCACCTTGCAGCAAGTATGTGATGCGGCAGGCTGGTCCTCTCTGCACACATTTATTAGATTCTCTAGTTTGGATGTTCATTTTACTCCAGGCTCGCATGTCCTTGAGTTGACATCCCAAGCTCATGTCTGAAGCCTTTCTCATGTACACTAAACAACTTCCAGTTCGGCGGCATTGGTATTCTCGTTCCCATAGCACAAACAAAGTCAAACAAAGATGCTTTCCCATAGCGCTTGAATCAAGTACAGCATATTGTTCCCGTTTTTTCAGGGAACAGGGATACAGTCAAGTAACCTGAGACCTTTTCACTGTTATATGGTAGGGGGCGCTATTACACATCTTATATAATCTCCGGATCAAAACACAGGTGAAGAAGAATCAGAAACAAGTGATATAAGCTTTGGCTGCGTCCGAAATCGCATATTCTCTTGAGTAGGTACTTATTTTGTAGTAAGTAATTACTTGAATGTAGTAAGTAGTTACTGCTCAACTGTTGAAAAAGTATGTTCAATGTATTATGAGTCTGTGTAGTATGAATGTAATCCAGACGTACTACATTCGCCATGCTGTCATTATCATATGACCTACCAGCATCAGTTGTGTTGCTTCACTGTCACTCACAAATCCTGGAAACTTTTCTTTTTTTAAAATGCTGGCATGGAAAGAGATAATATCTGCTAACACTTTTATGTATTTTGAAATAAAGACATTTTACTGACTATAAGTAACTTTGCAAGTACATGTAAACGTATTCAACTAATCCTAAACTAACAGTCTACTAATACTCTAATAAGAGTTAGTTTACATGTAGATGCAAAGCTACTTAGTAGAATGTATGAAGTGGACTATGGAAATAGTGTAGCCAAAAACTGGATGGATTTTGGTCTGTTCCTGATCTATATGATGTTTTAACATGAGTAAATGCTGACAGAATTTCTGTTTTGTAGTATGTGCTTGGCCTTAGTAACCAAACACTACAATGCACTTTGTTTTGTGCAGGTTGTGTAGTTGTATAGTAAATTATGTCACTGTTCAGCTCTCAAGTCAGTGCAAATATACTGTAACACAAACACCTTTTTTGGGGGAAAATATTTTAGAGAGAATTTGAACAGCACAATGTGTCTACCACAGATCTGAGGTCAGCTTAGAGCCCTGGAACAGATAAACAGAGCATTCATCATTTCTGTATGAAATAAATGCAGTCTTCTTGGACATCGGCCAGTTTAGCTTCCACATTTGCATTTTTTTCCTCACAAGAACTCAGTTTACTTGATCTCCAAAGCACATCAAGGTCAGGGTACACAAACAACCATTAGTGTGTCTTCTGGTTTTCTTTTATTTATTAAAAAAAAAAAGAGGGAGAGAAGCTGCAAAATATCCACCGATGGCATCTCAGGCAAGCTCATGTAATGATGGCGTGAGATGGTTCTCTATCTTGCCTTGAAGCCTGAGTGTTTGTGGGTGCTACGAGGAGAAAACATTGTGATTTGTCATTCCACAATGGAAAAATACATTGATCAAGCCATCAGCTCACGGGATTCCTGTTGTGTTTTGTAGTTGAATGCTTTCATTAGAAGGATTGATTGTACTTCATCTGTACCTTCCCAAGACACACCGTTTGTGCTGGATGGAGGGCCACTGCAATTTATTTCCATTGTGTTCTGGATCTTCATCTATTTGTACAGACTTAACCAGGATGGCTGTCAGTAATGCGTGACCTAATATATGTACTGTATGTATGCTACAAATGGTTGTGACAGCCGAGTAATAACGATGTCTTAAAGAATTCAATACTTCCTTGGCATCCATGTTTGTTCTATATAATTCATACACATAACACTAGAACGACCATGACGGTCATTTTGACCGTTTTGAATTTTATATCTGCAATAACTTTGTTGAAAAAATAAATACTTTCTGTATTTTCATTTAAAATGTTTTTCATATAAATTACACATGGAAAAAAAAACAGATGAACATATTAACCTATTTCGCCCATAGACGGTCGTATTGACCGCACTGAATTTCGCAGTATTCTTTTGTTACATTTCCCGCGGTTGACCTGTTTCTTTCACTATTTTCACTCAGTTCACTATTTACTCAAGTCCGTGCAAATGATGAGTTAGACGAAGTGTCCTGAGTATACTGCTTTATTGATATCTTTGGCATGCATCCACATGACTTTCAATGTTGCAGTGAACATAAATACTCGGTTACTCTGCTCTATTCAGCGCTGCACACACGACCATGCGTGTTTTGGACTACACTACCCATAATTCCCTCCGGCTCGAACTACAATTTCACGTCCTTACAACATGAAAGAAACAGCTCCCTATTCCCCCTTTCTCCCACAACATATGCGATTAATTACGGTAGGCTACTAATGATATTATCATTTATAAATGTATAATTAAACTTGTTTAAATTTACAGTTTGGTTTTGTTTTTAAAAGATATCCTTATACAATAAATGCATTAATCTGTCAATTGGGTATTTATCATTAAAGATATAGAGTTTGGAAACTAGCGGTCAAAATGTCCGCTTGTGGCAGTTCTAGTAGTTATGGAATTCTGGCACTTCTAGTGTTAAGGATTTGCTAAGTGATTTCGTTCCATTCCGTTCCTTTGAAATATGATGCTAAATGTTTTATAAGAAATGCATGTTTAATCAGTCAGAAACTGTCCATAGAAAATCCTGAATCAATGTGAAGTCTTTTAATTAAATGTAACTAAATTTTTGTACCACATTTTATTATGAATGTTGCATAATGGCTGTTGCTTTTATTGACTCAAGCCTCTATAATATTCTGGACTTTAGATATCTATAGCGTAATTATATGGGATGTGCGTGCGTGTACAATCAATAGCTTGATTGTTTAAAAATGTAATACTCCAAAAACTTTTTTTTTTTTTTTTTTTTTTTTTCCCTGACACATGACTGTATCTGAATCACAACAGACTGGGCCACCTGACCAATCAGAGCAGAGTAGACCAATGACAACAGACTGGGACATCTGACCAACCAGAGGAGAGTAGACCAATCACAGCAGACTGAGCCATCTGACCAATCAGAGGAGAGTAGACCAATCGCAGCAGACTGAGCCATCTGGCCAATCAGAAGAGAGTAGACCAATCACAGCAGACTGGGCAACCTGACCAATCAGAGGAGTGTAGACCAATCACAACAGACTGGGCCGTCTGACCAATCAGAGGAGTGTAGACCAATCACAACAGACAGGGCCGTCTGACCAATCAGAGCAGAGTAGACCAATCTCAACAGACTAGGATGTCTGACCAATCAGAGCAGAGTGGACAAATCACAACAGACTGGGCCATCTGACCAATTAGAGCAGAGTAGACCAATCACAACAGACTGGGCCATCTGACCAATCAGAGCAGAGTAGACTTGCAGAAAGGATGGGTTTAGAGAGACTGAATCTTTGAACAAACCTTTTTCAGACTCTTTGAGCAATGAGGTGATGTGCAATGTAAACTATGAGAAAATGAAAGTGTTTTTTGACCTTGGATGCATGTAATCCTGTTGTAGGAGACCTCCAAAACAAAAGTAGGAACCTTAAAAATAGCATAATAGGGCCACTTTAAGTTTTCCAGTAAGATCAGGTTGATATAAGCATGCTATCTAGCCTCTCCCCTTGAAAGATGTTGTTCCGCCCCAAACTCATGTTATTGGTTAAGACAGAAGATGGTATGTCAGGCTGCTTAAATAAAACAAATCAATGTTGCCGAACCACAGTCTTTTACACTCTTCAGGAAGTCAACCACAGTATATTAATCCATTTTATGAGAGTGGATGTTACAGCCACTAAAAGACCTTCAGTTGTAACTGCAACATGATAAACATCATCAGCTCTGTTTGCAAACCTCCGCAGGCTCTATAACTCAACAATAATTGCTTATCATCACTTTAGCATGAAGAGCATTAAAGCCCTCAATGACACATATTAGTACCATTGGCTAAGGTTAACAAGATTCATCAAGAGTCATAACTCATTTGATTAAGGCTCCGAGCCTGTCCTCTAATAAAAATCACACTCAAAATAGACCTGATTAAAAAAACTAATCAGACATCTTTTGATTGCCTGCAAATGCACTTTTCAACTGTTGTCATGCTCTTATAAAGGTATCACACTTTTCAGCCATTCTCCAATCCAGTAGGCTATATGAAATATAAAGGTGTTACAGAGCCATTTAATCTGAGTAGCGCTGCCTGGCTCATCCACTCACAGTCTAGCACAACCCGCCGTCCGGGTTAGATAATGAACAGGAATTTTTTTATTTTATTTTTTTTTGCACTGGCCCCGTGCAAGTGTGAGCCATTACGTCTTACTGAACAATTGGCCATTAGATATAGACATCACCCTGATATCAGTCACATCCAAGCCCTTCCCAGCATCCTCTGACATTCTGCCGTCTAGATTACAGTAATATTTTTCCCTGGGCTTCCCTGTGAGCGCTTTCTGAAGACACAATCAAACTGAATTGACTGAATCCATCAAGACAGAACTAATATTGCAAGTGATCAGTTACACTGTTACGCTATAACAATTTTGTTGTTTTCAAGCAAGCCACATACGAGCAGTGTTGGGCAAGTTACTTTTAAAAAGTAATTAGTTACAGTTACTAGTTACTTCTTCCAAAAAGTAACTAAATTAGTAACTCAGTTACTAATTTTAAAAGTAACTAGTTACTTATGAAATTAACTATTGCGTTACTTTCAAGTAAAATTTAATTTTAAATGCTCAAATGTGACCCCACCTCTACCCCTCTTTAACGGAACTTAAAATACATGTGCATGTTCAATTATTTATGATAAATTTGAATATTATAATGAAATGGACACTTTTAATACAATACATTATTAACAGAAACATGAAACATTGTACACGCATCTAAAAAAAAAATGTTGCTGTGGGACAAAGTGAGACTAGCCTCCAATCAAACGCCATGTATGTAGATATTATGTTTATATAGTGGATCAATGCAAATAACACAATAGATGTTTTGGAAATTTTGATATTTATTGCCCCTCAACAGGCCACAACTGGGCAAAATTAAATTAAGCTTGTTAAGCTCGTCGCCATACCTGTCTCTCGTTGACTGACTGGCTTGTGTTGTTCCTTGTGTGTCCTGTCCTGCCCGACTATGCGTTATGATGGGTCGTTCGCAATTCATGAACGTTAGCCGTTAGTGATGATGGGTCGTTCACGAATGAGCGTTAGTGATGATGGATCGACTCGTTCGCGAATGAGCTTTTGATGGGTCGTTCGCGATTCGCGAATGAGCCGGCTCTTAGAGTCGGCTCATTCGCGAATCGCGAACGACCCATCAAAAGCTCATTCGCGAACGAGTCGATTCATCCTTTTAGGTGAACGTTGGGAGCTGGCTCGCATATCTGAAGAGCCGACTCTATTTTTAAAAATTTAGCCTATAGAAATTAAATAATTATGTAATAAAAATTGAAATATTATAGTCAAAGTCATTTAAAGAGCCGTTTGTGAGCCAAAAGAGCCGGCTCTTTTCAGTGAGCTGAGTCAAAAGAGCCGAATGCCCATCACTACTATGCGTGCTTTCGAACACCCGCCCAACTCTACCTCTGATTGGCTTACAATGACATTTTACTCTACCTTATAGCCAATCGTCAGCATTTTTGCGCTTGTCTCGTGCTCTGCCCACTAACCAAGGAAGAACAGTAAAAAAAGTATTTGCCTCTCGCTCAGAGATCTAGTTGGTCTGATGAAAAAAAAAACAGCTCCATCAGTTATAGTAACGCGCCGCATTTTTTGCCAGTAACGGTAACGGCGTTATTAAGATGAGAAGAGTAATCAATTAGATTACTCGTTACTGGAAAAAGTAATGCCGTTAGTAACGGCGTTATTTATAACGCCGTTATTCCCATCACTGCATACGAGCTGGCGGTAACAGATTTATTTATTTATTATTATTTGTTTGAGATTTCGCAAAAGTGTGCTTGAGAGGATAGGGTATTGTCTACTACTGTAAGGCAAGCTTCACTGTCACTATTGCTCATTCTTAGGTTTGGGGATTTGAGCAAGTTTGTATTTGAGCAACTCATCCTGCACAGTGTGTAATGTGCCTACGGACATAAATAAGGCAAGGCAATTCATTTATAAAGCACAATTAAAAACAACAGTTAGCTGACCAATGTGCTGTACAAGTTTTTAAACATATGCAAAAAACAACCATTCAACACACACCAATATTATACAACACAGACGTGTAGAAACAAAAGCATGCAATTACTCTCTCGAAATCATAAAACGGCAATAAGGGCTTGACCTTTGCCAACGTTCTTAATAGAAAAAAAAAACCCTCTTTTGACAACAGCATTAATCTGTTTGGATCAACCTGGCGTAGACTGGGCAGAGATGAGCAGCGTTTCAGATTCACTGTGGATGGCAGCAGAGCTACATAGCAATACACTAACAATCTTACAGAACACCCTAGCAACCACCTAGAAATGCACTAAAACATTGGTAGACCTCAGCAAGCTCTGGCAACCACCCACAATGCTCTAGAAGCACTCAAGCACCACTCCAAAAACAAAAACAAAAAACTGTGTTAGCATACAGACAGGAACACAGATTGTCAGCTGAGTCAAGAGGTCTTTTGACTGTTTGAGGTCCAAAGGTCCAGTGAAATATGTTTGCAGAGTATTTTTCTTAAATCACAAACAATTGACCCTTATGGTCTGGGGGGAACATCATCTTTTGCAGAATATTTTCTTTATTCCTTTAGAATTTGGTTTGAATTGGGATTAAAAATCTCCTTTTTGTTCTTACAAACAGATGAACTAAAGGTCATCTCTTCAAGGTTTGATCAGACTGTCAGTATTGTGCATTTAAAAGGGCATGGCATCTCAGCAGAGAGTCCGGTCCTACTATCTCATTCCCAATCTGTGCACTCCATTTCATTCACAGTGGGCTCATGTCTTGCTCATGTAATCTCATCTGCACGGATAGCCCACCCTGCACCTCCTTCAAAACACCGAACCGTGACCTAAACCTAGAAATTAAAGGGCTCGCCACAGCCCTCGTTTGAATTTGTCCTTTCAATCTATTGTCAGTCAGTCACCCACCTTTATTATTTTTTTGGATATGCATGTCTCTTTTTTTTCTGTGCATGCACAAATGCATTTATTGTGCATCGCTAAGAATATAATTTGTATCTTTTTACTTGGTACTTTTGGAGTTCACTGTAAAGCTCCTTGCTGACAAATCTCAATATGAAAACTGTTCCAGCACAGATTTGGTTCAGAGTCCCGGTGGACACCATGAAATGTGGTTTTATTTAGAGAGCATTCCTGAGTCGCACTGAGAATAGCCGTGAGATTATACACACATCCAAGAATTGTCATTCAAGTGTGCCCATTGTTGGCATCAAGGACATGAACGTCGTCATAGAGAGAAATTGTGTGTCAGCCTTCAGACATCAATGAGGCACAATCAGAGATTGCCAAGGCTTTCTGCTTAATTCATCTTTCCACCATTTTGACATGTTTGCCAAATTGTATTGCTAAATTTGTTTGCTACTTGTCATTCAAGGGATGATTTTCATCTGAAGTGACCCATGGTACACAAATCCCCCTGCGGCGAGCTGAGGTCAAGTACCTTGTTGGAGGGTAGGATGAGGAGAAAGCAGGTGTGTGATCTCAGTAATTCTAATTTCAGGCTTCGGACTGAACCCACGGCTTTTGCGTGAACAGCTGACATCCTGAAATATAGTCCATTTAGTGCATCAAACCTCGCTGAATTAGCTGTTTAGTGCTGGAACTGCATGTATATTTGATTTTAAAACATTTTACAGTGTCATTTTACCATAACTTTTTTGCTTATTAATTTAAAGTGGGACACAGATGTGACCTTGAACAGCATGGCTGCATTTTGGTTTATCATTTAATAAAAAATAGGTCTTATTTAATTATGAATGCTATAACATGTAAGTATGTTTGATAGGCTATGCTTCCATTTTTGAAAGAACTAACCCAGATATCAGATTTAAGAAAAAACAGTGCCATCCAGTGGTATACATTTAGCAATTTCTATATGGAAAGATGTGAAATTCATAAGATGAAATGACCACAGTATACTGTATACTGATATATATATATATATATATATATATATATATATATATATATATATATATATATATATATATAATATAAAAAACAGTGTATTAAACTGTGTAATTAACACACAATCTAATAGCATCTCGCATAAATTCAGAGCTCACGGTATTTACATTTAGCATAATACAACATCAAAGTGATTGTAATGATCCCAGAGCTGTAGCATGTGAGGAAAGCAAACACTAATATTCACAGAATTGAAATTAATTTGTTTACATCAGTCACAGCTCTTTGCTCACCTTTAATGAGTTATGATAATTCGTTTGCAGCTTAATGGGTCACTATAATCCAAGCAGTGCTAATTACTGTTACCTGTTTTTCTTTCTGAGCGCCGCCTTTATCTCAATAATTAATAAATGTGTCTGGTAAAGTGTGGTATGCACAAAATACAGGATAGATTACCTGTGATCTTGGATCTTTCTTTTTAACAATGATAAAATATTGAATTTGAACCGTGTAGCAGCAGAACAGAGTCATAGATGTGTGTGATGCAACGAGACATTCAGTTCACTTCAGATGCTTTTGTATAGTGCTTTTCACAATATGAAACGTTCAAAAGCAGCTTCACAAAATCCCCAGTGGAAAAGCCAAAGACACCAGTGACGAGAAGAAAGATGTTTAGGTAAGATGAGGAACAAGTAGACTCAGCTGGGACAAGCCATCTCCTCATGGAGGAGCATATTGGATCTTTAATAGAAACCTATTCATTTGACAGTCAATAAATGTAATGTAGATTTGTTTTGTGTGTGTTGTGGATTGTTACACTTAGAGAAATCCACCATGGAAAAATGTAAGATTTGATCTTGTCTGGAGGAGATTTAAAGACATCTTCAAAGTGAATATGATATCATATTTTGAACAGTAAGATGTTTAATGTTGCTGAGCAATGGTGCAGTGCATTAGTTCCAGCTCTCATTTAACTCACACAGGAATACAGTGTTGTGTTGTCTTGGTAACGTTAACAATGTTGTTAAATGCCTATTATGTGTTTAATGGCAAATAAACACATGATGCAGCTGCTTACTTTGATCAAAAACATTGTTTGTCTGCATATATGTTTGTTTTTGGCTCAAAGCATTTAAATTCCCTCATGGTTTGTTGTCTTGTCGGATGTGTACATGCTAGGAAATAATCTACATGTAAAGATATTGTATTTTTGGTCATAACCTTTTTTTTTTTTTTGCAGTTTCCTGAATACATGGAGCGACTCACACACACACTTCTTCCCGTTATGCAGTTATTGATGAACAAAGAATAAAAATGTTGGTGGACAAATAACAGGGCTAAAGAAATAAAATTTGGAATTTAATTTGCTGTCATTCAATTAATAAGTGTGATTTTGAACTGAACAAGCCACACGCATCACATGATGTTGTGTCAGAAGAAAAATTCTGAGAAAGAGATTTTCTAGTCCAACACAAAGTGTAATTAATTATACCTATTTATCTTAATTATGCCCTGATATGTAGAAATACATTGTATTCACTCGTTTTAACTAATTTTTCATATTCCTAAACTAAGTTAAACACTGCCAACACTCATTAATATATATTGTATTTTGCCATAATGTACATTGACAGGTTTTCAGAATAATGTACTTATTTAAATACTAGCATTATAATCTGACACTATTCATTATATATTATATTTAGTAAATTAGAGCAATATTACAATATATAATATGATATTATATTGGGTAAATTATTCCTGGAAATGAAGAGTTTGTCCACCATGGTCCACAAAATTAAAATTACAGTAATATATACTGATTATTAATATAAGTTTTCTGGGAATAGCACATACTGTGTGTATATGAAAATATATTAGTAATTCAAACTGACACATTTTTTACACTGAAAGCACTGATTAATTTCTTAGGTTGCACTTTTTTTTCATGGTCCATTTTTAGACATTCTACTAACTAAGTAATTTTGCAATTACATGTCAATATATTGTACTAACCCTAACCGTAACAAACTAACCAACATTAACAGTCTACTATTACTCTAATGAGAGCTTGTGCAATTCAATTCAAGAAGTTCAACAACTCAAACAAAATGTATAATGAATTCTTAATTCAGTTCTGAATTCCGTACAGATGCAGCGCACCAGAAATCTCCAAGAGTTTTGAACTTTGTGAAATAAAGTGAGTGCATCAATCCAGTGATATTATTTATAATTATATCAGTATGTGGTTTTCCTATAAATTTATATGAAATATAATAATATTCCCTATATATAAGAATGGCCGCTAATTGTTATAACTGAGTTGACGACATAAAAATATAAATAAATGAATCTGTTAACTTACAAGAACCGTCCGAACAAACCAATCGGGCTCCTCTGTGATCATCCTAAACTTCCCCTACATTACAGCGCCCCTCAGGTGTGTTCAAGAACATGAACTGGTTTTTAGCCCTGTTCAGGTTCACTACTAACCTGCTAAGGTTTGCAAACCAAAACTGGACCATCAGCTATGAGCAATGTGAAATTTAAAAAGCTTTGGTAACACTTACATAATAACCGCATGCTATGAATCATTAGTAAAGCATTAGTAAATAGTTAATTCATAATTTATAAAGCATTAGACATGTATAATCAGTTTATAAATACAGCAATAAATGCTTTATTCTTGATTTATAAGCATATCTATAATGTGTTTAATAATTGTATTTTAATACTTTATTGATGATCAATTTATAATTTTTTAAATTATGTATTACATTATTTACAAACTAGTTATTTAGGGGTTGTCAGTGGTTCATAAGATTATTTAGAAAGTGTAAGTAAATGAAAGTGAAACTAATTAAATGTACATTTATACATATAATTTAGACACAGTAATAGTTACTTTGTGTGTTAATAAATGCTTTATTAACATATATCCCTACTATAATTCCTGAGTAATTCAGGCAGTTATAAAACATTTAGTAGTTATCAGTCGACTGTTTGTGAGAGCTCATCCATAGTGAGGACTATTTATGCCTCGTAAAGCTTTTACAAAAGAGATTTAAAGGCTCAGTTATATACTAGACAGAAAAAGGAAACAAACACAAAAGTGATACAGAACATATTAGTATTTATTTCAATTTGCAAAAAAAAAATAAACTGTACACTTGAAATAAAAATAAAATAAACCTCTTCAGTGTCATAGAAAATAAAAATTCATGCACACCTCCAGAAAATATAACTGTGCAGTAAAATGAAACTAATCCTCTGCAAACTGATATAACATTCATTTCTATAAAGTGTAAACATTGCTGCATAAAAAATTACCAGTGCCAACACTGGATTACAAATGAACAAATGTTTTTTTTTTTTTTTTTTTATAAAACAATAAAATCTTTCACAGTGTCAAAACAACCTCAGTACTAACTTTAGAAACATAAGAGAACAGCAGTGCAGAAGATAGCTGAGCCTTTAAATCTCCTTTAAAAAAGCTTTACGAGGCATAAATATTCCTCACTTTAGATAAGCTTAAAACAATTAATTGACAACTACTAAATGTTTTATAACTACCTGAATAAATCATGAATTACAGTAAGAATACATGTTAATAAAGCATGTATTAACACAGAGTAACTATTACTATATGTCTAAATAATAAGATGTATAAATGTACATTTAAATAGTTTATTAATCATTTACTTACACTTTCAAAATTATCTTATGAACCACAGAAAACTCCTAAATAATTGGTTTGTAAATAATGTAATGATAATTTAGAAATGATAAATTTATAAAGAATGAAACTACAATTATTAAACACATTATAGATATGCTTATAAATAAAAAAATCTATTAATAGCTGTATTTATAAACTGCTCATTAATGTATAATAATGCTCTATAAATTATGAATTAACTATTTACTAATGCTTAAATAAGAATGGCTTTTAGATTGTTTGGATTTATTTACAACACACACACACACACACACTGCTTAGAATAAGTGAACACACTCATGCTAAAGTTGACTAAAAAGAGGAATAAAAAATCGTAATGCCTTGATTAAAAAAACGAGGAAAACTCCAACCTTTAGGGACATGAATAATGTCCTTGAATTCTTTGTGAATGAATAATGTATCGCAAATAATTAAAATGTTCTTCTTAAAAATACAGGGTGCATACGTCTGGACACTTCTATCACACACCCTTCACCATATAGACATGGTTTTATTTCAGTTCAAAGTTCAAAGTTAGAGTTGGAAACATCTTGAAAAGAAAATTGTCTTTTTCCATAAATGTCTTAGTTTGATCATACATATTTCAAAGTTGAGGATTCATTATTTTGATATAGCTTGCATTGGAACAAACACTATAACATTTTAGTTGATTTGTTTATTGACAGAACATACTATATATTTAACATATGAGCAGAAACTCCTAACAAAAGCTTATTTGATGTCTATTTTAGACTAGTCAACGAAATGTTGTCTTTTATTTCATCTGTAACAGTGCGTATCTGTGTGTTCATTCATTCATTCATTCCCCCCCCCCCCCCCACACACACACAGAAACATGATTCACAACAGTATGCTATTTTTCCATTTACAGACACTAACGTTATTCTATATCGCGATTAGAACAAAGCACAAGCATAAAACACTTACAGTTCTCAGCTGAATCTGTTGCTCCTCCTCGACGTGAAAATAAACCAGCACTTCTGTGGTAAATGTCCCAGGATTATTCCTCATAGCCGCGCAAGACGAATCTTAATCTGACTAAAAAATATAGTGTGTTTACAGCATTTGCCTGGGGGCGTTTATCTATTTTGCAAATGGCCTCAACACATTATCTTATGAATAGCGCGCTCTGCGAGTGGGTGTGAACAAATTAACGATAATGAGCTGAGACAGGAGAAACTGTACTTCTCTTTAGTTTCAGACAGATTACATTGCAGGAGAATATTTGTTTTAAATGTGAATTGTCTTATTTAAAAGTAGAAATTTAAAGCGTTCTTTAGACGTATGTTTCATGTTTGTGTGATAAGTATTAGCGGAGTTTCCGTTCATTTTCCAGACATGTTTCAGAAAGATTTTTGCGGAGACAGAGTGAGCTGAAAGCGCACCCTGTTTATTTTATTTATTTAAAAAAAAACACAAGGTTTTGATGTTAATGTGAGTGTACACAAAAAAAGAAGACCCTCTATAGTTTATAATCATGTATTGATTTTATTTATATGACCATAAATGACGGAGTATTTTAAGTCTATGTTGCTGCTATGTGAAAAAAAAAAACAGCAAAACGCGCGGGCGCGTTCTTGGTCCCCAGAGGGTTAACTAATGATTCATAGCATGCGGTTATTATAAAGTGTTACCAAAGCGGTAAAATTTGCTAAGCTAACAGCTTTTCTTTTCTTTATTGGTAATTAAATAAATTCAGTTACTTGCAGATCTTTTCTTTATATAAACAGTATTGCTCTCATCACAAATCAACTGTTTTTTGTTTTTCACTGACATGTCTCTTAGGTGTTGAAGGATAGTGCATCTTTGAGCCTACATTCAGTACGAGCAAAATACTTCAGTACTGTTAAAATCAGATACTCCAATGCCTGGTTCCACAGACAAGGTTGATTAGAAATTGTATCCTTTACCACCTCTGTGTGACAACAGCTCATTTGAATCGCATTTAATTACCATCACTAGGCCTATTAAAATCCATTTTCTAGTTGTCTATCGTCCACCAGGTCAACTTGACAGTTTCTTGGAGGAGCTTGATGTGCTACTCTCATCCTTCCCGGAGGATTGTACTCTTCTCATAGTTCTTGGAGATGTCAACATCCACTAGAAAAACCTCAGGCTGCTGATTTCCACACTCTGCTTGCCTCATTCGACCTCAACCGAGTATCTACGGCGGCTACTCACAAATCAGGAATCCAATTAGACCTTATTTATACGCACTACTGCTCCACTGACCATACACTGGTCACTCCGCTGCACACCTCAGATCACTTCCTCCTCACTCTCAACCTCAACCTGCCTCAGAACACAACACACACTCCTCCACAGGTCACTTTTCGGCGAAACCTACGCCCACACTCACCCTCTTGCCTATCCTCTTTGGTCTCATCCACACTTCCTCCACCTGATCAGCTCTCAACACTAGATACTAACTGTGCAACTGATACTCTTTTCTCCACTTTAACATCCTGCTTGGACAGTTTCTGCCCCTTTCGAAAGATCCTACTGGCCTTGGTCTTTATCAATCCCTCCTCTCTTCCTTCTCTGTTAATATCTCTACTGTTAAAATTACTTACTATCACAACAAAATTAACAAGTCTTCTGACTTGCGCATGCTTTTCAAAACCTGCTCCTCTCTTCTCAACCCTCCTCCTCCTTCATCAACCCTAACAGCTGACAATTTTACCACATTCTTCATAAATAAAACAACCACCATCAGCGGCCAATTTACCAAACCACAAACTGACACACACATCTTACCAGCTAACACACACATTCTACCCTCCTTCTCTCTACTTTCAGAGGCAGAAGTCTCTAAACTCCTCCTTTCCAATTGCCCTACTACCTGTCCGCTTGATTTTATTCCCACTAATCTACTTCAAGCGATTTATTCCTCAATTGTACCCGCACTCACACACATCATAAACACCTCTCTTCACACTGGTATTTTCCCCACAGCATTTAAGCAGGCTCGGGTAACGCCACTGCTTAAGAAACCCACTCTAAATCCTTCTCATCCTGCTGGATCTGTCTGCTGCCATTGACACAGTTAACCACCAGATCCTCCTGTCAATTTTAAAGACGAAGGGCATCTTGGGAACCGCCCTCCAATGGTTCAAGTCTTATCTCTCAGGTAGTTCCTTCAGGGTATCGTGTAGGGGTGAAGTGTCCAAGACCCAACATCTAACTACTGGGGTGCCTCAGGGCTCAGTGCTGGGACCACTCTTCTTCTCCATCTACATGACATCACTAGGATCTGTGATTCAGAAACATGGCTTTTCCTATCACTGATACGCTGATGACACACAACTCTACCTCTCATTCCATCCTGAGAATCCGACGGTCGCTGCTCGTATCTCAGCCTGCCTGACAGACATTTCTGGCTGGATGAAGGACCACTACCTCCAACTAAACCTTGCGAATGACATATTTACTTGTGGTCCCGGCCAACCCAACACTTCATCACAACTTCTCCATTCAGCTAGGTTCGTCAGCCATAACTCCGTCAAGGTCAGCCAGGAACCTTGGAGTTGTGATTGATGATCAATTGAACTTCACAGACCACATTGCTAGAACTGCACGGTCCTACAGATTTGCCTCATTCAACATTATGAGGATCAGACCTTTCCTAACAGAGAACTCCTCCTACACAACTCCTTGGCCAAGCGCTTGTTCTATCCAGACTGGACTATTGTAATGCTCTCCTGGCTGGTTTTCCAGCTTGCACTGTCAAACCTCTGAAACTAATCCCGATGCTGCAGCTAGAGTGTCTTTAACAAGCCGAAGAGAGCACACGTCACTCCTCTCCTCACAAAATTGCACTGGTTGCCAGTTGCCGCTCGCTTCAAATTCAAGTCACTTTTACCAAAAGAACAACCACTTGCTCTGCTCCCTACTACCTAAACTCATTATTTCAGACTTACGTGCCATCCAGAATCGTGCGCTCTGCCAGTGAACGGCGTCTTGTGGTGCCATCTCAAAGAGGCACAAAATCTCTTTTTCTGACTTTTTCTTGTCGGTTTCCTGCTGGTGGAATGATCTGCCCAACTGAACCAGAGCTGCTGAGTCCGTAGCAATTTTCAAGAATTGGCTGAAGACGACAACACTTTTTCGGCAACACTTGATCCATTAATACTAACACTTTATCTTCTATTCTATATCTTTTATCTTTATAAAAAAAAAAAAATATATATATATATATATATATATATATATATATATATATATATATATATATATATATATATAAACACGTACTGTGTTAGATTAAACTGGGAGGGTCATAGCACTTGCATATTGTTGTCCTACTGTTAGTTTAACTGCTTCTAGAGTTCTCATTTGTAAGTCGCTTTGGATAAAAGCGTCTGCTAAATGAATAAATGTAAATTTAAGGTTTAGTCCCAGACTTCAGGCCATGTTCGAGCTGTATTAACTGAAATCAACTTGCACTAAGATATCTTAATATATGTCAGTGCTATTGTTTTGTCTCAAGATGCAACCAGTAAGGTTTTTTTTTTTTTCTAGGGCACATTTCTAAAAGCTACTCAAATATCCTTATTTAACTAAGGCCTAATCCTGCCTTAATCTAAGCCCTGTCTGTGAAACCAGGCCTATGACTTTTACTCAAGTAGTATTATAATTGGTGACTTGTAGTCGTTTTTACTCAAGGTACTCTTTACACCTCTGACATCATTCTTTTTTTTTTTAAGTTATAGTATTGAATTCATCTTTCTGCATTAACTTTCCATTAAGTGCCCTCAGTTAAAGCATCAAAGTTGTATACATGATTTAACAAACATGAGGACAGAAAATTATAAATGTCTTAAATGATTTGGTGTTTGGTGAGTGGAGTAAACAGTTTTGATGAATGTTTTGTACAGCTTCCTTTGCTCAATCATTTTCCTGCTTAAATGGAGCAATTTGCTTGTCTGTGTGCAATCTGCAGATGCTAGCCTCTGATAAAAATAGAAAGTGCATCAAGAAACTCACATCATTCTCCAGCCTTCCGCTCTTTTTCCCTCAATGATTAGAAATTACAAACAAAGTGCGACTTGGGCAAGTTATTATCAGACATTGCAGTTGTAATTAGCATAATGAATCTTGTTAGAGACATTTGGTGACTGGCATTTATCGGTTTTCAAATGGAATAACCATGGTGTCTACCTTTTTTAATATTTATCATCACTGAAAAACAATACAGTGCACAGTGGAACAAAGGAAGCAGGATTGTATGCCTCTGTCTCTACAATAATTTGCCCGAAATGGAAATATTTATCATTCACTCACACGTTCATTTATTCGCTCCAAAACCAAAATGACTTTCTTTCTTCGGTCGAGCTCAAGAGACAGTTTCACTGTATAAAGAGCAATACAACAAGTTTCCAGCAAACAATATTGAACATTAATGCACAGTTATGAAATTGCACTGTGGTTGAGGTAAAGTTGTTTAGACAACAGTGATGCTGTGCACTATTCTCTCGTGACTCATAACTGATCATGACAAGGCGAGTTCAAGAGCAGAGGAAAAGAGTTTCAGTCAATAAACCTTAAATTACTCTGTTCTGATGTGGAATGTAATGTAGTAGTCTATGGATTACTGTTATGGTGGTTAAATGGTTCTCTTACGAGAGGTTCTCTCGTATTGCGTAAGTTAGCTTACGCTACGGGAAAGATTCATCTTCTCGAGATATTGAAGCCAAAAATTATCCTTAATTTTGTATTTATTGTCAACGCAGTGCAGCAGCTAGCAGACCTAGAGCAGGCTGTCTAGCGTGCTCATAGGCTGCCCTGCGGGAACTGCAGCAGCCTACCACTGAGCCAGACGTGACGTCACGTCCAATGAAGGGCGCTCGCGCCTTCACAGCATCTTAGCCCGCCAGAATGGGCGTGGCTTTGCGTATATAAACAGGGCTCGTAGGCTGTATTCTCTGATTTTCACTTCTTCAGCGAAGCTCTTCGCATCGCTGGATCCGAGAGAAGCCGCCGCCGTCGAAGAAGCGACTAGCCAGCTTAGGACAGCGCCTGAAGAAGCCGGCTGTCTTCGCCACCTTCAGCCATCCGTGCCAGCTACGCTATCCGGCGACGTATCCTTTTTTACCTCTCTCACTCTAAAAGAGCAGCGAGCGACTTTTTCAAGATGCCTCGCATTTCCTGCGGCTCGTGTGGAGCCACGCTCAGCGACGGAGACCGCCACGAGATCTGCGCTCTCTGCCTGGGCCAGGAACACGCAGCCCACGCCCTCTCGTCAGGGGGATTCGAGTTCTGCGACACGCTTCCGATATCGACCCTGCGAGCTCGAGTCGAAGCTTTCAACCCCACTCCACCCTTTGTGGGACCGCGCAAAAAGAAGCGCCGTTCCCTCAGGATGCCGGAGCCTGTGGCCACCGCGACGCGCTCGCCGGATACCCCCCCTCGAGCCTCGCTCTCGCCTTCTCCGCCTCTCCTCACCGATGCCCACGTGCCGCACTGCCATCGCTTCTGATGATGAGGCCGAGGAACGGGCCACTAAAGACTGCTGTTCCATCAGATAGGTTCGTGCGCAGGCTACTCTCACGCATACTAGCTCTTCTGGTTGAGCTGCACTATTGGATATGTGCTATATACTTATGCAGACCGGCGACGCCGCTTTCCCCGGAAAGCCCTGGGACTCATTGTGGATGCTTGGCGTGCACGGCGTTGACAAAGGGTTCCCGTAGCGTAAGCTAACTTACGCAATACAAGAGAACCTCTCGTAAGAGAACGTATCGGATACCTAACGTAACCTCGGTTCTCTCTAGATGAGGGAACGAATATTGCGTAACCTGCCGTGCTCGCGCCACGAGCGTTTTTCGCTTCAGTCGTTGAAAACCAGAGAATACAGCCTACGAGCCCTGTTTATATACGCTAAGCCACGCCCATTCTGGCGGGCTAAGACGCTGTGAAGGCGCGAGCGCCCTTCATTGGACGTCACGTCACGTCGGGCTCAGTGGTAGGCTGCTGCAGTTCCCGCAGGGCAGCCTATGAGCACGCTAGACAGCCTGCTCTAGGTCTGCTAGCTGCTTCACTGCGTTGACAATAAATACAAAATTAAGGATAATTTTTGGCTTCAATATCTCGAGAAGATGAATCTTTCCCGTAGCGTAAGCTAACTTACGCAATACTCGTTCCCTCATCTAGAGAGAACCGAGGTTACGTCAGGTAACCGATACGTTTCTTTTTTTTCCCCCCTACTCATGTCTGATGGTCTTGATCTGTTGATCTAACATCCAAACACATTCTGATCATTGGAATTTTAGGACTTTTCATTGGGCTTTTTCTGGTGCTTCAAGAAGAGATATTTTAAGTCAGACCAAGGGATTTCAGGACTGCTGACATCAGAGCTACAAATCTAAATACAATAGGCAAATTTGTGATGAGCAGGAGAAGTTTCTTGAAACGTTCAAAAATACAATATTTTTGAGAAAGTGATATATTATACGGGATGTATGTCCTTATTCTATACTTGTATGACTGTTTTGGGAATCAAAATAATAGGTTATCATAGATCCATAAGAGATTCAGGGTCTCCTGGTCATTTTTTTTTTATTTTCTCCCAAAATGCGAACTAACCACAAACACCATCACTTCTCTAAACACCTGTTTGTCACTATCACTGAAAAATATTCCTGATTCAGGAGATCACAAGTTTATTGCTTGCAATGACAAAATAACTATTTTGAGGAATGTTTTGTTACACATTTGGTGACTTTTGAAAAGTGTCACATTTATTTATTTATTTTATTTTATTTTATTTTGATTTCAGTTAAATTTTTTATAGGTTTCAGTAACTGTTGAATATGTGAAAGAATGGGATATGAGATAAAAGCCCTCTTGTTGCAGGGGTTAAATGCCACCAAAAAGACTGCAACAGTAGGTGGGCAGAGGAGGAAGATGCAAATGACTGCACTGCAACAAATGATTTTCCATAAGTCGGTAAGGAATGGATTTGTTGTGAAAAATAAAATTGAACCACATTGACTGCTATTCACAACAGATAATGGCAGAGAAATCTATTTCACAAACGTTCTTGTGCCAGTGTGCCACTGTATTGAGATTGAGCTGCCCTTGTGACGAAGGGGAATGCTAAAGATTAGCTCTCTACATGATTTAATGACCTCCTTCAGAGGCAGGTGGCATTATGGGAAGGGATTTCAGTGGACATTAATGTTGGACACACACATGAGTCATCAATATTATTGGTACATACATTTAAATCTTCTAAAAAAAATTTCTTGTCAATTTTTAGGAGTACCTGTTTGAAACCAGTTATTACCTCTGAGACTTCACTTTAGACATTCTTGCTTTAAAAGTGATCTGTTCTCAGTTGAAAACGGTGTTGTGTTAACATCCCCTTAATTAATAACTAATGGTTTTTACAGCGGAAATGAATCAACTCTTGAACTCGCTTAAACTGGATAATGACTTTCTTCTAGAGCAGCCAAAAAATATCTTTGATGCATTAATTTCCTGTTATCACAGTAAAGCTGCTTTGAAACAATCTGTATTGTAAAAAGCACTACATCAAAAAAGGAGACTTGACACGACATTCTGTTGACTATAAGTATCTTTGCAACTACATGTGAACTAGCAGTCATTAGAGTATTAGTAGACTGTCTGCTTAATATCTGCTAACACTTTATTTTGATGCTACATTCTACTGACTATAAGTATAACTTTGCAACTGCATGTCAACATTTTGAGGCTTCCTAAACTAAACACAGTAACGAACAATGACTTCGATTTGACCATATAAATGCGAGCGCGAGTCTGATGAAGAAACACTGTTATTCAACCCGAACCTCCATCGCAAGGATGACTTGAGCAGGACGTTTCACAGTGATACACTACTCAGTTTGAGGTACAATATAAGATGTTGCAACTGTAATTCCTCACCATCAGAATTAACAAGTGCATGTTTTTTACTTGTACTAGTTTATTTACAGAGTATTTTTCTAATATATTGCGGTGAATAGGTGGAAACTGTATCAATAACCGTGCATGTATGCAATGTACATTAGCCAAGCTCTAGAGTGAATGATCTGATGTAACATAAACGTTGGTAAAACAAATATTTCCTCAAAGTAGTGAGAACGACAGATAATCTGCATTAATAGACACAGTTTTAGGTAATAGTGGCCTACAGCTGATTAGCAGAAGTATTTCAGTGAGACAGTAATAATGTGAGTTAGCCAGTTAGCAGGAGACCTACACAATATAAACTCAAAACTAAGTTTTTTGAACACCATCTTTCAAGAGCAAGCGGTTTATGAATCCTGTATTGAACTCCGAGATTTGAGAAGCAGTCGTCAGTAAAATAAAGGGAACACAGCACAAATTTAGGATTATACTGCTGTGGTATCGTGGTAAAGATGAATTTTAACCACTGATTCTTCACATGCTCATCCTTGGGGAGTGAAAAATAACTGGCTTTACCTTCACATTATGCACAGCGCCGTCTTCTCGACATGATGATATCCAGTACAGGAATCAGCTGCAGGTTTGAGGTTCAAGTTTCCCTGGTGTCTGCGCGTGCAACACATGGGCGGGCAATATACTAATGTTTCGTCTTGACGTCACAACGAAACGGCTTACGACTCGTTTGAAAAACTTAATTGACTCAGAGTCGACTCTTACTTTTGAAAGACAATAACTTTATATACGGTGCACTTTCAGATTTAAAACTTTGCAGGATGTTTTCATTCACTTAGAGCTATGTTACACACTACATGAAAGGTAATTTTCAAAAATCCATAATAGGGGCCCTTCAACTCTTTCCCCGCCATTGATTTCCGTGTTTTCGCTGTAATACGGTAGGGGGCGCTATTACACATCTTCTGAAAGATTACATAATCTCCTGATCAAAACACAGGTGAAAAAGAAGCAGAAACAAGCGATATCATATGTAAGCACACTCTAAAAAAAGATGGTTCTTTAAAGGTTCTTTACATAGTAACTAGGGATTGGAATTGATAAGATTTTATCAATATCAATGCCACTGACGATTCTGCTTATCGATCTGATTCTTTAACGATTCTCTTATCGATTCCTGATAGCACTGTGTGGAAAAAGTAGTCATGCTTTTTCGGCAAAAAAATGAGCGATTTTATTTGTTTTAAAGCTTACACTTGAGTAAGCAAACTGAATAATAAATAAGATTTACAAAATAAATAAATAAAAACCTTCTGTAAACAAGCATACCGGTCAGAAACTCTTCCTCCTAATATAGAATTAAAACTGTTTTCTATAAAAACAGGGATGGAATGGTTATACATAATACTGTAACGTTTCTGTTCATTGTGTTCAGTTTCTAGCCACTCCTCCTTCATTAGTTCATCCCAAGCCTGTTTGTTACTATAGTTTCTGTCACTGAGTTCATTTGTCCCAGCTGTGTCTCGTTTCCCTCATCTTCTCTGTGTATTTAAGCCCTGTGTTTTGTCCTGTTCAGTGTCTGTCAATGTTCATGTTAAACTGGTTGTTCTGTCCTGGTTCTTAGTTTCCCGAGCATTTCTGTAAGTTTAAGTGTATTGTTAATAAAGTCTGTTGCACAGAAATCCTGTTTCCTTGTTGCTGCAACCAGAAACCTAACATATACTGTACAGTGTTTTCATAAAATATGCCTGTTATTTGTAAGACGCCAGTGTTATTTAACATTACATTTCCCTGTTCAACGGAGGTTACGGTGCTGCTAGCTTGGGCAGTTGTAAGCAGCGGATCAAAAACACGGCGTTCCTGGAATTTAGTACCATATATTTCTAAGCATGTTGCTTGTATTTACACCCTTACACGAAATAACAGCCTTGCAGTTATTGCAAACGGCATAATTTTTGTCTCGTTTAGTAAAATAAAGCCAAATTTTAGACCGTGTCTTCCTCTCCATGATTCCCTCCTTTGCTCAAATCGCTTTGACGTCATGACGCACAGATGCGTAGGACGCCGTGCCATGGTGCCCGATAAAGGACAAAAGGTACAGTTGTGGGTTCACGATCTGTATATATGGCTAGGAGCAGGAGCATCGATAAGAGGACTCGTTAACATCGAGGGCATACAATATCAATGGTTCATAAAACTTAGAACCGATTCTCGAGTGGAACCGATTATCAGTTCCCATCCCTAGTAACAGTTCTATTTAGTACCGTATCGTCCTGAAGAACCCTTTATATGCTGAAATGGTTCTTTGTGTTAGAGTTTAGGGTTCTTTATTACCGCCTTTTTGTTTTTCAAATTTATAACTGTCAAAGCCTCCTCATTACTGATGTTCTGGAGCTCAGCTATACAACTGCAGTTACTACACATCAGTGATGGGAATAACGGCGTTATAAATAACGCCGTTACTAACGGCATTACTTTTTCCAGTAACGAGTAATCTAATTGATTACTCTTCTCATCTTAATAACGCCGTTACCGTTACTGGCAAAAAATGCGGCGCGTTACTATAACTGATGAAGCTGTTTTTTTTTTCATCAGACCAACTAGATCTCTGAGCGAGAGGCAAATACTTTTTTTACTGTTCTTCCTTGGTTAGTGGGCAGAGCACGAGACAAGCGCAAAAATGCTGACGATTGGCTATAAGGTAGAGTAAAATGTCATTGTAAGCCAATCAGAGGTAGAGTTGGGCGGGTGTTCGAAAGCACGCATAGTAGTGATGGGCATTCGGCTCTTTTGACTCAGCTCACTGAAAAGAGCCGGCTCTTTTGGCTCACAAACGGCTCTTTAAATGACTTTGACTATAATATTTCAATTTTTATTACATAATTATTTAATTTCTATAGGCTAAATTTGTAAAAATAGAGTCGGCTCTTCAGATATGCGAGCCAGCTCCCAACGTTCACCTAAAAGGATGGATCGACTCGTTCGCGAATGAGCTTTTGATGGGTCGTTCGCGATTCGCGAATGAGCCGACTCTAAGAGCCGGCTCATTCGCGAATCGCGAACGACCCATCAAAAGCTCATTCGCGAACGAGTCGATCCATCATCACTAACGCTCATTCGTGAACGACCCATCATCACTAACGGCTAACGTTCATGAATTGCGAACGACCCATCATAACGCATAGTCGGGCAGGACAGGACACACAAGGAACAACACAAGCCAGTCAGTCAACGAGAGACAGGTATGGCGACGAGCTTAACAAGCTTAATTTAATTTTGCCCAGTTGTGGCCTGTTGAGGGGCAATAAATATCAAAATTTCCAAAACATCTATTGTGTTATTTGCATTGATCCACTATATAAACATAATATCTACATACATGGCGTTTGATTGGAGGCTAGTCTCACTTTGTCCCACAGCAACATTTTTTTTTTAGATGCGTGTACAATGTTTCATGTTTCTGTTAATAATGTATTGTATTAAGTGTCCATTTCATTATAATATTCAAATTTATCATAAATAATTGAACATGCACATGTATTTTAAGTTCCGTTAAAGAGGGGTAGAGGTGGGGTCACATTTGAGCATTTAAAATTAAATTTTACTTGAAAGTAACGCAATAGTTACTTTCATAAGTAACTAGTTACTTTTAAAATTAGTAACTGAGTTACTAATTTAGTTACTTTTTGGAAGAAGTAACTAGTAACTGTAACTAATTACTTTTTAAAAGTAACTTGCCCAACACTGCTACACATACTGTCAACAGGTAAATTATTTCTTTCTTAAAATATCAATAAATTCTATTCAATAAAGACTTATTCTATTCTAACTTTAAAAATTGTAACAATCATTTCCTAACAATCATGTTTTTTCTCTCTCTTTTTAGTTTAACAGAACATGTAGTTAGAGCTTTCAGTTAAGGATACTCATTTTCTCTTCTCCACAAAGTTAGTAACAATGATATGGAATTTATGATCCATATTGTTTGATTTTCTATTTTTAAATTATGACTTTATGTCTAAACATACAGTCACAAAAAACATTAAAGTTATACAATGACTTTATATCCCTTTTTCCTTTTAACATGGTAAAGGGCTCATTCTGTCCATTTTTACTAATTTTAGCCTTCATGAACATAATTGTTTTTACATAATCAAGTGGAAGAGACACAATGTTACTCTAAACTCAATTGTGTATTTCAGACGCTGTCACGTATCATAACCTCATGTCTGCAGAGAGAAACTGCCACTCACAATACACACACAATGAAGGACGTAAAGACATCATAGAGGATTGTGAAAACATTTCACTGAAACTTAGTCTTCATTACATCGACATCGTGTTCAATTTTAATTGTTATATATTAATGTATTCAGCTAACCTCTGTTGTAAGAGGGTCACTGTCATTTTTGCTACAATCTTCCATGTCAATAAAAAAGTACCTAATTGACATAACATGCTGTTTTGTTTTAATGTAAAGCCCAAATAGAGGCAACAAGATATAAGACCAGATAGATAGAGGGCTAAACAAAAACAATATTCATAAATCATTTATTAAAAATAATAGTAATATTAATTATATGAAGATACTAATATTAATGAAAATAAATATTGTTGAAAAGATTTTTTATAACACCATTAAGGTTCTATATAGCACTGTCAAAGCATGCTTCTTTTTGGAACCTTATTAAAAAGGGTTCTATTTAGCACCTAAAAGGGTTCTGCTATTGTTACAAGCCAAAGAACCTTAATTTGGCAATGTTTAGAACCATTTTTCTTAAGAGTGAAGATGCATATGTAAAATAAAGCGCACATTAACAAATAACATACAAATCAAAACTGCCTGATGTTACTGACTGAAATGTCGACCCAGGACGAGCTACAGGACTGAAGTTTTGAGGGTGTTGATGGACTCGATCTACTCCATCTGTGATTTGATCATCGGTCTGAATCTGATCTGGATTTAGTCTTTAATAAAAATGTGATTTTTTTCAGCTTTTTGCTCAAAATGTAGCTTTTTTTTATGAAACTTACCCACATTTGTGTGTTGATAAATACTGTATGAATAAATTCATACAACAAAATATTCTGGGGGGCATGAAACTTTTGTGAAAATGATCAAAAATGCTGGCGGTGGCTGGCAACTTTTTTTCAAAAACAATGGTGGGGAAAGAGTTATTAAGAGTTAGTTGGCATGTAGGTGCAATGTTACTTACAGTCAAAAGAATGTCTGAAGAAGGGGACCATCAAAATAAAGTGTAATCAATAGTAGGTGTAAAGCATTTTGTGCAGCTATTACTGCTACTACTCCATTGACCAGATATAGATATTTGGTTTACCTCTTAAAGAGATTTACAGTAATATCAGTTGAGTGCCTGATTCCCTTCTTCCTACAGCAGTTTTTTCTGACCTGACCACAGAGTGTATTTCTTGTTTGTGTGTTGTCTGCAGGGTCAGAAAACTCCTAAACAATAGCAGAGAAAATCCATCCATTGCCACATGCAGCACAGTGGGAATTATAGAGATCAGCCATTTCTGTAAAGAATATTCTATTCCCTATGGACAGCATTGTGCTCCTATTCCTGGTCATTGTTAAGAGCTTGCCTATTTAGGCAGAGACCCTACGATGACTGAGACTGAATCTTTCTTTTTTGCTTACAAATATACACAAACCCTTCTAGCCTAACGTCACTGTGTAAACTGTAAACGGTTATGTAAGAGAACATTACACTAAGCATCTATTACAATCCACAGTTTAACGTATTACAAATGCCAGAGAAATATAGAATAATATCACTGCTATGGACTATAATGGTAATGGTACTTTAAAAGTTAATCATAAAAACAGCAGCGTCGGACAGCACACAGGAGATGCAATCTGTTACAGAGGTTTGTGGGTTGCTGCTGGTTTCTGTACAATGAATGCTGAGTATGTGGTGAAAGGAAAGAGCAAAAAGACAGCTTGGCAGGTTTATGGGCAAAGATAACTGTGGGAAAGACCATTAGAGTGAACTATGCTTACAGAATCTTGATGCTGAATATCAAGTGCCACCGATGTAATGTTTCTGGCTGCGTAGCACCTGCTGCTCTGCAGATCCTATGAAGAATCCTAATTTTAGAAACACTTTTTTTTTTTTAACAAGATCCCTTCGCATTTCAGTTTGTATGGCACATTACGCACTGATTAAGTTGTGAGCATGTAATGTAGGTTTGCAAAGAGTCTATTATTAAAAGATGGGGCAATGCAAACTAGAGGATGGATACCCGACCCGAGCCCGACGGGCCGGGCCGGATGCGGACAGATATTTAGAAATTATGTTCGGGTTCGGGTCGGGCTCGGTCACATCAACGCGATATGGCATTGAACATTTTAAATTTAAAACAGCTTATTATGTTGGTAGCCAATGTGCCTGATGCTTTCACGTGATGCAAACGTTCGTTTTTGTGATTAAAATACATGTAAAATATTACCATAACATCTGTTTTCCTGTGTGCGGAAATTTGTTTATGTAGCCGTGACAACGAAAACACGTGCATGCGCGCCTGCGTTAAGTGCGCTTGTTTCTCCGTGCGCGCTGATGCACTTATCCTGCTGACATTTCCGAATGTCTTCCTACAGTTGCTTAATAAAAGCAGGCTTTCCACACAAACGCACATGTGTCATTAGTATGAGAAAAAAAAATGGGATTTTAACTGTCGGCCTCGGGTCGGGCTCGGACATAAATATCTTTATGCCTGTCGGGCTCGGGTCGGGTTCGGTTACTGCTCTGTCGGACGTGGGCCGGGCTCGGACAAAAAAATTCGGCCCGATCCGCACTCTAATGCAAACTATTCTGATTCAAGTTTTAAAGGGGTCATCATTTGAGAAATCAAAATTCCCTTGACCTTTTGACATGTAAGATGTCATTATACTACAACCCAAATCAGAAAAAGTTGGGACGTTTTGTAAAATGCAATAAAATCAAAAATCTGTGATTTGTTCATTCTATTTAACCTTTTATTAACTGACAAAAGTACAAAGAAACGTTTTCCAATGTTTTCACTGACCAACATAATTGTATTTTGTAAATATGACCAAATTTTGATTTTGATGGCTGGACAGAGACCAAATAAAAGTGAAAAGATTATCCAAATTAGATGATCCAACTCTTTTGAAACAGTCAACAATGAGCAGGTGAATTGGTAATAGTTGAGGGTATCATGTTTGGGTGTAAAAGTGCTTCTCAGTCTTTTTAAGCAAAGATGGGTCATGGCTCATCACTTTGTGCCAAATATCTTGAGAGAATTGTCAAACAATTAAAAAAATCACATTTCTCAATGCAAGATTGCAAAGAATTTATGCCTTTCATCGTCTTCCATACATAATATTGTCACAAGATTCAGGGAATCCAGAGAAATCTCAGTCTGTGTTGGGTAAGGCAGTAGACCTCTGTTGAATGTACGTGACCTTAGACCCCTCAGATGGCATTCCACAAGATACCATCATGCTACTCTGTTAAATACAGACACATATGCTCAGGAGTAATTTGGAAAACAGTTTTCACTGAACAGTCTGACTCTGCATTAAGAAATGCCACTTGAATCTCTGTTACGCAAGGAGAAAGCTTTACATCAGTTCTATGTGGAGATGCCGGTGAGTTCTCTGGGCCTGAGCTCATCACAGATGGTCTAGAAGACAGTGGGAATGTGTGCTGTGCTCAGATGAGTCCATGTTTCAGCTTGTTTTTGGGAGAAAATGGACATCGAGTTCTCAGTCCCAAAGACGAAAGGGACCAACCAGACTTTCACCAGCGACAGGTGCAAAAGCAAACATCTGTGCTGGTATTGAGGTGCATCATTGCAAATGGTATGTGTAACTTGCATAATTGTGAAGGTACCATTGACATGGAGGCATATATTTGGATTGTACAGAGACATAAACTGCCATCAAGATGACATCTTTCCTGGGAAGCAAGACAATGCCAGGCCTCATTCTCCACATGCTAAATCTGAGTGGTTTCTAGACACTCTGCACCATAGAAGGGATGTGCCTGCCTGTTTACTGCAGTCCAGATATGTCTCTTATGGAAAATGTATGATCCATCATGAAAAGGAGAATCAGGCAACGATGACCACAGACTGTTGAGCGGCTGTCTTGTATCAGACAAGATTGGGCAAATATTCCACTAGCAAAACTCCAACAATTAGTATCCTCAACTCCCAAATGATTAAAAAGTGTAGTTAAAAGGAAAGGTGAAGTGATACAGTGGTAAACATGCCTCTGTCCCAACTTTTTTGGGGTGTGTTGCATCCATCAAAATCAATTTTTTTTTCATATTTACAAAATACAATTATGTTGGTCAGTGAAAACATTGGAAAACATTTCTTTGTACTTTTGTCAGTTAATAAAAGGTTAAATAGAATGAACAAATCACAGATTCTTGATTTTATTGCATTTTACAAAATGTCCCAACTTTTTCTGATTTGGGGTTGTATAAAAACATACTGTAAGCTTTAGAACTCAAAACTTCCTTGTCAGTCCAAAAACAGCTTTTATTGAATTCAAGCTCAGAAAATGACTCATTTCGGATTTTGTCACATTATGACGTAATAGTACGATGAAAGATCGCATCAGCAGAAGAAGATCAACGCCTACTTCTTCATCATCACATCTTTGGCCCCGCCCACTGGCGCGTTAGTGAGATGAAAGATAGAGGATCACTGGACTAAAAATAACATTACCTTACAAAGGATCCTAATACTATGAATGTGGTTATATATTTTCCACAATGTGGATGTCTCAGTAGAGCATTATTTGTTTGTTCACTGTGGATTATTCAATCAGTTACATTTTGGCACAGACTTTGCAAACAGTCTTTTATTGTAAGATATGGACCCGACAGTAATTCCACAACATGTAAGTAACTGTGTAACAGTTCCAATTTGTTTTCATTGTTACTGGCTGATTATAGTTGTTTTGTAATTATCCTCCTGGTCACCAGGGGGCGACGACCTCAGGTGAGGGCGTAAGAACACCCATATAAGCAAGAGCAAGTGATGTAGTAGATTAAGCCATAGACATAATAAATACATAGACGCCCTATTGGCCGCTTTGGAACATTGCTGCGATACGTCAACGCGTCCGCCATTTTGCTGAGGGCAAGACTGCGCTGTAAACAAATGCAAGTAAACGGGTGAGCTGCGGTTTTCCTGGATAAAAACAATAATAACGTTTACATTTATCAACCGATTTCAGTGGTTTGTACGTGGTGTACATTACTATTGCTAATTATATAATGACAAAATACAACCAGAAAAAAATGTTCAGTCTTGTTTGTGAAAGGTAATTCTCCGAGACCTGTTTTCAATTGTGTGGCGATTTGTACAGCCCCAAGCAGCACACGAAGCAGGCATTTTTCTCAATTCCCGTAATGAGAGGTATGGGAAAGTTGCCCTCCGAAATATGGCAGCGCCATTGACGTACGCTCCAGCAGCCAATAGAGCGTCTATGTATTTATTATGTCTATGGGTTAAGCCATGTGGCAGCTCAACTTGGGGATGGTTCACTTTTAAAGAAAGAGAGGGTTGAGTTAATGCTCAACTTTTATTCCTTCTTGTGGTCATTAATTGAGGAACAGTGCGTTAGCAATGCTCATTGTAGGTCTTATATTTCATCATCTGTGTTTGTTTGGTGTGCTACACAGAATATATGCATTCACCACGGACTTTACACCAGTATCAACTATTCTTCGTTTGCATTACTTTTGTGGATTTATATATTTTTTTCCTTTTTTCTAACTTTGCCTTTGGAGATTACTATTTTTGTCTGAACGAGTTACTCGCTACGACGAGACTGAGGTCGTGACTGAATGACTTTGAATTGAATTTTTGTGCACGTACTAGACGGGGAGCCAAAGTATCAAAAGCTCAATAAAACTGGATTCAGGGTTGAATCTGACATGGTCTGCCATACTTTTTATTTGTGTTTTTCAATATTTTCATCTTTACTTCATTGGCAATCAACTATTCCCCCAAGTTATGACATGAGTCAATATGGCGATTGGTTCTGTGATGATTTAACTACTAGTTGGCGATCAACAGGCTCAGAACTTCAATAGAATTTTAGACCAGGGGTTCTCAAACTTTTTGGGACCAGGGACCCCTTAGAGCGGAGAAAAAATTCCAAGGACCCCCTCATAACAATAACTGTCTGTGATTAATATGCTTAAAACTTTTTGTACTCTTAAATGCCATTGGAATTAATTGCATTGTAATCTTTTTCACCCTAAAAACTTAAGACCTGTTTTATAGAACAGAAACACATGTCAGTTTAAATCATGTTAATACCACTTATATACTTGTAAACAGTGGGTCTTTTATTCAAATTGCATTTGGACTCAATAGCATTTACACTAAGTAATTTATCTTAAAAGCTTTCATAAAATCAACAGCTAGACAGCAAGCACAGGCTTGTTCTAATAAAACCAAACATTAAAATTCCCTAGATTAAAATTAAAACATTAACATTTTACATTAAAATAATAGTTCACCCAAAATGAAAATTCTGTCATCATTTACTCACCCTCAAGTTGTTCCAAACCTGAATGAGTTTCTTTCTCCTGCTGAACACAAAAGAAGATATTTTGAAGAATGTCAGTAACCAAACAGTTGATGGACCTCGTTGACTTCCATATGTTTTTTTTTAAAAGTACCAGAAACTGTTTGGTTACCCACATTCTTCAAAATATCTTCTTTTGTGTTCAGCAGGAGAAAGAAACTCATTCAGGTTTGGAACAACTTGAGGGTGAGCAAATGATGACACACTTTTCATTTTTTTGGGGTGAACCATCCATTTAAAATAACATTTAAATTATGTAGCCTAATGTTACTTTACATGCATCAACTTTAAAATAATGAACTCATTGCACCTTATATCAATGGCAGAACAATCAACAAATCATAACAGAATTAACACTGTTGCAGAACACATCCTAGTAATTAAGATAAACCAATCTTTTATTTTGGCGGGTTGTAGTGAATAAAAGTTTTGTATTGTTATTATTTATGTAGGCCCAGGGGCGGAATGTTTTTAGTAAAGCCCCGAGTATTTTGCTACCTTGTCTTTCTCATAGAGCAAAACAACTAATCAGAAAAACAAATGTGAACAGCTGCCGTGATTACCTAATCATGAAAAGTGCATATTACAGTTTTATTTACATTTTTCCCTTTGCATTAAAGGTACTTGCAACGTGCTTTTGCAGCGTTGAGCATTGTAGCCAATCACAGACATGTCTGTTGAACGCATCGGCCAATCAGAGGCGTTTAAACGTGTCGCGTGCTGAAGATGTGTTTTGCGCGAGCTCACCCAGTTCTACACTTTTCGCAAACCTGTCATTATTATTGGCAATAAACTTAAGATGCAAATAAGAGATTCACTGCAATGTATTTGATATTCTTGATGCTGCTCTGATGCACTCCATTACGCACCGCTCTGTTTGTTGGATGACAAAAAGTTCAGCGGTCTAGCTCATCAATGTCAAAATGATTAAAGAATGCCGGGCTTACCGTTCACAGAAGGATGTTAACAGTGAACGAATGCCTGGTAAAATGTAAGTAGATAAAGATTTAATACTTGACAACTGTAATTATTTCACTAATACAATAAGCCTTTCTTTTTCTTTATTCCCTTAAATCGCTTTTATAATCAATTCATTAATTTAAATAAAAATACTAGGGGTGCACCGATCCGATATTAGGATCGGATATCGGACTCGATATTGACAAAATAGCTGGATCGGGGATCGGAAAAATTAAAGGGATAGTTCACCCAAAAATGAAAATTCTGTCAGTATTTACTTACCCTCATGTTGTTCCAACCCCGTAAGACCTTCGTTCATCTTCGGAACACGAATTAAGATATTTTTGATGAAATCTGAGAGCTGGATCACTCCTCCATACTCCTCCATAGGCTTCAAAAGGATTGAAACTTGCCGGCCTCGAAAAGTTATTAAAGATATCGTTAAAATAGTCCAAGTGACTACAGTGGCTCAATCTTAAGTTTATCAAGCGACGAGAATACTTTTCAAAACAAAAACAGACAAAAATAACGACTTTATTTCAACTATTCATTTCCTTCTCTGTTGGCCTCTAGTCAGTTAACTTAGTGTAATAGCGTAGAGCTACGTCACACGTAGGCTCACTATTGGCCGACGCTGGTCATGTGTGTGATGCGTGTGATGTACAACAACAGAAGCTCTACGCTTTTAAACTTGTGAACTGACTCGAGGCCCACAGAGAAGGAAATGAATATTTGAAATAAAGTCGTTATTTTTGTTTTTTTGCGCACAAAAAGTATTCTCGTCGTTTGATAAACTTAAGATTGAGCCACTGTAGTCACTTGGACTATTTTAACGATGTCTGTAATAACTTTTCGGGGCCTGCAAGTTCAATCCCTCAAGATGCCTATGGACTAGTATGGAGGAGTGATCCAGCTCTCAGATTTCATCAAAAATATCTTAATTCGTGTTCCGAAGATGAACGAAGGTCTTACGGGGTTGGAACAACATGAGGGTGAGTAAATACTGACAGAATTTTCATTTTTGGGTGAACTAACCCTTTAACAGATCCACGGGCCGATCCAGTTTTTTTTTTTTTTTTTTTTTTTTTTCTCCGTTGCAGCACATCCTACGTCATTCGTCAGCAGCACATGTGTCGCGTTCTGGAAACAACATGGAACAAGCCAAAGAGTCGGCTGTGTGGAGATTTTTCACACTTGCCACGCCAACCAGTTCGTCGGCTGTTTGCAATGTCTGCAAATTAAATGTTTCGAGGGGTGGTGGTAGTACTGCAAAGTACAATACTACTAATTTAATCAAGCACATCCAAAAGCACCATGCTAAGGAGCACGCCGAATTCCTGCAGCTCAACAAAACAAAAGGAGCGGTGTCAGCGGACAATACAGTCCAGCAACTAACTTTGCAGGATGCATTTCAACGACGCGAAAAGTTTCCGAGGGAAAGCTTGAAAGCATCGGCAATAACACAGACAGTTTTAGAATTCATTGTTTTAGATGCTCAACCATTGTCAGTTGTTGAATATGAGGGCTTCCGTCGCCTACTGGAACACTTAGAGCCGAGGTATTCTCTTCCATCACGCAAGTATTTTTCCGAGACCGCACTGCCAGAACTGTACACAAAAGTGTGCGAACACATCTCAAAAGAGATTAAAGATATAAAGGCAATGAGCTTTACTAAAGATATCTGGAGCTCTGCTGTGTGTCCAATGTCGCTTTTAAGTTTAACAGTCCACTGGTTTGACGCGAGCTGTACACATCACGGTGCAATGCTTCAAGCTAAAAACTTTCACGGTTCACACACCAGCGATACCATTTCGGCTGCAATTAAGGAGATGCTTGACCAGTGGCACATTCCTTTGAATAAAGTGCATGTCATACTCAGGGACAATGCAAGTACACTGACCGCTAATCAGTGGGCTTTGCTAGAAAAAACGAGCATTGTTCTAGCACCATTTGAAGAGCTAACAAGGAAAGTAAGCTCATCAACTGCCTCCACCGCCGACGTCATTCCAGCTGTCACCGTCCTCAAACGCCTCCTGGCTAAAGAAGGCGATGCAGATACTGGCATCAAAACAATGAAGAAAACCCTGCTTCAAGCTGTCAACAAACGCTTTGATACTGTGGAAGATGAACTCCTATATGCACTTGCCACCCTGCTGGACCCGAGATATAAAGACAGGTAAGATTGTGTAAACTAACTAATTTGATTAGTTCTATATTATAGATTTTTTTTACTCTCCACAATAACAGTACTATTGTAATTAATGAGATGCCATGCTATAATTTTTTTTAAAATATGTAGAACATAAATTATCTTTATATATATTAATTTGTATAGTTATATTATGTATATATATATATATATATATATATATATATATATATATATATATATATATATATATATTACTTTAATCAGCCTCAAGTTTTTAGTGTCATCAAGTTTTTCATATTTAGCCTAACCTATGTTTCAGATACTTGCACAATCTGCAAAGCATGCAAAATATGCACTGACAGGGGAACTAGAGGAAGACTTGAGGAGCAGCACAGCTGAAGCAGCAGAGGCTGCAGCAGAGCCACAAGAAAAGGTCCCTCGGGTGGAAGCAGCAGCAGCACTGAGCAGCTTTATGCAAGAGTTTGACCAAATTGTGGAGGAGTGTGAAGATCCCGGTGCAGCAAGCAGCTCGAGCCCCGCAGTCCAACTGCATGGATATTTTACAGAGAAAACCATTGCTGCCTCAGACAACCCATTCCAGTACTGGGGAGTCAACAAATCCTGATTACCTTGTCTTGCTGCCACTGCCACAAAATATCTCTGTGCCCCCTGCACTAGTGTAGAAAGCGAGAGAGTGTTCAGCACAGTTTCCAACATTGTGGATGAAAAAATAAACAGACTTACAGCAGAGAGAGCAGAAATGATTGTTTTCATGAGAAAGAATTTGCCATTGCTGGTTAAGTGAGCATTCACAGGTCATAAGTGGTTTGACACTGCACTACATGTTTACAATGTTTTGTTTATTATGTAATATTATGTATTATGTTTAGAATGTGTGGCAGACCGGGTTAGACCCCGCCCTGCTATTGGCCGCTGTCCCTGGCCTATTTAAAGACTGTTTATGCCACCTGGTCATGCGTCATTGTTAGCTCCGCCCCTTGTTGCAGGCGCGCCGCCATTCAATGCTGGCCGTGTTTGGTTGGCAGCGCCGCGGTGATGTGCAGGCTGTTCCGTTCCCCCAGTTGGTTTGTTTTTATGTGTATGCTGCTGTGAGCAACCGTACGCTTATACAATTCCGTGATGATCAACTGCAGGATATTGATTCCTTTGAAGATGCTCCGTCTTAATGTGGACGTTGGGCTGATCGTTTTCTGCATAAAATCCATTTATACTGCGCTGCTGTCTTGCTGCTGTGTTACTGTTTTTGTTGTATGTCTTCATCGCTACAACCATCGATCTGTTCACCGCTGCAGGTGCCGAAGTTGTGTACGTGGGCTCGCCCTTCAGTCATCTTATCATTGGCTGCCTGTGTGTTAAGTTGTATGTTTCTTTACTTTGTTTTTGGTTAGTTTGGATGTTGATTATCGTGCAATGTGTTAAGTTGCAACTTTGTTGCCCTGTGATTTGTGAACTTGTTTTGTCTACAAGTTAGTGTTCCCTTGTGGTGAGTGTTTGGTATCACCAACCACTCTGAATTTTGTTATTAGTTGTGTCTAGTATCATTTGTTCAGTCTATTTATTAATCTTTTTTTTGTTTATTTTAGGCTGATGGACCCCGGGTTGGGAGGCTAGCTTTTCTTGCCTTCTGGTGGTGGTACTTTAAGCACTTTACATTTACATTACATTTAGTCATTTAGCAGACGCTTTTATCCAAAGCGACTTACATCTGAGGACTAAAGCAAGCGAGTCATCGTGAAGAGGGAAGAACGACGCAAGAAGTGCTCAAAATACAAAGTTCAGGGATTGCTCAGAGTAGCAAAAGCCAGACAAGGGAAGATTTAAAAGGTTTAAAGGAGATTTTTTTTTATTTTTTTTTTATGTTAAGTACTCACGGAAGAGATGAGTTTTCAGTTGTATTTTGAATGCTGTCAGGGATTCTGCATTCCGGACGAGGGTGGGGAGATCATTCCACCAGCATGGAACCGTGAATGAGAATGTTCTGGAGAGAGATTTAGTGCCTCGCTGTGATGGCACCACGAGCCGTTGCTCCTTGGCCGATCGTAGGCTTCTGGTAGGGACATAGACTTGTAGTAGGGAGTGAAAGTAGGACGGAGCTGAGTCTGTGGTAGATCTGTAAGCAAGCGTCAAAGCTTTGAATTTGATGCGAGCAGCGAGTGGTAGCCAATGCAGGGAGGTGAACAGCGGAGTGACGTGGGCCCTTTTGGGCTCGTTGAAGACAAGGCGGGCTGCAGCATTCTGGATCATTTGTAGAGGTTTAGTAACACATGACGGAAGTCCAGCCAGAAGAGCATTGCAGTAGTCAAGCCTAGAGATAACCAGGGCCTGGACGAGAAGTTGTGTTGCATGCTCAGTTAGGAAAGGCCTGATCTTCCTGATGTTATACATTGCAAACCTGCATGATCGAGCTGTCTTTGTAATGTGGTCTGTGAAGGTCAGCTGGTCATCAAATATTACTCCAAGGTTTCTGACCGACCTTGATGGGGTGATTGAGGATGACTCTAGCTGGATAGTGAAGTCGTGCTGTAGAGACAGATTGGCAGGGAGAACGAGAAGTTCAGTCTTTGCCAGGTTGAGCTGCAGGTGATGTTCCTTCATCCAAGCCGAGATGTCAGCCAGACAGTTTGAGATTCGTGCAGCTATTGTGGGATCATCTGGTTGAAATGAGAGGTGGAGCTGTGTGTCGTCAGCATAGCAATGATAAGAGAAACCATGTGCCTGTATGATGGGTCCCAATGATGTGGTGTAGATGGAGAAGAGGAGCGGTCCAAGCACTGAACCCTGGGGAACCCCTGTGTTCAGTTGATGTGCTTTGGATACCTCGCCTCTCCATGCAACCCTGAAGGACCTACCTGTGAGATAGGACTCAAACCAGTGGAGGGAAGTTCCTTTGATGCCCAGTGATGAGAGGGTGGACAGAAGGATCTGATGATTCACAGTGTCGAAGGCAGCAGAAAGATCCAGCAGAATGAGAACTGAAGATTTGGAAGCAGCTTCTGTGACCGACAGTAGTGCAGTCTCAGTTGAATGGCCTCTCTTGAAGCCAGATTGGTTGACATCTAGCTGGTTGGTCAGAGACAGGAAAGATGACACTTGGTTGAAAGCAACTCGTTCAAGTGATTTCGCAATGAATGGTAGGAGAGAGACAGGTCTGTAATTCTCTAATAGTGATGTGTCTAATGTTGTTTTTTTAAGCAGTGGAGTTACCCGAGCCTGCTTGAATGCTGAAGGGAAAATGCCAGTGTGGAGGGATGAGTTGATGATGTGTGTGAGTGCTGGTAGAAGTGTGGGAGAAATGGCTTGTAGAAGGTGTGAGGGGATGGGATCTAGAGGGCAGGTGGTAGGATGACTGGAGAGGAGAAGTTTAGATACTTCTTCCTCGGTTAGCGGAGAGAAGGTAAAGAGAAGGTTTCCGGTAGTGGGAGAGGATGGTTTGGGTTCCTGTGTGTGTGGAGTTGAGAACTGACTGCTGATAGTAGTTGTTTTGTTGGTGAAGAAGTTAGCAAAGTCATCAGCAGTTAAAGCGGAGGTGGGTGATGGTGGAGGTGGACAGAGGAGAGAGTTGAATGTCTTGAAAAGTGTTCGTGTGTTAGAGGCGCTGTTGATCTTGCTGTGGAAATATGAAGATTTTGCAGCATGAACATCAGCAGGAAAGGAAGAGAGCAGAGATTGATACATACTTAGGTCAGACGTGTCTTTTGATTTGCGCCATTTTCTCTCTATTGCCCTGAGTTTGGTCCGGTGTTCACGAAGAACCTCAGATAACCAAGGGTTAGAGGGAGTAGCGCGTGCTGGCCTGGAGGAGAGAGGGCAGATATTGTCTAAAGAAGAAGTTAAAGTGTAGCACTTAGTGCTACACTTAGTGTGGTTTGCCGCTTGTGCACTTAGTGTGGTTTGCCGCTTGTAACCACTTATACCTCACTGGGCGTGCGTGTGTGTGTGCGTGTGGCTTTTGAATTAGATACTTAGCTAGCCTACCCCAGTACGGGTGAGCCTCAGCCATCTTAACAGTTAATTATTTTATTTTATTTTATTTTCTCGTTTATAGTTTATCGTGTGTGTGGATGAACAGTGTGGTACTAGTCATGTGTGTGTGACATTCTGCCTTAGAGTGACCAGAAGGTTTTACCTATTGATGTGAACTTAATAAATTAACTTTTGTACTGATATCCACGTCTCTTTGCCCTCCATTGTAACGAACCTGTGTGTCCTATTTACATTGGGTAGTTATTTCCCCTCTCTCTGAAGAGGGGTGGCGTAGTCAGCTTGTTATTTATTTACCATTATACGATTTGGTCTTTCCAACCGTTTATTCCCACCACCACGCTACAAATGGTAATATGGATATTGTAAATGTAATTAACTGAAAGGACCACGCCAGTCTTCAAACAAGTATATTTCTGATGATTCCTCATTAGTCCTGGACCTGGCCTGTAGACCCGTTCGCAATTTGGTGTTGGGGGAATTTCTCACTTGAACTGAGTAAGTGGGTCCCTAGACATGAAAAATCACGAAGGTGCTCGTCCGCCATAGTGCCACGAATTACGTAATGGTCAAATCAAATATGGCCGCCATTGGATGATGATGAAAATCCAACTTCTTTGTTTCTGAATGTTTATACACATGTAATAGGCTTACATCTATTTTGACTAATTAGGGTATGTTGAATTCATTTCTGGCATTGATAGGACCATATTGGGTTATTGTGACCTTGAAAGGGCATGGTCAAGGTCATTTTCCTATTCTGAAGAATCTCAAAAGACATGTACATGCGAACTAACTCAATTTACAGTCTGCCCTTATACTGTATATTTGTACAACACTAGACAGAATTCACAGAAAATAAGAGGACAAGGTTTAACTTTTCTTGTATTTTACCAGGAGTATCAAAAGATTTCCAAGGTTCCTAAAGTTTTCATCTGACTATTGAGCATCGCACTAATTGATCAACAGTGAGCATTACACATGTACATGAGTAACTCAAATTTACTAACTCAAATTTACAGTCTGCCCTTATACTGTGTATTTCTACAGCACTGGACAGAGTTCACAGAAAAAAAATAAGACAATGTTTGACTTTTCTTGTATTTTATAGAATTCAAAGAAAAAAGAAGACAAGGTTTGACTTGTATTTTACCAGAAGTAGTCAAATTAAAAAGATTTCCAAGGTTTCTAAAGTTTTCGTCTCTCTATTGAGCATCGCACATATTGATCAACATGGACTATTCTAAAATACCTGGCCCCAAAAGCTTGAATTTTGTTGCTTCAATGGCAGATCAGGACAATCTTAATCAAAGGTTATGCATCATCTGTCAAGAAGATAACAAATTGCCTGTAACAAGTGAAAAGATAGGATGTGAGAGAATCAAACAAGCTACTAAAATCCGTAATGATGTGGTTACAAATCGTATCAAAACTCTGATGGGGGATGATGATGAGGATAATGATAATAGCATGTTTGTTTACCATAATACCAACAAATGCTACAAGTCATACACTCATTCTCGCAAACTGACATCTATTGAGAAGAAAAGAATTGAAGAATCTAAGTTGTGTGAGACAGAAGATGAGGCTTCTACAAGTGTTAAATTCATGACAACCTTACGGAGAAGTGTTACACCTTGTGCACCTCCAAGTTCTGACAAGGATGCAAGAACATTGCCTTGTGTTATATGTGGATATATGGAACACAGGAAATGTCGTGACAAGTACAGAATTTGTGAGTATGATAGTGCGAAGAAACTCATTGCTGCAGCAAAGCATAACCAAGATGTAGTTTTCACACGAATTGCAGATCGACTGAAGGATGATGAAGATAGCTCTATTAAATTAGTCATATCAGCTGATTTATTTTGCCACAATCTCTGTCGCCAGAACTACATGCGAAAATATGAACGTGGCATCAAAGCCAAAGCACTAGATAAACCGGCCATTACCAACATCAAGCAAGTGCTGTTTGCTCGTGCTCTTTCATATATTGACAAGCTTTTGGCGAAGGGAGAGTGTTGCACTGTGAGTGATATTGTGGAATTTGCTTTGAGCCTGTTGGAAGAAGGCGAGGTGCTTACAAGTACCTTCCAGACCCGTGATATGAAACAGCTTATCCTTAATCACTACGGAGAATTGGTCACATTCGCTCCCAACAGTAGGATAAATGAATCTGATTTTTTTTTCTCATCTGACATTAACGCTACTGACTTGGCCACCAAGCTGAGGAATCAGGACATAATGAGAGAGGCAGGCACCAAGTTAAGAGAAGTGCTCCTGGATGTTGATTTTGGTCTGCAAGACAGCTTCTGTGACAGTACTGACTTGAAAGCATCATGGGAGACAACAATGATGCCAGCGCCCCTTCTTACGTTCTTAGCAGCTCTGTACAAGGTCCCCAAACACAAGCTCTTTAGAAGCAGTGCTAGAGACCTAGAGGAGCTTCTCCAGCCTCTACAGGATGAGGACAATCAGTCAGCAGCAGAAGAACTGCTATCACAGCAGCAATATTCCACAGAGGGAAAGGATAATGGACAGTCCACACAAGGGGAGGATAAGGGCAGCCAGCTACCAGAGGAACAGCAACAGAAGCAACAGCCCACACATGGAGAAGAGCCTCTACTGAGAGAACAGTCTCTACCAGAAGAAAAGGGGGAATGGGTGAGAGATCACAAGAGTACACAACTGCACTGTCTCTTCCAAATACTTGTGTATAGCATTCACAGTGGAGTAAAGCGAACACCGTTGCATATTATGCTTGGCCATGCCATTTATGCAAGAGATCGCAGCAAGAGCCTTCTCACAACTTTCAACAGGATTGGTTCATGTTCAAGCTACCAGACAATCAGATCTGCCCGCAGTCTTCTCGCTAGCTATGCTGTGAAATGCTCAGAACATGGAGAGACACCCATACCAAGTACTTTTACAAGGGAGGATTATACTATGGCAGGCATGGACAACTCTGATTATGCTGATAAATCATCACTTTCTGGTACCAAGGGTTCACACTATGCAGCATTGGTACTGTTCCAAGATGCCACAGTGAACAGACCCCTTCATAAGCCTCCAGTGTCAAGCACAGGATTAAGCCATGCTGATCCAATCCTGCGGACAAAGTTGCCATGCCAAGAGGTACCTCACCATGCCAAGCCAGTGGTTCGACCTGTCCTGCCACCAGACATGCTGCTGCATGCTGAAAACAAGCAAGCAACATTACTTGATGTTGCAACTGCTAAAAGTGTATCTGGAAAGCATGAATTCTTGATCAGTCTGATCCGCTGCGGTGCATCAGCAGGAGACCCTCTGATATGGGCAGCTGTGCACACACTTGTCTCATCTGCTGTGGTGCCGATGATGCGTGTTGGCTTCCTCCCTGTCATACCAAAACCCATTACTGAGCGTGCCACCGTCAGACATTGCCTCACCAACTTCCAGAGTGTTCGCAGACAACTGAATCAGGCGTCAATGGCGATTTGGTGTGATGAAAGTGTCTTTGCCTTGGCTCTAGATATTTACCTGCATGAGACAGAACAGTTCAAGGATCTGTTCCTCTGCATGGGCCCTTTCCATTGGACCCGTGTTCTACTCAGATGCCAGGGAAAACTGCTTCGAGGTTCTTGCCTGGATGATGCATTGGTGGAGTGTGAAGTGTTTGGACCTGGCGTGATAGAGTCGGTGTTAAATGGGAGTCATTATGTCCGTGCTCTCACTGGGATGCTGATTGTGGAGGATGTGATCAGGTCGCTCCAGTGGGAGATGTTCTGGCAACACAAGGACAAAGCAGAATATCCAGTGCTAGCACAGGTAGAGGCACTGCACACTACACTTTCTACAAATCAACGTTGCCCAGAGCAGTTTGAAGCCTTGATTGAACAAGTGCAGAAGTTGAACCAGGACTTTCTGGAGTTTGAGAAGGAGTGTGAAGCAAAGTCAGAGCTTTGCCAATTCTTTGGAGTTTGGCTGGAATTGGTGGCCATCATCAAAAATGCTGTAGTCTCCGAAAGAGAAGGAAACTGGAACCTACACGTGGCTACTATAGAGGATTCTATGCCAATCTTTGCAGAATGTGACTGCATAAACTACCTTCATCATGGGTCATGGTATCTTGAACAAATCAAGGTGCTAGAGTTCACTCATCCTGAGCTCTACCGGCGCTTCTCTATAGGCCAGTGGGTTGTGCAGGATCGCCCTGGCTGGTTCTGTGCTGTGGGAGGTGACATGAAAGTCGAGCAGACCATTCAGCGAGTGTCAAAGGGTCATGGAGGTCACTATGTAGTAGGAGCCACACACAATGCAAATGCTGTAGCAGAGTTTGAGCTCTTGTTCCATGAGATTGGGATGATCACTGATATCCTCAACTTTCTCACCAACAACCACACTTTGAAACAGACAGAATGCCATCTCCAGCATGCACTGAACACCACTCGCCGCCTTATATTCAACAAAAATGTTTCAAAGCTGCTGGACTTTGTGCTAGAGCGGCAGAATCCATACTCAGTGACAGTCAATGTGCCTGTTCCACAGCACAATCTGCTCACCAAGCAGGCTGTTGACCGAGGTGTCGCTCCTCGCTTGCTCAACTGTCTCCAAAATGGGAAGCATGTCTACTGCTCGTACAGGCAGGAGAGGTTAGTTGAGAAGACCAAGAAAATTAGCGCAACTGTATCAAAGAGAAAACTACCTCAGTTCAATGAACAACCACAGAAGACACCGACAATCAGTATGAAGGAGCAGAAGTTAGTCTCATCCAAAGACATGGCCGGGGCTCATTGGAGTATGGACATTGCTAAGGAGCGGTGCATGAGTATCCGGCAGATACTTTCTCATGATGTGCTTTCAGCATCTCCCCTGTTTGATGGTGACCTTCCAGCTCATGTCAACAAGTCAAAACTTGTCAGTGAGATTGAGCCTCGACTTGATCTCAACCAATGGAGTCCTGAGTCTACTTATGCCACTCATGTTGTGGTAGACTTCATGTCAAAGATGCGACAGATGCCTCTAGCACAATTCCCTACTTTAGGTGCGGTCATCAATGCCATCATCAGCTCAACATCATCCCTCTGCCAAGAGCCGGAGTTCATCCATCTTGTACTAGATTCCTACATCGAGATGTCCCTGAAAGAAGGAGAGCGCATGCGGCGTACAGACTCAACAACAGGCATCGACATCATTGGCATGAACAGACACACACCCATCCCTCAGCAACTTGACAAGTTCTGGGCATCTGAGGAGAACAAGCGGAATCTCCAACTGTTAGCTCGGGATATGGTATGCAATCGAGCCAGTGCCAATGCAACTGCCATTGTCAGCTCTATTGTCATTGATGATGAGGTGCTACCAGCAAAGGCAGCTGGTGGCGAAGAGATCCCAGACCTCTTGAACTGGATTGAGGAGGCTGATGCCAGGTTGCTGGTGCATGTTGAGTGGGCTCTTCGTGTGAAGCAGTGCAAGAGAGTTGTCATAGTCTCCAATGACACAGACACCTTTGCATTGCTTCTCCACTACAGCCCATACTTCCAAGAACTCGGGATGAAAGAGATCTGGCAGCAGTATGGCACTGGTGAGAGGCGGCGAATGCTTCCACTCCATCAAGCAGTTTCTCGTCTTGGAGCGTCACTGAGAAAGACAGTGATTAAAGCACATATCCTGACTGGAGATGACTGTATGAGCAAGGTGGGGACTAAACATGCTGCTATGGCTTCTGACCCAGTCCGATACTTAGCCAACTTTGGAGAGGCAGACACCTTGACAGAGCAAGATGCAGCGTTGGCTGAGAAGTACTTGGTGTGTGTCTGGGCTGGGGCCAGGTCAAATACAACAGCTAAGACATTTGATGACTTAAGGGTAGAAATCTACACCAGTGGAAGTGCTGGAATTGACGCTCTCCCTCCCACAAGTAGTGGGATCAGAGGCCACATACTACGAGGGGCTTTTCTGGTTCATACGGCATGCCACTTGCTTGCAACAGCCAAGGACGCCAAAGCAAGACTAGAGCCAACGGAACATGGATGGAAGGAGCACTTTGGCACACTCCTGCCACTAAAATGTCTGAAGCCCTTACCACCAAGTCTGCTCACAGTATGTAAGTGTGCAGGCAAGTGTGACAATCGCCGATGTGGCTGTCGTGCTGCTGGAGTTCCATGCACCATATTCTGCCATGGAAAAATGGAAAAATTATCCTGTAAAAACCCATCCCACTAACATGCATGCACACATACAGTACACTTTGAGAGAAATCAGACTATATGGTGCACTTTTAGTTAATTTGGTATGATGTAATTTTATCACTTATTGATACATAGTTTTATTTGCACCCAATTGTTTTATTTTATATCATTGTACTAACACCCAATTAAAATAAAAGTTCAAACGGATGTTTATAATTGTTACATTTCTTCTCTTCATGTCTTGTTATAATAAAAAAAATCATTGTGGAAAAAAATACAATAAAAAGTGACTATTAAAAAAAAGAAATCTTAATCGAGTTATTGAAAAATGATGTTGACATTGACATTTCAATGAAAAGATGATCCTTAATATTAAAAACAATATTAGCAATGAATGTTAAATGTCACATTTAGTAGAATTAGACTTAGGCCGTGTGTCCACCAAAGCGTTTTTTCACGCAGCTGGCGTAAAATTCCAATTGTTTTCAATGGGAGCGCCGCGTTTTTTAAACGCCATGAGCGTAACGAGGCGCTGAGCGTGTATTTTACGCTCAAGCGCTGAGCGCCCGGCGTTTTTTACTGGTCGCCGAGAGTTGAAAAATGTTCAACTTTGGGTAAAACGCTGCGCTCATCACTGTCACTTTTTACACAGCCGTCCAATCAAAGTGGAGAAGGGGCGGGACAAATATCACACTGACCAACTGTCACAACATTCTTTCTGTACAACAACGTCAACTAGCAGAGCTAACGGAACAAAATGGATGAAAAATAACTTTTTAGTATGAAACAAATTATCTACAAAATCAGTTACAAGTAAACTGTGCTGCGGATATTCTGTATCATAGCAACGAATCGTCTCAACTGAAAAAACGCAGCGCTGCCAAAACGCTCTCAAGCGCCCAGTGCTAGGCGTTTTCAGCAGAGCGCCTAGCGTTTTCAGCCGGCTAAAAACGCTTTGGTGGACACACGGCCTTATTGCATTTTTTTATTCCTAATAATGGCCAAGTTATGGATAAGAAGTAGGAAGATGACCTTGACCATGACCTTTTAAGGTAAAAAGTCAGCCAATATGGCCATAACAATATCAGGAATTAATCCCACATACCATAATAAGTCTAAATAGAGGTATTTCATGTGTATATACATTCAGAAACAAAGAAGTTGGATTTTCATCATCATCTGATGGCGGCCATATTTGATTTGAGCATTACGTAATTCGTGGCACTATGGCGGATGAGCACCTCTGTGATTTTTCATGTCTAGGGACCCACTTACTCAGTTCAAGTGAGAAATTCCCCCAACACCAAATTGCGAACGGGTCTACAGGCCAGGTACTGGATTATGCCCAAACGTATCCCTTTAGTAGCAGCATTCATTCTGTACTAGTTTACTTAGCTAGCTTTAGCCATTTTAGCTAATTTTGGTGGTTTCTTTAAATGGACATAACTCCTCACAGGAATGGGGTAGAGACTTACTTTTTTTTTTTTTTACATGCTCAAAATATTATGCTCTACGAGAGGTAGGTGTCCTATATGTCAATTTTGCGAAGTGAACTGAACAGGAGAGGATAAGAGTGACGAGGAGAGAACAGGAGCCGTATTCACAAAGCATTTTATCTTACCACTAGGAGTACTCCTAAATCGCACTAAAAGATTTTAGCTAGGAGTTTTCTCTTAAAAGTTATTCACAACGCCTTTCAGACCTACTCTTAGTAAAGAAAAATGACAACTCCTAAATTAAGAGTGAGTCTTTGTTGCTATGGATGACGTCATTACTCATGCACGAGCTTGACTGAAGTGACCACCTTGATTGGCTGATGATTGTAACGCGGGAATGATTCCAAACACCTCCCCTACGATGATGAGTGACAGGTGACAGGTCTGAGAATGCGTGCGCTACACAAGTAGTGCGAAGGATGGAAGATGATGAATAACTGAATAAATAGCCTAAATGAATAAAGAGTAAGGGAAAACAAATAGCCTAGTAGCATAATGAAACATATGGATTGATGCAATATCTTTGCAACATTATTGAATTAATCTGTCACTATATTCCTCTGCCTACGTTTGCAAAGAGAAGAACATTTTAATTTGATTCAGAATGAAACGTTACAATTAGTTTACATGCAGTGAGTAGCCTAGTTTTGGTTGTTGTCGGTGGCGATTGCATCCCTAGTTATGCCTACAATGCAAAATTGTTCCCTCGTGATTGGAAGCTGTAGCCTCCGCATACGCATTTCAAAACATCGCAACGTGAAATGCCTCAAAAAGCGGTTTGTGAATAGGTCTTAGTGAGTTAGGAGTCCTCTCCACTTCTTTTAAGCTGTCCCAGGCTTATGTGCTACTTTTAGGGCTAAAATGCTTCGTGAATTACTCTTAGTCAAAAAAACTAAGAGTCCTAAAGTTACGAGTGACACGCCCATTATTTTTAGGAGTTGCTCCTAAATTCGCCGGTTAGGAGCTACTTTTAGCCTTAAAATTCTTTGTGAATACGGCCCCAGGAGAGGAGTGATGTGAATTGGAGAAGAATGAAGGATGGAGTCTGAGTTTTAAACCAAGCAGCTGGAGAGAGTCAGTACGAACTATACTGCTTGCATAATATGTCAGAAAACAGACAGTGATGCTGGTCCTCTTCAGAGACTGACAAATCAAGGCTACCCTTCCCTCCTATATGCTGTAACAAACAGAAAGGATGATGTCTCATACAGACTTGACAATGAGCTGAAACCTCAATCTGACTTTCTTGGGAGGAATCCCTTGTGGAACACACAATGTCGTGCAAAGTACACAAATCGTAAAACTGTTGACCAGAAGAGGAAAAAAGTTGAAAAGCCAGACGGCACTTCATTTGAAGCAGAACTTAATCCTGAGCCAGACAGCAGCAGGCCTACTAAAAAAAAAAAACACGGATGTCAATGCCACAGCCCATCAAACACAAGGAAGAGTGCTTCATTTCTGGAAGAGCATACACGACCAGGGGGAATAGATCCCTCGTTTTGACCCCACTTATGACAGACAGAATACAGTATGGGAAAAAGCAAACAAACTTGAAGATGAAGAGATGCTACACAAGATTCGTGGTCCTGATGGAAACAAGTGTAATGATATGATTGCTGAGGACTTCCGGTACCACAAGGAATGCATGACCAACTACCTGACAAAGCGTCTTCATTCACAGGAAAAGTAATACTAATACTGCCACCACTACATATGATGCTGCACTGAACCAACTCATATTTCGGATAGATGAGCCCCTTTTCAAAGAGAATGCCATATTCTTAATTTCAGCTTTGAGGGATGAATTCTGTAAATACTTGGAAAGCCATGGAGTTCACAATTTTACCTCATACAGATGTCAGTCCTTGGCTGCCCGCCTTAGAATGCACTTTGAAATAGGTGGCAATTGTAAAATAATGGTTGTGCCACAGAAAGGATGTTCTAGCCTAATTTGCTTAGCAGAAATTGATGTTGGCTGCATGCTCTCAAAGTTGAAGGAGCTTAAGGAGAAAACTGAAGAGGCAGAGTATGAAGAAGAAAGTGATGATGAGTTGACACCAGATGACACCATAGTCTCTTCCTACAACACTGCAAAGAGAATACGGAAGGAGATCCAGGACCAACGTAAGCAGGCCCTGAAGGAAGCAAGAGAAGCCAGAACAGCTCAAACCAGTGGAAGTCACCAGATGCCTGGAAGTATGACTGAAGACCCGTCACTGCAGCTAGAGATATCATGCCTGGAGGAATCCCGAAGAGTGAGCTCTAACCTGTATAACCACCTGGCATGGATGATAACAGATGCATCTCCAGAGTTAGGTGAGGACGGCCGGGTGAAAGTCAGTCCTAAGCAGCAAGAACAAGTTCTCAACCTTGCCCAGGATGTCTGCCAAGCAGTTGTCAAGATCCCAACACCAAAACACGTTGGGACAGCTTTGCACATCCTTAAGGAAACCAGAAGCAAGTCGACTGTGTCACTCCTAAATAGATTTGGGAACAGCATCAGCTACAAAGAAGCACAGAGATATATTACAACAATGGCAATGGCAGTTGAAGAGCAGACAACTAGGGATGGTGCTGTTGTAGATTTATTCTCTAACCCTATCTGCGTACCTGGAACCTAATTAATTTCGCAAATAAATTGATCTGGGGCGCCCAGTCATCGCCCAAGCGTCTCTCGTCGACACTTAACAAACTTCTTTTTTTAGCGTCCATCGACACTTAATCTATAGCGTCTCTCGTCGACACTTAATAACCTTTATACTCTAGCTTCTGCATCTCTCGTCGACACTGGCCAAGTTCCCTAAACTCTAACTTGTTTTCTAACTAGCCTGCTGCGCAGCAGAAAATAACAGACAGACCTGAGTTATCGTCCTTCAAATGTTGTTTATTACGGCCGGGAGTCCTCGAGCAATACTCAGAGAACCTCGACCCAAAAGAAGAATACAAACAGCTTTATAGGTTAAAGCCATCATCATGACTAACATGTCATGCTCTTAATCATCACGATTGGTTACATTGTCAAAGCAAATTCCCCCCCTTTTATTACCCTTTGTTAGTAGCATCCGCAAAATATCCTGTATCATCAAAAAACATTGTGAGGGGTTAATATTTTAAGAAATCATTTCACAATATAATGGTTAGTGCAATTTCAAAGTTCCTTTTGATCAAAGTTATATTAAGTCAGAAGTTTAGTAGGTTAGAGTTCGTCTGATGGCTACATCCTAGGGAAAAAGGAAGTAAGATTGATTTAGATTTTATTGTTAGAATCAGGAATGGAAATTTTAGTCATCCTCAGACATAAAAGGAAAGGAAATTTTAAAACGTATCACGAGATGTTAGTATAATTTATATCTTTGTGGTTAGTAACATAATTAATCTTTATCTTATTAAAAAATCCACCACAGTGCCTTCATACCAACGAACCTGAAGGTTGGACGATTCACACAGTTTGCATTTGATAACCTTGACTTCCAAGAGTACACAAAGGATGGACGAACACTGCATGGCACAACACACGTCATATTCCAGTACAAGAATCCAGTTGAAGACCCCCAACGGTTAGTTTACCTCTACTGAAAACACGCCAACCAGCCCTGGAATCTTCTCAGCCTTTTCAAACCAAGGAAAGCCACCTCAAAGAGTCAATCCCTGGTTGGAGTTGAAACAGAGCCTAAGCTTCCTGTGTGTCTAGCAGAACCTCTTGACCACCTGAGCATCCTCTGGCATTTGGTGCATAGCTGCCCTACAGTACTATTGGAGGACCTGAAACCAAGTTGTGCTGCTCCAACATGGAGTTCATTCCAAGCATTTCTCATCCCAGATATAATCCCTGCAACTGTGATCAGCTATGGTCCCTTCTTCCCCAAGTCACCAACAAACCCAGATGTGGTTGAACAGTCTGTTCAGTACTGCATGGATGTGTCGAGAAAACATGGTCAAGAGTATGCCATCATCACATGTGACCAAGACATCTATTACCCCTTTTCCACCAAAAAAGAACTGGTTCGGAACTGGTGCTGGTTCAAAGTTGGTTCGGAGTTGGTTCAACTTGTGAACCTTCTCAGAACCTGTTTGTTTTTCCACTGACTAGAGCGCCCAGCGAACGACGTCGTTACGTCACTGTGTACGTCGCTGTACGTCTTAGCTAGAAACGCTTGCAAGTACAACATTACTTTGGGATTATCTCTAACTCGTGTACCAAGAAGGCTTTAAAAACAATTGAAATATGTAAGTCTTTTAATCTTTTCCTTTGGAATGTAAACGTTTCTGATGAGTTATGTAGCCCTGTCTTGTGTCTTTTTTATTTCCGTTTATTTGTTCTATATTGTGACTGTTTTCTTCTTTGCTTACATAATGTTTTAAATAAAAAAATAAAAATAATAAAAAAAAGCTAGAAACGCTTGCGCCAACTTCAAGCATAACAATTACAATGGCGGACTACATCGTGTTTCTGCAAATGTTTCTCCTGGCTTTGCGGTCAGAAAAGATGTTTAGAGCACATATAACCCTGCCCACAGCCCCCGACGTAAGCATGACGTTGTAAAAGAACGGTTCTCTGGTTCTAGTCCAGCAAAGAGTTGGTGCCGCTTTGGAACCAGTTTTCCTGGCCGAGAACCGGTTCTTTGCCTGTCGAAACACAAAGAACTGGTTCGCGAGTAGGCACCGGCTCCGAACCGGCTTTCAAAATGCTTTGGTGGAAAAGGGGTATATGAGGTGGTTCTGAGTATGCAAAAGAAGAACAAAGAGAAGTATGCCAAACTTATCTTGCGCATGGGTGGATTCCATATTGCTCAGAATTTCCTTGGAGCCATTGGGCATTTGATGCAGTCCACTGGAATAGAAGACATCATGGTCAAAACTGATGTCTGTCTCCGTGGAACAGCAAACAAAATCATCAGTGGGAAAGACTATTATGCAATGCTGCACGCCCACACTATGGTGTATGCAGCCATGTTTGCCCTACACTGGGAGGCATTTGCCAGATGGTTGGTCGATGAAGAGAAGGACCTGGAGTACATATGTGTGATTAGCAACAATGTCCAGCTACTCCTAGATGCCCTGTCAGTAGAGGATGTAGAGAAGCAACTTCTGATGCAAAGTGCTGATGCAACTGACCAACTGAAAAAGCTGTCATGTTTGATGGCTGAGTTTTATGAAGCACGTACCTCACCTACCACAAAGCTATGGCTAATGTACATGGATATGGTGATGATTCTTAGACGGTTCATCCATGCTGAGCGTGCAGGTCTGTGGGAGGAACACCTGGCTGAAGTGGAAAAGATGTTACCATACCTTGTAGCTGCTGGTCACTACAAGTACGTATCCTGCCTGCCCCACTACCTAGAAGCTCTGAGAAGCTTGCCTACACTGGCTCCAAACATCAATAGGGAATTCAAGGATGGGAAGTTGAACTTGAACTTGAAAGCTCTTCCAGTTCTGACAGCTGTGTCAGAGCAGACAAAGGCTATGGCACACCTGGATGCGGATGACACCAAACACCATGAGGACAAGGACAGCCAAGGTGCAAAGGAGGCAGAAGGTGTAAGAAAAATAGCAGATGTCATCAACAACCAGATGATCAATCCTTTCACATGTGAAGAACAAGAGCTGATCAAAATTTCAACAGGCCACAAAGCCACATCTGCTGACTTGATCTGCGCTCGTGAAAAAGGACTTGAAGCACTGGCTGCAGCAAGAAGAACAGACAGTGAGAAAGTAGCCCAAATTAAACTTTCAACCTTTGCAGCAAAACCAAAGAAGTCAATGTCCATGGCATTCAAAGCCAAAAAGGTCTATGAGGAGGAGAGTCCAGTTGTGCAGAACCTGTACTTTGTTCAGGAAGACCGGAAGGTGGAAGTGTTTGGCCATGAATGGACAAGTTGCCCAGCCTGGGAAAGGCTTCCTTCACAATCCACTGAATAAAGCAAATCTTTTTAACTGCATGGGGGAATCATGGGCAGCTCAGAAACAGTCACTTCCTGCAGGATGCACACTTATTCTTGGTGGAATCTTTTGTGATCCTGGTCGCACTGTCCTCTTATCAGCGGAATGTCAGATTGAGCTTCCAGAACTTTCCTGTGAGAAACACGAGGAGGCAGATACCAGGAAGTTTGCTCACATTGCATCAGGGCTGGACTGGCCATCGGGCATACCAGGCACTTTCCCGGTGGGCTGACATGCTTTTTAGGCCGATGCATCTCATACTTTAAAAGAAATATTTATTTTTTTTGTCTGAATGGTCCATAAAATTCGTACATCAGCGGCTGATTCATTTAGTTTTGCTTAATTGGTGGCCCTGGGATCTTTGTGCCAGTGTAATGCATTGGACAATAAAAGTCAGCGTACGTTGTTGTTTTTTTTTCTCACAGACCGGCCCATGAAACACGTTGATCAGTGTTATCATTGGTTATTTTCTTGATTGACACTGGGCTGGTCCAATCACATCTTTAAACACCTCCCCCTCTGGGCTCTGAGCGAGCGTGCAGTGTCAATGTGTATCTGTCAAAATAGTCAGAGAGATGGAGAAGAAACGCAAGGAATGTGCAGAGAAATAGCGTGGAAAAGGGAACAGGCCCTGCAAGGGGCTGATGAGGATAGTGAGGAGGATAAGGAGATAAATTAGTGAGTGTAGAGAACTGTGGTAAGCAGAACTAGGGTACTTTCAGAACACCTAGGCTATGAGTGTAGGAACCCATTACCCAGTTACAAAAAATCTTATTGCGCTGCTGTATAACCCACCCTGCCGGTCTTGTTTGCTGTCTCCTCGGGTGGTGAGGGTGCACCTCAGGAAACATTATAAAGTAATTAAAAGTCCATGACCCCTTTAAACTCTTAAGTGCACAGCAGCAAAAATGGCCTGTTTAAATGTTTTAAAAAATGGTCTTAAAAATTAGGTTTAGCACAAAATCCCTTTACATTAAAAGTACACCTCAGAGGGGTAACTAAGTAATAAGAATGTTTATGACACAGACCTTCCTGTATATTTTCTAGTCTAGGGCATGTCAAGCTAATTTTGGTGGGCTCCAACTCTTATTAAACACACCTTCTATTTTAAGAAGACATGGTGTTTCCTTTCATTTTTATGCTGACAACACCCAAATATATTTACCTATCAAGAGAATCGATCCGTCTGCATTAACTTCTCTTTTACTATGCTTAAATGAGGTTAAATCTTGGCTTGCTCAAAATGTTTTATCTTTAAATGAAGATAAAACTAAGGTGATAGTTTTCGGCCCGACTGATAATTTTAAGACCACCAGCATCAATTTGAGGAGATTATCTGCCTTTAGATCTAAGCATTGTGGAATTGCATGTGAGGAAATTGGGTGTCCTTTTAAATGAGCCTGTAAAACTTGACAAACAAATATCCTGTCCTAAATTAAACACTTCCTAACTGACAAAACACTAGAGATGGCTGTTCATGCTTTTACATGATACCCTTTCCAGAAGCTTAAGATCAAGTGACCAAAACCTCTTTCTAGTCCCACACTCACAACTCAAACGTAGAGGGGATCAAGTGTTATCTGTGGTCTCTTTTAAAAAAGTCTCTTTTAAAAAATGTATTTGTTTTCTCTGACGTATTGATTATTTTTTTGTTTGTTTTTTACACATTTTTCTTAAATGTGTATATTATATTTGTGTGTATATTTAGGATTTGTATTTAAATGTCTTGTACAGCAATGTGGTCAGTCTTGTGGCTGTTTTTAAATGTGCTTTATAAATTAATTAAACTTGAAACTTAAACTTGAAACTTAACAAACTATTCAAGGGCTTTAGGACCGACAGTGTCTTATTTCAAAGGCTGTGCCTTCCGGAGGTCACATTTGTCAGATGTATACGTCATTGAGGATATTGCATTTAAGAAAAGCAGTCAATAAACCTGACTGATTCTTTGTGGGGTGCAATTACTGTTGTAATTTCTTTCTTACTTTGAAATGTAATGGTTGTTTTCTGAAATGAGTGAGTCTGGATGACGCATGTGGCCATCAAATGCAGCCTCTGGAGTTGCATACAAATGAGACACAGCAACTAGAAACTTCTAGGCAGGTGTGATGAAGCCAAACTCTTCAGGAAAGTGGCCCTCCATGAGCAATTTTTGTTTTGTTTTATGTCTAGATGTCTACACTAAGGCAGTAGTGTACCCCAAATTATCCAGCAAACATCATGTGCAAGCATTTGAACTAAGTTTTGGAAAAAAAGGATTTAAAAAGCTCTGAGCTCAACAGTTTGGAAGATAGATTATTTTTGCTCTCTCTCATTAATGACATTTTATTATATATATATATATATATATATATATATATATATATATATATATATATATATATATATATATATATATATATATATATATATATATATATATATATATGTGTGTATGTATATATGTATATGTAAAAAACACATTATTCTAGACAGACACATTCAACCATAATATAATAGGGTCATAAAGCTGTAATACTGTCCAGAGTCATGGCCCCCAGCAACACATGGGCTTCAGGGGGTTTCTGAGTACTCTAGAGCACAAATTAAATATGAGGTGTAGTGTCTACAGATCAATAAATGGAAAGCAGATTCTTATTACTATTTGCAGTATAATTAACAAATGCTTAGTGCTATGAGGTTAAAAACAAAAAAAAATATTAATAATAACAATAATAATTTGCTCAAAATATTTTCTTTTGTCATAAGGTCAATCTTCCTGCTTTGCCTTCGATACTAATCAAACCTGGGCCTCTGTTGTTGTTTATTGTCTAAAAAATCTTCCTAGATCCATAAGAGGTTAAGATGAGGTTTGCCTGCGGCCCACTTTTAAATATTTGATTTGAAGTCAACGGGTCAATCAAAGCTCAGCCCGGCCTTATTGAAATTCCACCTGTATGCACAGAGAGAGAAAAAAAAGCTTCAGTCAGCAACACCAAGAAAATCTGTGAACGCTGTAAAAAATAATGAAAATGGGTGTGTTATTTCTTTCTTTCTTTCTTTCTTTCTTTCTTTCTTTCTTTCTTATTTTCTTTCTTTCTTTAGTCACAGTAACAAACTGACATAGTGAGGAATATATTTTTGACAAAATCACCTGTTACCAAGCATAAACAGCGATTAAGGTTTTACAGCGCGTGATCTCAGACTTTGTTGCAAACACAAACACTAAAATCAAATCACGCACAAATGAGCTTCTCTACTTTTTGTGAAATTTAATTCTTTATATTTGATATTACTATAATATTCTCCATGCTACAAAATCCTTATATGTTTATTCAACTATGTGTAGTCCTGCAAAATATGGGACAAATCATATCCTGAATTGATTTGATACGGGATGCACCATTTTACTTTTACTTTTAAATACGGGATGCTCCTGTATTTTACGGGATAGATGGGAACACCTATAGTTTAAGGGATAGGTGTGAAGGATTTCATACCATGTTTTTGAGACTGTCTTTGGTTCACTGCAGTTTTAAGGAGAAAATACTCAGCAATGCTGTCGACTTATGAATTTACACATGGTTTGTTTTAAAGAATATTAAAAGCACCACATAGACATATAAACAACATCAAAAGCTTGATTTTCACCATAGGGGGACTTGAGAAAAAAGTGAGAAAATGGCCATTATTTAATCGTCATAATATAAAAACTCAACATCCATTTAGAAGTTGCATGTTAAAGATCTTATTGTCAATGATGATCCATGTATGTATATTTTTATTTTTTTATTTTTTTTTTTTTTTTTTAACCTTGTGATGTTTAGTTAAAATGTCATAACTCAGTTTTCTAATGAAGCGTCAGACTTCTCTCTGGTGATGTATGCAGTTCTCCAATAATTTATTCCTCTTAAACCCACTCCTGCAAGCTCATCTGCCTCCATTTTTGAGAGCCACGCCCACATCTCAACATCCAATCAACAACAGACACACAGAACCAAGACGCCCTACTTTCTTTTCCGATAATCTGTTTCAGACGGATCTGTGTCACAATATAAAAGAAAAGATCATTCACTTTCATTTAATCAAAACTTTAAGTGCTTATTTCATATTAAAAAGAGGGCATTTACATAAAAGTATTAAAGCACAGTAGGGATATCCAGTTAAAGTTTAATGAGACAGCAGGAAAATAGAAAAAATCTTGACTAACATTATGAGTGGACTTCAGGAGTGAAACGTTAATTAAAAAAAAACACATAATTTGACCTTTAATTTACTAAAGAAATACAATAACAGACAATTAGTAGCTGCAAACAAATGCAACTACAGAAAGAGTTCAACTGAAGTGAAAAGTTGGGGCTTCATGTTTTGCAGTATCTTTCATATTTACAGTAAAATTGTGTGTGCTTGACAGCTGCATTCATTCAGTAGCATAGAGGCTATTCCAGAGACAACAGGCCACAGTGTGTCTTCAAATCATCACAGTTTCCCTGATGCCTGGACTCATGCTGGCTTTGATTCGTGCAGGATGATTGCTTTCGTAAACATATGTATGTTATGTACCACCTATTGTGGATTAAGAATGATCAGAGGCGTAAAGTCCAGGGTAGGGTTGCACCAGCCGTTCGTAAGTTCTTTCTTAAATTGGAACGTAAAGTCCACACTAGAGGCTTAGTAACTACTAGCTAGTTTGTAACTAACTCTGTACTATATTACGTTGCACCATTTGTTCGTAAGGCAGAACGTAGCTAGCTAGTAGGTCGTAAGCTCTCCGTAAAGTAATGCGTAGTCGCATAATATGACGTTTAGCCTCGATGAACCAGTAGCAGCCTTCAAATACGTGAGCAGAAGTTGTGTTGAATTGCCGTGAATTTCAGTTTACCCTTCATTCTAACAACTTTTGCCTCACGTTACTAACGGTAAACGTCTCGGTTACGTATGTAACCCTAGTTCCCTGAAGGGAACGAGACGCTGCGTAAAACGCTGTGGGAACGCCCTTGCGTTGTGCGTCATGAAGCACGTATGGAATCAGTCCAAGGGCGAGACGTAACATCATAGGCAGGTGACGTCATCGACCAGGAAACTATATAGCACCCCAAAAACACAACCGCGACAGCTTCTGAAAAAGGTCTGAAGCAAGTCGATCACGGGAATGCCGGGAGTATGGCAACGACACGCAGCGTCTCGTTCCCTTCAGGGAACTAGGGTTACATACGTAACCGAGACGTTCCCTTTCAGGAACTCGAGCTGCGTGAAACGCTGTGGGAACGCTAATACCCACGTCGCCATAAGAGCAAATGACCGACTGTGTGGATCAAGAAGCACATTCAGCCGAAAGCACCTGTGCCCCAGGAGTGGAGCTGAGATCCAGGTCATAGAACCTGACGAAAGTATGCGGTGAGGACCAGCCTGCCGCATCGCAAACATCATGCAGAGAAACTCCTGACAACAAGGCTTTGGAAGCCGCCATACTCCTAGTAGAATGAGCTCGAACATCCAAAGGTGAAGGCTGACCAGCCGACTCATAAGCAAGTGAGATGGCCTCAACCACCCACTTGCTCATTTTCTGTTTAGATGCGGGACACCCCTTCCTTGGTGACCCAAAGCAAATGAACAACTGTTCCGATTTTCTCCACAGAGCAGCTCTGTGGACATAAGCATCTAAAGCCCTAACAGGGCAGAGCAAATTGAGTTTTTCCTGATCCGACGACGTAAATGGAGGAGGACAGAAGGCCTGCAGAACTATAGGTCTGGCCACATTGGTAGGAACCTTAGGGACATAACCTGGCCTGGGGTGGAGGAAAGCCTTCACCATCCCAGGTGCAAATTCCAGGCACGAGGGAGAAACCGAAAGAGCCTGAATATCTCTGATTCTTTTGAGAGATGAAATAGCGAGGAGAAATACAGTCTTCAAAGTGATGAACTTTTCAGGAACTTCCTCAATAGGCTCGAAAGGAGCTAGGGAGAGACCCTCTAAGACAATGGCCAAATCCCATGTTGGCAACCTCGTGCGGACTACAGGCCTCAGCCTCAAAGTACCACGAAGAAATCGAGTTATAAATGGGTGTCTCCCCAAAGAGACTCTGAAAGGGACATGGTAAGCAGCAAGTGCCACCACGTACACCTTTAGTGTGGAGGGGGATAGCCCTGCGGAGAAATGCTCCTGCTGGAACTCCAGCACTGCACCCACCGGGCAGTTAACTGGGTCCAGCTGGTGTTCTCCACACCAAGAAGTGAACAATCTCCACTTCAAGGCATATAACTTCCTCGTGGATGGAGCTCTGGAGTGAAGGATGGTCTCCACAACCTCGGTTGAGAGACCAGCACCTACGAGCTGGGCCGCCTCAGAGGCCAAGCCCATAATTTCCACAATTCTGGGCGGGGGTGAAAGATCGACCCGCTCGCCTGAGAGAGAAGGTCCCTCCTGATCGGAATCTCCAGAGGAGAGCAGTCGAGGAGAGACACCAGGTCCGCAAACCACACTCGGGCCGGCCAAAACGGGGCTACCAATAATAGACTGACCCCGTCCCGGCGAACCCTCTCCATAACTCCTGGGAGCAGAGCAATCGGGGGGAAAAGTGTACAGGCGTGACCTCGGCCACGCCTGTACCATAGCGTCCAACCCCAGCGGGGCTGGATGACTTAGGGAAAACCACAGTGGACAGTGTGATGTCTCCCTCAACGAAAACAGGTCTACCTCGGCACGACCGAACTGCAACCAAAGGAGCTCCACCACCTTGGGGAGGAGTCTCCATTCCCCGGGCCTCGGCCCCTGCCTCGACAGGATGTCCGCTCCCTGATTTAAATACCCTGGGAGATAAATCGCCCTCAATGAGAGGAGCTTCCCCTGGGACCACAGAAGGATCTGACGAGCCAATTTGTATAATGGGCGAGAGCGCAGACCCCCCTGATGATTTATATAAGAGACCACCGATGTGTTGTCGGACCGGACAAGAACATGATGACCTCTCAGGTCTGGGAGGAAATGTTTCAGAGCCTGAAACACCGCCAACATCTCTAGACAATGTATGTGCCATAACTGATGATGGTCCTGCCACAGACCCTGGGCTGGGCGACCACTCATGATCGCCCCCCAGCCTGTGAGGGAAGCATCTGTCGTTAGCGTTACACGACGACAGAGAGCACCCAACACAGGTCCCTGGGACAGAAACCAAGGATCCCTCCACATGACTAAAGCACGTAAGCAACGCCGCGTGGCTTTGATCGTGCGGAGGGGGTTTCCCCTCGGGGAGAACCCCTTGGTCCTGAGCCACCACTGTAATGGTCTCATGTACAGCAGGCCGCAAGGTATAACGTTGGACGCTGCTGCCATCAGACCCATCAGTCTCTGGAACTGCTTTACACGACGACACGACGACTGATGATGGTCCTGCCACAGACCCTTGGCTGGGCGACCACTCATGATCGCCCCCCAGCCTGTGAGGGAAGCATCTGTCGTTAGCGTTACACGACGACAGAGAGCACCCAACACAGGTCCCTGGGACAGAAACCAAGGATCCCTCCACATGACTAAAGCACGTAAGCAACGCCGCATGGCTTTGATCGTGCGGAGGGGGTTTCCCCTCGGGGAGAACCCCTTGGTCCTGAGCCACCACTGTAATGGTCTCATGTACAGCAGGCCGCAAGGTATAACGTTGGACGCTGCTGCCATCAGACCCATCAGTCTCTGGAACTGCTTTACAACTGGAACTGCTTCGCCCCCGAAAGCGAACCTCAGCAACTTCCTGTGTTGCGGAAGGATGGAGATGTGGAAGTACGCGTCTTTTAGATCTATCGTGACAAACCAGTCCTCGGATCTGATTTGTGACACGATCTGCTTCAGAGTGAGCATCTTGAACTTGAGCTTCTCTACTGAGCGATTTAACAGGCGCAAATCTAAAATTGGACGCAACCGCCCATCCTTCTTTGGAACGATGAAATATCGGCTGTAATACCCTGACTCCTGACTTGGAGGAGGAACCCGTTCTATAGCCTCCTTTTGTAGGAGCGTTTTCACCTCCTGTTCCATTGCCAGAGCCTGCTCGGGGCCCACCACTGTGGGCAGAACCCCGCTGAATCGAGGAGGACGAGATCTGAACTGAATAGCATAACCCTTCTCTATCGAATGCAGGACCCACTGAGATACTTTTGGAAGGCTTTTCCACTCAGAAAATGGCCAGAAAATCTACTAAGGGTACCAGCCTCTCGAGGCTGGCCTCTGGAGAACTTTGAGCAGCAGACACATCGCCCTGTAATGGCGCACCTGCAGGGAACAACTGGTATGACTGCTCTGGACCCCTCCTCGGAGGGGGCGAGCGTCCCTCGGGAACAAGCTCGCTGGGACTGTCTACGCCCCGGCATAAAGGCAGGGTTGGCAGAACAGGCCCCTGAGGGCACTGAGAGAGAATGGGCACCGTCTGATGCGGTGAACTCCTTTCTCTCTCAGTGGGGACCACCCTCAACATCCTGACCCCAGTGGCGTCAGGACTTCTTAGATGAGGCCTTCTTGGCCATAATAACTGTTCTCAAATCAGTTTTACCGCCAGGAGGCCTCACCTGGGACTGCCGTGTCTGGCCCCACTGCTTAGTTGGGGGAGCACGAGACGTGACACTCCTTTTCTGTTGCGCCCGATGAGAGGAGCTCGTAGACGGCTGGGGGTGCCCCCGCCCAGCAGCCCCTGAGACGTGAACTTTAAGTGGGAGAAATTTCTGAAATGCTGCCGCTTGTTTTTTCTCTTCTTGGAATTTATCTATGACCGTATTAACTGCATCACCAAATAAACCCGAAGGCGAGAGAGGAGCATCCAGAAGAAATGATTTTTCTTTCTCTTTTAAACCCGAAAGATTTAGCCATAAATGTCTCTCTGCGGCTACCAGGGCTGCCATAGTACGGCCCATTAGCTTGGCCGACTCCTTGGTGGCGCGCAGAGACAAATCAGCAGCCTGACGCAGCTCACGAACTACATCAGTGCTAACTTCCTCACTTTCACTCACGTCTTTTAGCAGGTCGGCCTGGTATGCCTGCAGAATGGACATAGTGTGCTGACATGCCGTAGCCTGACCCGCTGCCGAATACGCTCTGCCCACCAAAGCCGATGTATTTCTAAGAGGCTTGGAGGGCAAAACCGGCGCCTTAAGCGATGAAGCCGACTCGGCAGAGAGGTGGCTCGCCAATGCTTCTTCTGCCCTCGGCATCGCCCCATACCCATATAATTTAGCACCATATATGTTGGAATATGTAGATGTTTGAGGACTAAATATACGGTACGAGACTGGCTTTTTCCATGATCTAGACACCTCGGTGTGAAGATCTGGAAAGAATGGTAGGCACCGGCGTGGAGGTTGAATACGTGAGGGCAGAAATCTTTCATCAAGCTTGCTTTTAGTAACAGACTCCTGCCTAACAGCTGGCCACTCAATACTCAGTTTTGCAACAGCACGAGTAAGCACCTCCATTAACTCCTCATGTTCTGGAGACTGAGATGACGAGTCCTCAGACCCCACTGTCTCAACACTCATAACGTCCAGCTCCTCAGAACTGGACAATTGTAATGTTGGTGCCTCAGCCTGGGGGGAAGAAACCGCAATGCGTGCTTCCACACCCGGGACAGAGGCACTGGAACTGGCAGGTAAAGGCTGAGATAAGCCAGAGCCCGTCTCAAACCCCGCTGTCAGATCCATTTGCGATCCCCACGACAAGCGCCGCCGCTCTGCCTCGACAGAAGCGGGACCCGAGCCACGGGGAGCGCGAACCGAACCACTCTCCTCAAAGAGTGATCGGCGGGAGCGCAGCGTCCTTAATGGAAAACGCTCGCAATGCTCGCAGTCAGCCCCCTCGAGAGCTGACTGGGCATGCTGCACTCCCAAACAAGCAACACATAGATCGTGTGAATCCCCACCCGTGATGTAACGAGTACAGGGGGGAACACACTTTCTAAATTGCTGCTCGCTCGCCATTATATATACATGATTGAACGATTTTTTTAAGTGAAAAACTCCTGCCTTGCAATCACTAAAGACAGACAAAAACACTTGAGACAGATTCACACACAGAGCGCTTGCTGAAGAAAACAGAAGCTGTCGCGGTTGTGTTTTTGGGGTGCTATATAGTTTCCTGGTCGATGACGTCACCCGCCTATGACGTTACGTCTCGCCATTGGACTGATTCCATACGTGCTTCATGACGCACAACGCAAGGGGCGTTCCCACAGCGTTTCACGCAGCTCGAGTTCCTGAAAGGGAAATAAGTTTCCATTAAATACGATACTTGATCATGAATAACATAAGTGTTTTTATATGTAAATAACATTCAGAAATTGTATTTGAAATGAAATGAGGATCAATAAATAAATATTGATACAAAAAAACATAAGAAATTAGTACGTTTATTGATTATGACTGATATTTGACATGCACAACATGGACCGATGCACACAGCGGCGCTGTTTAGGACGGGTTGGTGTTAAAGAGCCGCTAACAAAGTTATCTTTTCACATAATGTTCTCTCTCTTAAAATGTAAGCGAGTGTAAATGTCAGCATTATCATATATGTCTAAAGAATTGAAGTCTGTCAGGTAAAAGAAGAGCTTATTAATGCAGTTTAGTCTGTCTGATATTTTATTCCAACCGTTACTCCTGATCGGAGGCTGCCGTAAATATTTAGTTGGAACGTAGAGTTACGTTTAAACTAAGTTTAATGGTGCAACGTAAAAATATTTAGTAGTTCGTAAGTTGTAACTTAGTTCCCATTTACGTCAAAACTAGGCTAAGTTGTAACTTAGCTGGTGCAACCGGCCCCAGGATCAGAAAGTAAAAGTCCTCCTCAGTAGTTTGTTCCAATCACCTGGATTTGATAATTAGCAGTTTTTCAGCCAGTAGGTACAGTAGAAATTAAAGCATAAGCGGAAGTTTTACCAGAAAGACTTCACTGCCACGTCATTAATTTATAATTCCACACTACCAATCACAGCTTGACATTGAATATAAAAAACTGATCTTACCGTCCCATGTTGTTGCCCGCAGGTGTCGTAGCAAAGTTTTCCCCCATCCTCCCCACCACCACCAGAATGGCTCCCGTCCACTCGTCGGGGGGTAGGCTCCGCCCCTGCCTCTAACATCAGGCAGGACCTACAAGCTAACCTTCAGACCCTGACGGAGGACGGGGCCTATGCCAAAGAACTCTGAGACGGAGCTTGTCGAGCATCTACTTTTATTTTTGTCTGTAAACTTCTTTCACAAATTAAATTCAATTTTATTTGAGAATCTTTCTGAGTCTTTATGGTAGAACTAATTAGTGAGATTAGCTGGCTGAGTTCATGGGTGGAATAAACTTACAGTATGGCAGGACTTTTACTTTCTGACCCCTGGACTTTCCACCTCTGTGAATGATATTCATATGCATTCCGTAATCACTGTTTCTGTTCAAGACATCATGTTTGAAACCAGTGGACTATATAAGCCTACAGTTTATATACTGATTCTCTTCAAAGGCAAATACAAATCAATTAATGACTGTTCACAATCTTGGTATAAGGTCTTCTTTGTTCTCTGAGCCACGTTCCCTCCACCACAAGGTTGTTTTTGCCAATAAGGAGTGTGAATCATGATATCGACCAATGATTGTTATGTAACGGTTCACAAAGTTCACGGTTCGGTTCGATACGACACAGTGGTGTCACGGTTCTGTCAGGTTGTGGGATTGAGGAGATGAGGCGAGAACTCAATCGCAGAAGAATGAAGGCTTTTATTAAAAATAAAAATAAAAAAAAACAAAAACTTGCCCAAGGGGTAAGACTTCACTTGACTTGACTACAGGAGGACTGTGACAGGGCGCATAGCTATCGTCACGGCAGCGATATGCTGCCTATTCTAGTATACAAAGACTTGAGTGCAAATGTGACCTGTATGTGTTTGTCTAGCTTATTAATGTCTTCTGTTAATCTTTATACTGTTACAAATCAGCGGTTAATCTAGCCTTTCACTACAAAATCTCATATATCCCGTAGCTTTTGTGTGCACACTTTTTACAGCTAATACTGCGGTGATTTATATGCTATAGCTACTTCTATCAATGCATATCTTGCTGTTTTAAAGAAAATCATGTCATTTACGTTACAGTCATAATCAGTTACAATAATCACACAACACATGTTTTCAGTATGTATCCGTTTATTTAGTTTAAGAGAAACATAGCTTTGACATACCATCTTTGTTGTACTGGCGTCTCCGGTTTGTTTGTGTAAAGGAAATTTGCCGCGATTGTGGGGTTTAAATTACGCTATGACTTCCGGGTCAATAGCAAAGGACCCGGAGTTTGAGTTATTTATTTGTAGCTGTTAAATATGACTTGTTGCTTGTCAATTGTTAGCTGAAAATGTAGAAATAACATTCTGTAATTTTCTAGTTTAATAGAAGTAGTATTTCAGCTGTTTTTAAGCATTTATGTCTTTGTCATCTGAACCACCCCTGCACCATCATCATGTGTTGGTATGTTCCAATTCCAGGGGTGACCTCAGGCCTATAAAGTCTAGTATTGTCATTCTGTCAGGAGGAGCGTTAGTGAGAGGACATACGTCTGTCTTTGCTCTAATTATTGTGACTTGTGTTAAGGTCAATTTTCAAAAAGCTGTAAACATTTAGTTGTTGTTGTTGGATTTTTTCTTGACTCTCATGTCAATTTATTTTATTTACTAAACAGTGTTTTTTTGTTTTTTTTGTTTTTTTTATTTTTTATTGCCTTTTATTGGCCTTAACTGGGACAAAAGATCCCATCTGAACAAACTCATCCAACCTCTCCTGAGTGCTTCCATCTGCTCACGACAATTCAGTCACGTCTACCCATAACATTTGGTGGCAGCGGTTTCCGGGTAAACAGTGTCCGAGCAGCACTCAGGGAGTCAAGATGGACAATCAAGACAGAGGTGCGGCACCCCCTAGAGATGGTTCAGCTATGGGTACTAGGCCTAAATCCACAGAGTCATCCAAGCATCCCACTCCGGTGGTCGAAGACAGGACAGATCGCTTGGAGAGGATTGTAAGAACGATGGTGGAGTCTCAGCGGCATCAGCAGGACCAGTTAGAGGCAGTGGCGCTTCGACAAGATCGGAGATGGAAAGGTATGGAGCACCAATTCAAGCAACTACAGCAATTGGTGAGAGGCGACCCAGCATTAACACAGGCGACGAAGCAGCCACTCACCGGACTGCAACCGATGGACCCGCCTAGCTCCCGCCCTGCGACAGCCTTTGATCCACTCAACATGCCTTTTCTGGATGTACCAACTCCTCAGCCACATCCACATCAGCATCCAGTACCAGGGATGCAGAGCTCCCTGAACTCTACTGCTCTCTGCCTTGCCACACCTCTAAACCTCCAGCGGGGTGGAAGCTCCCTAGGATGTCCTCGTATGAAGAGGATGAAGATATTGAACACTATTTGACCACCTTCGAAAGGCTCGCAGCAGCAAGTCAGTGGCCCCATGAGACTTGGGCATTGTACCTTGTGCCCTTGTTGAATGGTAAGGCCAGATCTGCCTATGTAGCCATGTGTGTTGAAGACAGCCAGGATTACATGAAAGTGAAGCAAGCCATTCTCAACAAGTTCAACATCAGCACCGAGACTTATCGCCAGCGTTTCCGCTCCAAGTCTATCAAGGAGGGGGAGACGGTGAAAGAACTTCAAGCCCGGCTAAAGGATCTGATGGAGAAGTGGCTAGTTCCTGAGACTCAATCTAGGAACCAAGTGTGCGATCAAATTGTGCTAGAGCAGTTCCTGGGCATGCTGTACCCTGAGCTTCAAGTATGGGTGAGAGAACGCACCCCGGTTTCGTCGGTGCAAGCAGCAGATCTGGTGGAGAGCTTCATGGCTGCCAGACAATCCAGAAGAGGCTATCATCTGGGTCTACAACAACAGGACTGGAGAAGACCCTACCAAGCAGCCCAAAGAGAGCCAGAGAAGACAGTCCCTGGTAGGTCTGCGGGTGGTAGTAGTCATGTGTTTAGACCATCCAACAGCCCCAATGTTAGCCCCACTCCAACTGGAACACCTAGAGTACCTATATGTCACGGTTGTGGTCAGCAAGTTCACATCAGGCCCAATTGTACACTGAAGAAAGTGTCTGATTCCAGACTATGTTACCTACCTGGCCCTAGCAAGCACTTACCTTGTGTGTCTTCTGATGTTACTGTCCCTGTGAAGATAAGTGGAAAGATAGTCCAGGCTTTGGTTGACTCAGGAAGTAGTCAGTCTTTCGTTCTTCGATCTTGTTTGAGGTCTGATTTCCAGCCTGTGGGCAAAGTGAGAGTCCGTTGTGTCCATGGTGATGAGTCCGAGCACCAGACCAGTGAGGTTCTCATAGATATTAGTGGCCAAAAATATTTGTTAACCGTAGGGATTTTGGATAAATGCCCTTACCCAGTGATTTTAGGCCAGGATGTGCCAGTTCTTACAGAGCTATTGCAAAGTGTTAACACAGTCAGTGCTTATGTTACAACTAGAGCACAGACCAATACCAAAAAAGACTCCAACGTATGGTCATAGTTACCATTTGAGAATTGTTCTGGTGATAAACCTAAAAAGTCAAAGGCAGAGAAGCGTAGAGCAAAGGTGGCAGGTACATTGGTGCAGGAAAGTCTGTCCTTTCCACAGCTAGAGGACATTGAAGTCTTTGAAGACTTCAATAAGCTTCAACAGGAAGACCCCACACTTAGCTATTGCTTTTCTTCTGTTAAGACCGATGATGAGGCTAGGGATGCCATGAGGGAGGGTGACAGGTGTTTTGTTATCAATAATGGGAAACTGTATCGAGTGAGTACAGACACAGAGCAGTTAGTGTTTACTAAGACTCTGAGAGCCTAAGTGTTACACCTAGGGCATAGTATTCCATGGTCAGGGCATCAAGGCAGGGAGAAGACTGAGAAGAGAATCCTGCAAATATTTTATTGGCCAGGTGTTAACAGGGACATAGCAGAGTACTCTAGGTCTTGTCCAGAGTGCCAGTTGTCTGCTCGCTCCAAAAGAGGCTTAAAAGCTCCCCTCATCAGTCTCCCAATTATTGACACGCCTTTTAGTCGCATCGCTATGGATGTAGTTGGTCCCTTAGAGAGGAGTAGAGCAGGGCACCGCTATATCTTGGTAATTTGCGATTATGCAACACGTTACCCTGAAGCATTCCCCCTCAGAAATACTAAGGCAAGGCAAGTGGCCAATAGTTTGATTCAACTTTTCTCTCGTGTGGGTGTGCCCAAAGAAATCTTAACTGATCAGGGAACTAATTTCACCAGCAAGGCATTGAGACAGGTGTACTCCCTGTTAGGGATTCGGGGCATTAAAACCACACCCTACCACCCGCAGACCGACGGTATGGTTGAGAGATTCAATCAGACCCTAAAGTCGATGTTGCGGAAGTTCGTGTCGGAATCAGGAGCTGACTGGGACCAGTGGCTTCCTTACCTATTGTTTGCCTACAGAGAGGTACCGCAGGCATCCACCGGGTTCTCCCCCTTCGAACTCTTGTTCGGGCGGGAAGTGAGAGGCCCACTTGACATTCTCCGAGAGAGTTGGGAGGGGGACGCTCCTCATCAGCCAACCAACATTGTGAGTTATGTCCTGAAAATGCCAGAGAAGCTGGACCAGGTGAGTTCCAGGGCTCACCAACATCTGGCCCAGGCCCAAACGAGGCAGAAAACGTGGTATGACCGAACAGCACCCAGTCGCACCTTCAAGTCCGGACAGAAAGTGCTACTGCTGTTACCATCATCAGAGAGCAGTTCGCTGGCGAAGTTGCAAGGCCCTTACAAGATACTTCGCAAGGTTGGCGAGGTTACCTATGAAATCTCAACACCAGACAGACGTCGCTCCAAACAGATCTTCCACGTGAACCTCTTAAAACAATGGATTGACCGATCGTCTTCCATCCAAGACTTCCATTCCGCGAACTGTGGAAGAGGAAGAAGAGCCGTCAGAGCAGTACTTTCCTACTGTGGGCGACGAGTCAACTTACCCCTCTGTTTCCCATTTGACAAATGTACAGCAGGAGGACTTAAAGAAAATCATCCCAAAAGGCCTGTTTCGAGACCAGCCGGGGCGAACCGACGTCATCACCCATGATATCCGGCTGACTTCTCCAGGCCCTATCCGGCAGACCACCACCAGGGTTCCAGGGTGACTGATCCCCGCGCTGAAGCAGGAGGTTGTGGCGATGCTAGAAATGGGGGTGATCGAGACATCACACAGTGAGTGGTGCAGTCCCGTGGTCCTGGTGCCAAAAAAGGATGGGGGGCTCCGCTTCTGTGTAGACTTTTCGAAAGCTGAATACCATCTCAGCTTTTGATCCATATCCCATGCCTCGTGTAGACGAGCTGGTGGAACGCCTGGGAAAGGCTGAGTTCCTCAGCACCTTGGACTTGTGTAAAGGGTACTGGCAAGTGCCACTCAACGCCCAAGCACGAGAACTGACCGCCTTCAAAGCTCCATCTGGATGGTTCCAGTTTAAGGTCATGCCCTTTGGCCTTCATGGAGCAGCAGCAACATTCCAGCGTCTCATGGATGAAGTGCTGAGGGGCGCTGAGGACCATGCTGCTGCTTATATTGATGATGTCATCATTCACAGTTCCTCGTGGGAAGAACATCTTCAACACCTTAGTGATGTCTTCCGAAGGTTTCGTCAGGCCGGGTTGGTAGTGAATGCCAGCAAATGCCAGCTTGCCCGGGCGGAAGTGTGCTATTTGGGATATGTCCTGGGTTGCGGTACTATACGTCCTCAGGTCAGCAAGGTGGAAGCCATCCGCAGCTCCCAACCGCCTACAATCAAGAAGGGGGTTAGATCTTTTCTGGGGTTGGTCGGATGGTAACGGCGCTTTATTTCCAACTTTTCAAGCCGGGCAGGTCCCTTGTCAGATCTCACTCGTAAGACCAGCCCCAATAAGGTGGTCTGGACTGCGGAGTGTCAGGCAGCTTTCCATGACCTCAAGGAGAGTATGTGCCACGAACCAGTGTTGCAGAGTCCTGACTTTTCCTTACCCTTCACGGTGCAAACCGACGCTTCGGGCATTGGGCTGGGAGCAGTGTTGTTGCAGGGTGAGGGGGAGGACAAAAGACCCATACAGTTTGTGAGCCGCAAACTGTTCCCTCGCGAGACTCGGTACTCCACCATTGAAAAGGAGTGCCTTGCCATCAAGTGGGCTCTGGACACTTTAAAATATTACCTTGTTGGCAAAGAGTTTGTCTTGGAGACAGACCACAGGGCCTTGCAATGGTTACACCGTATGCGTGACTTTAATTCCAGAATCACCCGATGGCACCTGTCCTTGCAGCCATACAGGTTTACTGTGAGGTATAGAGCGGGAAAGGATAACGTTATTGCTGACTTTCTTTCACGTCATGAGATGGACCTACACGTTCTCTCTTAAGGGGGGGGGGTGTGTGACGGGGCGCATAGCTATCGTCACGGCAGCGATATGCTGCCTATTCTAGTATACAAAGACTTGAGTGCAAATGTGACCTGTATGTGTTTGTCTAGCTTATTAATGTCTTCTGTTAATCTTTATACTGTTACAAATCAGCGGTTAATCTAGCCTTTCACTACAAAATCTCATATATCCCGTAGCTTTTGTGTGCACACTTTTTACAGCTAATACTGCGGTGATTTATATGCTATAGCTACTTCTATCAATGCATATCTTGCTGTTTTAAAGAAAATCATGTCATTTACGTTACAGTCATAATCAGTTACAATAATCACACAACACAAGTTATGTATGTTCAGTATGTATCCGTTTATTTAGTTTAAGAGAAACATAGCTTTGACATACCATCTTTGTTGTACTGGCGTCTCCGGTTTGTTTGTGTAAAGGAAATTTGCAGCGATTGTGGGGTTTAAATGACGCTATGACTTCCGGGTCAATAGCAAAGGACCCGGAGTTTGAGTTATTTATTTGTAGCTGTTAAATATGACTTGTTGCTTGTCAATTGTTAGCTGAAAATGTAGAAATAACATTCTGTAATTTTCTAGTTTAATAGAAGTAGTATTTCAGCTGTTTTTAAGCATTTATGTCTTTGTCATCTGAACCACCCCTGCACCATCATCATGTGTTGGTATGTTCCAATTCCAGGGGTGACCTCAGGCCTATAAAGTCTAGTATTGTCATTCTGTCAGGAGGAGCATTAGTGAGAGGACATACGTCTGTCTTTGCTCTAATTATTGTGACTTGTGTTAAGGTCAATTTTCAAACAGCTGTAAACATTTAGTTGTTGTTGTTGTTGGATTTTTTCTTGACTCTCATGTCAATTTATTTTATTTACTAAACAGGGTTTTTTTTTTGTTAATTTTTTATTGCCTTTTATTGGCCTTAACTGGGACAAATAAAAAGATCCCATCTGAACAAACTCATCCAACCTCTCCTGAGTGCTTCCATCTGCTCACGACAATTCAGTCACGTCTACCCATAACAAGGACACACTCAAGGGTAAACATTCGACGACAAACCAGCACATGGGTCTGTTCTACGTACGTCGCTAACTCACTTTGCTGGATTCGATTGTTGGCGATTTGGCATGATCTTGGATTGTTTGGTTCCTCGATGTTCATCCAGGACTTGCTGTCATAGCAACAGGTCCGTAAGCTTAAACCTGCTCGTGAGCAGGCTTATTTCATGTTAACAGGATTAGATCCCGGCTTTATAAGAGGAGGTGATACAGGAAGTCTTCTAACGCAGCGCGATAGTGTACTTTTTGAGAGATATAATTTTTCTCATGACTCGTGAGGATGTCGTTTACATCATTAATTTGTTGGAAACGCATAAATGTTCGACTCGTCGGAGTCGGGCTTTAATAACAGCACAAACTGTGTCCATTGCCCTGAGATTCTTTGCGAGTGGCTCTTTCCTTTACACTATTGGAGATGCGGAGAAATGAAAGCTTTAGCGTAAGTTCTGTCAGGAAGACTCAATCAACGCATCACGCATTATCTCACTTCTAGCCAATCAGGTGCTCACACTCATAGTATAAAAAACTGGTACTTAAGTTTGTCTGAGTTCGCAGATGCTGACGCGCCAATTACCTCCATCCTCCCCAACCACCTCCAAGATGGTACCTTGCCTTTCGTCCTCCCCACCACCACCAGGATGGTCCCTTCCTTTACCTGCAGGGGGGGTCGGCTGCGCCCCTGCCTTCTTCTTCAGGCAGGACATGCAGACTCGGCTACCCTCGCATTGCTCGCTAAGGACGGGGCCTACGCCAAAGAACTTTATAAATTGATGCTTGCTGAGCTGTTAATAAATACGCTTGTTATTAAATTTATCTCCCGAGTCTTTCTGGTAGAACTTGGTGATAAGTGCTGTCTGTCATGCCATTCGCAAAGTTTACCTGGCGCTCAAGCAGTTTTTAGTTTTTTTTTGTTGCATTTCCAAGCCACTTTAGACCCAAGGTTGTATAGCAGTTTTTTTTTTTTTTTTTTTTTGCCAACGCAGGTACATTATAATTTTTAATGAAGATTATGCAATCATGCAATCATGACCATGCCGATTAATATGACTTACAGTATATGTCCCTCAGGCTTCCCTAATGTGATTGGTGCCTGCACACATGTTCCCATCAAGGCCTCAATGAAGGGGGTTTTGTGAACCAAAAGGGGGATCACAAAAGTTAATATTGCGATTCTAAATATTCCAGATTAGTATTATTATATCAAATTTAAAAAAAGGCAGTTGACAGACTAAAATCTCTTAGATGGTGTGTGACTATGTTCCATATCACAAATGTGGAAGCGAAATGGCCAGGATCTGTGCATGACTCAAGATTTTGTACTTTCTTCCCTTTTGAAAAAGTCCACTTACTGCACATGCTTCAGCCACCACTTGCTTGGGAACAGGTGAAAGTGTTGGTGTATTGTTTAAAACTGCACAAAAGATGCAATTTCATTACAATGAAGTACACTGTGTGGGGAAATGTGATCAATACATCATGGCAACATATTTTTTTACATTAACTACATGTAGTTTCACACATGTACACTTTCACAAGTCAAAGCAATTCATTACTACTCAAGGGTTAACAGTTGATATGACTGGACCAGCCATTTGGATTATAGGCCTACTTAATTTAATGCAGCAACAAATTATTTTACAGTGTACTAAGATCATTTAAAGTTCATTCACCAGTAATGAAGGTGTTGCTGCTACTGGTCCCTGCTGTGGGTCTGAGGAGGAGCTGAACACAGGGATGCCCTTCACAATGGGTCAGTTCATATTCAACCCAAAGGCCAGCTCTTCTGCCTGGGTATAACATGTGGGTGCAGGACCACCACCTGTTTGTTTTTCTTTTATTTTTCTCAGCCTTTTTCTTGGTTGCTTTTATAAACAGGCAAACATTTATAAACAGGGAAACATTTATTAACAGTCCCTTTTTAAAAGAGACTAGTATAAGTAGTACAAATTACCATTATGTAGAATATTCTAGTACTTCAATTTTACTTGTTCCCATGTTCTAGTAGTGGGTGGTTACTCTGAGTTATTAGTTATTTATTAATTATTAAGTTATTAATTATTTAGAAATTATTAAAATACAAAAATATATACTGTAATAAGTGATAAAAAAACATCTAACATGGTCACTACAAAATTAATTTGTCTGCTACTTTTTGCCAGCCCTCTCTCCTGGCTTTTGCACATTTTGAGGTGTTCCCTGGCGTTTTAATTAAGATTTCAAATTCAGCATGACCTTCAAGCAATAACTCTTGCTCTGCTGTGGAGAAAAACTGAGCGCGCTCTTTGGCCACGGTGAGGAGCCAATAGCAGCGTTGCTGATCAATGTTTCTACTATCGATACATATCCCCTTTTAAACCAGCGCATGAACGCACAATTATGTCAGATAACTCAATTTAGCTATACTAATCATAAACGGCAGGTGTGTTCGAAGAACCCAATTAGCCAGATCATGATTAGCCCGATGATATCATCTTAGATGTCTCATTTGATCTCAGATGTTTTAAGCAACGTACGAAGAACGGACCCCAGCACTGCAAACACAAGGAGAATAAATAGGGAGCAAAAACAAGGCAGGTAATGAGGGAGGACAGGTGGGGCAAATTAATCAATAAACAGGTAACAAGATGGGCTTGGCTAGACAATCAACAGGAGAGCACATGGCACAAGGAAACATACATGACAAGCCATGTGCTCACACCAAACCGGACTAGAACAGTGGTTCTCAACTCCAGTCCTCGGGACCCGCTGCTCTGCACATTTTGTATGTCTCTCTTATCTGACACACTCAGTTCAGATCAAAGAGTCTCTCCTAACGAGCTGATGATCTGAATCAGGTGTGTTAAATAAGGAGACATACAAAATGTGCAGAGCAGTGGGTTCCCGAGGACTGGAGTTGAGAACCACTGGACTAGAACACCAGCACATGGCCAGTAAAACAAATCACAAGCCATGTGCTCACACAAAACGAGACATGAACATACAGCTAAAGAGAACACTCATAGGCCACGTGTTCACACAGAACATGACAACATGAAAGCTGTGTGCTACACAGCACAAGACAAAACATGACATGAAAGCATGCGGCCGATGTAAACACGAACCGCGTGCTACACAAAACACAACACACGTGGACAGAAGAGCGTTCGGCCCAAGTGGACTCGAAAAGACAGAGCGCACGAGAACTAGCGTAAGCTCATCCTGTGCGCTCACAACAGAGGACAAAAACGCGGAGGATGAATGTCCGAATCCCGACACAGAACTGAAACCAAACTAGACAAATGTGCCTGGATCCAAACACCACGCCCCACACATGTAACAAGGCATACAGACAAGAGAGCACACGGCTCGAGAACACTCAAAGCCGCACACCCACTCAAAGACATGACAAAACAGGAGTGTCAGAGCTCTGTCACAAAACCAAGAAATAAACTAGACAGAAGTGACAGTACCTACCCTGACAGGATCGGTATGTTTTCGATACAGCAAAAAGAAAGAAATGGCAAAGACATTTCCTTGATTTAAAAAAAATAAATTGTATTTATTAAAATTAACATCATAAAGTATGATCTTTTTTTTACTTTGAATAATGATGGAGCTATACTTGACCCATCTTCTGGGGTGTCTTCTTAGCAGCATCTAAAACAAAAACAGCTCCTTTTAAAAACATTAAATATAATATTGTATTGTACAGGTCTCCAGACTTTTGAACATTTTAGGCGCACAAACAGGGAATTTTTTAGGGGCACACTTTAAATCAACCTGCAGTGGAGTTATTCGCATTTTCCCCCATTTTTACTTTTATTACTGACAAATGCCTTAGTAATAAATAGACTTAACATACAGAAATTACAATGTGCAGTTTTATTTGAAGTTTGCAAGGCTCCAGATTAACATTTGAGGGCAGCATTTGTATTCATAATGTTGAAATAATAATTAAAAAGCAAAATGATTAAAAGATAAATATTTGGTAGTGGAAATGGCAGCCACCTACTGGTTACAATGGCAATTTAATGTCTTTTTTATTTTTAAATAAGTTTGAGTTTTCCTAAATCTTGAAACTTTTAGTTTTATAAATGGGGGTAATATTTGCAGGATGAACAAATAATATTCTGGTCATCACATTAAAAATAACATTTAAATATAATATTTGAGTTTTGAAGTGCTGGAAAACGATGTGTTACGTACTTGAAAGCGTTTTACTATTCCTGCCAAACTTTCATGGCAAATTTCATTTTCAAATCCATGGTGAATGTTGCTGATCTGTAGACTTAAAGCCTATAACTAGTTAATTCATGGTACAATGTTTCTCCTGGTTTCCACGTCAGTGCTGTTTGATCTAATAGAGATCTATGGTTAATAACAGAGAAATGTGAGAAATTCAATACGAATACTTGTATCGTTACACCCCTAGTTATGATGTCAAAAATGTCGAGAAAAAACACAGAATTTTAAGATTGAAACTATCCAGTAAGCTGTTCACTTTAAATTTTGAGGGAAGTTTGAGGTAAGATTAAAAAATAAAAGAAAAATTAATACTTCTGTTAAACAAGGACGCATTAAACTTATTAAAGTTACAGTAAAGACTTTTATTTTTACAAAAATAATTATTTCAAACAAATTATATTTCTTTTAACTTCTTAAACATAATTCTGGAAAAAAATGTATCACTGTTTCAACAAAAATATGAAGCAGCACACCAGATGTGTTTTTTTGAGCAACAAATCGGCATATTAGAATGATTTCTGAAGGATAATGCGACACAGGAATGAATTACATTTTAAAATATATTACAATAGTTCACAATGCATTAACATCATAATGCAGCATCTCATTCCCTCTCAGGGAACTGGGTTACAGAGAAGTCTTAGGTTTGAATGTAACCCGGTTCCCTTAGAAGGAATGAGACGCTGCATTATGACATAAAAGCTATGGGAACGCCTCAAGGTGAGCCGGTATCTGAAACGTGTGGAAAACAAGCCAATCACATTGGCCAAAGAACAGTAAGGTGATGCAACGTCAGTGCCTCACAAATACCCTAAATAGACAATAGACTTTCCACATAAACAAGCGGATTCCTGAAGACAAAGAAGCTGTTGACGTGTTTTAGTGTGTCTTATTTAGGGTCTTTGTGGTGCACTAATGTTGCATTACCTGATCGTTCTTCAGCCAATGTGATTGGCTTGTTTTCACACATGCTTCACACAACAACTCACGCTAAGGCGTTCCCATAGCTTTAACATCATAGCGCAGCGTTGAGTTCCATTCAACAGGGAACTTTAATTCCCTTTCAGTCACTCATGTTCAACGTAGTCGATGTGTCGTCTGATTGGGATCACGCTTAGGGAGCCTATCATTTTCGAGTACTGGTAAAAACGAGACAATGCACATTGGCGTGGGAGATCTGCATCTCACACTCCGCCCCGCGGTGCGGGTATAAATACGGAAGTGGATGCACGCACCAGTTGTCTTTGGCTTCAGAGCCGATCTGTGTCGATGTCTCTGAAGAGTGTTGAAGTTTTCAACGAGCGAGTGTGTCGTGTTCTTCTGGAAGATTCTCCCAGTTCTGGTGGTTTCTACAGCGCAAGTGCAGCGGTGATCGGAGCTTCTGAGCTCTCAACTGCTGTTTTAACAGCATAATTTCTGTGTGTTTGTTGACGGTTGGTTAGAGGGCAAAGAAGTGAGTGCTTCAATGTTTCAGTTCACTGTTCAGTGTTGCCGTGGTCATTCCCCTGTGTGCTCCGGCACTGGTGACGGGTCCCATTTCCTGAAAGAGCAACACGGGTGCGTTTGCGTCTTTTTCAAGATGTCATTCCATCCGTGCGTTTCTGAATGCGGAAAGAAAGAAAAAAATATATATTGTGGCAAGGAGGGCGTGGTTCAGCGAGGTCTGTGACAGGAGAGAGGATCGGGAGACAGGTGTGGCGTGAGTGGGTTAAGTGTGAATGACAAACAGCTGTGTCTTGTTTCAGTAATTGGCGTGGGGAGACAGATAAAAGCTATGAGGAGATGAGATGCGGATAGAGAGAGACCAGTGGAGATCTGCGGGCGATTGAACCAACAGCTGAGAGCAGCGCAAAGAGTTAAGAAAACGCTGAAAGCGGAGAGCTCGTGGAACGATTTGAGTGACAGCTGAGAGCAGCAGATTGAGTTTGATTACATAGCGCAGTGGGCGCGACCCTGAGTTTGTTCAGTTTATTTTTGATTTGTCAATAAAGACCCACAGTCTCCACAAGCTGACCCTGTCCTCTTCTTTCCCTGAATCTTGAACATTGTTACAAATATATTTATTTATTTGCTGAAGCAAATAAATATAAATATAATATATTTTATATAAATATAAATAAATTTAAATGCTGAAGCATCTTTTGTGGATAGTTCATGTTCTCATTGCGAGAACTTGACTATCGCAGTGTCGGGATTGAGACTCGCCTTCATGTGTGAAGGTGGAGTCCCCATTACCATGCCCGGTTATGGCGCCGTGTGGGATGTGTGATTAGAGGATCATAGTGAGGCTTTCCCGCCTGGTAACCAATCCCTGTGGGCCCCTCACTCCTCTATCACACCGCTGCCGGTGGAGCCCCCCGTTGAGCGTGCTGGTCCCTCTGTAATGGACCGACCAGCCGTTTCATTCGGGGCACCTCCAGAGGACAGGATGCCAATTGCAGCATTGGAGGGTGAGCTGAACTCTGGAAGTGATGACTCTGCAGCGTTATCTCCCTCAGGGCGTGTAACGTTGCCAGAGCCAGATCCAGAAAAGTCAGCTATGCTGAAAAGGGCCGCCGAGGCTGTCGGGTCTCCGCCGTGTCCCAAACAGTCTCGTTTGGATGATTGGTATCTCAGCTCGCTGGTTCTCAGCTCGCTGCCCCATTGCCTTTCTTTCCCAAAGTGCATGGAGAGCTTACCAGGCCTCTTGGACGGCATCTTTCTCTGCCAGAAACTGCCTCAGTAGCTCCTACCCCTTCACTATCCTTGACAGAGGCCTCAGTGTGGAGCCAGCCGCAGGCAGGCTGCCCAGCCTGTGTCAGACGCTGCCAATCCAGGTGGCAAGTGTAAGGCCAAGCATCCCTGACACAGGCCATCCAGAGATGGGGGAACAAGCTCTTCAGATGGTTACTGTTCCGCCACTGGCTCCCCGGAGTCCAGCGGTACCCGACTCAAAAGAAAGAGGAAATTCCTCTGTTCCTGGGTCTCAAGAGGGCCAGACTGGTGGTGTGCGACCCTGTAAAGCCTTGCACCCCTCAGCCCCCTCTTGTATTGCCAGCCTTCTCACGCACACCCTGCCATCACGTGGAGACAGGTAAGTGTTGTGCACCACACTCAGACCTCACCACACTCAGACCTCAGACTTAATTTTTACCAACCCACTACACTCTCCCCTACTTTCTTAGATGGCTCCTGACATCTGAACTACCTCTGGCACTATTATTATTATTAATAATTTTCCTTTGATCTCTTTTCTCCCCCCAAAACACTATCTCAGTAACCATTAGGACACCACTGGCAGCAGGGATGAGTGGGCATATACTGGTAGTAAGGGGCATTTTCATGTGTGATGTATTGCGGTTTTAAAGACCAAAGTGCCTTTGCTTCTGGTTTCCAAGGTCGATATGATGGTTTGCCCAGAGCGTCATATGTGAACATTTCTCTTGGTTTTACCACTCTTTGTGTCCTTCTCACATTTCCTTCCTCCATCACCTTAGTTTCCCTTTCATTTTCCATTTTCTGCAACTCTGACTATTTCTCCTTCATTCCTTTGTCTCTCCTCATCTTTACCCTGCGTCACAGAACTTTGATTTGGACCAGGAACACATGGAGACTCAAGGATTTGTTCTGACTCCTGACCCTGGCTCCTTGTGGAATCACCTCTTTCGTCAGGATAAAATTCCGTTGCAGTTGGACGGAGGTAAGAATGGTTTTGGGTTTTCTGAGTTTAAGGTTCACTCTCTGTTTGTGGAACTGTCACAAATAAGTAGCAAGGTATGTTTTTACGAAGGTTATATCGGTAAGAATGTATCTCCTCATCTGAGGCATCTGAGTCTGACTCACTCTCCAGCTGACTTCTCAATTGTTTTCTGTGTCTCCTTAGCTTCAGCTATGGGATCTTCCAAAGGTAATTAATTGACAGCAAGCAGGACATTGCAATGAAGCACACACAGGGTCTTGGAACCTGTACACTGGGCCATCACCAATGCGCTCTACGACCCGATGTACATCATTTTCTCAGTATGAACGTAACTTTCCCGGGCCACCTCTTTCCGAAAGGTTTCTTACAACACCCGGTCTCCTGGTTGAAGAATGGCACCTCTAACTGCTCGGTCAATATATTTTGCCCTTTGCTGAAGACTTTAAACTGTTCTCTTTCACGATCTGGTATACTTGCCTCATTCTATCTTCCCATTTTCATGCAAAAGCTTGTTGATTTGAACTCTCTGTCTTGTTTTCCAGGTTAAACAGCAAGCCGTCAGGCAATCGGGTGATCTGCCGTACAAGAGGAAGAATGGAGAGTAGCCGGTCGCTTCATGCCTGGTACAATTATAAGCATGCACAATGTGAGGCAAGTAGTCTTTCCATTCCTTCTTTTTATCCTCCTCCAGAGTCCTGAGCATTTGCAAAATTGTCCAATTTAACCTCTCCACAGGGTTACACTGAGGATGTTATGGTGTGGTTCTCGAGCGGGCTATTCCTGACAGCTGTTGTAACCTCTGAAACAGGTAGTTCTCAAACTCTCTGCCCTGGTCGTGGTGGAGTTTTTTGGGATACCTAAACCGAGGAGTGAAATCCTGGAAGATCTTTTCTGCAGCGGTCTTACCGGACATGTTTCACGTTGGATACGCCTGTGCGAAGCGGGTGAAGTGGTCTAATAGCAGAAGAACATACTCCCAACCACCCTTGCTCGGCTCAAGATGTAAGTAGTCTACGCTCACAAGCTCAAACAGGGAAATGGAAGCTTTAGCTTAAGTTCTGTCAGGAAGACTCAATCAGCGCGTCATGTATTACCTCATCCCTATCCAATCAGGTGTTAACAGCCACAGTATAAAAGATTGGTACTTACACTTGTCTGAGTTCGCAGATGCTGACGCTGCCATTCATGCTCTCGTTCAGTCGCCAGCCAACATGTTGCAGGACACGCATATTGTTTACTATTATTGAGTTCCGACGATGGATATGTCCCGCCGTATCCCCCGCTACACGTCGAAGTTCCCGCGTTCAGTGCCGCATCTCCCCGTAGGCACAGTGGTCTTCGGAGAGTTTTTTTTATCAGCCAAGGCCTCTCATGAGAAGTTCTGCTCCTCTAGGCCTAAAACACCCCGGGTCACCAATCAGTTTCCATTTCACGTCATCAAAAGCCTCAACAGCGTCAGCTCAGACAGGATAATCCAGCAGGAAGAGAACTATGTCATCCTCAACAACTTGTCCAGGAAAAGAACCTCGCTGTCTGCACGGGTGCATTATCCCGCAGATCACTAATCCACCGTCATGAATCAACAACTCTGCAAGTCACGAGAGGCGATCTTCTCTCGCTGGTTCAAGCTCCACTTCCAAGGCTTCCAAGTCGGTTTTTCAAGTTTTGGTAGGCGCTTCCATCAGCCACTGTTAATATGTCCCCTCTTTCATGATTAAACTTCATCCAGGTAAGTATTTCTCCGTTGCTTCCTACACCAGCGGCAGAGTTCAAATTGGAGTCCACGGTGACGTGGCGTACGTGTTCATAATTTCTACTGTTTTGCAGACTGCAACGGGGCCGGTTAGCTCGCCTTAAAGGGGAAATGTCATAGCAAGTGTAGCAAGTTTCGCGTCACCGATATTCCACAGTACTAATCTAATAATATCAGCATTGTCGATACCATGCTCTCGTGGGCAGATTGCAAATACCCACTAACAACTGAGTAACTGATTTAAAAATAAATAAATATATAAATAAACCTGAGTTAAGGAGAGCAAGTTGTTCATTTGGCTGTTATGCATACTGTAGTGGATATCTCTACAATGGCAAGTTAATTACGTATTTACATAAGTGTTGTAATTTCACAAACAACTATTTTCAACATATTTAGGCCTACTTTAAATTTATATTATAAGTCCCTTAATGAAAATTAGATCAACAATATTGGAAATGTGTACAATCACTGTAATATTCAACCTTTCATGGTAACTACTTAATCCACTGATATGTGTGATAGAAATATTCTATGTGATGGGTATTTCCACATTAATGTACAGACAAATGCACACTAAGGATGCTCCTGTCAAAGGCAACAAATCCTTAGCAAAAACTGTTAATAGAACTAACAGTCATATTAGTTTTATCAAGTCAAACCAATCAACAGAACTAATCAGTGAAGGAGACTCGAGTGGCATCGTCTTTGCTCAACTGTATGATTTACATGTTCATGTATCTTTCTATTCAAGAGTCTCAACTGTCGTTTTGGCCAGCGATGAATGGGGCTATTTCTGCAAAGAGCAACTTGGGAGCCATGTCAGGCATATGCTCCGCATCTGAGAAAAGGATTCTACGCTCAAAAGACAACAGATCAAGTATCACTGTCAGGTGTGGGGTTGAGGAGATGAAGCAAGGACTCAATTGCAGGAAAAATGGGTTTTTATTAACTATTAAAAATAAAAACAAATGCAAACAAAACTACCCCGTAGGGGAAAACAAATGACTTGACTGACTTGACTTGGCTGACTTGACTGACTTGACACAAGGGGTAACACACCAGGTACATACGACAACGAAACAGCCCAGGACTGCAACCACAGGGAGAATAAATAGGGAGACCAAACAAAGGAGTAATGAGGGAGGACAGGTGGGGCAAATGAATCAATCAGGTAACGAGGGAGGACAGGTGGGGCAAACAAATCAATAATCAGGTAACAAGATGGGAGGAGCTAGACAATCAACAGGAGAGCACATGGCACAAGGAAACATGACAAGCCATGTGCTCACACCAAACATGACTTGAACACAAGCACATGGCAAGTAAAACAAATCACCAGCCATGTGCTCACACAAAACAAGACAACATGAAAGCACACAGCTAGTGTAAACAAGCTGCGTGCTACACAGCACAAGACAAAACATGAGTGTCAGGGCTCTGTCACAAAACCAAGAAATAGACAAGACAGAAGTGACAGAACCCTGACACTACCCCTCCTCTAAAGGGACGCCACCTGGCGTCCCTTACAAGGAACACCACAAAACAAGACAGGAACAAGACATAAAAACTTACCAACAGACAACACAAGACGGGTAGATCAAAACACAGAGACAAAGTGGGGAGGGAGGGAGGGAGCCAAGACAGAGCCAGCATGACAGTCCATGAAGTCTCTATAAGGGACCAGGGAGGGACAGGAGGGTTGAGCCAGGGAGGCTCAGGCGGGTCTGAAGTACCAGCAGAGGGCCATGGCGGGACAGACCAGGCAGGCTCCAGCGGATCAGGAGTCCCATCAGAGGGCCATGGCGGGATAGACCAGGCAGGCTCCAGCGGATCAGGAGTCCCAGCAGAGGGCCATGGCGGGATAGACCAGGCAGGCTCCAGCGGTTCAGGATTCCAGGCTGAGGGCCAAGGTGGACCAGGCAGATCTGAATACTTGGCAGAAGGCCAGGGTGGGTCAGGTAGCAAAGACTGGGTTGGCAGGACAAGACATTTGGGTGACTCTGGGACGGCCTCCGGGCTGGCAACGGGCTCTGGGACAGCCCCCTGGAGCTTGGGCGGAACCAGCATGACTGGCAGCATGGACGGAGCCGGCAAGGCAAGGCGCTTGGGCGGCGGCGACAGGGCAAGGCGCTGGGGCGGCGCCGGCAGGGCAAGGCGCTGGGGCGGCGCCGGAAGGGCAAGGCGCTGGGGCGGCGCCGGAAGGGCAAGGCGCTGGGGCGGCGCCAGCAGGGCAAGGCACTGGGGCGGTGCCGGAAGGGCAAGGCGCTGGAGTGGTGCCGGCAGGTCAATGAGCCTGGGGACGGCCTCTGGGCTGACAGCGGGCTTTGGAACGACCTCCGGGCCATGTGGTAAGCAGGAAGACTTCATCCTTCTCTGTTTCCTTGAGCGAGGCGGCGATGCAGCCTCTTCGGCCAACACTGGGTGCGCTGCAGCCTCTTCGGCCAACACTGGGTACGCTGCAGCCTCTTCGGCCAACACTGGGTGCGCTGCAGCCTCTTCGGCCAACACTGGGGGCGCTGCAGCCTCTTCGGCCAACACTGGGGGCGCTGCAGCCTCTTCGGCCAACACTGGGGGCGCTGCAGTGAAAGTGGATGGCTCTGGGAGCACCAGACTTCTTAAGACGGAGGAAGCCTTCCTTCTCTTCCTCCGCTTACGTCTGCAAGGCGATGGTGTGGAGATTGCTGCCTCTGGGGGAAATGCAGCATTCACGGCCACCTCTGGGGGAAATGCAGCATTCGCATGCGCCTCAGGATAGATGGCAGATGAGGTGGACCCGTTCTTCCTCCTCCCTCTCCCCGAAGGAGTCATCGGAGGACTGGGGACCTGCCAGCTTGTGAGGTGAATGGGAGGTGGGCCAAGAGGCGGGAGACCACCCTCCTCCCCACGGTGGTATACAAACCCCACAAACTGCCAGAAAGACAATATCCCCAGCATTTCCATCTCCCAGGCGCTGACCGGCTCATTCAGACCGCTGTTAAAAATGTCCTTAAGCGCAGTGTTGTTAATGTCGAGCCCCTCCGCAGTGAAGACAAACTGGTGGGCAAACTCCTTTACTGTAGACCTCCCTTGACGAAGAGAAAAGAGCTTGCCATAGCGTTCCATCGTCTGACGAGCGGAGGGGCAAGGGCTGGGAGATGGGAACAGGAATATGCCCATTCTCTGCTGAGTCCTCTAGTGGCTGTTTCGTTCTGTCAGGTGTGGGGTTGAGGAGATGAAGCAAGGACTCAATTGCAGGAAAAATGGGTTTTTTATTAACTATTAAAAATAAAAACAAGTGCAAACAAAACTACCCCGTAGGGGAAAACAAATGACTTGACTGACTTGACTTGGCTGACTTGACTGACTTGACACAAGGGGTAACACACCAGGTACATACGACAACGAAACAGCCCAGGACTGCAACCACAGGGAGAATAAATAGGGAGACCAAACAAAGGAGTAATGAGGGAGGACAGGTGGGGCAAATGAATCAATCAGGTAACGAGGGAGGACAGGTGGGGCAAACAAATCAATAATCAGGTAACAAGATGGGAGGGGCTAGACAATCAACAGGAGAGCACATGGCACAAGGAAACATGACAAGCCATGTGCTCACACCAAACATGACTTGAACACAAGCACATGGCAAGTAAAACAAATCACCAGCCATGTGCTCACACAAAACAAGACAACATGAAAGCACACAGCTAGTGTAAACAAGCTGCGTGCTACACAGCACAAGACAAAACATGAGTGTCAGGGCTCTGTCACAAAACCAAGAAATAGACAAGACAGAAGTGACAGAACCCTGACAATCACTTAGGTAATGATAGTAGCTTCTTGACAGGACGCCGTCACCTTACTTCAGGTAAGTACCGTATTAAGAAGTCAGATTTAGTCGGTTTAAGAAAAAAAAAAGAAAAAAAAAAAAAACACACACTAGACAAAGGGTGCATGTCCAATCTCAGATTCGGTTATCTAGATCAGTAAAGGCTAGATGAATCTTTTAAGCTTACTCAAGGTTCGTTTCGTCCGCTCTTTACAAAATCATCCTATAGCGGTCGTTAGCGTCCTTAGGGTTTTGACGTGGTCGCAAAATATATTATATCGTTGTGCTAACAAAGCATGGTTGTCTTCAAGGCAGATCTTATCGTTAGGCGATCATGCCATTCCTGAGACGTTAATTCGGCTATCAGTCATCTTCAATTTCATAATTAATGCTTATTCCTGCCAATGCAAAGCCATAGCTACGCGCTTTTATTCCTTGTTACAGGCTTTCAGACGGCTTTTGCCGTTCAGCAACCCGGATCCATCACCCTGCCCTCTTCTAACGGAGTTTATGTTAAATTAGTAATGTTTTGCTTTTCTTTTCAGATTCCCGTTTACACATCCTGATCACGGCCGATTGTTCCTTCCTCGTCTACAATTACGAAATCGTAATTCAATATTTCTTCCATTCATAGTTTGCTCGCCGGCATTCAAATTCACACAAGTATTTTAATACTAATTATCCAAGTCTGTTCACCATACCTTCTCTTTGTTTGCTACTTAAGGCATAGCCAAGACCTGTAGTAAACCTCCGATAAACGCCTGCCAATCACGTTGTACCACAAAGATAAAAATGTGTATAATTGTGCCCTTTTCGCAGGATATGTGGTGGGTCTCCAGGTGTGTATGTGGGGTTTGGCTCGGAATGCCCACAGATAATTTTGAATAGCTTGTTGGAATGGTCATTTCGAAGGCGATTAAGCATATCATTTTGTCTATCCCTTTGGATGTGGCAGGGCTGCTACTCCTGGCACAGGGGTCGGAGTTTCAACAGCTCGTTTTGCAGCTTCGATTACCTCTCAACAACAATTTTAAATTTTTTGCTTCGTTCAACCGGGATCATTCAAGATGGAGAGACTCAAGAAGTGTCAACATATAGACAACATTCTGGATGGTCGTTGATGAATTCTGTAGCTCATCGTAGCTATCTCTAGTCACTAATTAGCTTATTCTGTCTCGATTTTCTTTAAATCATGTCCCGTGGGCAGGATTCATGTAAATTTAGGTTGTGATGCACTAACCCAGGAGGAATTTCGTTAGCTCCTCTCAGCGCTTTTGTAGTCTTTTAAAAAGCAATTCTTAAATGAATTTCTCCCATTGCTTGAACTTTGAGCTTTGTAACCTTGAAGATGTTGGTTATGCTTATACGGCAATATTTCACACTAAGTAAGTTAGAAAAGCAAAATCCATCCAACTTCCTTTTTATTACTTCCTGTCCGCAATGGTCTCTTTTCTATTGGTATTCAGATTGTAGCTGTCTGTTACAGCGTCATGGCTCATGCATCCAGGGGATTCACTCCAGGAGCTAAATACTCCGATTTCCCCATGGTCTTTTCTGTTTGCGTTCTCACCTAATTTCTTTACTCCCTTTCTTAAGAACTCTAAGAATGACTCCCAAGGCTCTGTTTCACTTATCAATTTATTAATTAGGATAAATGGAGGGGAATGTAAAGAAATTAATCATAGATGAGAAGAAACAGAATTTATAACTAACTAACGTAGCACTTCTCTCTAAGCCTAGTTCAGGACTCATCAGTTCTGCCCTCAAAAGCTGCTGTTTACCCCCCTCCCTTTATACCGGTCATTCGTTCCGGATCAGGGCAGCCACCACAGCAGCCGAACGAGGAGTGTCTACATCAGCTATCAAAATATGGGAAGATGGTCTTCCTCAGCTTTTGAATCCTACATAAGAACTGATTCAAAAATTATCATTGAAGCCCAGCAAGCTCTCCATTAATAATCCAGGTAAATCCTCTCGCAACTACTGGTGGTGGTGGTACTACGTTATCCACTTGAGCGCAGTTCAATTTGCACTATCTGATAAAGCCCCTCTGTACTCGTCTCTGTGTTTGTGTTTTGTCCCGCGGTGTCTCCGCTCGTCTTCTGTCTTTATGTGATCCTCCTCGGCCACTAGTTTAGCCGTGGTCTGTGCAGGCTATCATAGTTTTGTTCTTACGGTCCATCGCGGCCTGGTCCGTCTGGTCTAGTGGCCTTGTTTCGTGAATATTGTCTTTCATGTGGCATTAGCGGTCGGTGTGGCTCCTAAGCGGTCTCATCTCTGTGGTCTCCCATGGCCGTGTGGCCTATCGTGGCCTTGTCCTCTAAGGTCCATCGTGGCCTAGTGACCTCTAGGGGTCTTGGTTTTATGTGGCTCTATGGCCGTGTCTATGATTAGCTCGTTACGTGTGGCATATTGAAGCCTGTCCTACATGTGGCCATCCATGGTCTGTGGTCCATCGCGACCTTCTGTGTGGCTTAGCAGCTCTGTCTTATAGGTTTGTCTTCATGTGTCATTAGCGGCAGGTGTGGCTCCTAAGCGGTCTCGTCTCTGTGGTCTCCCATGGCCGTGTGGCCTACCGTGGCCTTGTCCTCCAAGGTCCATCGTGGCCTAGTGACCTCTAGGGGTCTTGGTTTTATGTGGCTCTATGGCCGTGTCTATGATTAGCTCGTTACGTGTGGCATATTGAAGCCTGTCCTACATGTGGCCATCCGTGGTCTGTGGTCCATCGCGACCTTCTGTGTGGCTTAGCAGCTCTGTCTTATAGGTTTGTCTTCATGTGGCATTAGCGGCCGGTGTGGCTCCTAAGCGGTCTCGTCTCTGTGGTCTCCCATGGCCGTGTGGCCTACCGTGGCCTTGTCCTCCAAGGTCCATCGTGGCCTAGTGACCTCTAGGGGTCTTTGTTTTATGTGGCTCTATGGCCGTGTCTATGATTAGCTCGTTACGTGTGGCATATTGAAGCCTGTCCTACATGTGGCCATCCGTGGTCTGTGGTCCATCACGACCTTCTGTGTGGCTTAGCAGCTCTGTCTTATAGGTTTGTCTTCATGTGGCATTAGCGGCCGGTGTGGCTCCTAAGCGGTCTCGTCCCTGTGGTCTCCCATGGCCGTGTGGCCTACCATGGCCTTTTTCTATATGTGGCTATCAGGGCCTGCGGTCAAGCTGACCTTGTGTTTATGTGGTCTATCATGGCCTGCGGTCAAGCTGACCCTGCGTTTATGTGGTCTATCACGGCCTGTGGTCAAGCTGACCTTGTATTTATGTGGTCTATCATGGCCTGTGGTCAAGCTGACCTTGTGTTTATGTGGTCTATCATGGCCTGTAGTCAAGCTGACCTTGTGTTTATGTGGTCTATCATGGCCTGCGGTCAAGCTGACCCTGCGTTTATATGGTCTATCATGGCCTGTGGTCAAGCTGACCTTGTGTTTATGTGGTCTATCATGGCCTGCGGTCAAGCTGACCTTGTGTTATGTGGTCTATCATGGCCTGTGGTCAAGCTGACCTTGTGTTTATGCGGTCTATCATGGCCTGCGGTCAAGCTGACCTCGTGTTATGTGGTCTATCATGGCCTGTGGTCAAGCTGACCTTGTGTTTACGTGGTCTATCATGGCCTGAGGTCAAGCTGACCTCATGTTTATGTGGTCTAGCATGATGGTCCATTGGGCCCGGTTCTATATAAATACATGTATAAATAAATGATTTCGTAAATAAATATTTATCATCTTATCTGTATTCTTCTTTCTCGTTTCAGGTACCGCAGGACCCACGACTGGTGGGTATATTTATTTACAGTTCTTTGGGGGTGGGCTTCGTCCTTGTGGAATTATTCTTCCACTTCTCTTTGGGGGTCGGCTGTGCCCCCGCCTTCATCTCAGGCGGGACATGGAGATTCGGCTAACCTCGCTTTGTTCGCTAAGGACGGGGCCTACGCCAAAGAACTCATAAATTTATGCTTGCTGAGCTGTCAATAAATGTATACAGCCTTTCAATTTATCTCCCGAGTCTTTCTGGTAGAAATGGAAGCTTTAGCTTAAGTTCTGTCAGGAAGACTCAATCAGCGCGTCATGTATTACCTCATCCCTATCCAATCAGGTGTTAACAGCCACAGTATAAAAGATTGGTACTTACACTTGTCTGAGTTCGCAGATGCTGACGCTGCCATTCACCTCCATCCTCCCCAACCACCACCAAGATGGTACCTTCCCCTCCATCCTCCCCATCACCACCACCAGGATGGTCCCTTCCTTACCTCCAGGGGGTCGGCTGCGCCCCCGCCTTCATCTCAAGCGGGACATGCAGATTCGGCTAACCTCGCTTTGTTCGCTAAGGACGGGGCCTACGCCAAAGAACTCATAAATTTATGCTTGCTGAGCTGTCAATAAATGTATACAGCCTTTCAATTTATCTCCCGAGTCTTTCTGGTAGAACTAGATGTAATGGAGCCCATATGTGCTCATTGGTGGACATGCGGATGCTTTTGTTTTATGCAAGCACACTTGATTGTTACATACTCCTCAATTTCCTTCCTCATTGAGGACCAATAGAAGTGTTTCATTGTGCAACTTTTTAAGTACTGTTGTTTTGAACTATTTGTCTGGTCTGTCCTTTTTTTCGGTACAAAATCCCATCCTCTAGCTCTAATTTGGTCCATTTAAAGGGAAGTCTCTTTGTTCCTTTTTTCATGTTATTCTTGTCTTTTTCGTTTGGTGTCCAGCCCTGTTCTTTCAACGTGATTATCTCACATATTGCTGGATCATTTCGTTGTGCAGCTTTGATGTTTTCAGGGGTGACTGTGGAGATACTGCCCTAAGTGCATATGACCTCTTCCCTTGGACTCTTGAGATCTAAGCTGGCAACCCAAGGAACATCACTGTCAGCCACAGCTTTACTACCCTGCCAAACAGCAGACACAGTTTCAGGTGATAAAGTTTCAGTGTGTTCGCCCATGACTTCTATCAGTTTCAGGGGCTGTCTTGACAGTGTATCGGCATCAACATTGGCTTTACCAGGCCTCTATCGAATGTCAAAGTGAAAGTCCGCTAATTAACCCACCCAGCGCTGCCCTACCATATTCAACCTTGCTGTGCTGAGGACATATGTCAGTGGATTGTTATCGGTGTAAACTGTGAATGTTGGAGCATAGTAGAGATATTCTCTAAACTTATCACAGCCCATTTGAGTGCCAAAAATTCCAGTTTACCCAAGAGTAGGTGGTAGATCTTTTCCATCGGGGGTTAATGTGCAGGACCCATATCCAATGACACACGGTTTATTGCCCTGTAGCTGATAAAGCACAGCCCCTAAACCTTCATTTGAAGCATCAGTGTGTAATACAAAGGGCAGGTCAAAATTTGGGTAAGCTAGCACTGGCGGGCTTGTCAACATGTCAACAAATTTGAAAACAACACTCTGATGTTTTGCAGTCCAAACGATTGGGGTTCTGGAGTAAACGATTGGGGTTCTTATCAGTGCAAAAGAGACTCAAAATACTCTGTTGATTTTGATCTTACATATAAGTGTTATACATCATTCAAAACTCATCATTAAATACCTTCTTTTATTTGTGTACACTCATGATACAAAAAAAAAGGTTGTGTTTTTCGTAAAATAAAGAAAATAAACATGATGCGCGTTCTGCCGTCTCTCTCAATGTGAAGTTCATTCTGAAACGCGACAGAAAATGATCTGTAACTCAGCGACTGTTTGTCAGACAGACTTGAAATGTATGTCTTTACAAAGCTTGGAATCTCTATTTTTAAATGATGTAAATCATATAAAAAGCAAATATTCTCGGTTTAAATAATCAGTATGAAAGCAACGACATGTACAATTTCTCAAACGCGTCCTAATTAACTTTAATGTGACCACACCCACACGTGCAAGAACGATTGACATGCAAATGATCCACGTGAAGGAGCAGACCTAAAAACGCCCTAGTCACCTCAAAACAAAGAATCAGCGACTTCATTAGCCTACTCCTCTGCTTTACATCGAGTTTGGAAGACTTTGTGCTGTGTTGTGCTGAGCATCCTGGATTTACCTCAGAGAATCGCGATTTGAAGATGAGAAAGATTTTTAAGGTAAGACATCCACTCATAATGTTATTGTTATATAAACTTTACATTGCGCAACTAGTCAAACTGGTGACAGACTAAAATGTACGTAATGAAATGAGATTGGAGTAAAAACATGAAGCCTAATTCTAAATTTATCTACATGTACACAACAGGAGGATAATTAAACACAGCATGATAGACAAGTATCTTATATGAGTGTTAACTCTAATATGGTGAATATTATAATGTTTAGAAAAGTGTTTACTGTTAAATACTGTGTTTGTGTATATCTGCTCAAACGTAGATATGTATATGTGGTAACAATAATGTTTCATAGTTTGGAGCGGCTCGATCGCTTCAGTAAATGTACTGTACACGTGCTGTGAGTTTCAGTCAGTCGCGCTGTGCGTTTGTAAAGCAAAACACGCCAAACAATAGGCTTCATGTTTTTACTCCAAATGTTTCCATTCGTTATGACGTTATGAAATGAGATTGAAGTAACATATGATCCATATATTTTTCTCTAGTGTAGTGTTTCCGAAGTGTTCATTTTTAACGATTTATAGGCTGCCTGCTATAGGCTATTTTTATTGTTATTTTATAAAGCCCTACACATAAAATGAACACCAGGTTGGTTGTCCCTTATAGGAATATATATGTGTAGCCTACACGTATATGCCTACAAGGCACAACCAACCTGGTGTTCATTTTATATATATGTATGTGTGTGTGTGCAGGGGCGTAGCCATCATTTCAAAAGTGAGGGGGACAGAATGTCAAGTGTAATACCATTTTTTTTCAGACTTTTGTTGACAGGTTAATTGGCTTAATATGCTATTTATTTTTAAAGCAAAAAAACAGAAAGAAAGAAATGCAGATGTTCAGTACTTTATATTTCACACGCAGGGTTTTTCCTGGCTTAAAACGAGGCGGATGTGGTAAAATCCTGATCATGTATTTTAATTAGATAATAACATTTTTATTTTTCGTAGACCATCATTTAGCCTACTGTGTTTCCCACAGTATTTTTGTAGGTGGATCTCGGTACTTCTAGGGGGGTCCGGGGGCATGCCCCCCCCCCCCCCCGTAAGAAAATTTTGTACATTTTAAAGATAAATTCATTAATCTGGTGCACTTTGAGTCCCCCGAATCCACTGTTAAAAATAAATAATCCACCCGTCAACCGCCCAAACATATGATATTCTCTGATTTAGATATCTGATCATCGCATTACAATTATTCAAATTATAAGTGTTGGCCTACTGTTAAGCATGATAATATGGTTAATATCAAACTGAAGTAGGCTGATTTAAAAATAACATTTACTAAAAATAAAAGTTGTTCTTTTGGCAAAATAACATTTCCTTAATAGCTTAAAGTCTGTCTTACTAAACTAAAACTTTCCAATTGAAAACCTTCAAACGTCAAGCTTTTAAAAATACTTCAAACTTTCTAGTTAGGCTTTTTCAAGAGAACTTAAAGTTTGTCTACAAACTTTTTTATCTAATTGTAAAGTGTTACCGAATTATGGTAAACATCATAGTCTACACATGTTATTGCCTGATTCAAGCAGATCGTGGCTGTTAATGCATGAACATACAAATTCAGCATTAACAATCACCATGTTTATTCTAATTTGAAGGGCTTTGACAACATATCTGTGAAAATAAAAGACATTACGAATAAAAAAAGATTGAAAATAGTGCACGCTTGTGCGGGTATAGTGAATGTTTTCAATTTACAACAAAACTTGTTAATTATTCAACAAGAGAAATAGGCAGAGTTATTCATCATTGTGCAACACAATTCGGATACCACATGACAACTTACTTACAGTGCTTGACTTTTTCGTGAAAAAGGAGTGAAGAGTTTCTTTGCTGTTTTGAACTCTATGAAACTGATGGATTCGGCGCGGGTGCGAGCATGGGCGTGTCGTAAGCTAATGCACGAGTGACTGATTACCATGGAAGCGTGAAAGTCACGTATGTAGATAGACTATCCTTGACTCTTTGGATTTTAAATCTCGATGTAGGGCAGGCTATACACACCCGCGGAAACCTCAGCTTGTCATAGACACATTTTGCCCTATGAAAAAGTGTGGGGGACGAATTTACATTTTATAAAAAGTGGGGGACACACGTCCCCCCCGTCCCCCGCGTAATCTACGCCTATGTGTGTGTGTGTGTGTGTGCGTGTGTGTGTGTGTGTGTGTATATTTTGTACATTTTAAATCGCATTTTTAACCAGAAAAATCTAAAATGTATTTCCAAAATCGTGCAGCCTATAGTTTATCTTGATATCAGCATGTCCATAGTTGTTTATTTTTTTTTACAGGGACCAGATGCCACTGGATGAGTCTTGCTGACTTCAACATTCACATGAGTCTCTGTACATGAACATGGTAAAATGAAAAATCAAACACCTTGGAAATGACAGGTATGTAGGCTACTATGTTTCAGGAATGGCACAGAGTTATGTGACTGTTCAAGTCTCTGTCTTTAGATCAATGTGTTCAATAATGTGCTCTTTTGTCTTTTGTTGTGTATCTTTGGATTATGTTGTGTAGTAAATAAATCTAAACAATCAAAAATCCATTCTTTTTTAAATCTCCTCATTCTTTGAGCAAGGCTCATCATAATGATAGGGCCTGATAGCACCTGATAGGGCCATTAGGGGAGGGTCTTTGTCTTTCTCAGGTGTAAAATGCATTCATATTAATGAGAGATCACGCCCCTTCGCATAAAGCTTTCTTACACAAAACACGTCATACAAATTTTAAATGACTTTATTGGCTTATCTGAATGAGTAGTCAGGATGATTTTCACATAGCTTTGGAGCAATACTCTAGGCTATGTGATACAATTTTCAAAAGTCTTGTGAAGAAATAATCAGTATGGGTTTCATGACCTTATTTCAGTGACAATTTTCTTTTTGTTTTTTCACAAACCACGCATAAACGTCATAATCTCAAAACTACAAACTTTTACATACATGCTGCTGACATATTATTGTAGCAGAGTTTGTGCTGAATACAGTGTAATAAGACTTTAGCCATGAAAATGTCACAAGTAACAGAAATAAGCACAAATGTCAGAGTATGTCAGAACACCTCCAGGTCCCAAAAACACCTCAGACCCCAGAGGGTTAAGCTGCCCTTTTTCGCTCTTTCTTAGTGCACATTGACGACTGAGAACCTGGGGGTTTTGCATACTTGCTGCGACTGTTTGGTTTTGTTGTTGAACACCAGGGCCCATTGACATGACAACTTTCTCTAGATTCTTGGTCAACGCAGGTACTTGTGCAGAAAGTTCATGAATGGCAACACGATTGGCTTTAACTTCTGCGTGATTCAGGGGAGAACATTGCCCATCCACATCATCCTGCTGTGTCACACTTGCAATTGTGACTTTGGATTTGTAGGTGTGACCTATTCGTTTTTGTCTTTCAGTTTCTTCACTAACAGACTGTGTAATCAGTTCTAGTATCTGATCATCTGTAGTTTCCTGTGTTGCTATTGCTGCTTTAATGTCCTTCAGGACAAACATGTATTTTTCATTCAGACCCTAATAAAGTGAGTTTAGAAAAAGACCTTGGACCAGTTTGCGATCATACTGAAACTCAGATTCTGTTTGTTCTGAAGCAAACAACACCCTCTGCTTAAACCCCATTAACCTTGACATAAACTGTTAAGGGGATTATGTGTCCTGTTGTTTTGCATTGCTCAGTTACTGAAATAATTCAGTACTACTTTTGTCCCTAAGTTGAGCTCTAAGGAACTGTTTTAACTCAGCTATGGTAAGGCTGTTTTTTGTAATAAGGATCTCTTTGAAGGTACCAGGTTTGATAACCTTTAACACTGTTCGAATAACTTCTGACTCTGAGAAATTTTCTGCTATACCTTCATCAATTTGCTTACAAATGCTGTTGAAACTCAAGTCTGAATTTGAATCAAAAATTTGTACACCGTAAATGTTGAACTACGTGACAAACAGGATGCAACATCAGAGAATTTGATCAGACCAGTCATTTGTTCAGACACTCTAGACAGTGGAACAGTTTGTTCAGCTCTTTAATGTGATGTCAGACCTGTAGTTTGTGCTACCTACACCCTACAACAGTCCCACAGTCTCTTCGTTTTCTGCGACATCCGAAGCAGAATCTTGTTCTATAGTGGTCAACTCACGAACGAGGTCATGAAGGGTCAGCAAGCGGGCCATTCCTTGTTCCTCTAGAATTTGCAGTGATTCTCAACGCATTAAATCATAGAGTTCCACTTCTGCAGCATACGCGCCTGGGCAGGCCTCTCCTGCCTCCTCCATGCAACACAGAGCTACTTGATAGAGTGCTTTGCCGTTTGAAGAGCTGTCCAGCAGGTAGCAATGACTGGACTGCTGTTGTCTGCCGTTCAACTCGCTGGTCTGGGACAAAATACTTTTAACCACTATGGTTCTTTACTGATCAGCACCCAACCACTAGGTGGCGCCGATCGTGGACGAGCCCCCAAATTGTTACCCGCCTCAAGTCTGGGAAGCCTGAGTGGGTAAGTTGAATGTACAATACTGGCCAGCACTGTAGAATAATAACAAGAGATGCTGTAAAACAGGATTACTGGCTGCAGTCTTCTACAATATTTAATTGACTCTGACTCACCCGGTGAATTACCTTGAAACAATAGCGTTCAGCACCCTCTACAGGCAGCAAGCATAAACAGCAACAAAGCATTATTTTCTACACAATGAACTGATGAATGAAAATGAAAATGATGAATTTACACCAATTTATATCAGGAAAAATAATGTTTTTAACACACAAAATGCCATAAAACATTTTAAGGGGTGTCTTTTTTCCTCTACACATATACACATGCATTTTTAAGCACATTAATTTTTACCAACCCACTACACTAACGCAGAGATTCATTTTCGAATGCTCCTTCCCCAAGATTGGTCTGCAGCGTTCAACCTGAAGGACGCGTACTTCAGATCTCTATCCTCTACAATGCAGGCCATCCTGTGTTTTTGCGTTTGAGGGTTCGAAGTCTCAGTCCAAATCCTACCCTTCGAGTGCTACATATCCAGTTGGGTCTTCAGGTCAACTGGGAAAAGAGTAAACTTGCCCACGGGCTGAGGATCTCTTTTTCCAGTAAGGAGCTTGACTCGGTCTAACACGGCTCACAGCAGGAATGTGTCTGGTCGGTCCTTTCAGAAGTGACAAAGGGTTCTACTAAAACCTTTTCAGAGGCTCCTGGGGCATATGGCAGACGCAGCCGCAATGGCTTCCTCCATATGATGACCGCTTCAGCACCGGCTTGACGGCCGAGTCCCGAGTCTGCCGTGGCAGAGTGGCACGCTCCGTGTGACAATCACCTGGCCTCCCGCCAAACCCTCAGCCCGTGATCAGACCTTTGTTTCTCCGGGCCTGCTGCCCCTAGAACAAGTGTCTGCCAAACACCGGCTGAGGGGCCACGTACAAAGGGCATGCAGTAATGGGGTCTGGTGGGCCTCTGACTGCATTGGCATCAACTGCCTCGAGCTGCTTATAGTACACCTTGCTTTGAGACACAACTGCTCAGCAAGCTTGTACTGGTCTGTACAAACACTGCGACCATTGCGCTATGCTTCCCTCGCATGTTGCAACTTGCCCGCCACCTCCTCCTATGGGGTCAGAAGCTTCTGAGGTCGCTTCATTCCACTTACGTTTCTGGCCTGTTCAATTGTGCAGCTGACAAGGCCTCATGACAGCTTATGGCCCAGGGAGAGTGGAGACTCCATCCCCAGGGGTCCAGCTGTTCAGGGACCACTTCGGGGCTGCACAGTTACATCTGTTTGCCTCTCCAGGCTCATCCAATTGTCAGTTGTTTTACTCCCTGTCCAAGCGGGCAACCCTCGCCCAGGAGACACTGGCTCACAGCTGGCCCCGGCTCTCCGCAGAAATGTGTTTCCCCAGTGAGCCTTATTGCACAGCAGTGTGCTAAGTCAGGGAGGAGAAGGAGCAGGTCTAGTTGCCCCTTATTGTGTTAGTTGCCCCTTATTGGCTCAACCAGACCTAGTTGCCCCGAACTTTTTCTACTCTCGACAGCCCCTTCCTGACTCATTCCTCTGAGTACATTCTCAGGGACGGGGCATGATGGCACCCTCGTCCAGACCTCTGGAAACTCCATGTCTGGTCCTGACAGGACGGGACGCGGTGGTTCTGGGTGATCTACCACAAACATGTCGTAGACACTATCACTTCTGCAAGAGCACCCTCGAGACATGCTTACGCCCTGGAGTGGAACCTGTTCGTTGAGTTGAGTCTTCTCTGCCAGAGGAGACCCCGAAGGTGTTCGATCACTTCTGTGCTTTCTTTCCTGCAAGATGGGTTGAGTAAGGCTGTCTCCCTCCATCCTCAAAATGTTTGTTGCCTCTATATTGTCGCACATCATGATGCAGTGGATATAAATCCATGGGGAAGCACGACTTGATCATCAGGATCCTGAAGGTAGCAAGGACACTGAATCGCCTTGTGCCCCCTTTATACCCTCTTGGGACTTATCTCTGGTGCTACTGCACTGCAGAGACCTCCCCTTGAGCCACTACAGGCAGCTGAGTTAAAAACTTGTTTTGAAAAGAACAGTTCTCCTGCTATCAAGAGGGTGGGGACCTGCACGCATTTTCGGTCGACAAATCGTGCCTGGAATTCGGGCCGGCCAACTCTCATGATATCCTGAGACCCCAGCCTGGATGTGTGCCCAAAGTTCCTACCTCTCCCTTGAAAAGGGGACCAGGTGGTGAACCTGCAAGAGCTGCCCCGGAGGAGGCAGACCCAGCCCTGGCTTTTCTCTGCCCTTTCCGCTCCTTGCGGTTATAACTGGACAGAATGCAAAGCCTCAGGACCTCAGACCAGCACTTGCCCCCTTGGGTAGTGAGCTCCTCCAAAGAGAGAGTATAGCATAGGCTTTGACACAGAGTGCCTCGCTGACAGATGCTTTAGAGCTGTGGGCTGGGCGACACCTATCATGTTCGCTAGAATAATAGCCTACGTGTCGAACCGCTGCTTCCCATGGGCTCCCTTCTCATGAAGCCAGTTTTCACTGTAAGCCCGGTTCGAAGTGTCGGCTTGCTGCGCCATTCTTCTCCTATGGACTGGATACGTGCGCAATTCTTGCTCCAGTAGAGTTCCTCTTGAGCCGAACCCTGTTAAGTTCCTCCATACCCTTCGGTTACGGATGTGGTGGAGCGTCCGAAGCCAGGCCTTTCACCCGTATGCACTGGTGGAACCTGTGTTAGGCTGGGTCCATATGTTGTGATCCCTACAGCGATCCCATATGTGTATTCTTCCACGGTACGGCTCCCTGCGTCATTTTAACATTACTTGGAGATGACAGGCTTCCTAAGCGTGATCCCAATCAGTCGACACGTCGACTACGTCTCCGTTCCCTCCTTCAGGGAACGACGGTTACATACGTAACCAAAACGTTTTAAATGGTATTAATATCTTACAACATTATAGTTTTTATTGTATTTCTGATAAAAAAAATACAGCCTTGGTGAGATTTAAAATATATGTATTTTTTACAGATTTAGTTCATTGTTATTTTGATAATTTACCTATGTTTTAAATCTAAATTTTATGCATTCAAAAGTAAGTTCAATATTATTTTATAAGTCAAGTTCTGCCCAACATTTCCAATGGAGTTTCATGTTGATGCAAGCATTAAGATTTTATGAGCCCAATATCAGCAGCATATGTATATTGACAAGTGAGCTATTGATCTATTGACTAGAATGAAATGGGAACTTAAGAGTGAACCAGGGTCACACTGATTATTTTCCAATCACAGCCTATAGGATTGACCATTAGCCATTCTGCTCACACACAAAAGGAACCATAACAATTTGTGTCATCCATTTCAAATTATAGATGATGGTTTAATCAGAGGCAAAATTGGGCCCAGCACTCACACTCTGTTTCTATAGTTTGATCTTCACGGCACAGTAATTCTCCATTTTTACTTAACAAGCTCGACAGAGGCACAATCAAACATTATGGTTTATTCTCGCCTCGGAATGCCTGTGTTAATGCTGAAAGCATTGCTGTAGTTAAAGGTCAGTGATGGGGTTATTTTGGTGATCTGACCTGATATGTTATGTGTAAACGCGATAGCAAATATTTATCTAAATCAGTATTGACATGGTCATACCAGCAGCTTGACTACTAATAAAGAGATTGTCGAGGTCAAGCAGTAACTGCAGACCTATGCTACGGAAAGCCTGGCCAAGGCAAATAACTGCATTGCCCAAATAATTACAACTACTACTAATTTCAATAGTGTAATAATGTGAGGATGGATATGCTTCTCATTCTGGTAATTATCCAGCAGTAATATCAGAACTCGTTTATGGATACAAACCACATCTCTGTAGGGACAACAGATAACAGGGAAGAGCCAAAATATTCTAATTAAACTGTTTTGCTGCAAGTCTCACACAATTTAATGTAGCTATTGAAATTAGCTTCATTACTATCTATTAAATGTCTCTGTCATAGAGCAAGATTCATCAATAGCACATACTTGAATTATTCAAAGTAATGCACAAACAATATCATTTCTTATAGCAGCAGTGCTATCAGGTATTTGCTGCAGAGATTAGTTCTACTGATTGAGCTAAACTTCATTATAGAGGCTATCATTAATGAATATCATCACATTTTTATACCAAAGACCATAAGCAATTACAATGTAGTTAGTATCTACCATAACTGTTATTTTAACTAGTGAGCTAAAGTCAAATAAAACAAAGTCTTCCATGCAAAAGACTGTTTCCACCACAAAAAAAAAAAAGTGATTCTGTAAGTCATAATAATGAGAAACTTTCTATAATTATGGCTTAGTATGTCATAATAATCTGAACATTTCTCATAAAATGCAGAAACAGATAATTATGAAAAGTGATAATAATTTACAAATCTTTATGGAATCATTCACTTACGGATTGTGATAAAGCTGCTGTCTTTACACTTCTATTTACTCTTCCAATTGTCCTCTTGTTGGCAGACTCAAGTGGAGTAAAGTACACATCTGTATACTGTATCCAGTGTAGAGAGCATCAGTGATTAAAATGGCTTCTATTTGCATCCAGTGTAGGCAAGTGTCAGCCGTTATAAGCAATTGAATGCCAGTGGGTGGGGCCTGTGGTGCCATGATTTAAAACAATTTGTTGATGTTTTGCTCTGGAGGCAGGCATGTGCAAATTCAAGTCCCTCAATAGAGGGTATGCAGTGACATCTCTTTCCCACCAGAACATGCTCCCTCAGCCGGACTGAGTGGCAGAAGAGCTGCTGTGTGACTGGATTTAACAGGGGAAACTGTGAAAACGTAAGTAAAACAAACGATTATCAATTTAAACTAGTGGTGGGCATAGATTTTTTTTTTTTAATCTAGATTAATCTCACTGGAATCTTGGAATTAATCTAGATTAATCTAGATTAAAATGACTCATTTGAATTCTGCCGCAGGCATTCAGAATATGTGTGCTACCCAAATAATGACTAAAAGTAAGTCTTTGAGAACGGGTTTCTCAAGCCAGGTGGCGCATTAGACCAGGGGCTCATCTCCTGTTTCCAAAATGCATCACAAACTGCTTGAGAAAGCTGTTCTACTAGGATAATTGGTGATTTAAATAAATCATGTTCAATCAGATGTACTTGTGTTTACTAACTGATAGAGCTGTGCTGACGGGCTTGCCTCGGTTACACTCAAACATAGTAGTTTGAGGACGACTCTTCCCCTGCGCTACATCAGTGCTTGGCCCGGCATCTACCGCATTAGCTAAGGGATGCTTTGCGTTTAGGTGGTACTTGAGACTGTCAGCTGAATGTGTGGAACGCTTTTCAGAGAAGATAAGGTAACTTATTTTAGCACAATTCACACCCAGCGGTAATTCGTGAAAACAAAATCTCCGAATGCTCCACATTAAACTTTGGTCTTCCGACCTTTTAACATCGTGTCGATTTATTTTGGTTAATATGTGTGAGGGAGAGAGAGCAAGACAGCGCTTAGTGTGGAGATGAAGTCGCCTGGCTCCGAAGTGAGAGAGTGCGCGCGACCGGGTCTCTCTCTCTCTCTCTGCCCGTTCTTTCAGTTAAACATGTGCCCTGTCACAAGTGCAGCAGTTCATCTACATTACTCACCGATCAAATAAGACTTTGGCGGGACAAAAATTTGCTTTGGCGGGCGCTAAAAAAATTCAATGCATGAAAAACCCTGTTATTGCAAACAGGAAACAGCATAATTTGTCTCGTTTAGTAAAATAAGATTAGATTGTCTTTTCCACTCCATGGTTCCCTCCTCTGCTCAAATCGCTTTGACATCATATAGGACATTGCGCTATGGTGCCCGATAAAGGACAAGAGGGAAAGTTGTGAGTTCGCGGTCTGTATATTATGGCTGGGACTCGGAGCAGGAGCATCGATAAGAGGAATCGTTAACGTCGAGGGCATACAATATCGATGGTTCATAAAACTTAGAACCGGTTCTCGAGTGGAACTGGTTTTCAATTCCCATCCCTACCCCCTACAGTGCAATTCGGCTAGGTATACATCCACGCTAAAATATCAAGGTGAACGTCATCATAGCTTGCGTAGTATAGACCCAGCTCCCAAACCAACTTTGAGAATAGATTAACGGCGATATTTTTTTATCGCCCAATAAGAGTCTCACGTTAACGCAGCACGTTAACGCCGATAACGGCCCATCATTAATTTAAACTAAAGGTTGAATTCGATATAATGTTCTTTGCAACTTACCAAAGATCCAGTGATCCATGGATATTGACATGCAGCCAGGAATCCTGTTTCCTGACATTTATATGTGCCTGTGTCACAGTTATCGTCCGCACTACACTGTCATCGTCTGCACTACACTTTCCAGCATCCCTCTCGTCTTCACACCTGCACTCACTCCCTCATTTACCCGCACCTGCCTGTCGTCATCATCATCATCATCCGTGTCACATGTGCTCATCTCATTATTGTTCATTTGTGTCTGTATTTAGTTCCCTTCTGTTTAGTTAGTCTTTGTCGGCTATATGTGGTATTTTGGTGTGTGTATCCTCTGGCCGTCTGCCTGTGTACATCCATGTGAGTTACATTTTTTGTAAAACTTGTTGTATTGGAATTCTGGACTCCTCGTCTTCCTCTACCGTCACCACACCTCATGACAGCCTGATTTCGACGCCAGGGAAATACATAAATCACATTTTCCTGTGAAGGCTTTATATAAAAACAATATAGGTAGGTCTCAATGATATATATATTATCATATCGTCCAGCCCTAAAGCTTGTATAGTTTTTTGTCAGTGTTTATTTAAAAATGTCCTATTATGCAGAATATATGATGGTAAATATTTAATTGATGACTTGTCAATACAATATATAACAATACAATATATAGGGTATGATTTTACCGGTATATTGACAAATGACAAAAATGATAACTGCAAATCGACCTTTCGCTGCCTGGATCCAGTTGTTTCTGTGATTTGCAGCGATTCATTTGCTTCTCTATTCTGAAGCTTTTGGCAGTCTGTAAAAATATATCTGATTTTTTGTCAAATCTAGTTGTACAGTCAATCTCAAAGCTCTTTCCTGTTTTAGATGTGTTTTGTGTGTTTTTCGCGGCATTCATACTGAAAACCAATGCTGCCACTCAGTGTTTTTGCCACTCATTGTCAATCCGACCGACGGTGACGTCATGCGCATACCATCTATATCCAAACAAGCTCTTATTGGAGATTAATTAAATAAATGCTTTGTTTATAATGAGGACATTTTAAGATTTTAATTTTTAATGGTACAAAGACCTCCAATATGTCAAAAGATCAAGGCAAATTAGATTTTTCATGTCTTGACCCCTTTAAGAACGTTCTTAATTTCTTTCTTAAGAAGGATTTTGTGGGCTAAATTAAACAGAAAAACTGTATTTTGCACTTTGACTTGCAGTGTGATGCTAGTATCTAAGATTTTAGACTTTGAAAAATATTGCAATGATGAGATGAAATCAAGTACTTTGTACACTTAATGTTTCTGAAAATTTGAAGAGATGCATAAAATAAATTGACCACATAAGGAGAAAAAAAAAGAATCTTATGCTGCTGTTCCAAACTTTGGGCAGATGTTTAATGATGCTCTTTAACCCTCTGGGGACCAAGGGGTTTTTGGGGCCCTTGGGATGTTTTGACATGCACTGACATTTGTGCTTTTTTCAGTTATTTATAAACATGTTAATGGCAAAGGTGTAAATTCACTCTATATAGCACAAACGGGGCTACCATAATATGTGAGCAACATGTATGTACATGTTTGTATTTTTGAGAGAATATTATTTATGCATGGTTATTGAAAAAACTAAAAATAAAAGTTTCTGAAATAAGGCCACAAAACACATATTGATTATTTCTTCACAAGACTTTTGAAAATTGTATCACATAGTCTAGAATATTTGCTTCAAAACTATGTGAGAATCATCCTGACTACTCATTCAGATAAGTCAATAAAGTCTTTTAGAATGTGTATGACGTGTTTTGTTTGAGAAAGCTTTATGCGAGTAGGCGTGGATCTCTCATTAATATGTGTGGCATTTCACACCTGAGAAAGACAAAGACCCTCCCATAATGGCCCTATTAGGTGTGCTATCAGGCCATATCATTATGAGGAGCCTTGCACAAAGAATGAGGAGATTTAAAAAAAGAATGGCTTTTAGATTGTTTGGATTTATTTACAACACACACACACACACACTGCTTAGAATAAGTGAACACACTCATGCTAAAGTTGACTAAAAAGAGGAATAAAAAATCTTAAAATACAGGGTGCATACGTCTAGACACTTCTATCACACCCTTCACCATATAGACATGGTTTTATTTCAGTTCAAAGTTCAAAGTTAGAGTTGGAAACATCTTGAAAAGTAAATTGTCTTTTTCCATAAATGTCTTAGTTTGATCATACATATTTCAAAGTTGAGGATTCATTATTTTGATATAGCTTGCATTGGAACAAACACTATAACATCTTAGTTGATTAGTTTATTGACAAAACATACTATATATTTAACATATGAGCAGAAACTCCTAACAAAAGCTTATTTGATGTCTATTTTAGACTAGTCAACGAAATGTTTTCTTTTATTTCGTCTGTAACAGTGCGTATCTGTGTGTTCATTCATTCATTCACACACACACAAACACACACAGAAACATGATTCACATTTAAACAGTATGCTATTTTTCCGTTTACAGACACTAACGTTATTCTATATCGCGATTAGAACAAAGCACACACATAAAACACTTACTTCTCAGCTGAATCTGTTGCTCCTCCTCGTGGTGAAAATAGGCTAAACCAGCACTTGTTCTGAGGTAGGTAAATGTCCCAGGATTGTTCCTCATATAGCCGCGCAAGACGACAGTAGAGGGTATGCAGTGGCAGAGGAGCTGCTGTGTGACTGGATTTAACAGGGGAAACTGTGAAAACGTAAGTAAAACAAACGATTATCAATTTAAACTAGTGGTGGGCATAGATTATTTTTTTTAATCTAGATTAATCTTACTGGAATCTTGGAATTAATCTAGATTAATCTAGATTAAAATGACTCATTTGAATTCTGCCGCAGGCATTCAGAATATGTGTGCTACCCAAATAATGACTAAAAGTAAGTCTTTGAGAACGGGTTTCTCAAGCCAGGTGGCGCATTAGACCAGGGGCTCATCTCCTGTTTCCAAAATGCATCACAAACTGCTTGAGAAAGCTGTTCTACTAGGATAATTGGTGATTTAAATAAATCATGTTCAATCAGATGTACTTGTGTTTACTAACTGATAGAGCTGTGCTGACGGGCTTGCCTCGGTTACACTCAAACATAGTAGTTTGAGGACGACTCTTCCCCTGCGCTACATCAGTGCTTGGCCCGGCATCTACCGCATTAGCTAAGGGATGCTTTGCGTTTAGGTGGTACTTGAGACTGTCAGCTGAATGTGTGGAACGCTTTTCAGAGAAGATAAGGTAACTTATTTTAGCACAATTCACACCCAGCGGTAATTCGTGAAAACAAAATCTCCGAATGCTCCACATTAAACTTTGGTCTTCCGACCTTTTAACATCGTGTCGATTTATTTTGGTTAATATGTGTGAGGGAGAGAGAGCAAGACAGCGCTTAGTGTGGAGATGAAGTCGCCTGGCTCCGAAGTGAGAGAGTGCGCGCGACCGGGTCTCTCTCTCTCTCTCTCTGCTCGTTCTTTCAGTTAAACATGTGCCCTGTCACAAGTGCAGCAGTTCATCTACATTACTCACCGATCAAATAAGACTTTGGCGGGACAAAAATTTGCTTTGGCGGGCGCTAAAAAAAATTCAATGCATGAAAAACCCTGTTATTGCAAACAGGAAACAGCATAATTTGTCTCGTTTAGTAAAATAAGATTAGATTGTCTTTTCCACTCCATGATTCCCTCCTCTGCTCAAATCGCTTTGACATCATATAGGACATTGCGCTATGGTGCCCGATAAAGGACAAAAGGGAAAGTTGTGAGTTCGCGGTCTGTATATTATGGCTGGGACTCGGAGCAGGAGCATCGATAAGAGGAATCGTTAACGTCGAGGGCATACAATATCGATGGTTCATAAAACTTAGAACCGGTTCTCGAGTGGAACTGGTTTTCAATTCCCATCCCTACCCCCTACAGTGCAATTCGGCTAGGTATACATCCACGCTAAAATATCAAGGTGAACGTCATCATAGCTTGCGTAGTATAGACCCAGCTCCCAACCCAACTTTGAGAATAGATTAACGGCGATATTTTTTTATCGCCCAATAAGAGTCTCACGTTAACGCAGATAACGGCCCATCATTAATTTAAACTAAAGGTTGAATTCGATATAATGTTCTTTGCAACTTACCAAAGATCCAGTGATCCATGGATATTGACATGCAGCCAGGAATCCTGTTTCCTGACATTTATATGTGCCTGTGTCACAGTTATCGTCCGCACTACACTGTCATCGTCTGCACTACACTTTCCAGCATCCCTCTCGTCTTCACACCTGCACTAACTCCCTCATTTACCCGCACCTGCCTGTCGTCATCATCATCATCATCCGTGTCATATGTGCTCACCTCATTATTGTTCATTTGTGTCTGTATTTAGTTCCCTTCTGTTTAGTTAGTCTTTGTCGGCTCTATGTGGTATTTTGGTGTGTGTATCCTCTGGCCGTCTGCCTGTGTACATCCATGTGAGTTACATTTTTTGTAAAACTTGTTGTATTGGAATTCTGGACTCCTCGTCTTCCTCTACCGTCACCACACCTCATGACAGCCTGATTTCGACGCCAGGGAAATACATAAATCACATTTTCCTGTGAAGGCTTTATATAAAAACAATATAGGTAGGTCTCAATGATATATATATATATCATATCGTCCAGCCCTAAAGCGTGTATAGTTTTTTGTCAGTGTTTATTTAAAAATGTCCTATTATGCAGAATATATGATGGTAAATATTTAATTGATGACTTGTCAATACAATGTATAACAATACAATATATAGGGTATGATTTTACCGGTATATTGACAAATGACAAAAATGATAACTGCAAATCGACCTTTCGCTGCCTGGATCCAGTTGTTTCTGTGATTTGCAGCGATTCATTTGCTTCTCTATTCTGAAGCTTTTGGCAGTCTGTAAAAATATATCTGATTTTTTGTCAAATCTAGTTGTACAGTCAATCTCAAAGCTCTTTCCTGTTTTGGATGTGTTTTGTGTGTTTTTCGCGGCATTCATACTGAAAACCAATGCTGCCACTCAGTGTTTTTGCCACTCATTGTGTGTAACCCCAGTCACTCCGACCGACGGTGACGTCATGCGCATACCATCTATATCCAAACAAGCTCTTATTGGAGATTAATTAAATAAATGCTTTGTTTATAATGAGGACATTTTAAGATTTTAATTTTTAACGGTACAAAGACCTCCAATATGTCAAAAGATCAAGGCAAATTTGATTTTTCATGTCTTGACCCCTTTAAGAACGTTCTTAATTTCTTTCTTAAGAAGGATTTTGTGGGCTAAGTTAAACAGAAAAACTATATTTTGCACTTTGACTTGCAGTGTGATGCTAGTATCTAAGATTTTGGACTTTGAAAAATATTGCAATGATGAGATGAAATCAAGTACTTTGTACACTTAATGTTTCTGAAACTTTGAAGAGATGCATAAAATAAATTGACCACATAAGGAGAAAAAAAAAGAATCTTATGCTGCTGTTCCAAACTTTGGGCAGATGTTTAATGATGCTCTTTAAAGACTCTCCGCTCACATCTGCATTCAGAATAAAGCTTGAATCAGCAGACACATCAAAAGAGATGCTGTAAATTTCAAGAGAGATCGGTACTCTAGTGATTTCTTTAGCAAGTAATGTTGTTGCCTTCAAAGGAACAGAACCCAATCCTCATAGCATAATTGCCTAAGTCATTTTTTTTTGCCAAATTTTGATATCTGCCTATTTTTACTGTCCTTCCACTGCTGCATCATCCTGCCTTTCTGCCAATGTCCTTAGCCATTCACAACACTTATTAGGATCCAAAAACACTATCTGCCTTAGTCATCTCTTTGACTTAGGCAGTTTTGATACAAACAAAATGGCAAAAAATGTGGAAAGGCAGATGTCCAGAAGTGATGTATTAGCTCTTCTGTTTGATTCGTTTTCATCTGGTAAGAGTTCATATTTCTTAAATTTTCTAGACACTAAATGTAATTTCAGTCAATCAAAGGGATTATAAACTGTATATTTAAACTTGAAATCACATTTTTTGCTACAAGATAAGTAGCTAGCAAACACTAGCTAAATATTACCTAATTTCTGGTCAGAACATCACCATAAAAAGACATTTAGGTAATTTTAAGTGAAAGTGAAGTAATTTTTCAAGCATTTACTTTTTATTTTAAGGGCAAATAGATTTGTTTTAGAAATTAGACATTTTGACTAGACATAAGAAGTATTTGGTAAGATTTAAATTTTTTTGGGTAACACTTTACAATAAGGTTCATTAGTTAACTACATTAATTAACATGAACTAATAATGAACTGCACTTATACAGCATTTGTTCATCTTTGTTAATGTTAATTTCCACATTTAGTAATACTTTATTCAAATCTTGTTAATATTAGTTAATGCACTGTGAACTAACATGAACAAACAATGAACAGCTTTATTTCTATTAAATAATATTTACAAAGATTATTAAATACTGTAACAAATGTATTACTCATTGCAAGTTCATGTTAGTTAATACATAATGTTTAATAAATTAACCTTTTTGTAAAGTGTTACCTTTTTTTTGCAGTGAACAAAGTGTTGCAGTGTTAAAATATTCAACAGCACTTTATGTTCTGCTTTATTGTCAGGAAATGTAGTGGAGTTAGAGGATTTAGATGAGAGTAGACCTGAGAAAGAAGGTAATGACGTAGACATGGGGCAACAGATAGAAGATGAAACAGCCAGTAAAGCCTCCAGAGCTGAATCAGATCCTGATTTATCGTCAAATAGTGAAATCGATGACACTGTCTTGGATGAGGACTATAGACCTGAGAAAGATGACAGCCCAGATAATGGTAGTGATACAGACACAGAGTTACACTTCGAATCAATCCTAGAGGCCAACGGAAACATTGAGAAAGTCATTGTCTGGAGTGATGGTTGTGGGTATCAAAATCGGTGTGGTGCCATCAGCAACACCTACCTTCATCTGGCCATGAAGCATGGTGTCACCATAGAGCAGAAGTTTCTGGTTGCTGGGCACACACAAATGGAGTGTGACTCCATGCATAGCCTCATTGAGCGACGCATCGTCAAATAAATTCACACTCCACGTGATTACATTGCCATGTTTGAGACTGCACGAATGCATCCATCCCCATACAAGGTGACTCAACTATACCACAATGACTTCATGAAGTTATCTGGGGCCTATGTCACCAATATTCGACCAGGTAAAAAGGTTGGTGACCCCACAGTCCATGGCCTCCGGGCTCTCCAGTACTTGGCTGATGGTCCAATCCGGTACAAGTTGGAATTTGAGTCTGAATGCCCAAAGAACCATTCCACTGGGTCCCACTCTTTCCTGCCCAATTGCCAATTACTCTCAGGAAATTCAATGACTTGCAGGCAATGAAACCAGTACTACCAAGAGTGGCCCACCAGTACCTATGACAACCTCCCTCATCAATAGACAGTGTGAAAAGGAGTGTGCACAGCACCTGAGTAGAACTTGGTGGGAAAGGAAAAGTGGTTAAGGTTAGACATTAAGAAACAACAACTTGGTTAGGGTTAAGTTACACATCTTATATTTAGGAGAATAAAAAAAACGTCTCGGTTACGTATGTAACCCTCGTTCCCTGAGTAGGGAATGGGGGTTTCGCCTAGAAAGCCTATCGACTTCGAGTATTACAAAACGAGCCTATGGCAATGAAATGCCATGGGTCTGCGGAATTTGCATAGCGTATCTCCGCCCCACCGCGTGGGTATAAAAGGAGAGACGCCGGCAAAGGCAGATCATGTCTTCGCTGAGGAGCCGAGACTGAACTCAGGCGTCTACCCAGCGGTACAGCGGAAGTGGCAGGGAGACGTAACGTCTCCGTTCCCTACTCAGGGAACGAGGGTTACATACGTAACCGAGACGTTCCCTTTCGTAGTCACTCCGAGTTACGTCGGATGACGGAGAATGGGGGTCCCCGTGTAATCATGCCACCTTCACAGCTGTCTTCCAGTGCCCTGCGAAAGTCTGAACCCCCTGTCGTGATACTGGCACGGACGAAGTAGTCCTACTAAACACAGGAATACCAAGGTACACTGGGGAGCATATCTCAGAGGAAATGTGCCGCAGCACGCCTACCCGTAGGGAGGACTTAAGAATACACATATGGCCGGAGGGGCTTCATATGGAGAAACACTGGAGTGACCAGCCCGTGGGGTGGCAACTTTCAACTCCAGGGGTGGCAAGGTGGCTTGCCGAGGGAAAGACACATGCTCAAGGAGGCTTACAGTGGACATACACATGTGGGGGTTACTCAGAGAAGGAACCATGCACACGGAGGCACCTAGCCGACGCACAGGCAATAGACACTGGCGCCAGCGTCAACAGTGCTGGAGGAACTCAGGGCTTCAGAGAGGAAGGCTCACCTGAGGAAAAATCGCACGTATCCAGTCCGTGGAGTGGAATGGCGAGCAAGCGAAGACACCTGAGCGGGTCCGGTACTAGCTGGTTGAAGCGAGTACATGAGAGGACACTGGCTCCACTCGGAGATTATAGAATCTGGCGAATGTGTTCGGTGTCGCCCAGCCTGCAGCTCTACAGATGTCTGCCAGCGAGGCGCCATGCGCTAGAGCCCAAGAGGAAGCCACACTCCGGGTGGAGTGGGCTGTCACACCAAGGGGGCACGGTCGGCCTTGCTGTTGGTAAGCCAAAGCAATGGTGTCCACTATCCAGTGAGACAACCTCTGCTTTGAGAGAGCCTTTCCCTTCAGTCTCCCACCATAACAGACAAAGAGCTGGTCTGAGGTCCTGAAACACTGCGTCCTGTCTACGTAGGCACGGAGAGCGCGTACTGGACAGAGCAATGCAAGGCTGGGTCTGCCTCCTCCGGGGGCAGCTTGCAGGTTCACCACCTGGTCCCGGAAGGGAGTGGTGGGAACCTTGGGCACATATCCAGGCCGGGGTCTCAGGATCATGTGAGAGTAAGCCGGCCCGAATTCCAGGCACGCTTCGTCAACGGAGAATGCGTGCAGGTCCCCTACCCTCTTGATGGAGGCCAATACAACCAGGAGCGCTGTCTTCATTGACAGGAACTTAAGATCCACTGATTGCAGAGGCTCAAAGGGAGCCCTCTGCAGGGCATTTAACACCACTGAGAGGTCCCAAGAGGGAACGAGAGGAGGGCGAGGAGGATTCAGTCTCCTCGCTCCTCTCAGGAACCTGACGATCAGGTCGTGCTTCCCCAGAGACTTACCTTCAACTGCTTCGTGATATGCGGCGATAGCGGCCACATACACCTTCAGGGTGGAGGGAGACAGCCTTCGCTCCAACCCATCTTGCAGGAAGGAAAGCACGACACTGATCGAGCATCTCCTGGGGTCTTCTCGGCGAGAAGAGCACCAGTTGACGAAGAGGTTCCACTTCAACGCATAGACATGTCTCGTGGACGATGCTCTAGCGGAAGTGATGGTAGCCGCCACCGCTGGTGGCAGGGTACTCAAACCTGCCTCGTCCCGTCCAGGAGCCACACGTGGAGTCTCCAAAGATCGGGTTGAGGGTGCCAGAGGGTGCCCCGTCTCTGAGAAAGGAGATCCTTCCTCAGAGGAATTGGCCAAGGAAGTGCTGTCGCGAGGAGTATCAGTTCGGAGAACCAGGTCCGGGTGGGCCAGTACGGTTCAACCAGAATGACCTGCTCCTCGTCCTCCTTGATCTTGCACAGGGTCCGTGCGAGAAGGCTCACTGGGGGAAACGCATATTTGCGTAGGCCCCGCGGCCAGCTGTGCGCCAGTGCATCCGTGCCGAGCGTACCCTCGGACAGGGAGTAATACAGGGCGCAATGGGACGAGTCGTGGGAGGCAAACAGGTCTATCTGTGCGTCCCCGAACTGGTCCCAATCAGCTGGACCGACTGGGGATGGAGTCGCCATTCGTCGGAGATGGGCCGAAACCGTGACAGCTCGTCGGCTGCAAAGTTCCGATCTCCCGGAATGTAGATAGCACGAAGGGACCTCAGGTGCTTCTGACTCCATAAGAGAAGGTGGCGTGCGAGTTGCGACATACTGCGGGAGCGTAGACCACCCTGACGGTTGATGTACGCTACAGTCGCGGTATTGTCTGAACGGACTAGTACGTGTTGACCCTCGAGCAACGTGCGAAAACGGTACAGGGCAAGGCGTACTGCCAGCAACTCGAGGCAATTGACATGCAGACGGCGCTGGGGTCCTGTCCAGGAGCCCGCGGCTGCATGTCCATTGCACATGGCGCCCCAGCCCGTGGAAGAGGCATCTGTGGAGACAACAAGATGCCTGGAAACTCGTTCTAGGGGAACTCCGGCCCGTAGAAAACTGAGGTTCCTCCACGGGGTGAAGGTCTGACGGCAGGTCGGAGTCACTGGGACTCGGAGCGTGCCATGATGCCATGCCCACCTCGGGATTCGATCGCGAAGCCACAGCTGAAGCGGTCTCGTATGAAGCAATCCGAGCTGCGTTCCCGCGGCTGCAGATGCCATATGCCCCAGGAGCCTCTGAAACAATTTCAGTGGGACCGCACTCTTGCCATCGAACTGTCGAAGACAAGCCAGCAGTGAGTGTGCGCGCTCGCTCGTAAGCTGCGCGGACATGGCGACCGAGTCGATCTCCATACCGAGAAAAGAGATCCTCTGTACGGGGCAGAGTTTGCTCTTCTCCCAGTTGACCCGAAGGCCCAGACGGGCTAGGTGCCAGAGCACTAGGTCTCTGTGCTCGCAAACCTGATCCCGAGAGTGTGCTAATATTAGCCAGTCGTCGCGATAATTCAGGATGCGAACCCCGTGTTCGCGTAGGGGAACAAGGGCTGCCTCGACGACCTTCGTAAAGATGCGAGGAGACAGAGCCAATCCGAATGGGAGAACCTCGTACTGGTATGCCTGCCCCTCGAAAGCAAACCGGAGAAACGGTCTGTGTCGCTGTAAAATGGAGACATGAAAGTAGGCGTCCTTCAGGTCTATCGCTGCAAACCAATCCTGTGGCCGTACGCATTCGAAAATGCGTTTGGCTGTGAGCATCTTGAACGGCAGCCTGTGAAGGGAGCGGTTCAAGACGCGCAGGTCCAGGATCGGCCGTAACCCACCGGTCTTCTTGGGGACAATGAAGTACGGGCTGTAAAACCCTGACTTCATCTCGGCTGGAGGGACAGTCTCGATTGCACCCTTCGCCAGCAGGGTAGCAACCTCCGCTCTCATGATAGGGGCATTGCCACCGACCATAGTGAAGCGAACTCCCCTGAAGCGGGGAGGAGACCGTGCGAACTGAATCGCATAGCCGAGCCTGATAGTTCGGGCGACCCAGCGGGACAGGCTGGGGAGCTCTAACCAAGCTGCCAGAAACTGAACCAGCGGGGTCATGCGAACCACAGGCGTCCCCCCGGAGGGGCAGCGAAGCGGAGTGACCGGCCCAGGCGTGGGTGGCATAGTGGCCCAGGGCGGGGGCGCGGTCGAGCTCCGCGTCCTGACAGAGGAGACCAGGGAAGGACCAGCGTTCCACGGGGGTCTGCTCTGCCAGGGGTCTGGCGACAGAGGGGGACGAGAGTGGTGAGGTCCGAAGACGGCACACACTGACATCCGCACCCTCTGGAACAGAGGGGGACGGGAGTGGCGAGGCCCAGGGGCGGCGCACACTGCGGTCCGAGAACTCTGTGACATAGAGGGATGAGAGCGGCGAGGCCCGGGGGCATCGCGCACTGTCATCCGGCTCTGTGTGCTCAGTGATGGGAGTATCGGTTCTTTCTACGGAGAACAAAAGATTCTCCCCCGGCCGCGCGACATCCAGCACATCAGACAGGTTCAGCCACAGAATGGTGAGCATCACCTGACCCAGGGAGCGTACGGCCACTTTCGTCGCTCGGAGAGCGAGGTCAGTGGCGGCACGCAGCTTAGTGAAGAGCCCTGGGTCAGTCCCGCCCTCGTGCAGGACCATGAGCATCTGGGTCCGGTAGACCAGCAGAATGACCATGGCAGCAGGGAGGCGGCTGCCAGTGGCGCTATAGGATCTCGCCACAAGTGTAGACGAAAAACTACAGGCCACGGACGGGTGCTTAGGATTGCGCCGAGAAGAAGCACTCTGAGGACACATAGCATCGCAACAGAGCGTTCAGCCGGGGGAACCCCAGTGTACCCATGGCAGCGGCCCCATCGAGGGGAGGAAAGGCGGATGAGATCAGCGAGCGGTCCCGAGAAGACCAGGAGGTCTTCTAGGACTTCGAGATCTCATCATGCACGTCTGGGAGGGAAGGTATTGGGGTTTGCCGTGGACGAGTGTCGGCGGCCTCACCCAAAACCAATCGTCTCAGGAAAGCATGGCCGTCATCTCTGGATCGGACTCAGGCACAGCCGTATGCACACCAGAAGGTGGCAGCTGTGACGAGTGGTCATTTCCAGAGAATCAAACCCACCTAGTGAAGCTGCTACAAACATAGTATCATCCTCTGTAGCTTCAAATGAAACACACGGGCCACCAGAAGGTAGACCCGTGGGAATCACCTGTTCACTAGCGGGCACCGTCATTGAGGAGGGGGGGCTGGGGCGTGGACATGGAGTCGGCGCCTTGTTCCAGACCAACACCCTCAGGTCACCCTGGCCACCAGCCGAAGATCGGGGGGTGGATTAGGGGACTCTCACTCTTTCGAGTTCACCGAGTCTCGACCTTAATGACGCGATGGTCATGTTCCCACAGAGAGAAGCCCAAACATACTAGACAACCCCAACATACTAGATCAAGCCCAAACATACTAGACAACGCTCGTGCCCATCAGAGTCCGATACCAAGCTGCCGCAACCATTCTTTTTTTTTTTTTTTTTTTAATGCACGGGCGAGCCGTCTTTAAAAAGACGTGCGACGTGCGAGCTCTTTTTGTGAGAGGAGAGAAAACTCTGCGATGTTGAAGCGAGCAGGGAGAAACACACTCACTGGCAGATCACTGCACAGACCAGCAGGCAATGTGAATTCGCTGCAGATCGCCGTCACACCAACACCGGAGAGTGGCTCGTCTCGTAGAGCGAAGTCAGAAATAGCTGTGGAGTGAAGAGATACTCTTGGCTCCGAAGCGAAAACATGATCTGCCTTTGCCGGCGTCTCTCCTTTTATACCCACGCGGTGGGGCGGAGATACGCTATGCAAATTCCGCAGACCCATGGCATTTCATTGCCATAGGCTCGTTTTGTAATACTCGAAGTCGATAGGCTTTCTAGGCGAAACCCCCATTCTCCGTCATCCGACGTAACTCGGAGTGACTACGAAAGGGAACTATGTTTATGTTATGTTTGCACTGCACCTGAGTGGAACTTCGATTAAGGGTGGAAAAGGAAAACAGTAGTTACGGTTAGACATTAAGAAACAACTTGGTTAAGGTTGGCAAGTTACACATCTTGGTTATATTTAGGAGAGAAAAACAACTTTTGTTATGTTATGTTTGCATTTATATGAGAAAAGAGAAAAAATGCCTAAGTCATGGCATGTTCTGCCTAAGTCACTTTTATTTGTTAGGCAATTGGTGATGGATCTTTTTCTTTTTGCATACTTGTTCACACATCTGGTTGAATGTACTGTTATAATATCAATAAAAAATCACAATGTGATTTCTAAATATTGTGTTTTTTCGTGTTTTCCAAAAACGTTGAAATATGACTTAGGCAATTATGCTATGAGGCTAACCAGTTTGGGGTCATTCGGTTTTTTAGATGTAGAGTGCTGATCCTGTATCATAATCCAATGTTTCTGATCCATATGGCTCACAGCCCACACTGAAAACAGTGTAACAACCTTGTAATTTATTTAAAGTGTATTTTCATATTGGTCTAATAAAAAATGATGGTTTCTGGTTTAAACCTGTTTTGTTCAGCAATTAAAAGAAACAATTAGTTTAAATAGTATTTTCACTTGACAGCAGAGTGTGGATGTGCAGAACACTGACTAAATTTACTGACATCAGAAATGATTGTGGGGTTTATTAATCTGTATGTATTATTATTATTATTTTAAAAACTAATAAATTTGGCTGTAACAAAAAATAACAATTTGGTCCAAAACAGTGCTCATGTTTTACCAAGTTACTTGCATCAAACTTGCTTCCCACAGCATATTTTCCAATTTGTGTTGTAAGACAGTTGAGAAGCATTAGATGACAATTAATTCATGTGATAAATCTCCAAGTATTCCCTAATGAAGGCAGCCCATCTTCCTGGAAGCGTTTCAATGTTTACGACAAGTTGTATAATTCATCACATTCTCATTAGTTTATAATGGCATACATGTGACCATTGTAGCGCAGTTGAATGATTTATGTGATCATAAGGGAAATTTAGCATTTGCCTGCAAATTTAGCTTAACAAAATAGACTTGTTTTTTTTTTTTTTTCCTGGAACAGGAATACAAAACAAAGAGCCCGTCTCAGCTGACACATCAACGACTTCAGAACAACATGCATAATTACTCCTGTAATAACCTGAGAGTGCTCTGTACACTAGGTCAGGGGTTCTAAACCTCAACAGTTGCTGCTATACTTCAGCTCTCGAGAAGGAAAACACTTCAGAGACTCAATTGAGAAAACAAGTCTGTAATTTTCTTTCAGAGCAATTTTGTTCATAAGGTTGGGGTGTTCACGTGTCTATGAGAAAGGTATATGTTATTTTGGGCCTCTAATACTCAAGAAGAGATAAGAGCGACTGCACTGAATGACCTTTTAATTTCTAAAAGAATAGTGTTACCATAAAAGTCAACATGGCATCAAAGCTTGCCCAATTTTGGGGGGTTTCCTTATTGTGTCACCTTAGTCTTGTGGCTTATTGGTAAATGTTAGCCAATAGCAACCCAGCTAGGTTCTCAGAAGTTCTGACAAGTTATGAATAAAGATTCTTCCTGGAACCAATAGAATGTTTGATCTGAGTAATCTGTTTTTTAATAATGATCTCATGAGGTGTGCACAAAAACATTATTTATACATTCATCATGGAACGTTTTTCTGAAATATTTTAGTTGGATGTTCATTAAATGTTTTTTTTTTTTTATGTTACTATTTACCATTTATTTCAGAATGTTCAGAGAACATTCAAAAGTAAAATTCCCATAATGTTTGCAAAATGCTAAAATGGAACATTTAATTGGTAAACATTTTTTTTTAGAACATTCAAAAAACTGCCGGTGCGTTCATAATAGCATACTGTCTGAGTAAGTACTACTTTTGAATTTGAACTTCCTTTGCGATCGTTAAAAAAGTATGTTCTATATAGTGTGAATGTAATCATGTTGTCATGTGCGTCGCTTCACCTCCATTCACAAATCCCCTGCCGCCGCCTCATGGGATAGTAAAGTGTCCATTTGTGATACACACAAAGTATGTACACAATTGTGTTGTTTTTCCCTTCTTTGGAAGATGTATATTTTAATGAGTAAAATGATTGCATTATTGTCTTATGTTGTTAATATTCAAATTAACATGTATATATTTACAGTTATATGAACGGGGAAAAAGGACTCTTATTTTGACATGCTGGCTGGAGAGTCGCGGACGAAACCGTGAACTGCGCATGCTCCCTCATATCTGCAGAGGAGCTGTGAAAGAGCAGACGCGACTCTCGTTTCTTTTCATTGAATCCTGTTTTGCAGGTAAAAACATGGACATTCAAAAGAGTATTATGTAACTATACCAGCGATTGCACTATCACTATTACTGTTTAGTGAATGTAAAGTGTTAAATGTGTTTTAGTTGATGACGTTTTGTTTGCCTTGATGTATGCTCACTATAACATGACGAAAATGAGATAAGTTTGCTCCAGTGGTCATTATATGTAGCTATACTGTTGTATTAATAGTTTGTGTGTCATGAAAAGTTTGTTTGCTCGTGTTAATTAGTTAATATGTCGAGTTTAGTGTATCTTTGAAGCTCTCTCTGTGATCGCGTTTGGCGCGCTTGCCGGTCACGTGATCGGGCACTGATAGAAACGTAGGGAAAAAAAGTGAATTGTTTCACAATGGTTTTAAGGAGCAAGTGCCTTTTTGAATACACAGTTTCAAAGTTCATGTGAATGAAGTTCATACTTAATTTCATTTGTGTTAAGGAATATTGGTATTACTAATTATAAAACACAATATATATATATAAATATATATAAGTTAAATGTTAACTAAAAATGGTAAAGGGAAGAAATGAGACAAAAGGTGATTTATTTTGGTGTTGGTGACAAAAGTGATGTAATAAGACAGACAAAAGGATGTGGATTAATGCTTTAAAAGCAACTGTTGAGCTTAATTGATTTATTGTGCATTAAATAAATATATCTGCAGAGGAGCTGTGAAAGAGCAGACGCGACTCTCGTTTCTTTTCATTGAATCCTGTTTTGCAGATCACAGTAATCTGTCAGCTGGGTCTCCTCAGCCGGGACCTGCAACAGATTCTTGGGGGCTCGTCCGGGATCCACTCCAGGTGACGCTAGGAGGCGGATCCAGAGATATCAGGACCGTGGGACAAGGTGGCACTGGGGCTAGAGGCCGGTGGCTGCTGCATCAACGGTGACAACGAGACGCACACATAGGGCTGAACAGGCAGCTGTCTTCATCCTGAGGTTAAGGCAGTTTCGAGAAGGACAACAGAGAACAACGTCACGGCAGATCGTACGAGGAAACGCTTGGTGTGGGACATCAGAAAAGATCTGATGACACTGCCTGCTGATGAACTGTTTCGCATCGCCAAGGTCATCGGGCCAGTACGAGGTAAAGACTCATTTGAACTTGACCTGGAAGACAGTGAGGGGTGTTTCGAGTACATCGATGCCTTCATGTCAAGTGAATCTTTGCTCGAGACTGAGGACCAAGGTATGAGTGAACTATTGTCATTGCAAGAGACTGTAAAAAAAAAAAAAACAGATTTGCACTGCTGTATGTACATCTGATGTTGACACAGACACTCACCTTACACATATGCTACATCCACCTACCACTGATAACCCTTATCTGACATCACATATTGCACCTGACTCTGGGAATATTAAGGGGGCTGTACCTGAAACAAACACAGACATGCTTAGAATGCTTGCAGAGTACGAAGAAATGAGCAGAAAAATTCGCCAGTACATGACACCTACCCAGAACACTAACTTGACCCACACTGTAGCAGAGGGAGGCGCCACTACAGCACACATGTACCAGACTGAACAAAAAAAAAATGTAGCTCACGACTTTGCGTTCCCTATGGGGGGGTTTAAGTATATACAGCCCCGTGAGTTTAAGATACATGGAGGCCAGATTGGAGATAATTCGTCAGACATCACGTTCAACAATGTCTGCAGGCAAATGGACAGTGGTCTAAAGGAGAGCTTCAGCGATGCCGACGTGGTTAGAGGGGTGCTGCGAGTTATCAAGCCAGGCATTTTTAAAGATATGCTGATGAACAAAGATGACATGACTGTAGCTGAACTAAAGGGGTTCTTACAATCGCACTTGGGGGACCGAAATAGCACAGAGCTATTCCAAGAACTAATGTGTACCAAGCAGAGTGAACACAAAACCCCTCAACAGTTCCTGTACTGAGTCATGGGGTTGAAACAAAAAATACTCTTTGCGGCTAAACAAGCTGATTCAGACAGGAAGTATAGTGCAGCTACGGTGCAGGATGTGTTTTTGCACACTGTTTACCAGGGTCTAAGCCACCGGTGTAAAGATATTCGCAGCGAGCTGAAACCCTTGCTAGCCGATAGTGATGTAACTGACGATGCTATCCTCAGGCACGTTATGAAAATCACAAGTGACGAGAATGAGAGGCTGCGTCGACTGGGCCCACCAACCAGAGCAAAACCATCCATGGCTAATAGTGCCCAAGTTAGAGATGAAACTGGCGGAGATGTGAAAGCTGCAAAAGGGTTTGCTGCAGAAAAAGGGCAGAACGATCAGATTAATCTTCTTACTGCTAGGATTGATGCTCTAACCAGCATGGTAGACGCTATACAACACTCCATGCCAGTACGGACGAAGGGTGGCTGCCAATGCTCCTCCAGTCAACCATCCTCTCGCAGGGTGAGCCGCTGGCGTTGCTGTCCACGGTGTGCGGACGAAGGGCGACAGGACTGTACTCACTGTTTCATCTGTGGTGAGGATGGACACCAGGCAGTGGGGTGCCTACGACGACCTCAGCGACAGGGAAACGGGAACCGGCCACTGCAAAGGGGCAACCAGTGACCGCACAGCAAATGCCCAAACCAGACGTTGCTCCCCCAAAGTCGTCCAGGCCTAAGGAGGGAGCAGTGCTAGAACAAGAACACAAGCAGCAGGGACAAACAAACAAATCTATAAACGAGGTGAGGTCCAGGAGCCAAGGAGCAAGTGTTTTGGGCTCCTGTAAGATCAAAAATGACAACATAATCAAATTGATCGGAAGCAAGGCACTAACCCAGTGCATGACTTGAATGGCTTGACAGTGAGGGCATTACTCGACACAGGTGCCCAAGTCAGCATGGTGGACCGTGAGTGGAAAGAGAAATATCTGCCAAGTGTTGAGGTGAGGCCGCTTCGGGAACTTCTTGGGTGTCAAGATGATCTGAATGTTTACGCTGTAAATGGAGATCTTATCCCATTTGACGGCTGGGCGGTCATCACAGTCAACCTGCTAGGAAATGAGGACCCAAGTCTATCTATTAATGTCCCATTCCTGGTGAGTAAGATGCCAAGTGAGAGACCACTCCTGGGTTTCAACTTAGTTGAAGAACTGATTCAAGGGCAATCTGAGCAGTTGATGCCAACACTTACCTCATTACTGGCCGGGGCCATTGATATCCCCCGCGAAAAGGCACAAACTTTAGTCAAGGTGATCCAAGCTGCTGAAGAAGATAACGGAGATGGGCACTTGAAGGTTGGTCCAAGAGGGGTAGTTATTCGGGCAGGACAGGTGACTTAGGTGAAGTGCAGAATCCCTTTGAAGATGAGACAGTCTGACGCGGTGATCTTGTTTGAGCCTCATTAAAATAATGACCACTTAAGATTCTTGGACATTGGAGAGGGGCTCCTAGAAATACAACCTCAAAGTGACCCTTGTGTTTCCGTACCCATTGGAAATAGTACAGGGGGTGATGTGACCCTGCCACGTGGCACAGTGATTGGAACATTACAGTGGATTGAGAGGATATTAGCAGAGCCTGGTAAAACAAGTGAGCCAACACAGACAATGATCCATTCTGTGACCACTCGAGAGGATGAGGTGAAAACATCATTGTGGCATCCACCCGTCAACCTGGACCACCTGGAAGAGGGCCAACGAGAGGTTGTTCAACGAATGTTGTATGAGGAGTCTGGTGCCTTCAGCAGAGGTTACAATGACATTGGTTGCATACCCAGCTTGCAGATGCCCATCACACTTAAAGACGACATCCCGGTTCAGAGGGCGTACTCATCAGTGCCAAAACCCTTGTTTAACGAGGTAAAGAGCTACATACAAGATCTCCTAGCGAAAGGATGGATCGTCAAATCAAAGTCACCATACGCCGCTCCAGTAGTCTGTCAGCAAGAAGGATGGCAAACTGAGGCTCTGTGTTGATTACCGTCTTCTGAACAGGAAAACCATCCCTGACCGTCACCCATTGCCTAGGATACAGGATCTAATTGACACCCTTGGAGGATACTCCTGGTTCAGCATTCTCGACCAAGGCAAAGCGTACCACCAGGGGTATATCGCAGAGGGATCCAGACACATGACAGCATTCATCACACCCTGGGGGCTGTATGAGTGGGTCTGGATCCCCTTTGGGTTGTCCAATGCGCCTGCTGCCTTCCAACGCAGTATGGAAGAAATGCTTGACTCGCTCAGGGATGAGTGCTGCATCCCATACTTAGATGACATTTTATGCTATGCGAGGTCCTTTGAAGAGCATGTTGAGAACATCCGTAGAGTGTTGAGGGCCCTCCAGCATCATGGTGTAAAGCTGAAACCTGCAAAGTGTGAAATGTTCCGGAGTGAGGTCAGGTACGTCGGACGGCTGGTATCAGCGGAAGGAGTGCGGATAGATCCTAAGGATCTGGAGGCTGTCCGATCCTTAACAACCAGGACTCCCCAGACTGTAGGTGATGTGAGGAGGTTACTTGGGTTCCTCAGCTACTACCGTGCCTTCCTTCAAGACTTTTCCAGGACAGCAAAACCCTTGTACGAACTGCTGCAGGGGAAGCCTGGAGCAACACTGGATACTCGCAGCAGGAAGAAAGCTAAAGGCCCACAAGTTCCCTCCAGAACTCCAGTAGAATGGACCAGGGACCACCAACAAGTCCTGGAGGAACTAATTGGTATGTTAGCAAGCCCACCTATACTGGCATATCCAGACTTTAACTTACCCTTCACGCTCCACACTGACGCATCTGAAAGGGGCCTAGGGGCTATCCTATACCAGCGAGAAGATGGGAGGTTGAGAGTAATAGGATATGGATCCAGAACATTGACAACGACGGAGAGGAACTATAGATTGCACAGTGGTAAACTTGAGTTCCTGGCATTGAAGTGGGCGGTGTGTGAGAAGTTCCGGGACTACCTGTTCTACGCCCCCCACTTCACAGTGTACACCGACAACAACCCCCTGACATACGCGATGAGCACGGCAAAGCTCAACGCAGTAGGCCATCGGTGGGTTGGGGAGCTGTCTGACTACCGGTTCGATGTCAAGTATCGGCCAGGAAAGGTGAACATCGACGCAGACACCTTGTCTCGTCTTCCTCTGGACATTGATGGATACACTTCACAGTGCACGGAAGGGCTACCCGCAGGGGCAATACAAGCAGCATGGGAGGGCAGTCACGTGTCGAAGATGAAAGACGTGGCCTGGGTCGCTGCCCTGTATATGTCGACTGGGGAGGATGAACCACGTCAACCCACCACCTGGTTGCCGACAATAGGACAGGATGAACTGATTCATGCCCAGAAAGAAGATTCTGTAATCTCTCAAGTGAGACAATGGAAGGAGGAGGGTGTCACCCTGACAGACAAGATGAGGGGAGTTTTGACAGGAACCAACCGAAAGCTGATGTATGAGTGGAATAAACTACATCTTGAGGGAGGACTCCTATATCGAAGAACAAGGGAGAGAAAACAGCTTGTCTTACCGAGCAAGTACAAAAAGCTGGCACTTGAGCACCTCCATGACAAAATGGGGAACGTGGGTACGGAGCGAGTACTGAGCCTGGTGAGGGAACGGTTTTACTGGCCATACATGAAAGCTGAAGTGGAAGAATATGTGATCAGAAAGTGCCCGTGTATAAAACAGAAGAAACCGACTGTATATGTGCGAGCGCCCATGGGTAGCATCGCAACACACTCACCCATGGAGCTGGTCTGCATTGACTACCTGCACCTGGAGCCGAGCCGTGGAGGATATGAATATATCCTGGTCGTCATGGACCATTTCACAAGGTTCGCCCAAGCCTACCCAACCAAGAACAAGTCAGGGCGGACTGCAGCTGAGCGTTTGTTCCAAGATTACATTCCACGCTTTGGGTATCCGGCCAAGTTACATCATGACCAGGGCCGCGAGTTTGAGAATGAACTGTTTCGCACTCTTCAGCAGTTTGCTGGAATCGGCCACTCTCGAACGTCGCCATACCACCCCCAAGGAAACCCAGTCGAGAGGTTAAATCGGACCCTTCTACAGATGTTGAGGACACTGGCAGACAAAGAAAAAGAAAGGTGGAAAGAGCACTTACCTCAAATCGTGCATGTCTACAACTGTACCCGGCACGAGTCCACTGGATACTCTCCCTTTTACCTGTTGTATGGACGGCATCCTCACCTTCCAGTAGACCTGATCTTCGGCCTGGTGGAGCCAGCGGACGGAGTAACTACAAAGGGATATGCAAATCAGTGGGCGGCGTGGATGGCTGAGGCATACAAGATTGCTGAAGGAAACAGCCGTCAAGCAAGTGCGAGAGGGAAGGCTCAATATGACCGGAAGGCGAGAGGAGTAGTACTAAAAGAGGGAGACAGAGTGCTGGTCAGAAACCTCGGAGAACGAGGGGGTCCAGGGAAGTTACGATCCTACTGGGAAAAGGTGGTTTACGTAGTGAAGGGGCAGGTATCTGATAACCCAGTTTATGTAGTCTCCCCTGAAAAATAAGAAAACTAGGACACTGCACCGGAATCTACTACTACTGGTGAATGACTTACCTGTGGAGGCTCCCACGACGACATTCCGAAAACCTGAAAGACAAAAAAAGAAAAGAGGTCAGTCACCAAACAGAGAAAACATTGGAGACCGAGACAGTGACATGACGGACTCAGATGAGGAAAGTAGTGGAGGAGGATACTGGCTGAGAAACCCAGTTAGTTGGACCGAACCAATGAAAAGCCCTCTACCTGAGCGAGCACCTGTAAGAGAAGAGTTCAATCAAACACAAAGAAGGGGAGTATCAAGGATACTGGAAAATTCACCAGAAAGAGAACCAAATACTTACCTGGTATCACCTGTGGAGGATGATGTGGACGAGGAGAGGGAAACAGCTGCTTGGGTTGAGTCAGAGGGAGTAGCAAGAGAGGTCGAAACTCCCAAGTGTCGGAGATGAAGCTACAGGGAGAAGGTCTACTAGAGAGAAAAGGCCACGACAGATTTACACTTATGACACTTTAGGTCAGCCTGTGCTACGCCCATACCCGACACTTAATGCAGTAACCGCTTATCCGATCACACACGTACCTTTCTGGGGCATAAATAGTCACTTACCACAAATTAGTTATCCCCACACATACATACCTTAAAATTTCACGGTGCCTGTGTGTTGATTGCACATATTGGAGGAAAGAGGTTGACCACTGGAGCTTTTCTTATTTTATCAGGGAGAGTGTGATACACACAAAGTATGTACACAATTGTGTTGTTTTTCCCTTCTTTGGAAGATGTATATTGTAATGAGTAAAATGATTGCATTATTGTTGTATGTTGTTAATATTCAAGTTAACATGTATATATTTACATTTATATGAACGGGGAAAAAGGACTCTTATTTTGACATGCTGGCTGGAGAGTCGCGGACGAAACCGTGAACTGCGCATGCTCCCTCATATCTGCAGAGGAGCTGTGAAAGAGCAGACGCGACTCTCGTTTCTTTTCATTGAATCCTGCTTTGCAGGTAAAAACATGGACATTCAAAAGAGTATTATGTAACTATACCAGCGATTGCACTATCACTATTACTGTTTAGTGAATGTAAAGTGTTAAATGTGTTTTAGTTGATGACGTTTTGTTTGCCTTGATGTATGCTCACTATAACATGACGAAAATGAGATAAGTTTGCTCCAGTGGTCATTATATGTAGCTATACTGTTGTATTAATAGTTTGTGTGTCATGAAAAGTTTGTTTGCTCGTGTTAATTAGTTAATATGTCGAGTTTAGTGTATCTTTGAAGCTCTCTCTGTGATCGCGTTTGGCGCGCTTGCCGGTCACGTGATCGAATAGAAACGTAGGGAAAAAAAGTGAATTGTTTCACAATGGTTTTAAGGAGCCAGTGCCTTTTTGAATAGACAGTTTCAAAGTTCATGTGAATGAAGTTCATACTTAATTTCATTTGTGTTAATGAATATTGGTATTACTAATTATAAAACACAATATATAAATATATATAAGTTAAATGTTAACTAAAGATGGTAAAGGGAAGAAATGAGACAAAAGGTGATTTATTTTGGTGTTGGTGACAAAAGTGATGTAATAAGACAGACAAAAGGATGTGGATTAATGCTTTAAAAGCAACTGTTGAGCTTAATTGATTTATTGTGCATTAAATAAATATATCTGCAGAGGAGCTGTGAAAGAGCAGACGCGACTCTCGTTTCTTTTCATTGAATCCTGTTTTGCAGATCACAGTAATCTGTCAGCTGGGTCTCCTCAGCCGGGACCTGCAACACATTCCCTTACGAAACAAAAATATATTGCAGTATATTGGAAAATATAATGTGATATATTAGGCAATATATTTCCATATATGGGATTTAATATTTATATTTTCCAATATATTGCAATATATGCATAGACCATATATGTACATATATTGATACATATAAAACAAATATATTGCAATCAAGAAGGTATATTGCAAACCAAAAAGGTCACTATATTTTTACATGTAGTAGTTTGTCTTTATATGCTTTAATATACTGCAATATATGCATGTGAGATAGATAGATAGATAGATAGATATAGATAGATAGATAGATAGATAGATAGATAGATAGATAAAACTGCAATTTTACGGAATTTTTCATGTAGCCTATTTTTGAAATGTGGTAAAAAAAAAAACGTCAAATTACAGAAATAGACTGCAAATTTACATTTCCTGTGTAAAATTACATGAAAAACATGTAAATGTGCATAACAAAACAATTTTTTTTTAACTTTATTGTTTTTTTCACAGAAAAAATACTGTGAAGACATATGCAAATGTATAAATACTTCACAAATATTAAAAAAATGGTTTTATATTTATATATTAATTAATAGATTAGCATTTATATACATTTTACCGGAATGAAAAGAGAGAAAGAAACATGGTTTATGAAATTGGTCTGTCAATTAAGATAAGTTTATTCACTTTTTATTTATTTATTAGGTTCTTTGATTATATGTCATTGACTGTGTAAAAGAGCCTGGTGAATCAGTGTTTGAACCGGTAATATTATAATATCATATAATAATACATTATTTCTTTAAGTATGCTGATATTTAAATGACAGTTATGGAGATTTTAAACATTCGAACTGAAGTAATTCCCGCCTTGGCGCAAGGATACAATCCCTTCTAAGCACACAGTGGTGGGACAGCTACGCGCGCGACAGGAATCACTCGACCTTGGACCTTCATCTTAACCGTCAATCTTGGATGTGAAGCGATAATAAGCAGATAAAATGCATATCATATGTGAGTTTTACATTTGGATATTTTTTTTTACCGTTTTGAATCATGTTGAGGGTGTGTTTTAAACTTGGGTGCAGGCCGGTAATTATTTAAAAGGTAACTAAACACTAAAACAACTTTTTTTAGTTAATGATCTGTAAGAATGGAGCTTCATAAATGCTGTTCATTACATATTTTTTTTTTTTTACATTTGGGTATAAAGTGTTTTAATTTTCAAAAATATGGTGTAAAAATGTCTGAGTGCTCCCCTCTTCAGGTTAAACAGAGAGCTCCTGAAGTAGGGGTACTCTGTGACAGGACTCTGTCACGCCCTTGGCAGTAGGGTGGCCATTTCCATAACACCAAAAAGGAGGACACATATATTTTGGCGATCGGTTTTGTTGACGGGGGAGGGTGCTGAGGGTGCGCAAGGTCTCTCGCTCTCTGCCGCGCGCTGCACGGTTTGGAGCACATACAGTATGTTCTGTCTCGCATGCGCGGCTCTAGATTCCAGGAGATTTTAACTAATTTACGGCCATCAGGGAGCCGCTATCAATATGCGGGATTTTTATAGGTTAATTTTTTTACAATTCAGCGCAACTCCAAAAAGGAGGACAAATGAGTGTCCGGCTTGAGGCTGCGCCGGACAGGGGGCTTAAAATCTGGACTGTTCAGCCAAAATCCGGACGTATGGCCACCCCTGGTATTGGCAGCCCCTGGTATAAAAGCATCTGGTTCTGTCAAAACTACTGTAGCGAGTCAGGAGTTGGAATTACGAGTATTGAAAATGATCAGGATAACGTATATTAGCATCTAGTTAGCATAGCATTTATATAGTGATTTAGATTATTTCGTGTAGCTTAGGTAGTTAATTAGCATAGTTGTTAGTATTGTTAGAAGCATCGCTCGAGTGTGTAACCTGCATTTTACGCGGGATTGCTTCTCCAACGCAATAGAGGTGGAAATGGGCTTCTCCATGCAGCTCGTGCTAAAAAGCAACGCAGTGCCAAACGCTGCTCTTCCTGCATGGACTCCACCACCGCAGCGGCGTCATGATGTGTGTGAGCATATATTTTTAATCACAATTTATTAGGCTAAAGTTAACCCTCTGGTGTCGACAAACGCGCATTTTGCTGGATATTTTTTTCACATAGCAGCAAAATATACTGAACGTAATAGTAATAAAAATCCTGAAAAGATGCCGATCTAGATGCGGGAGTTAAGATGGCAGTTTGAGCCAGCGGCTCGAATTGATATGGCTCTGGCGCTCTGTCCACAGACAATTCAACATCCTCCACTTCAGGTGAAGGTGGGGGAGAAAAGTCCTCGACTTCAAATGACCGCTCTGTTGCAAAGCTACTTCGTTACTCCAGTCGCTCTCCATTTTAGCGAGTCTGACAGCAGCTGTCAATTAATCCGTCACTGCGGGTCTCAGGTGCAAAAACAGCTGTCAACGAATAGCGATTTTTTTTTTTTTCGATGATATAACGTATATATTCCACTTGCCCAGTAATATGTAATTAAGTTAATGTTATATTAGTCGTAGGTGTCATCTTAAAGCTAAAAATTGCCGTTTTCCGAGGCGAGGTTGGATACGTTCATCATTACGTCACCCTTTACTTCTGTCTATGGGGTTTTCAAGTAACGTTATTTAACTAATCTTTTTACGTTTTTTCTTTTAATCTTTTAACGTTAACTAATCTTAACGTTATTTAACGGCATCTTTCCAGGGTGGTGATGGCGCAGTGGGTAAGACACATGCCTTTGGTGTGAGAGACCCGGGTTCGAATCCACTGTGAGACACCAATGTGTCCCTGACCAAGACACTTAACCCCTAGTTGCTCCAGAGGCGTGCGACCTCTGACATATATAGCAATTGTAAGTCGCTTTGGATAAAAGCGTCAGCTAAATGAATAAATGTAAATGTAAACTAATGAAAAGTATTGAACAAGAGCTTGTGACTAAACCGCTTGACTCCGTTTGACCTGTCAGTCAAATCTCATAACTTCAACCCACCTCATTAATGATGAGTGATGGGTCGGTCATGAACGATTCGTTCAATTTGAACAAATCTTTCATATGACTTGGGTACACCGGCGCTGTCACGTGATGAACGAACGACTTGAGTTTATGTGGGTGTTTTTTTAATGCTCTGATTCAAACAGTTGAATGCACTAGTAGTTAGTCAGTTTAGTAGCCACGAAATTAAAAGTGAAAATTTTTACAGAATGTTGCAGTGCTTATTATAAATAAGTCATCCGTGCATGATATTATTATTTTTTATATATATTAATATGCCCTTGTAATCTTTCATCAAAAACGCTAACTCACCCCCACCCCCACCTCCACCCAGAGTTAGCAATGCCCAACTTCCTACAATCCAATGGGACATTTTCATATATACAATATACTTCTGTTTCATGCCAACAGGACCAGATGTTCTATAAAGTGGATCAGACAACCCTGCCCTCTGAAGTGGACTGTGCTGAACTTCCAAGGACACCCTGCATAATTGTGTGTGTGGTAAGTTTGAATATTTTTAAAGTAAAACTGTATTTAATAATTACTGGAATTTATGTTCTTCGGGCTCAGTTTGTCACAGTGCTATAGATCCCGTATTTTTTCTTATGCATATGTTACAACAGGAAGTTCTCCTTTGAATGCGGAGTACCTTTTGTTATCTGTGGACCAAGTCATAGTTAACAGCCACATCACTATCTTCAGTGATGCTGTCAGGCTAAGGAGTAACCCTGGAGTTCTTGCAAAGGTAAAAAAGCAGCAATGTTAGTCAACAACCTATCTCTCTCTCTCTCTCTCTCTCTGAGTGGATGTTGTGAGTGAGTGGGCGGAGTTTGCTGTGAGAGTACTGCTGGTGTGAGTGAGTTTTTTTCCTCGCTTTCTCTTAAACTTTCACACGGTTTCTGTTTAAAGATATTTTTAATTGTGAGTTTATAATTGTTAACATAGGCTAGGTAGATTTTTGGGTGGGAAGAATTTCGCCGCTGTCCGGCATTTGCTGGGTGGCAATGGCGTCATCGGAAAGGGTGAGTTTGGACCAGTAGTTGCGAAGGCACGGTATCAAACTCGCGCCTGTGAATAATGTTTCGGTGGAGCAATGTCTTTTAGCTGTAGGAGAAGTTGTTGGTTGCGATAGCATATTGTCAGCTTCTCGCATGAACAGCACTGTTGTTGTCTTTCTGGACACTATTGAAAATGTTAATAGTGTTGTTCAGAATGGCGTTGTTATACAGGATACCTTCACTCCCGTAATGCCGCTGATTCTGCTGGCGAAAAAAGTTATTTTGTCAAACGTTCCCCCGTTCATTAACCCTCTGAGGTCTAAAGTGTTTTTGGGGTCCTTGAGATGTTTTGACATGCCCTGACATTTGTGCTTTTTTCAGTTGCTTATAAACATATTAATTGCAAAGGTGTAATTACACTCTATTTAGCACAAACAGGGCTACCATAATATGTGAGCAAGATGTATGTACATGTTTGTATTTTTGAGAGAATATTGTTTATGCATGGTTATTGATAAAACTTAAAGTGTCTAAAATAAGGCCACAAAACACATACTAAATATGTGTCCACAAGACTTTTGACTAATGGGTGTTGTTGCCTAGAATTTTTGCTTTAAAATGATCTGAAAATCATCCTGCCTAATCATTTACACAAAACAATACTTTGATTTAAATTTTATAAGACACCTTTTGTTTGGAAAGGCAATATGAGTGGAGGCGTGTTCACACCTGAGAAGACAAAGGCCGGATAATGTGGGAGCTGCATATTAATGAGCCTTTCACACAGCTGTGTCACTGGGTACCAAAGAATGCGACCTCGGACAAAAGAAATTATATATATATATATATATATATATATATATATATATATATATTGCAATTAGAAATTGTAACCAATTACAAATAGGTTACAATTACAACAACAATTACAATTTTAACAATATTTCAAGTGTATTCTTTCTTTGTAAAAAGTATACATTTTATCATACGTATTAAAAAAGGTAAGGATTCATTGGTTTGAATATTGGAACAAACACTATAATAACTGTAGTCAAACTCAGCGTGTGTGGGTGGAGGAAGAAGAAGACAGGGTCGGCGGAATTGGGACTCGCACTTTATTCAGAAAATAAAAGAAACAAAAAGGTGCGCTCTTGCGCCTTCACCGTAGTGTAACACTACATCACACATATAAGAAACACTCTGCCCGCTGTACCAGCTCACGCTGTATGTCTCCAGCTCTCAAGGTTCAGTCAAACGACCACTCTTCCCGTCTCATCAATAACTCAGTCCATTCGGTCAAAACTCTTTCCACTTTGTGCATCAACTCTGCCGGTGTCTGCTGCGGGTCACGTGCGAGTCCCAAGCCCTTGGCTGCGTTCGGAATCGCATACTCAATGAGTAGGTACTTAATTTCAATGAGTACTTACTTAACGAGCGCTAAAAGAGTAGGTACTTAATGGCCAAATCTCGTTAAGTATGAATGCGATCCGGACATCATTCGCCATGTTGACGTTACATGTGACCTATGACGTTTTCACAAGCGCAACAATTTAAAAGTCATGAGCGACAGAAGCACTAACAGCTGATTGCATCAGTAACTCGACAACTTTACTAGAACGGTTTAGTTCAGCGTTTGAAATGGTTGGCATGTCTGCAATTGTTAGATTAAGGTGTGCACAAAGGAGATGTCGGGCAGCTGCTCGACGATCTCGCCTTTGGAGAAGACTGATGATTTTATTCTCAAACAAAGGAAGTATTACTACTTAAACAATTAAGATTACCCCAGAAAGAATTTCATTACTTGCCCATCCCAACACTTATGCACAATAATTATGACAAATGCTGTGACCAACAGTTAATTATATAACATTATTATAATATATATATACATTATTAATTATGTAGTTTTGTAAAACAAGCAAACTTTTGTATTATCATATGACATAGCTATGCATGAATACACGCTATACAAATGCAGATGATGTAAATACATTTTTATTCATGAAATTCATATTTTATTTACTGACAACAATATGAAACATGAATAAAAATAAGTGAATGAATAAAAGAAATCATCACAATAAATAAATACATATACAAGTCAATACCACATGAAACATTGTTTTTGATTGTTTTGTTCTAACAAACTATGATGTATTTATTGCAGGCAGTGAACCCCACATCATACTGCCATCTCAATAGAGCTGTTCCCATTTTGCGGCTTTATCTTGATGAGGCAGCTGACCACCGTGCCCACCTTCGCCTGTCTATGCCGTCCATCAGGTCCCTGATTGCTGCAGTCAGACCTGGATCTGACCTTGGATGGGAACGGGAGATTGAGGTCCTTGTGTTCCTGCACTGGCTGGCCCATGCAGCATCCTACAGGGTGGTGTCGCAGACCTTCGATATCCCAAAGACCTCTGTGCATGACATTGTGCACAGAGTGAGCAAGGCCATCATGGGAATTTTGAGGAGGGTGATCTGCTTTCCGGCCGGAGATGACCTGGAGGCAGTGGGAGCAGGATTTGCACAGCTGTCTGGGTCACCAGCTTTCAGCAGAGTAGTTGGTGCAGTAGACGGCTGTCATATCCGTATCAAACCTCCAGCAAATAACTCCAAGGCCATCTCTGATCACCGGGGGAAATTCCTTGATGTCTTTGTGGGATATCCTGGGTCTGTGCACGATGCCAGGGTGCTGAGGAACAGCCCTGTGTATGCTGGCAACCTTTACCCACCTGCAGGCAAGTGCATCCTCGGGGATGGAGGCTATCCTTGCCTGAGTGCACCCATCTGCCTCATCACCCCTTACAGAGAGCCTGTACAGAACCCTGTGCAGGCTCGTTTCAACAGCAAGCACTCCCGTGCCCGCAACATCGTGGAGAGAGCTTTTGGGATGCTGAAGACACGCTGGCGCTGCATTTTCTTCAAGGCCTTGGAGGTGAGCCCTGCGTGCTGCGCTGTGCTTCACAATCTCGCTCTAGCCAATGGGGACATCGTTGAGCCAGAGGATGAGGAAGAACATGATGACGGCCCCCCTGATCCCCACAACCTTGCAGCAAGAGTGGGAGAACAAGTGCCGGACAATCTGGCTGCTGCAGTGTCTGCTCCAAACATCCCTGTGCCGGCTCTCCATGAGCATGACTACCTTTAAAACATTAAGAAAGATAAAAATGTTTTAAAATTCATGTTGTCAGCATTCAGTTTCTTGACAAATGTCATTTTATAGGTTTACAATTACATGCAAATATTTGTTAGAGCTTTAAAACCTTTTGTAGTGTAGAGGGATAAACCAATGAACTGGTTAGAAGAAGATTGCTGGTCAATCAGCAAGGCTCTTTACTCCAGGTTTGTCCAGGGTCATTGTCCCTGTAAATAAATGGAGTTAATCACTTTTGATGAAAAATATGTCAAATGCATAAATGTGATTGATATTTGTAAAGCATTTTTTGAACCAGTCATGGGCATAAACAGTCAAAGCTGCTTAGTTTGTCAAGGAATTACTATAATGCAAAATGCATACATAAATTTACTACAATTTATATTTGGTGGGTTAAAGGGTTAGTTCACCTCAACATATAAATACAGCAATTATTTACGGTTTACTATTTACTTATTTAATGTTTTTTATTGTTTAAATACAAAAGGGAATTTTTGTCAAGTTTGTTCTGCTGGTTTCATACAATATCAGTCAATGGAGCCCAACTTTCAGAAGCTTCATGGCATTATTTAATGACGCTTTTGAAGCTTCTGAAAGTCCATTGACTGATATTGTATTAAACCAAACAGTACAAACCTGACCAAAATCACCTTTTGTGTTCAGGAAAACAAAAAACAGAGGGATCAAACAACATCAAGGCGAGTGAATAATGACTATTGAATTATTACTATTATGATTTATTTGCTTGGGTTAAATAACCCTTTAGTCACTATTTTACTGTGTGTAATTTGTGTAAACAGTCTCAAGTTCAGCTTTGGTCATGGAGGGCTATTATCCAGCAGAGTTTTTCCAACCCTAATTATACACCCCTGAATCAATTTAAACCAATTAATAACTGACTACTTGAAATTTACTGACAGGTGTGCTGGAACTTAACCCTCCATGACCTGCCTTTAAGATCCTTGCATGAACTCTGTAAACCTTTAAAAGTCATATAATACACTCCAGTAAAACCAGTGTTTTAAAGTGTTTTTTCTTCTTACATTACACCATACATTCACTAATTATTAATCAACGTTTCATAAATATTTAATTTATGAATTTGATTACAATCTTAAAGTATCACTAAATTTCTAGAAGTCTATAATGTACTGTGAATGCCTAGGAATAGTTTGTTTTATATACATATTATTGTACAAAATTCTTAGGCCACCATTTGTAGTTGCACAGTACTGTGTGTATATATATATATATATATATATATATATATATAGATTCCCATTTTTATTCACAAATTTAATTCACATCAACCCAAATGTGCAAAAGATCAGAAGATGTTTTTTGTCAAATAATTTATTTTTTGGCGAGCATCTGAAGAACAGAAAGGAACCTTTCATCCCTTTCGTTGGTTTCTCTTTCTCTCCTTTCCTCTCTCTCGACTGCCTCCTGGTGCCATCTCTCTTCTCTTTCTCTTACTTCTCTTTCTTGTCTTTCCTCTCTCTCTCGTCTCTCCCGTTCTCTTCTGTCCTCCTTCTCCTCCATTTCTCTCCACAGCCTCTCCTCCCTCTCAGCTGCCTTCCGCTCTCTCTCTCCTCTTCTCGCTCCTCCATGTCCCGGATCAGCTCCTCCACATCTATAGCCCTTTTCCTGGCTCTTGCTGGCTCTGGCCTCACTAAGGATGAAGAGACCACAGCAGCATCCGGCCCACATGAGGCAACGAGGGCAGGAGGAGAGATGGAGGGTCTGCCCCCAATTGCCTCATCCATGGCAGTGTACCACTTCCAGGATGCTGCTGTGGCCTCTCCATCCTCAGTGCTCACCCCCGTCTGCGGACATTTCAGATCCTGCAAAAATGCACAAGCATGATACAAAAGCAGTCATTTTAACAGCACAATATTTAATCATTTAATTTATGTATTAGAAGTAACAAAATGATCTTACTTTGTATTTTTGTTTCAGGTTTTCCCATTTTTTTTTAACAAACGCCGCCGTCACCCTGCCTTGCAGGCTCTGCTCCTCCACAAAAGATCTGCAGCAAGAGAGAAATCAAGAATGAAAAAGTTATATCTCTGTTTGAAAATACAATAATTGAAATGTACTGCAAATAAAGTATTCAATTGATTTTTAAATATTTCTGTATACTCACTCAAAGCCTTTGATGGCAGCATTACGCTTTCCGGTGAAGAGCGCTTCATGAGCCACTCTCCACCGGATAAGCAGCCGCGTGTGCTCATCCGTCCCTGTAACATCCAGACAAGACTCACGTTACCTCTGTGATTTATGAGCTCAATACTACATTTACATGTTGAGGTTGTTGCTAATAAATAGCTTTTTATCCATCATAAATGTTCAACAATTTTTCAACAGTACTAATGGATAAATGAAATAGATTACTTATGTTTAGTTACTTTATGTAAAATGCATTAAACTAATAAAAACAGTGTTAACAACAGTGAATTCTCCTAAACAATAGTACACACACGTCACTCAGATGTCTATTTCATATCAGTTACACGTAGTAATCTTGCCAGATTTTGAATAAATATTTAGTAATGGTATTTCAGATGTATACGGTTTAAAATGTATGCAAATACAGTTTAAAGACGTATGTATCCTTATGGAGCTCCTCTATCCAATAAAATGTGATTTACGGCAAAATCACAAATTTACCATATTATATAGCGTCTTTGCACCTTCAACAGTTCAACAATTTACTGTACAGAAAGTTAGTTCAACACATGCGATTTGGTTTGTATTTGTAATACTCACATTTGAAAACACTCTCGTCCACCCTTTCCGTCATGTTTGAGTATGAAATATCTACTTCTTCTTGTTCTTTTTTATATCGTATCCTCTCGCGTGGCCTCCTGGGATAGATGAGTACAAGCTGAAAAACACTCAAATGTCTGGGCGAAAGCAGGAGATCATCCGGGAACTTCTCGCCTACTCTTTTAGGAATACTGATGTTTTGAACGTACTGCTTCCCTCACGTACTGTTTTCGCCTACTATATAGTAGGAAAGTAGGCATATTCGAACGCACTATCGTCCAAATCTCGCGATAATTAGTACGTCAACCAGGTAATTCTCGCCTACTCTTTTATGAATACTGAGGATTCGAATGTACTTTTTCGCTCGCCTACTCTTTTCGCCTACTATATAGTAGGGAAGTATGCGATTCCGAATGCAGCCCTTCTCTCTCGCCGCTCTCTCATTCCTGGCAGCTTATATGCGGTCTCCATGCCAATCACTGCAATCAGACACAGGTGTTCATCTGCACTTGACCTACTTACTCACCGTACAGCTCGCTGACTCGTCTCTCACTACAGACTTCGCGAGACCACGCCTCCCTCGCCACAATAACATCTTAGTTGATAATTCAATATACCTACTTTATTTTTGACAAAACATCCCATACTATAGTATATTTAACATATGAGCAGAAATTGGCGAACAAAAGCTTACCTATTTAATGTGACAGTAGTCTTTTTTTTACAGTCAAAACTTTATAATCTATCCAAAACCAATCACGAAATCTTGTCTAAACATTCATATTTAGTCTGTAACATATCGTGTTTATGATATTATATTAGCATGTTAATTTGCAGTTTGTTGCTTATACAGACATTTTGTTTCAACATATTTCAGTCTATTTTTACTCATCTTAGTAGGCTATAGCAATATAGTTTGGATGTGTCCATGTAAAAATAACATGTTCACTAATGTAGGTGCGAGAGTGAATGAACGACACAGACACGCGCTGTATAACTGAAGTAAACAACGCGCACGCGCCTGTGTCGTTCATTCATCATTTAGCCTACACACAGACACGCAATTCATATTTAAACAGTCTTTTTGCGGTTCACAGACACTATTCAATATCTCGATTAGAACGCACTTAAGAATAAATGACTTACTACATCAGCTGGATTCGTTGCTCCTCGACATGAAACTGCCAGCACTTCTGGTACATTTTCCAGGGTTATTAGATAGTATTATTCCTCACAGCGTAGGGATACGCTGTGTACACAGCGGTAGTAAGATACTTCCTAAACATGATGTGTTTTATAATCAAGCTGGTGGGCGTTGGCATGTTTGAATGGCTTGCAGAGCCGGTGTTGTGCCGAATTTCGACTCCCTGCCAAATTATTACCCACCTCGTTGAAGTCAGTACATGATTGCCTAATCCTAATCCCACCCCTAATCCTAACCCCTCCCCCACAACTAGTCCTAAACCTACCAATACTAGGAGGGTAATAATTTGGCGGGGGTCAGAATTCGGCACAACACCGGCTCTCCCTATAAGCGAACTAAGCGGCTGCTTAGGGCCCCGCCGCCACTAGGGGGCCCCCTAACTACAGATGGTAGTCGCCGCGGTTTCAGTTTAACAATAGCGGTTCTCAAAGTGTGGGACGCGCCCCACTGGTGGGGGATAGAGACGTGACAGGTGGCGGGTGCCAACGGGAGGAAATTTTCCTTTTTATGCCTTTATATCTTTATTCGTTCATGGCGAGTCCGCATCATCAACTTCATCTTTGCAGCGACACAGAAAACACCAGTTTATTAATAAACAATTAGGCTAAATGTCTCCTTGCTATTTTTTACACATTCATAATCATTACTTTTGCCGGTTCTTTGTGGCAAGCTTTATGCGTGCGGTCGTGCGCTGGATTGCGGCAATATAACACTCATTATCCTGTATAGCCTATTTAAGTTATTAAATCAATATAAAGGGGCGATTTGTCAACTAATGGCTTAAATAAACAACTACTAGTCGACTAGAAAAAAACTTTTAGTCGGAGACAGCCCTTTTTCCACATATTCTCGAACCAGCAGCCATTCTGTGTTGAGCGCGGGACCCTGAGCGGGAAGAGTGAGCGGAGGAATATTCAGAAATGCGCTCTCTCTCCGCTCACATGCTCTGATTGGAACAAAGGAATATTAAAATAATTAATCATTAGTTTATATCTTATACACTGCCCATCATTTTAATCCCATATCAAACACAGTAGCCTATGTTATGTCTATTTTTTTTTATTTTTTTTTGACCTGTCTTGCCAAATGGATTTCTCTTCTTTTCTTTTTTTAACAGATTGCAAAGTGGCACTTTTATTTATTTTCTATTTTTGAACTTGATACACATTTTGACACAACTGCACTTTTATTTTCTCTATTTTTGAATTCCATGCAAGTTATGACACAGCTGCACTTTTATTTTCTTTATTTTTGAACTTGCTGTTATGTTATTTGATGTAGATAGTTAGTTTGTATTTAGATACTACTTGTTACTTCAATAAATTGGAACATTTTAAGCTTGTTGGACATTTCATTAGCATTGTGTTGCGATGGGGGCAGGTGGGGCTTGAAAATTCCCCCTTGTCCAAAGTGGGGAATGACCGAAAAAGTTTGAGAACCACTGCAGTCAACCAACCATGTCAGATCGTTGTCTTCCCTGGACTTGGAAATTTGACCGCAAAAATGAAACGAGTCTATCCATCAGGTGCAGAAAAAAGAAAAAAGAAAAATGTTTGGAAATTTGACCGCAAAAATGAAACGAGTCTATCCATCAGGTGCAGAAAAAAGAAAAAAGAAAAATGTTTAAATCACTTTAGAAGGAAGCAAAGAAATTACTGGTCCAACTTCTCCCTCTTTTTGTGGAAAAGGGAGTGGAAAAATGGATGTCAAATGGATCAAAAGTGTGGAAAAGGGAAAAGAAGTTCAAAGATCGAGACTCAAGCAACACCTGTAGTAGACCTATATGCAACAACTTTATTGAAGGTTTGTTAGATTGGGGTTAGATTGTATTAGGGCTGTCACTTTTGTGAAAAAATCCTGTTCGATTTTTGAGACATATGTGTTCATTGAATCGATTGTAAAATCGATTTTTCCATGTCTAAAGATGACACTCAATTATATATTTCATCAAGACCAGATGAAAACACTAACTTATCTAAATTGACAGAGTGTCTTAAAGATATAAAATGCTGGATGACGTGTAATTTCCTGCTATTAAATTCAGATAAAACGGAGGTATTACTTATTGGTCCAAAAAGCTACCCACAAAACCTCGTACAATACAACTTTAATTTAGAAGGATGTCCAGTTACTTTATCCACTACAGTAAAAGACCTGGGTGTTATACTAGACCGCAACTTGTCTTTCGAAAATCATATTTCATATGTTACAAGAACAGCCTTTTTCCACCTTAGAAATATTGCTAAGCTACGTAACATGCTATCTGTTTCTGATGCAGAAAAGTTAGTTCATGCATTCATGACCTCAAGACTAGATTACTGTAACGCTTTATTAGCTGGTTGTCCTACATCCTCAATAAACAAGCTACAGTTAGTGCAAAATGCAGCTGCTAGAGTTCTCACTAGGTCAAGAAAATATGATCATATAACACCAATTTTATCATCTCTGCACTGGTTACCTATTAAGTTCCGTATCAATTACAAAGTACTATTACTGACCTATAAAGCCCTAAATGGTCTAGCTCCTGTATATTTAATGGACCTTCTATCGCCCTACAATCCATCGCGTTCTTTAAGATCCCTAAATTCGAGGCTTCTGGTCATTCCTAGGATATCCAGATCCACTAAAGGAGGGAGGGCGTTCTCGCATTTCGCTCCTAAACTCTGGAATAGCCTTCCTGATACTGTTCGTTGCTCAGACTCGCTCTCCCAGTTCAAAACTAGATTAAAGACGCATCTCTTCAGCCAAGCATTCACATAATGCTTGCCTCTTATACTACTGTTGAATCAGATCGAATGCATTAATATTATGAACAGCAGCTACGCTAATTACTTCCCATCTGCTTTTCTGCTGTTATCTCGGGACGCTAGTCCCGAGGTAAATAGCGTTCTTCAGCTACAGTCTGTATCCAGCCTCTCACGAAGACTTTAGAGTCCCCAACACCGGCGATGAGACGACTCGACGCCTGTGAAGAGACGACTCAACGCCGGCGATATGTTATGCCCTAAATTAATACATGATGATTAACTAACTGTATTTTTTTACGTACATTTCTGAAATGCACTTTCTGTAAAGCTGCTTTGAAACAATATGTATTGTGAAAAGCGCTATACAAATAAATTTGAATTGAATTGAATTGAATTAAAGACGTTTCCATTTTCAACACCAAATATTGGCAAATCCACGGACAACTAACAGGCATTAGGACGAACGTAAAGAGGGCGCTTGAGACGCGCACAAGTCAGCAATATTTCTGATGATTTATTGGCGTGAAGTTTTGTGCACAATGACAAACAGGAGTGCAACATTCAAGGATTGAAATTAACACCCGGCAAATTCGGATAAAAATTAACTTTGGCGGGTAACGCTGTCATATCACGAGCCAATTTGGCGTTTTTCTATGTTTACTCACTTTGCTGGGGAAGTTCGTCTAAGCCAAATCTGCGTGGATTTAGCGCAGATACGCAACTCGTGAGTCCTAATGATATATTAAATACAGCGTATTGCGCAGAATCTGCGCATTTCTGGCTTGCTTGAACACACACGTCACTAAGCAACAAATAACGGCGCGCTTGTTCACTTGCACTGAAGTAATAGCGAATAAGCATTTGGTTAACAGAAAAGACATTTTTATTTTCCAACATCCTACATGTTCTGTGTACTGTATTGATCTGTCTACCTAAAACACATTTTTGGTTAAAAAAAAAGGCAGTTAAAATTGATTCCCTATTTTCGTTTTCGAAACTTGTGTTGGTTGGTCCGATCGATTGTGCAATCGATTTTCGAACGTAAAGTGACAGCCCTAGATTGTATACAGTTGCTGGTTTGCGGTGGCAATACTCTATTATTCAGTGCAAGGCAGGGCCCCAAAATTATCCTGCTTAGGGCCCCCAGATTTACAGAGCCGGCCCTGATGGCTTGACTTAGATCATTTGCGTTTGAATACCGCACGCTCTCTGTGGACGTGGCACATTAACACGTAATGAGGTATAATGAGCTGGAAAGAAAAAGACTGACATCTCTCTCTTTTCATACAGATTACATAAACTGAGAATATTTGTTTTTTTTTATAAATTAATTCATTTAAAAGAAGAGAGTTCAAGCTTCATTATGGAAAAACACTCGTGCCTGTATGACAAGTATTCGCGGAATTACAGTTAATTTTCGGACACGTTTCAGAATGGACTTCACTGACAGAGAGAAGGCAAAACTAGCATCATGTTTATTTTTCTTTATTTGACTAAAAGCACAATACTTTTTTATATTGTGAATATACACAAAAAAAATAGAAACTTAACAGGATCCAATGATGTTAACACTAACACGTAAGATCAAAATCAACAGAGTATTTCGAGTCTCTTTTGCACTAATAAGAAAGAAAAAAAACAAGGCGCGATAGCCGACCTCAGAGGGTTAAAGACGAACTCTTGCTAGCAGAGCTTTCAAGGCATGGTAAAGTAGTGTCCCAAATGAAAAAGATCCTGTTTGGCTGTAAATCACCGCTACTCAAGCATGTCGTTTGTTTTAGACGTCAGGTTTTTATGGTTTTGAAGAAAGATGCAGATGAATTGAATGTGGCTTTCAAATTTAGGGTTGATGGTTTTGAGTATGTGGTTTTTGTTACCTCTGATATTATGAAATCGATGTGGAAAAGAGGGACATATTAGTGGTGCATGTACTGAGAAAGTTAAAAATGCTGAAACTGTAGATAATGAAAGGATGGGTGGGATTGCTGAAGCTGGTACCAGTGCTGCTTCTGCTGAGGGAGGCATGCATGTGCCTTCCTCAGCAGGACATTCCCCATTCCTCAGAGAATGGGGGAAGTCATCCATATTGACCAGACTTAATGTGTTCCCGGAAGATCTATTTTAGATAATGTTTGCCTTATATATTGCCGGGATATTTTAAATATTTGCAATCTTTCTAGTGTTGATTTGGGTTTTGTTTCTATCGATCAAGAAAAGGCGTTTGACAGAGTCGAGCACAGATATCTTTGGAAAACTTTAAATGCTTTTGATCTTGGATTGGAATTTATTAATATGATCTAAGTTATATACCAGGATATTGAAAGTGTTTTGAAAATCAGTGGTGGTTTGAGTGCCCCTTTTAAGGTTTTTAGGGGCATTAGACAGGGTTGTGCAATATCGGGAATGTTATATTCTTTGGCTATTGAGCCCTTGTTGAATAAATTACGATCAAAAATTGAAGGTTTTTCTTTGCACCATGGTGATATATTTAAAGTTTCAGCTTATGCTGGTGATGTTATAATAATGGTTAATGGGCAGCGAGATATTAACCAAATGGAGGGTATTATAAAAGACTTTGGAGTTATCTCAGCTGCTAAAATAAACTGGGAAAAGAGCGAGGCACTGGCTTTAGGAAAATGGGAGCAAGGTCTACCAGTTCTACCTGATAGAATAACCTGGAAAAAGAGAGGTTTCAAATATTTGGGAGTTTATCTTGGAGATACAATTACACAACAAAAAAAATTGGGATGGGGTAGTAGAGAAGATGGTAGGTAGACTGGCTAAATGGAAGTGGATTCATTCACAATTATCTTTTAGGGGAAGAGTGTTGATAGTGAATAATTTGGTAGCTTCGATACTCTGGCATAAACTGTTCTGTGTGGATCCACCCATAGGGTTATTATCTCAGCTGCAAAGAATTTTTGTGGACTTTTTTTGGGATCGATTGCACTGGATTCCACAAAGTGTATTGTTTCTACCTAAGGATGAAGGTGGACAGGGGTTGATCCATTTGACAACCAGAATGGCAACATTTCGTTTACAATTCATTCAGAGATTCTTAACAGGCCCTGGTGATCTGGTGTGGAGGAACTTGACAAAGGTCATTCTACAAAGGGTGGAGGGACTTGGACTTTATGTTGGCCTCCTTTTTATGGATTACAGGAAGTTGAACCAGAATGATATTTTTGATGATATCTCCTTTTTATTGTGGACTTTTTAAAATGTGGGGACTCTCAAGAGAATGGAAAATTCAGACTCTTTATTTTGGCTTTTAGAGGAGCCCCTAGTCAAAGGGGCTCGTCTGGATGTAACAGATGAGGTACCAGGCCTCACTCAGAAGTTGTATGCCTCTGGAACTGTAAAGCTGAGGAAAATTGTCAGTGTGGCTGGCCCTGATTTAAGCGATGTTGCAGCAGTAGCTCTGATGCTGGGGCAAAGGTCAATTCGCCACACAGGAACAATAGTAGAAAAGTGGAGGAAGAAGCTCACGGATGAGGAAATCACACTACTTAAGGATTTTGGAAAGGGTTTGGAAGTTCCTGATATAAAAGATCCTATTCCGAAAATTAGAATTACTCCGGACTTGAAGGGTTTTCAGGTCCTTTGCTGGAACTTAACAAGCTGCAAGACTTGGACTTGGATATAGTAGAGGGGAAAGTTCTATTACATTGTTAAAGTAATGGCCGTATGTTTTTCACATGGTAAAATACTCAATGTACTAGACTGTGTTGAGAGAGAAATATGATGGGTTGCGAATGCCGTTTCATGTCGACTCTACCTACAATTCCTGGTTCTTATCATTATTCCCCAGTGCTAACATCTATATTAGATAGAAAATACTGAAATCAAAGGAAAGCATCTAAGAAAATTAATGGATTAATGGATACATTTATATTGTATCATCTCAGTTTTCCACAGCTTGAATGTCAATGAGCTCTTGTTTTGGTGGAAAGGTCATTTGTATGGCATGTATGAGGTGTCAGTTTTATCTGGGTTTGATGTTATTGAAAGCATTTGTCACATATAACTACTCCAGAATAGGGTGATACAAGAATGTATGCATTGTCAAGTCTTTCCCCATCCTCATTATGCAGTGCATGACTTAATCTCCCCCAGAAAGACTCTCTGAATAGAATCCATTATAACTTTAAGCAGTTTTCTTATTGCTTTAATGAAATTTCTCTCTGACTGACTGTTAATGTACTCTCTGTTTGCTCCTTTGGGGAGATGCAGTAGTTAACCTGTCCATTTTTCACAGCAGAAGATATCCCTCTGGCCTTGGTGTCCATGTATATTTTAAAGGTTAGAATTAATAAAGCTACAATTAATAGGTTATCTTTCTAAAACAACCCACTTTCAATCCTCCAGTGGATTTTACACTAATCTTTGTTGAATTTCAATTGAGCAGCAGTTCATTTTTTTTAACGGCATAAGAACTTTTATGCATCTGCAATAAAACAGCAAAATGTGCATCTGGCCAAGCAACCAATGAATTCAGATGTTTAATTTAACAAACCATTTAAATTTGGGGCTCTTGTTCTGCAGGGCATGAGCAATAACTGGAACTGGAGGTCAAATGAAGAAATAAAATGTTTTTTAACCTCCATTTTGTTCAATAAATGTCTGAAACTGGCCACTGCTTATATGAAAGCCGTTGGGTGTTTAATCACGCTGTCACATTTATGTGATCGAGGTTTGGAAGTGACATCAACAAATAGGATCAGCAACTCATTAGGATTATTTCCGTTGCAACAGAGTTGGACATAATAGCTCGATTAATGATGTTGTTCATGAGCCAATTAATCAGAAGTAGTAGAGCCCTCAGATAACTTGCAAAGAATATTATTTTATGAGTGAAGACGTGAAAGCCTCTTCAGCATATGTTGTTTTACAGCTTAGAGTAAAATAGAGTAAGAGAAAAAGAGAACATCACTAACACATGATGTTTTTGGTAAAAGCTCCCATGTTCATAATGCATAAAGGCTTACAAAATAGACATTTGTATAGTGGTGTTTGCTAAGAAAAGCATTCTTATTAGCTTATTGTTGCTTATATTATGGAGGGTTAAAGATTTAATTTAACTCCTAACCGTGAGTAATAAACAGGTTACTTTTATTTATGCATGTATTATATGCATTTGTCATGGATTCAGCTAGTTTGAACTTTGTTTTCATTTGCACCGTTTCTCCCTGACTTGTTTGTTGTCATAGTTACTAATTTGATTTCGTCATCTAGGTCAGCTGTTTACACGACAACGATATGATTAAAACTGAGAAGTTTTTCCTTTGAGTTTTCCGCATACAGACGACAGCATTGTCAGAACGATCCCCATTCACACGGATCTGCAAAAACGAATAAAAACCCCTGTATTCTACTGCCAGGCCGTTAGATGGCAATGGAATGCTATAGATTGAACACGTAATACACATGTGGATGATGTCATCAGCGTTTTTGTTGTTTACACAAAGACCGTTTTCAAAAACTTGCACTTTGAAACCCGTTTTCAAAAGTTTGCATTTTCAGGCACCCAAAACGCCATTCATTGTCGTGTTGTTTTTAGTTGAAAACGGTGTCATGTAAAAAAAACCTAAGTTCTTGTGTTTCATTCCTTGGTTGTCGGGAATTTTCTATGTGTCGGTTGTGTTTCCTTGCTAGTCACTGTCTGGATTACCTGTGTCACAGGTCGGGGGGGCCAAACCAGACTGCACCCACCCCTCAAACCCAGAACCACCTCGAGGAGCGTACCAGAGACCAGGCAGACAAGAAGAATTTCTAAAAGTAACAATCTTTATTGAATAAAAGCAAGAATTAAAAGTCTTAATGCGGGCTTCGTCGCTCTTTCCAGGGAGGAGGAGGCCGAGGGGTTCACTGCAAGGGCCCGGGTTACTGGCAGCCACAGAGGAGGAAGGAGTCGAACGCCCGTCCGGCGTGCAGGTAAGTAACGTGGTAAGTAGACTCTTTTCGGCGTAATACAGGCGGGCAGTGACCCGGGCGGATCAAGGCCGGGGCCACGGGCCAGGAGGGGACTCTCTCCACATGACAGGTGGGTAGCAGGTAAGTTTTTCCCAAGCGTCAACTATTCGGTTGATAACCGGCACAGGGGGCGATGGAGTCCAGGAGGGGGACTCGCTGCCGGCCAGGTAGGTAGTCTGGTAGGCAGATCCTCTCCGTGTAGGGTGCTCTCCTCCATGGCGTCACTGAGCAGCAGGTGTGAGGTCCTCCGGATGCCTTTCCGCCCTTGACGGCTCCACCAAGAGACAAGGGCCCCCTCTAACCCAAGATAGGGACAAGTTTACAGGTTCAATTCTATTTCGGTGAAGTAAGAACAGGCTGGAGCGGGTGAGTCTGAACAAGCAGCGTTACTGCGGGGATGTGTCTCTCCTCTGAACAGGCAGCACACAAGAAGGCCGAGGCAGACGAATCTTCTATTCAAATAGACAAAACCTTTGATACAAGAACGATCATGATCCTTTCGTATAATGGAGAGTCGGCTTACGGCTGGGCTGGGTTGCTCCACACAGGCACTAGGGCTGAGATGTGTCTCTCCTCCGACCAGGCAGCACACACAAAGGCCGAGGCAGACGAATCTTGGCTGGACTGGGTTGCTCCACACAGGCACTAGGGCTGGGATGTGTCACTCCTCCGACCAGGCAGCATACACGAAGGCGGTGGCAGGAGAATCTTAAATAGACGGAGCATTTGATACAAGAACAAACATGATCCTTCCGTATAATGGAGACTCAGGCTTACGGCTGGGCTGGGTGGTTCCCACGGCAACACTAAGGCTGGGGTGTGTCTCTCCTCCGAACAGGCAGCACACACGAAGGCGGCGGCAGAAGAACGTTCTCTTTAAATAGACAAGACACGTTAAACAGGACAATCTCACTCCTCTCTCATATCACAGGACCTGGTGGCCGAAATGGAACATACACATTCAACCTGAGGGCTTTGCTCCGCAACACTGGACGAGGACGTTAACTGGAGAGTACTGGCGGTTAAGTAAACGTGTACATCCACACACTGCAACTTCACATCAAATCCAATACTGTGTGACACTTCAATTCAGGCACCACAATCCACTCTCAAATCTTCGTGCAATAAGGCCAGCACTCACCCACTGTTCAATCCCTCCACTGTTGCGCTTGATCGACACTCAGAAGCTGAAGAGATGCAGAGGACTTCACACCGCATGGAACACAGCGTCTTCAACACTTTCACACTCAGAAAAATATATCAGGGTTTCACAGATGAATCAGTTCACATTCTTGGTGGCAATTATATTGGTGGTCAATACACTTCACAATTCCTTATTCAGTTCAATACACAGCGTCTTCAACACTCTTTCACACTCAGAAGAAGATATCAGGGTTTCACAGATGAATCAGTTCACACTCTTGGTGGCAATTATATTGGTGGTCAATACACTTCACAATTCCTTATTCAGTTCAATACACAGCGTCTTCAACACTCTTTCACACTCAGAAGAAGATATCAGGGTTTCACAGATGAATCAGTTCACACTCTTGGTGGCAATTATATTGGTGGTCAATACACTTCACAATTCCTTATTCAGTTCAATACACAGCGTCTTCAACACTCTTTCACACTCAGAAGAAGATATCAGGGTTTCACAGATGAATCAGTTCACACTCTTGGTGGCAATTATATTGGTGGTCAATACACTCCACAATTCCTTATTCAGTTCAATACACAGCATGCATTCACACGGATCCGGTGTTTCATTACTTATCTTTCTCTCTCGAGTGATGACATTCTCCAATCTTGACTCAATCTCCAAAATACACTCACTTCACATCCAATTCACGTTCCAGCTTGTACTCCCACAACTAAGGATGGCTGGCGCGAAACAGACGTTCCGAAGCTTTGCGAGATCCCGAAGCAAAGATGATTCGAAACACTGATCCGAAGCGTGATTCAAAACACCCACGTCACGTGACAACGGCTAAATGAAGCGTCTAAGTGTTCCATCAGGTGGAGTGCTCCGCCGAATCAGGGTTTCATTGATTGATCGGTTCGGGAACAAATCACACAATCACACAGTATAAAAGTTTTGTCAACGCATTTTCATATCGTGGGTTTTTGTGAGAGGAGTTTGGTTTTGAGATAGCGGATTTTTGGTGATATAGTGACATTTATAGTGCGATTTGTTTAGTTATATTTAGGATTTAATTTACATTTACACATTGACTTAGAGACACACAGAGTACATATAGTGACACATTAATAGATGCATTGATAGATATATATATATATATATATATATATATATATATATATATATATATATATATATATATATATATATAGATTAATAGATAGATACATATATTACAGATACATATAGATTATTAGATAGATAGGCTACATATAAGATAGATAGATAGATAGATAGATAGATAGATAGATAGATAGATAGATAGATAGATAGATAGATAGATAGATAGATAGATAGATAGATAGATAGATAGATAGATAGATAGATAGATAGATAGATAGATAGATAGATAGATAGATAGATAGATAGATAGATAGATAGATAGATAGATAGAAATGGAGGCTCCACAGATGAGATGCCGTACATCTGTGGTGTGGGAGCATTTCCATTTGGAAACCCCAAATAAAGTGAGATGTGTGTATTGTGATCGGCAGCTAGCCTACTGCAACAATACATCATCCATGATGCGCCATTTGAGGAGCATTCATCCTGCCATTCTGCAGGGTGCAGAGGATGGTAGTGTTCCCCCTGTACCAAGGCCTGCTACTGACACTGCTGGGCCATCTAAGCAAGGTATGCATTGTTTGAAATATAGGCTAATTATAAGTGAAATATAATAACTAAGTGTTGGGCCATTGTTTAGAAAGGCCATGGACTAAGACATGCCTAACATCCCAATCACAACTGCCAATCACTTTAAAAACAAATGTTGTCAATATAATATTATACTTTGTGAATATACATTTTATATGTCTACATATGAGTACCCAATCTACAGCCAAGACATCATTTTGTTTTTTTGTAATTGTTGTATTTCTATAATGCACTTTATCTTTCTCTGCACACTGAGCATAAATATTCATAACATAACTTTGTTTAGGAAGGTTTCCAAATGAACCAGTAGACTACTTTCACGGTAGGCTACTATTTTTCCAATATATTTGTCTGAAAGTATGTTTTATCTTCTCTTTTAAAAGGCAGACAGAGGGAATTGGATGAGGCTCTTCTGAACATGGTGGTGAAGGATCTGCAGCCCTTCACCATCGTGGAGGATGAGGGTTTCAGGGCCTTTGTGAACAAGCTTGATCCAAGCTATGTCCTCCCATCCCGGAAGGTGCTTAAAACAATGGTCAGCGAAAGGTACAACACAACCAAGGAGAAGACAATAGAGGACCTACAAAAGGCGGAATTTGTTAGCCTTACGGCTGACATGTGGTCTTCCATTAATATGGATGGATATCTTGGTGTAACATGCCATTACATAACACCAGAGGCAACAATGGCAACTGTTTTACTGGGTGTAAGGAGGTTTTACCAAACCCACACAGCCCAGCATCTCATGGAGGCTAAAGCCTTGCTAATGGCTGAGTGGGGAATAACCTCCAAAGTTCACTGCATGGTGACTGACAATGCATCCAACATGATCCTAAGTGCCCAGCTACTCAACCTTCGCCATGTCCCATGTTTTGCTCATAATTTGAATTTGATAGTGAAAAAGGCCCTGGATCAAACCCCAGTCATCAATGAAATTCGCCAGAAAGCCAGAAAGATAGTGGGGTTGTTCAGATCCAGCTGCAAAGCAAAGGACAAGCTTGTGGAGATGCAGAGCTTGATGGGCAGACCAAGTCTGAAAATGATACAGGAGGTTGAAACGAGATGGAACAGCACATTCGACATGCTACAACGCTTGTATGAGCAACGTGAGCCAGTGGGTGCTGCACTTGCCAATTTAAACAGTGATACTGCTCCCCTGACAAGTCTTGAGTATGACATTATTCAACAGTCATTGACACTTCTTCAACCATTCAAACTAGCAACAACAGAGATGTCAGAGGAACAGAGAGTGTCTGCTTCAAAGCTCATACCATTGTACAGGATGTTGCAGCACAAGCTTGCACAGAAAAAAGGAAATGCAACGCAGGAATCAACCGTACAATTAGGTAGGACACTATGACAATACGTGTAATTGGCCATAACTCTCATATTGTTGTCATTATTTTAATTAATATGGTTTTCTCTTGTGTTGGCTCATAGGCTCACATCTACAAGAAGGTCTGCACTCCAGATGTGGAGGGTACGAGACTTTTAGAGCCTTGGCACTGGCTACACTGCTGGACCCAAGGTTTAAAAATGTGGCTTTTGGAAATCCTGCCAAAGCCCTGGATGCTGAAAAGCACATCACACTTGAGTGTGCTTCACTGATGCGTTCAAACACAACTCCTGGTGAGTTTCAGTCTATGTTATCTTATGTAATGTGATTCATGAAATTTATACTTCATATGTGTTGTCAGTTTATGATTTGTTACTAATTGCCGTTTTCTTTTAATTCAGAACCACAAATGTCAACATCAGGCCCATCATCATCAACACCAGTTGAAACACAAGACAGTTTATGGGAACATTTTGACAATCGTATCCGTGAGACACAGATGATACACAATCCTACAGCTGATGCCACAGTGGAAGTGAAAAAATACCTCAGCGATGCGTTTTTGCCCAGAACTCATGATCCTCTAACTTACTGGAAAGAGAGAGCAGTAATCTTTCCTCATTTGTATGTCCTAGCTAAAAAATATCTTTGTATGCCAGCAACAAGTGTCCCTTGTGAGAGAATTTTTTCAAAGGCTGGAGAAATTATCTGTAAAAAAAGAAGTAGGCTGAGTCCTTCAACAGCAGAGAAATTAATATTTTTGAATAAAAATCTATAAGAAAGGGAGACATTGTGGCTTGATTTATTTTTATTAATATTCATTTTTCATGACCAAAATCACATTATGCAATGTGAAGAGACTACAGGTTACAAGCTTCATATATTACAAAAATACAGTAATAAAAAAAAAAACAACACATTTTTTTTATTAGCTCTTTGTAAAGGTTGTTTCAGATCAACACCTGCAAGTGACCACTAGGTGTCACCGTGGAGACGGGTTTCGGATTGATTCGAAGCCTCGAAACAAAATGGCACATTTGCTTCGACTGTTTCATTGCTTCACGAAGCCTCGATCTGCCCATCACTACCCACAACCACCGTTGCATCCCTTTCCAGTCCAATCCTCACAGCCGCTCCAAAAATCCCAGCAAATCCAAGCCACTGCCAAAAGAATCGATTTCTCCCGGGGGAGAAAATTTCTCTCCTTTTAACTGCTTCTCTAGGCCGTGTTTCCCAATCACAAATCCCCACACCAAACGCCCGCACCTGGTACCGCTTAGCTAAATCAGCTGCCACTGTCATGGCAACTGACAACAAGCAAACCCGCACGGTGTGTCAGTGAAATCGTCCCGGGGGGAAACACACTCCCAGCGGAAATTGGTTCCGCTGGATTTGTCACCTTGTGACACCTGGATTATTAAAGACTGCTTTGAACTTTCCTCCTCCTCATCGTGTGTGTGATTATCTCTACCGAGTTGTAACTGCATTCAGGTATACATGCATTATACACAGGATTCATTTTGTGAAGAAACTCACCAGCAATGTCAGATTCATCAGCATACATGATAATATTGTGAACTCTACTGAGAATGATGGCAAATATTTGATATTGTCCAATTACAAAAGATTCACAGGAGAGATTCACATTCTCGTCCAGGCTAAGGTATGAATAGCTGTAGTTTAATAAGTATACAGCAAGAATTTCTGATCCTGGCAATTTGATGAAGTTAATCCGTGTAATGCAGATAAGTCGAATTAGGGGATTTTAACCTGAAATCTCTGTAATTAGCTCCTTTGGGTAAGTGACTGAAGAAAAGAGCAAAATAAAAAGCTGTAAGAGAGTACGAGTGCACACGACAGGCTTTGCTGGTTTTGGGCGATGAGTGTAATTAGAACAATTCCATTCCATACATTTATCTGAGCTGCTAAACAAAAGCAGGGTCATTTTAGGGAATGGATCCCTTTTCTGGTACATTTTAGCACGTTTCTAAAAGTGCAATCAAGAATATAATGTATTACATTGTTAGGAAATTACTTGTGCAATCTTAGGCCAAATTTATACATTTTAATATAGGATCAATAATTATACATTCAGGAAGGTAACAAGGTTGACAGTAACAGTGTTGAGTTTTATAGTTAATTGGTAACACTTTACAATAATGTTTCATTTGTTAAATTACTTAATGCATTAGTTGCATCAACTGTGAGCAATATTTTTTTACAGCATTTATTAACCTTTGTTAATCTTAGTTAATAAACAGTTGTTCATTGTTATTTCATGTTAACTAAAGTAGTTACTGCTTATTGTAAAGTGTTACCATTTAGTTAATCATTACAAGCCCAGTACAAATTGCAAAGTGTCTCTTAGAAAGGAATTTAATGCTGTTTTACAGTTGTACAGTTGTTTACTGTAACAGCGTTGACATTTTAAGATCATCCTCTACTAACAACATAAGAAAAACAATAAACACTGGATAATGCGATAAAACTTGTCAAATTATATAATTTCTTATTTAGGGAATATAAAACACTTTAAAGCTATTTTATATATATATATATATATATATATATATATATATATATATATATATATATATAGATGATTGTAACAGGACTGAAACATAACCTGGGGAGACAATTTAAAGTAATTGTAAAAATAGTAAAAATAGGTCAACTTAAACCATGAATATACACTGAAATGTTTTGTCCAAACCTTATTTTGCCTTATTTGTCCTTGGCAACATAATTGGCAACCTGATTTTTTATAATGTTCTGGACCCTCAGCATCCACTGGCATATCTATGGAAGGTGTTTGCCTGACTAATGGCTTTGGGCGTTGATGGTGAGTGTCAAATTTGTCAGCAGGGTCAGCAGTTTCATTTCACCACATTTTCTTCAAATCCTCCTCCGTCTACCTGATGGAGCACATTAGTTAACAGCAGGCCCGTACAGCTGTTTTCCTCCTTTTGTATCTATACTGGCTCAGGAGCTTTGCCAAAGGACAGCCATGTGCAGCAGGATCCCATTAAACCAACCTGTTTCTCCTATATGTTGATGAGGATTGTGGCCTTCTAAACCTTCACTTCTATGCTCATGCTAGCTCATCATCTTCAAGAGTGGAAAGCAGATGCATCATACAGCAACCGACGAATTGCTAATTCATATCACAATGACTGCACATTTTCCAGGTGAATGCATTGTCAAGGCAGTTAATTAAAGGTTATTGAAGGTGTTATAGTTTAATTTTCACTACATCAAGCATTAACCCATTTCTACAGCTCTCTTCACTGGAATCACAAATTATAATGCATCAAAAATTATATGGCATGTGTATATGATACATTGTTAATTAAAATTAAATCAAACTAAATAATTGATTAACTTTTAATCACGCTTCCACGTTAGCCGGTGTCTGAAGCACATTTCTGAATGAGCAAATCTGACTGGCTGAACGTATGGACGTTGTGAGGCAGTGTAGTGCGTCACAGAGTCCATAAATAGACGCCAGAAATGTGCGTCAACAGCTTCTTTGTTTTCAGAAGCTGTATGTTTGTTGAGCGTGTGTCAGTTAATACTTTTATGTTGAAGTGTTTCTGTTCCAATGTTTTTGTGTTCTTTTCCTGTGTGTTCCTGTTTGCTTTGTGTCGTTAGTTCCCATAGTGATTTGATAGTTCACACCTGTTCGTCATTAGTGCTCATTACCTTGTGTATTTATACCCTGTGTTTTATTGCTTTGCGTCGGTCGTTGTCTTTGCATGTGTTTGTGAAGCTGTTGCATTCTTTTGCCTTTAAGCCTCTGGGACTAACTCAAACACACGAAGAACAGATGCAGTTCTTCACAGTTCCATACTGTAAGCTATCCGCTAAGGAAAGTGTGGAAAAAACATCCAAAGCTTTCCCTGACAGCTGATATTGTAACTATAATGGCCATATATCTTTAGACCATCCTAATGAGACCGCTACCCTTTCAAAAACTCCAAAATAGCAATCCACTTCCGACTCTCTGAACAAGGGCACTAAGGGGAGATTTTTACTCACAATAAATGCAGCAGAGGATGTAGTACCTCGAACTGCAGTGTCTTTACTCACCGAATCAGAAGTGAATGGGCCAGCAGTGACCCATATCCGGCAGAGCCAAAACATTCAAGAAATCGTTAATTTCTCTTTTTATTTATTCTATTTTCTCTGTTGCCTAACAGAAATTACGTACAAAATACGGAAGTGGATGCACACACTAGTTGCTTTTTCTGAGTGCGAGCACTCAGAGGACCTGCATCTTGAAGCTCGCTTCTTCTGACCAGTACAAGGAACTTGTGCTTTCTGCATCTGATTCTGAAGGGGTTGATGCAGATAAAGAGGCGGGTGCTTTGGCAAAGCACCTTCCTCAGTCTGCCGCTTTTGAGGACCTGCTGTTACTCGAGCAGTGGTCAAGTTGAAGATAGATTGGCCCGATGAGAGGCAAGCGGTTGTGCGCTCAAAATAAGATAACTGCTTCCTCACATCTGCACAAGTGCCATCTTCCTTTATTCCCCGATCTCCACAGCCACACTGACATGGAGGAATCTGTACTTCGTTCATGTGCATTCACAGGCATCATCTGTATCGGTTGTTCTAACAAATCATGAAAATGTTTTTTTTTTTTTTTTTTTTTTTTACGGTGTAGTTATTAACCAGTTATTGTAATTACTGGAACAGGACTGTAAAATAAAGTGCTAGCTAAATAATTTTCATAAAAAACAACTTTTAAAATATTATAAGCAAAATGTAGCTTTTGAGAAACAGTTAAATGCCACATGTCGTTGTTTTGTTTTGTTATATATATATATATATATATATATATATATATATATATATATATATATATATATATATATATATATATGCAGGTGTAACTCAAAAATTAGAATATTGTGCAAAAGTTAATTTATTTCAGTAATTCAACTTACAAGGTGAAACTAATAAATTATATAGACTCATTACATGCAAAGTGAGATATTTCAAGCCTTTATTTGGTATACTTTTGATGATTATGGCTTACAGCTTATGAAAACCCCAAATTCAAAATCTCAGAAGAAAATTAGAATATTGTGAAAAGGTTCAATATTGTAGGCTCAAAGTGTCTCGCTCTAATCAGCTAATTAATCCAAAACACATGCAAAGTGGCCTTTAAATGGTCTCTCAGTCTGGTTCAGAAGAATTCACAATCATGGGGAAGACTGCTGACCTGACATGGCAGAAAACCATCATTGACACCCTCCACAAGGAGGGAAAGCCTCAAAAGGTAATTGCAAAATAAGTTGGATGTTCTCAAAGTGCTGTATCAAAGCACATTAAAGTTAAGTGGAAGGGAAAAGTGTGGAAGAAAAAGGTGCACAAGCAGCAGGGATGACCGCAGCCTGGAGAGGATTGTCAGGAAAAGGCCCTTCAAATGTGTGTGGGAGCTTCACAAGGAGTGGACTGAGGCTGGAGTTACTGCATCAAGAGCCACCACACACAGACGGATCCTGGACATGGGCTTCAAATGTTGTATTCCTGTTGTCAATCCGCTCCTGAACAACAAACAACGTCAGAAGCGTCTTATCTGGCTAAAGAAAAAAAAAAAAGTTATGACAGCAAATTTTGCATCTCATTTGGAAACCAAGGTTCCAGAGTCTGGAGGAAGAATGGAGAGGCACACAATCCAAGATGCTTGAAGTTCAGTGTGAAGTTTCCATAGTCTGTGTTGGTTTGGGGTGCTATGTCATCGGCTGGTCCACTGTGCTGTATTAGGTCCAGTATCAACGCAGCCGTCTACCAGGACATTTTAGAGCACTTCATGCTTCCTTCAGCAGACAAGCTTTATGGAGATGCTGACTTCATTTTCCAGCACGACTTGGCACCTGCCCACACTGCCTAAAGTACCAAATCTGGTTCAATGACCATGGGATTACTGTGCTTGATTGGCCAGCAAACTCGCCTGACCTGGTATTGCTGAGAGACATGAGACCGAACAATGCAGAAGAGCTGAAGGCCGCTATTGAAGCATCCTGGTCTTCCATAACACCTCAGCAGTGCCACAGACTGATAGCATCCATGCCACGCCGCATTGAGGCAGTCATTCATGAAAAAGGGGCCCAAACCAAGTACTGAGTACATATGCATGATTATACTTTTCAGAGGGCTGACATTTCTGTATTTAAAATCCTTTTTTTATTATTGATTTCATGTAATATTCTAATCTGAGATTTTGAATTTGGGGTTTTCATAAGCTGTAAGCCATAATCATCACAATTATAACAAATAAAGCCTTGAAATATCTCACTTTGCATGTAATGAGTCTATATAATATATTAGTTTCACCTTTTAAGTTGAATTACTGAAATAAATTAACTTTTGCACAATATTCAAATTTTTCGAGTTTCACCTGTATATGAAATGTCATTGATTTTGATAGACACTCCTGGATTGTTAGTACTGTTATAAAACTATAGTTAACTTCCTGCCTGAATGTGCACTGATGTGAAGAAATTCTTCAGTGTTTTTGCTGTGATGAATGCTGTAGCCAAGTCACAACAGAGGAACACATGACTCCAATTACCCTCTTTTTCAAGCAGTAATTAGTTTTCAAGATCCTTGGGGCTTGTAGGTTTTCATGTGTTCATTAAAGATACAGCAAAGTAAACGTTGCATTTGTTGTTGTTTTACTAATAGTGGCAGGGATGGAAAATATACATAAGTATGTTACATAAAATACTTCTGAAAATATTGTATTAATATTATTTTTCTAGCTAATATTGCCAGAAGACTAAGGAGCAATCAGAGTGTTTGCATAGGTAAAGTGTGAAAGCAAAGTTTGACTGACAAAATAAATAAATAAATTATATAATATAAAATTTCACAGCTTAGTATAGATGCTAAATTGGATTGCTTGCAATTGTACAGCTTCTTGTCGTGCCATCAGGTATAAAGTTTTTTTTTTTTTTTTTTTATGAGGTCTGATGGGTCATAGCTTATTATGAGGAGAGAGCAGTGTTAAGTTGTGACGTTCAGTGGAATGAATCAAACTGATCTACATGCATGCCTTTTGTCTCTGATCCTGATGGATGTGAAGTGAGTGCAGGTGTGTGATGCCCTCTCTGTTTGCCAGCCTCATGCAGTTGTTTGGACTCTGTCCAGGACTGAAGGCATGCAGCTGAAGGACAGATAGAGGTCTCAGGCACATAATCCCAACTCCTCTGCTGAAGAAAGAGAGATGGAGATGGAGGTCGACTGTCCTTAATCACTATGAGGAATGTCTTCCATGACATTTCAGCGTGTGGTTCTGTGCTTGACTGACTTTTTCTTGTGCTTCAGTAATGTGTCCAGGTCAGCCACTGTTACACAATACAAATCAGTGATATTAACATAAACACTTAAATTCAACATTTCAAACCAGGCAGAACTCAAAGAGCTAATAAATATGCTATCAGCTGAGAATGTCAGGTGGGTCATTCCTGTTATGCAGGACCTTTTGAACTATGTAACTTTAAAAAAAAAAAGAAAAGAAAAAAATATGTGCTGTTGTAATTTAAAGAAGTGATTCTATAAAAGGGTATAGCAGACTTTCAGAAATATGTTCCGATTAAGATATGGAATTGATGAATACCAATGAAAGCATTTAATTATTCACTTTAAAATTATTTACACAATTTATGTTTTTGTACTACAATATTGCTTACATCCTCAACTTGAAGCAGTTTTAAAACAATATTAAAACAATATTATTTAAACAATTACTTTTTTAGTAATTAGCAAATAAGAATATTAAATAATTATACCAGAATTATACAATTATATCCTGTTTAATGTTTTAGGTCAATGACAAAAATGGCAAAATCTACTCAAAGTACTGAAATTCATTTAAAATTAGCCCTACCAATAATACTGGGATAAAATAAAACAAATGATTTTTTTTTTATTTTTTTTTTTTTATTACATGTTCTACATTATCAATTTAATATTTTTATCCACAGTTTTTTTTATTTATCTTACTAAGGTCAATGTCCTTAAAACAATCTTTTTATTTTAATTTTCCTTCATGTGGTATATATTAAAAAACTTGTATGCTCAGAATATATGTCCAATAATATAATATTATTCCAAATGCACATGTAACAATAAAAATATATTATATGCAGTTTTTACATAATGCTTTGAGTATTACATTATTGTTGTAACAAAATGTTCATATACAATAATAAACATAAAATGAAAAAATAGCTAAATCTATATCTCTATATCTCTATGTACAGTATCATTTGATAACTTGATTTGTTAATTTGTAATTCATATTTCTATTCTGAGATATCTGATATCAGACTATTCTGGCCACTAATAACGTGCCGGTTTTCAGTCTGAGCTGAACAATAACTCAAAGGCTCCAAATATGGTTGTTGTCTGACCTCTAGTGCCTATGAGGTGAGTTAATAAAATGAAGTAAGAGGCAAGAAAGAAAAAAAAAAAACAATTAGTCCTGTTCAATTTTCTGTTAAAGCATGTTTATTTCTTTGTTTGTTTAACCAAAAACAAAATCAATTATTAATAAGACATAAAATGATTGCATCAATTGTATTATAGGCTATAATTTATCATTTAATGCAGCATGACTTCATAACATTCTTAATAAATGCCAAATGCATAAATCATGTAATGACCGTAATAAGAGGGGTGGAGGGTAAGCACTAGGACGTATGGGCAGAATTGAGTCCAGCAATTAGAATGTAAATTTTACATGCGGTTTATAAGCTACTACTCAGAATTTGCCCCACCTATATTTATGGTCATGAACTGCTACTGTGTTACATTATTTATTTGTTTCAGCACCACCAAATAAATATAAATATTTAAAAGTGTACTTCTCAATGCTCATTCTTCTTATTTAATAAAAGGTTTTGATTGATGCTGCATCCATACCATTAGATGTCAATGACATCGGCCATGTGATATTACCAGCTTTAAAACATAGAAAGAGGAAAGATGTGAACAGTGCTTAAATTCCTGAATGCACCTTTAAGCAAACAGTCATTACTAAAGAACAAATAGTTATGTAATTATGTTATGTTTATTAATAGCCTACACAGCTCTGCTCCCTGTCTATTTTACAAAAAAATCAGCTATAATCAATCAGTTTGATCGTGTTACTTCTAGTAGAATGTCTAAAGTGGACAATCAAAATAAAGTTGAAAACTGCCATTTATCATACATGCACAGCAATGTGAAATGCCAATTACATATATATATACAGGTCCTTCTCAAAAAATTAGCATATTGTGATAAAGTTAATTATTTTCCATAATGTAATGATAAAAATTAAACCTTCATATATTTTAGATTCATTGCACACCAACTGAAATATTTCAGGTCTTTTATTGTTTTAATACTGATGATTTTGGCATACAGCTCATGAAAACGTCTCAGGTTACGTATGTAACCCTGGTTCCCTGAGAGGGAACGAGACGCTGCGTTGAGACGCGGTGGGAACGCTCTGCGTGATTGCGTCGTGAAGCACGTGTATAATCAGTCCAATGGAAGAGCGAGACGTCATAGGCGGGTGACGTCATAGACCAGGAAGCTATAAAGCACACCAGAAAACAGACCGCGACAGCTTCTGAAAAGGCCTGAAGCAAGTCGATTCAGGGCATGCAGGAAGTATGGCAGGAGAACGCAGCGTCTCGTTCCCTCTCAGGGAACCAGGGTTACATACGTAACCTGAGACGTTCCCTTTCAAGGGAACTCGAGCTGCGTTGAGACGCGGTGGGAACCCCATATCCACTACGCCATAATGAGAAATGCCCGTTCTGTGTGAAGTCCTTGCGCACACTAAGAAACAAGCAGCCTAGCCCCGGGAGTGGAGAGGTCTAGGTCGTAAAATCTGACAAATGTATGCGGTGAGGACCAGCCTGCCGCATTACAAACGTCCTGAAGGGAAACCCCCGAAATTAAAGCCTTAGAGGCAGCCATACTCCTAGTAGAATGGGCGCGGACAGCCATAGGTGAAGGCTGTCCGGCCGCTTCATAAGCAAGTGAGATAGCCTCAACTACCCACTTGCTCATTACCTGTCTCGATGCCGGGCAACCCTTCTTGGTTGAACCGAAGCAGACAAATAACTGCTCTGATCTACGCCACAGGGCAGCTCTGTGAACGTAGGCATCCAAAGCCCTAACGGGACATAACAGATTGAGACTTTCCTGATCTGGGGTAATGAAAGGTGGAGGACAAAAAGCCTGCAGCACAATAGGGCCCCCCACATTAGCGGGGACCTTAGGAATGTAACCCGGCCTAGGGTGTAAAAATGCTTTCACCATACCAGGTGCAAATTCCAGACATGAAGGAGCCACCGACAAGGCTTGCAGATCTCCAATTCTCTTGATAGAAGAAATAGCGAGAAGAAATAGAGTTTTTAGTGTAAGGAATTTCTCTGAAACCTCTTCAATAGGCTCGAAGGGAGCCAGGGCCAGACCCTCAAGTACAATGGCCAAATCCCAAGCCGGTGCTCTAGAGTGCAGTGCAGGCCTCAGCCTCAATGTACCACGAAGAAAACGAATAATAAGAGGATCTCTCCCAAGAGAAGAAGCCCCCAGAGGGGAGCGATAAGCAGATATAGCCGCTACGTACACCTTTAAGGTGGAGGGAGATAATCCAGCAGAGAAACGGTCTTGAAGGAAATCGAGAACTGTACCAACCGGGCAGTTAACAGGATTTAAAAAGCGTTCTCCACACCATGTAGAGAACAGTTTCCATTTCAATGAATATAGTTTTCTCGTGGAAGGAGCTCTGGATTGAAGGATGGTCTCAACGACCTCAGTCGAGAGACCAGATTCTAAGAGCTGGGCCCCCTCAGAGGCCAAGCCCATAGTTTCCACAACTCCGGGCGAGGGTGAAATATCGTGCCCCCTGCTTGAGATAACAAGTCCCTTCTGACAGGAATCTCCATGGGAGAGCCGTGAAGGAGGGACACTAGGTCCGAGAACCACACTCGGGTCGGCCAGTGCGGGGCTACTAATAGCAGATGAGCCCCTTCTTGGCGAACCCTCTCCAGAACTCCCGGAAGCAATGATATCGGGGGGAATGCGTACAGGTGCAGCCTCGGCCACACCTGTACCATAGCGTCCAGTCCGAGAGGAGCTGGGTATGTGAGGGAGAACCAAAGCTGACAATGGGTTGTATCGTAAGATGCGAAAAGATCTACCTGAGCTTGACCATAATTCTCCCATAGGAGCTCCACCACCTCGGGGTGGAGTCTCCACTCCCCGGGCCTCAGCCCCTGCCTTGACAGGATATCTGCTCCCACATTCAAACACCCTGGAATATAAACTGCCCTGAGTGACAGTAATTTCCCCTGGGCCCATAGGAGGATCTGATGAGCCAGTTTGCATAATAATCGGGACCTCAGACCCCCTTGGTGGTTGATGTAAGAGACCACCGATGTGTTGTCTGTGCGGACAAGCACATGATGGCCTCTCAGGTCTGGCAGGAAGTATTTGAGAGCCTGAAATACCGCCATCATCTCTAGTCGGTTTATATGCCACGAAAGCTGATGGTCCTGCCAGACACCTGTCGCCGAGCGGCCACTCATGACCGCCCCCCAGCCTGTGAGGGAAGCATCCGTCGATAGCGTTACGCGTCGACAAGAAGCCCCCAAAACTGGGCCTTGGGCGAGGAACCAAGGTTTCTTCCACATGACCAAGGCACGTAGGCATTGCCGCGTAACCTTGATCGTGCGAAACGGATTTCCCCTCGGAGAAAACCCCTTGGTCCTGAGCCACCACTGCAGGGGTCTCATGCGCAGAAGGCCAAAAGTAATTACGTTGGACGCAGCTGCCATGAGACCCACCAGTCTCTGGAACTGTTTCACAGTGAGTGACTGGCCTAGTTTTACCATCTTTACGGCTGTGAGAATCACAGAAATACGTGCTGGAGACAATCGTGCTTGCATAGTTGTCGAATCCCACATCACCCCTAAAAAAGTGGTCCTCTGGGCTGGGAGGAGAACACTCTTCTTGGTGTTTAGCCGCAACCCCAACCTCTTTATGTGAGACAGAACGACATCTCGATGCCGAACTGCCAACTGCTCGGAACGAGCCAGGATCAACCAGTCGTCGATATAGTTTAATACGCGAATGCCCTGGAGTCTCAGAGGAGCCAGCGCTGCATCCACGCATTTCGTAAAGGTGCGGGGTGATAAACCTAGGCCGAATGGAAGGACCCGATATTGGTATGCTTCGCCCCCGAAAGCAAACCTCAGGAACTTCCTGTGATGAGGATGAATGGATACATGAAAGTAAGCGTCCTTCAAGTCTATTGTGACAAACCAGTCCTCGGACTGAATCTGTGATACAATCTGTTTGAGTGTAAGCATCTTGAACTTGAGTTTCTGAACTCTGCTGTTTAACTGACGCAGATCTAGAATAGGACGCAACCCCCCATCCTTCTTGGGAACGATGAAGTAACGGCTGTAAAACCCTGACTCTCTGCTGGGAGGAGAAACCCTTTCTATAGCCCCTTTTCGCAGAAGCGTCAGTACTTCTAGCTCCATGACCCGAGCCTGCCTCGGGTCCACCACTGTGGGAAGGACCCCTTGAAATCTGGGCGGACGAGAACCGAACTGAATTCTGTAACCGTTTTCTATTATATGCAGGACCCACTGAGAAATATTTGGCAGTAGTTTCCACGCTGCCAGAAATTCTACTAAGGGGACCAGTCTCTCGAGACTGGCCTCGGGATTCGGTTGTACGGATATTTCGGTGCCCTGAAGCGGCGAACCGGCAGGGAACAACCGAACTGACCGTTCTACGATCCTCCTCGGAGAATCGTATGGGGACGCTGACACCTCGGTGCCCTGAAGCGGCGAACCGGCAGGGAACAACCGATGTGGCAGCGCTGCGACTCTCCTCAGAGAATCGCCCCCCAGAGGGTGCCGAGGATGAACGATTTCTCGAAAACGTCCCTCCTCGGAGGGGACCACCCTCAGAAGCCTGACGCCTTGGGCGTCAGGACTTCTTCTTAGCCCAAGCCTTCTTAGAGATGACAGTCCTCAGATCTTGCCTACCCCTAACTGGCCTGGACTGCGACCGCCACCCAGGTTCCCCAGATTGTGGAGGAGCCCGAGTGGCGACGCTCTGTTTTTGATGCACTCTGTGCTGTGAGGAGCTTGTACTCGGACGAGACTGCTCGGTTTTAATAACCATTTTCCGCCCAGCAGTCTCGGGGACATCGAAACGTCGAGGAAGAAACCTCTGGAACGCAGCCGATTGCTTTTTCGTTTCTTGAAACCTATCAACGACACAATTGATAGCGTCGCCGAACAAACTTGAAGGTGACAGTGGCGCGTCCAGAAGAACAGACCTATCTTTATCTTTAATATCAGACAGATTTAACCAAAGATGCCTCTCCGTGGCCACCAGGGCTGCCATAGAACGGCCCACTGATTTGGCCGTCTCCTTAGTGGCCCGGAGAGACAGGTCTGTTGCGCGACGCAATTCTCGAATTGCGTCAGCGCTGACTTCCTCACGTTCATCGATATCCTTCAGCAGATCAGCCTGGTATGCCTGCAGTATAGACATAGTATGCAGACATGACGCAGCCTGACCTGCTGCCGAATAAGCTTTACCCACCAGCGAAGATGTAGTTGGAAGTTTGTGGGTTAAATACTCTGAATGACGCCGGTTTATTCCACGATCTCGAAACCTCATTGTGGAGATCGGGAAAAAACGGGAGTCCCCGACGTGGAGGCTGTGTTATAGATGGTAGAAATCTTTCATCTAATAAACTTTTCTTAGAAACACTCTGAGAATCATCGGCTGGCCATTCAATATTTAATCTAGCTACAGCACGAGATAAAACCTCCATAAGCTCCTCATCATTACTGGAGGCATGAGCTGGCGAAGACTCAAAATCCCCCATATCAACACTGACGACATCCAGATCCTCAGAACTGGATAGCCTCAGCAGTGGTGCCCCAACCTGGGAAGGAGAAGCCGCAGCGCGGGCTCCTTCCTGGGCAGAGGCACCGGATCCAGCAGGTAAGGGTTGAGAAAGGGCTGGGCCCGTCTCAAGCCCCGCTACTAGATCCATATGCGAACCCCAAGATGAAAGCCTTCGCTGAGCCTCGGCAGCAGCGGGACCCGCACCTCGGGGAGCGCGAACCGAACCGTCCTCCTCAAAGAACGCCCGGCGAGAGCGGAGCGTCCTCACGGACAGCTTCTCGCAATGCTCACAGTCAGCTCCCTCGAGAACTGACTGGGCATGCTCCACTCCCAAACAAGCAACACAAAGCTGATGTGTGTCCCCACCCGTGATAAAGCGAGGGCAAGGGACAACACAACGCTTGAATTCTTGTTTCGCCATAATATATATATATATATAGATAGATAATGTGCTTGTGACAGACAACAGTAAATAGACAAGGACAGTATACAGAGAGCGCTTGCTGAAGGCAACAGAAGCTGTCGCGGTCTGTTTTCTGGTGTGCTTTATAGCTTCCTGGTCTATGACGTCACCCGCCTATGACGTCTCGCTCTTCCATTGGACTGATTATACACGTGCTTCACGACGCAATCACGCAGAGCGTTCCCACCGCGTCTCAACGCAGCTCGAGTTCCCTTGAAAGGGAACCCAAAATTCCTATCTCAAAAAATTAGCATATCATGAAAAGGTTCTCTAAAGGAGCTATTAACCTAATCATCTGAATCAACTAATTAACTCTAAACACCTGCAAAAGATTCCTGAGGCTTTTAAAAACTCCCAGCCTGTTTCATTACTCAAAACCGCAATCATGGGTAAGACTGCCGACCTGACTGCTGTCCAGAAGGTTGTGGAGAAGGACCGATTCCAGACCTTGGGGGACCTGCGGAAGCAGTGGACTGAGTCTGGAGTAGAAACATCCAGAGCCACCGTGCACAGGCGTGTGCAGGAAATGGGCTACAGGTGCCGCATTCCCCAGGTCAAGCCACTTTTGAACCAGAAACAGCGGCAGAAGCGCCTGACCTGGGCTACAGAGAAGCAGCACTGGAGTGTTTGCTCATTTGAAAGCAAATTTTGCATGTCATTCGGAAATCAAGGGGCCAGAGTCTGGAGGAAGACTGGGAGAGAAAGAAATGCCAAAATGTCTGAAGACCAGTGTCGAGTACCCACAGTCAGTGATGGTCTGGGGTGCCATGTCAGCTGCTGGTGTTGGTCCACTGTGTTTTATCAAGGGCAGGGTCAATGCAGCTAGCTATCAGGAGATTTTGGAGCACTTTATGCTTCCATCTGATTTCATTTTTCAGCACGACCTGGCACCTGCTCACAGTGCCAAAACCACTGGTAAATGGTTTACTGACCATGGTATTACTGTGCTCAATTGGCCTGCCAACTCTCCTGACCTGAACCCCATAGAGAATCTGTGGGATATTGTGAAGAGAAAGTTGAGAGACGCAAGACCCAACACTCTGGATGAGCTTAAGGCCGCTATCGAAGCATCCTGGGCCTCCATAACACCTCAGCAGTGCCACAGGCTGATTGCCTCCATGCCACGCCGCATTGAAGCAGTCATTTCTGCAAAAGGATTCCCGACCAAGTATTGAGTGCATAACTGAACATAATTATTTGAAGGTTGACTTTTTTTGTATTAAAAACACTTCTTTTATTGATCGGATGAAATATGCTAATTTTTTGAGATAGGAATTTTGGGTTTTCATGAGCTGTATGCCAAAATCATCAGTATTAAAACAATAAAAGACCTGAAATATTTCAGTTGGTGTGCAATGAATCTAAAATATATGAAAGTTTAATTTTTATCATTACATTATGGAAAATAATTAACTTTATCACAATATGCTAATTTTTAGAGAAGGACCTGTATATATATATATATATGTATATATATATATATATATATATATATATATATATATATATATATATATATATATATATAATGTAGACTTGCTGTATTATATTAACATTTTTAATTTAAATTGTGTTTGTTAATTGATGGTCTATTTTCAAATAATGCTTCTTACCTTTTCCTGTTTTGCCTGTTTTTATTACCTGGGGTATGTTCTTCATACGTCGCTAACTCAGTTAACTGGATTTGATTGTTGACGATTTGGCATGATTTTCGATTATTTGGTTGAGGATTATTTCACGTAAACAAGATTAGATCACGCTTTATAAGCGGAGCTGATAAGAGAAGTCCTTTAGAGTAGCGCGATAGTGCACTTTTTGAGAGATATCGTTTTTCTCGTGACTCGAGAGAGAGTGTTGTGAGAGCACTTAAAAGTGCTGTCTGTCATGACATTTGCAGTTTACCTGGCGCTCAAGCAGTTTTTAGGGTTTTTTGTGGTATTTCCAAGCAACTTAGAGGACAATTCCAGTGCAAAATGAACCATAACACATGGGTACCGAGTCGACCGTTCTCTGGGATGTGTTTTCATGATAATCGAATGTACCCAGTTTTAGCTCGAACCACAGATTAGCTTATAACGCTAGTATATAGGGCATAGTTAATACCACTAACAAGGCTCAAAATAGCCCCATACTAACACGGTAGCATAATGAGGGTCCCTACCTGCAAACCGAAGCATTGAGAACTTTGTAAGTGTACAGACAGTTTAATAAGAAGATACTTTATAAAGACAGTACACTTCGCGTATACAGGCAGGAGCCATCTTTAGTCTCGACCAGTCGAACCACGAACACCATGCTGGTAGATAGGAATTACGTTTGTTAAATCTAATTACATGGAAATGCATGAATTATATCTGTTTATTAAAATATATGGGTGACTAACTACAAGGGGTCCTATACTTTCAATATTTTTACCAAAAACATAGCTCAAGCATTTTCACTCCAAGAGGTGAATCTCGCGTAAAAATACAGAATCGTATAAGGTAGCCGTTCGTTTGCAGGAACAAGGTGGGGGAGGTGCAACACAAAACTTTATTTGCTTGCTTTTGCTAAAGCCTTTCTGCAGTAAAGCTGTAGGTATACCTTCATTGAAACTGTACATTTATTTTATTGCATTTCCATTGCCACTGTGTAAATAAACGGGGGGAACGTGGACAGGGGAAGGTTCTTGGAGAAGTTGTCCAGGTGAGCTAACCTGGCTGTGATGTGATATGAGTGTGGCCGAGGTTTGTTTGTAGTGTGGGGGTGGGGGGAGGACGGGGTGGTGGTTGGTTGGTCTGAATTGGCGCAGCTGGTCAAAATCCTATAACGCTAAACAAGAGCATTTATGCCAGTACAGACCACATTTGACACTATGACTCAATTACTGGCTTTAAAAACAGACTAACCCTTTCTTCCGTAACAACCATATGAGATTCTTAGTCACAGTTCAGCTCACGTAGCAAGGAGTTCGTGGTTCGACTGGTCGAGACTGTTTTCCAAAGATGGCTCCTGCTTGTATACGCAAAGTGTACTGTCTTTATAAAGTATCTTCTGATTAAACTGTCTGTACACTTACAAAGTTCTCAATGCTTCGGTTTGCAGGTAGAGACCCTCATTATGCTACCGTGTAGCGTGGGGCTATTTTGAGCCTTGTTAGTGGTATTAACTAGTGATTTTTATTTTTACTTACTTATGTGGTTCAAGCTAAAACTGGGTACATTCGATAATCATGAAAACACATCCCAGAGAACGGTCGACCCATGTGTTATTAACCCCTTTTTTGCCAGTGCATGTAGGCTACATTATAATTTTTTTAATGAAGATCATGCAATAAGACCTTCCCAATAAGTATTACTTACAGTAGGCCTATGTGTCCCTTAGGCTTCACTAATGTGATTGGCGCTATATACTGCATACACACTTCCCCATCAAGGCTGAATTGGGTTCACAATGTAAATGTGCAGGGCAAGTTACTATTACAATTCTTAATATTCCAGATTAGTAATATTATTATATCAATTTAAAAAAAAAAAAAGGAACAGAATCAAAAAGTATGCAGTTTACTGACTAAAATGTCTTAGATGGTGTGTAACTATGTTGCATATCACAAATGTGGAAGTAAAATGGCAAGGATCTGTGCATGAATTTTCAGAGAGTCACATGTATGCACATTATTTGAACATGGAAACGGAAAATATAAATATCAAGCACACTGTATTACATATAGTCCAGTCATTTTAAGCCAAAATGGGGGTCAACCTAGAACAAATGCAACAGAAGCAAACTCAACTGATTTTGTATCCTCAATATGTCCTGAGTAAGGAAAAAAAAGCCCCTGAAGAATCCCATTAGGGGAAAGTTTAGAAAAAGACCCAAATATAGCCCATTCATACGCCTATTAATTCTTTATCTCACGTGAATAGGGTAAAAATTTTAACCTTTAGATATCACCATGAAAATTACTGAGTTGATTACTGACATCAAGACAAACAAAAAATGTATTACAAGTTTTTTTTTTAATTGTTTGTTAACATGGACAAACGGTGCATAATCTAATTACGTATGTGCTAATTTGCATAAATACCCACATTGGGTATAGCCAGGTGAAAATGTCTTGTTGAATATAGTAAATATGAAATTATTAAAACACAAAAATATATACTGTAATAAGTGATAGAAACATTTAACATGGTCACCACTAAGGCATTTAATTTGTCTGCTAATTTTTGCCAACCCCCTCTCCTGGCTTTTGCAGTCTTTGAGGTGTTCCCTGGCGTTTTGATTAAACATTCAAATTCCGCATAAACATTGACTACTAGCTCTTGCTCTGCTGCGGAGGAAACCTGGGCGCGCTCTTTGACCATGGTGAGAAGCCAATAGCAGCATTGCTGATCAATGTTTCTACTATCGATACATATCCCCTTAACCAAGGCATTAACGCACAGTTATCTAAGATAACTCAATCCAGCGATACTAATCATAAACAGCAGGTGTGTTCGAAGAGCCTAATTAACGATGATTAACAAGATGATATCATCTTGGATGTGTCATTTGATCTCAGACGTATTAAGCGATGTACGAAGAACGGACCCCAAATCTACAAAGATATAATAATTTTCCTTCTTTTGTAATTTACTGTATGCAGCCACTCAGACCGCTGAAATCTCACAGCAGCGTGCTTTGTTTTAATCAACTCCCGTGTCATTTACAGAAATATTTACTCATTCATTAATTTCCCTACTCACATCCCGATATAGTGACAAAGTATCTATAAAAGCAACAAAAATATTTATTCCCCATAAAGATATACGAAAAAATGTACAAGAACAAATTAACAAATAATTCTACGAGTCCCACTAAACAATAAACTCAACAATAGTATTTAACTAATTCATGAAATAGATTGATAGAATAAAACCAAAACATAATTTCTTGTTTCTATGTTATTATAGGCTACAACACACATTTACACTCACGTTAATATTGCAAAGAAGAGCAAGTATATACAATTGGAAATACAACATATGAACAACAACACCAATAATAATAATACTAAAGAGTACAGTAAGTGCTACATATTTGTTACATATTTTTGAAACAGCAATGCATGTCTGTGTGAGAAGGGAGCTGAAAGCTGATGATTTCCCCATGTGCATCACAAAAAGCACTTTGGATTTTACATGGAGTGTGATAATGTGCAGTTGCATGAAACAGACATGTAGAATTACAAACTTAATTATAAGCCCCTCGTTTAAAAATAAAAAGTACCTGGAAAAGTATAACGGCCACAAAGACCCCCTCCCCTGAGCCTGCGCCCACACTCGCCATTGACCCTCAGTTAGAGGCCCAGACACTATAAGAGCTGGAACCAGCCATCATGTCCATTCCAGAGCCGAATCCAGCCGGCAAGTCCATCCCGGAGACTGTGTCAGTTGCCCTGTCGGTTTTTACAAGTTACCTCCCACAATTGCACCCATGCACCCTGGGAATTCATCATCCTCCACCAGTCCTGTCCGGCTTGTAAGACCTGCTGGTTCCCTCCGGTTTCCTGGCTTCTGCTAATATGCTGGCTCTCCTCAGCACTCCAGCTCCACCGGTGCAAGCACAGTCTACTGGTCACAGAGATCCACCATGGCCTTTTGATTGGTGTTCTCTGAGTTTCAACTCTTCGGCTCCACCTCGACACTTTGACCAGTCCTCGCTCCAAAGTATTCATCATGACCTCCAGCGTCTCCGGGGTTCCTCGTCATTCCAGCTCCATCTTAGTCTGTCATCCCCCTGGCTCCAGCACAGAGTTCAAGGCCTGTACCCGGACCCTCCAATCCTTCGGCTCCCCCGAAGACCTTTTTTGTAGTTAATATAATTCCTATCAGGGTCTGATGTATGCATAGGCATTCTAGGCACGTGCCAATGCTTGCACATCCAGGGGGGCCCGATTACAATGAGGAGAAATATTTTTATTATTATTATTATTATTATTATTATTACTATTTCACTCTAATGCTAAAGCTATGTAAGATAATTATTGTAAATTAATACAATTTAAAATATCATCATTTTGAACATAAATAATTACTATGGTCACCCTTTACAGTCTGTCTGTGGGTTTTTGAAAATATTTAACCAATGAGAAGTATTAAAAAGAGCTTGTGACCAAATCTCGTAACTCCATTGCCGCCTCAAACTGTCAGTCAAACCTAATAACTCTGCCCCGTCTCTATCATGAATGAAGTGTCACAAGCAGTTTGGAGTGTCTCTGCTTATTTATGATGCAAGGGTAAATAAAGAACTGGTTCTTTGAATACGTACAGAGATTTATTTACTTATGAAACACTTTACATTTGTTTCACTTTGTATTTAAGGAGTGGAGAAGAGCTTCTTGCATTTGTTGTTGAGTCACAGCCGAAGTAGCCTGTGCGTAGCGCTTCATTATAATGTGAGATTTTAGCCAAATGACAGAAGCAAAAAAACAAAAGAAAAACAGAAAAAAAAGCAAGTGCCCACTAGCTACAGCTATAATCTTCATAAACTTTAAGCTGATGATGTGATGTGATGGACTGACTGCCTCAGATGCAGCCGTTATAATGACGAAAAAACTTTAGATTGTAAGCAAATATTAATTGCTAGTGTCTCCATACAGAGGGAAGCAGACAAGTACGTTATACGTAAACAGTTTTATTGAGCAGTGGCACGGATCCAAACAGTTATGCAGACAGGTGAGCTTGTGGCAGAGAGACTGTGGATGAAGAACTTAGCTGGATGATAATACGGGTCTGTGTCTTGTAGATGAACTGAGAGAGACCAGCAGGCTGTTGGCGGATGACAGGTGGCTGAAGATGGATGACTAAAGATGGATGACAGAAGACGGAGTAAGGAATACTTGAAATGGGTAAGTACAGGTAGGTATCAAGATAGAGTCTTTATTTGTTTCGTAGGGATGAGACCAGACAAGGGAGTGAAGGAGAACAGAGTCTATAGTGTGCACTGATGATGATGTGCAGGTGCAGGGAATCTGAATTCTGGGGAGAGTGAACGAGTGGGTGGAACGTGCTGATCTGGTGACTCTGTTACAGTACCCCCTCCTCTTGACAGCTGGATGGGACGATGACGACGGGCCTACCTCGACCCCTGGGTGCCAATTAATCTAGGAGTTCAATATTGTATTGTGTGAGGAGCGTGTGATCAAGGATGTCATGACGAGCGACCCAGGACCACTCCTCTGGACCGTACTCCTCCCAGTCAATGAGGTACTCCAACCTAGAACCCCGCCGTTGCAAGTCTAGGATAGCTCAGTCAGACCTGGTAGATGGCTTCCTCTTCAGGAATTTTGGGAGGAGGAGGTACCTCATCGCCACCAGACTCTGTGGGAGGGGACGACATAGGTTCAGTGTGAGGTTTTAAGAGAGACACATGGAAAGATGGTGAGAACTGTAGTGAAGTGACCTCATTGAGCTGCCTCTGCACAGTTAATGGACCTATGTACCGGGGACTCAGCTTACGGCAAGGCAGGCGGAGACGAATGTCCCGTGTCGAAAGCCAGACCTTCTGGCCTGGTTCGTAGTGAAGGGTAGATGTTCTTCGGGCGTCCGCTTGTCTCTTGTGTCTCCGCACTGCCTGTTGGAGATGCACATGAGTTTAGTCCCATACCCTCTCGCTCTGCTGGAACCAGTGGTTGACAGCTGGAACCTCCGAGGGCTCACCCGACCAGGGGAATAATGGAAGTTGGTATCCCAGGATACATTGGAAAGGGGTGAGCCCTGTGGTGGATTGTAGTGAGGAGTTCTGGGTGTACTCGGCCCATGAGAGGAATTGGCTCTCTTCCGCTCAGTCTGGCCGTTGGTTTTAAGATAGTAACCGGAAGAGAGGCTTACTGATACTCAGAGGAGCTTGAAGAAGGCCCGCCAGACCCGATGGACCCCAATGGACCCCAGTCCGTTACTATGTCTTCGGGAAGACCGAAGTGGCGGAAAACATTCTGGAACATGGCTTCGGCCGCTTCGAAGGCCGTAGGTAACCCCTTGAGGGGAATCAATTTGCATGCCTTTGAGAAGCGGTCCACGATGACAAACACTCAGGTATGGTTCGCTGAGGGTGGAAGGTCAGTCATAAAGTCGATGCCCAGATGCGACCATGGACGATGTGGAATAGGCAGGGGAACCAGCTTTCCTTCAGGACATTTTCAGGGAGTTTTGGTAACGGCACAGCCTGAGCAACCTTTAATGTAACGGGAGATATCCTGAGTCATGGTGGGCCACCAGTAGCGCTAATGTAGGAGCGATATAGGAGCCTTAACGTTCTTATCTCCAGGTCGATACGAGACGGTGAAATCGTCAGCCCTACCACCTGTCCGCTTGATCCTATTCCCACTAACCTACTTCAAGCCATTTCTTCCTCAGTTGAACCCGCACTCACGCACATCTCTTCACACTGGTACCTTTCCCACAGCTTTTAATATACATGTCTGTGATTGGCTAATGCTGAACGCGGAAACAACACAAGGGGTGCTTTTCATTTCTTATTTGTGAATCCTCGTTTCCTTTCCTCGCTTCCTTTCCTCGCATCTCAGCTCGTCCCCCTGTAGGATACGAGTATGAAGGACTAAAAATGACAAAAGGAAAAATAAATAAATGAATAAATAAAAGTAGAAATAAATAAATAAATGCAGAAATATAGTGAAAATAAATACATTTTGGTAATATAAATGGCTATTTCTGTATTTTTACATGTATTTATTTATTTATTTATGCATTTATATATGTATTTATTTATGTATTTATACATTTATTTATACAATTATGTATTTATTTATTTATACTTTTATTTATTTATACATTTATTTATTTATACATTTATTTATTTCTGTATTTCCACATTTATACATTTATTTATTTCTGTATTTCCACATTTATACATTTATTTATTTCTGTATTTCCACATTTATTTTTCCCTGCACCTGTATGCTAATTGAGTGGGGGGTGCCAACATCAGTCTGAAGCAGGATTGGTTAGCTGGGGGCTGCATCGCTAACCAGACAGAAGCAAACGATCCATCTATCCATCTCTGGACGCAGGCTACCTATAAATGCTGCGACTAGTGTGTAATACAATGAATTATATGACTGAAATATATTTCTGAAAAGATTTAAGGCGAGAAATAGACAATCCAGCAACAGAATAATGATTCATATTTGATCAGCATTGCCTAGTTTTACAGTTTGTTGTGAGCCTGATGCTTTTCTTTGGACGGGTCCATCATGCACTGCGCAGTCGGATATACTGATTGACATCTTAATCTATGGTGACATCAATCAGCGGATCCCGTGTGTCTCTAGCATTTTATGCATGTGGGGTCTCCAGCTGGAGAGACGAAATGGCTTCAAGTGGGAGGCCGCTGGCGGACCTGTTGCGCGATGTGGCTGACCAGCTCGAAAGCATGACCTTTTAAAGTTGGCGATAAATTCACAGATTCGAACTTCCCGGGTCAATAACTCGTCAGCTAAACGCTGCTACTACACAAATGTAGCCTCTTTTTAATCGTAGTAACGTAGACAAGCAGCTACAACCTAATTTTCCTCGAAACGAGCTTTCCTTCGCAATGTATAAAATACATTGATCTCTATATGCGCAGGCGGCTGAGAAAGACAGATCCGAAGGGACCGTCTGCAAAGTGCAAAACTCGAAAAGCGTTTCTACGAAAACAGTCAATAACTTCACTGTAATACACTGCATTGTTACCAAATTCAGTTCACACATAACGGCTGTCCTGATGGTTCTACTACAACACTTATTTTGGTATAAAAGTCTTTTTGCATACTTTTTATGATTTTTATCTATGGAAACTATTCAATAACTTCACTGTAATACACTAGCCTGCCTGGCTAACGCTCATTGAGACTTGGGTCTGGGAACCACGTTAATTTTTTCGTATTTGAGGCGTGGTTTACGAATGCCCAGAGCCGTTTATTGGGTGCAAAGAATGTCTATCAAATGCGCCTGTATGTAGCTCATAGCCAATCGTTTCAATTATACCAGATGACACATGTAGAGCGACAGAAATTAGACGAGGAAGAAGACGATGGGTCAGAGATTTATGTGTACACGATGGCGTGTATCTAATGGCCGTTTCACACCGCATGCGTGAGCAGCGCGTATTTTTTTCAGCTGCATGTTAATCAATGAGTGCATTCACACCGGGAGCAGGAGCAGCGCGTGAGCAGCAGTGCAGCAAAAACAGCTTCACTGCTGCTCACACGCTGCTAAATTAAAGTAAAAGCACACTTTTGATGGACAAAAATAAATATTTCACACAAAAAGTGCCCAAAATGCACAGAATAAGCATGTCTAGTGAGTTTTAACTTGAACTTGAGTAGGCAAATAAAAGAAAATCAAGACTCAAAAATATTTATAGGTAAAAACAGGTTTTTAATTATTCAGTTTGGGTGAAAGTTGTGTATTATATACAAAAAACTAAAGTAAACTAGCCAGAAAATATTATACATAAACGTTCTTTTAGTTTATGTAACACACAGACAGCTACATAGGCTAGTACAACCCAAATCAAACTCGAGTGTGTGGTTTATTTGTATGTTTTGTTTTTTATCCACGGAGTTTGTAGTCTTGTAAACATATCGAAAGTATGACTGTAACTAATAGATTGGAGCCATTTTCTGGGTTGTTTTGTTGTTTAACTTTTATATGCGAATGTTGTACACCTCCCCATAACAAACTTTCAAGACTATCAATGTTATAAATTACCAACTTCTAAAAACAAATGTATAGTCGTCTTTGTAAAGAATTGCTCGCTTATATATGTAGCTTTGGAGCCGCTGCTGTGACACTGTACAAATGCTTCCAGTGTGAATACTCTCGCGCAGCTGCAGTGACGATGTAGTTACGCTGACGCGCTGCTCAAGTGCCGCTCACGCTTGCGGTGTGAAACGGCCGTAAGGCTGCATCGAAAGGTAACTTCGCGTCTGCTGCCATGTTGGATCAATAGGTATAAACAAACTGCTTTGGTGTGTCGCATAGACGTCGTCATCGACTTGCTGCTCCCTCCCCGTTCTGTGATTGGTTCCCTAGATGAGGCGAAAATATGGACCATGCTATCCAGACTGCCTAACAGCGTGAATAAAATCGCGCTGCGGCAAGGCATCATGGGGAAACCCAGGCTAGTAATACACTGCATTGTTGCCAAATTCAGTTAACACATAACTGTTGTCCTGTTGGTTATACTACAACAATTATTTTGTGGGAAAAATATTTTAAATATATTTTTCCAAAAAAAATAATTGTTTGGCAACAATACAGTGAATTACAGTGAAGTTATTGAATATTTTTCATAATAAAATTCATCAAAATTATAAATTTACAATTGTATATACCAGGGATGGGCAACTTCGGTCCTGAAGGGCCACTGTCCTGCAGAGTTTAGCTCCAACCCTAATTAAACACACCTGAACAAGCTAATCAATGTTTTTTAGGATTACTAGAAAAGAGTTTTTGTCAGGGTTGGAGCTAAACTCTGCAGGACAGTGGCCCTCCAGGACCGAAGTTGCCCATCCTTGCCCATCCCAACAGGACAGCAGTTATGTGTTAACTGAATTTGGCAACAATGCAGTGTATTACAGTGAAGTTATTGAATATTTTCCATAGATAAAAATCATAAAAAGTATGCAAAAAGACTTTTATACCAAAATAAGTGTTGTAGTAGAACCATCAGGACAGCCGTTATGTGTGAACTGAATTTGGTAACAATGCAGTGTATTACAGTGAAGTTATTGACTGTTTTCGTAGTAACGCTTTTCGAGTTTTGCACTTTGCAGACGGTCCCTTCGGATCTGTCTTTCTCAGCCGCCTGCGCATATAGAGATCAATGTATTTTATCCATAGCGAAGGAAAGCTCGTTTCGAGGAAAATTAGGTTGTACCTGCTTGTCTACGTTACTACGATTAAAAAGAGGCGTCATTTGTGTAGTAGCAGCATTTAGTTGACGAGTTATTGACCCGGGAAGTTCGAATCTGTGAATTTATCGCCAACTTTAAAAGGTTGTGCTTTCGAGCTGGTCAGCCACATCGCGCAACAGGTCCGCCAGCGGCCTCCCACTTGAAGCCATTTCGTCTCTCCAGCTGGAGACCCCACATGCATAAAATACTAGAGACACACGGGATCCGCTGATTGATGTCACCATAGATTAAGATGTCAATCAGTATATCCGACTGCGCAGTGCATGATGGACCCGTCCAAAGAAAAGCATCAGGCTCACAACAAACTGTAAAGCTAGGCAATGCTGATCAAATATGAATCAAGATTCTGTTGCTGGATTGTCTATTTCTCGCCTTAAATCTTTTCAGAAATATATTTCAGTCATATAATTCATTGTATTACACACTAGTCGCAGCATTCATAGGTAGCCTGCGTCCACAGATGGATAGATGGATCGTTTGATGATCGATGATCGTTTCAGACTGATGTTGGCACCCCCCACTTAATTAGCATACAGGCGCAGGGAAAAATAAATGTTGAAATGTGGAAATACAGAAATAAATAAATGTAGAAATGTGGAAATACAGAAATAAATAAATGTAGAAATGTGGAAATACAGAAATAAATAAATGTATAAATAAATAAATGTATAAATATATAAATACATAAATAAATAAATATATATATAAATACATAAATGTATAAATAAAAGTATAAATACATAAATAAATACATATATAAATTCATAAATAAATAAATAGGCCTACATGTAAAAATACAGAAATAGCCATTTATATTACCAAAATGTATTTATTTTCACTATATTTCTGCATTTATTTATTTATTTATACTTTTATTTATTCATTTATTTATTTTTCCTTATGTCATTTTTAGTCCTTCATATTACGAGGGAAGGCTGCGAGGAAAAAAAATGAGGACGGAGGAATCGAATGACAGCTTTTTTATACATTGGAATACTTGATCACTCGAGCGTCACTTCACAGCGTCATCAGCAGCGCTCAAAGGATCTCAGCCCTTCTGTTGTTGAAGTTTGGTTATTTAAGAAATAATAATAATAATAAAGCAAGATACCCTGTTGAAATATGTGAGATGTGTGGATTATATAAACTGCAAAGGTAAAGTGCTATTGTGATCGATGTGAAGGGGTCACGTTTAGTCGATAAAACACTTCCGCATAGGATACGCCTTTGTATCCTCGCTCATTAGAGATGCGCGGATGGGCTATTAGGCTTGTTTGAGATGCGCCTTGCCTCGCCTGAAATGTAGTCGAGAGTAGGCGGCTGCAATGAAAGGAGGAGTGAAAAAAGCGCAGGCAAGCCGGACAGTTCTCGCTTCTCGCAGTGGATCTGACACCTGCGAGATCAGTGATGGATATCGCGGGATTCACGGGATTCACGCTCGTGCACAGTGTTGCTAATAAACTGGATGTAATTTAAGTTCTGTTGCTTTTATATGAAAATAAATATAATGAGCAAGACACCCAAAGTACTTGTTATTTAATTCCATTCCAAATAAGTGTTTATCAATCATTTTTTCCCTTAATACAGACATAGGCTATGTGATTTTTTTGTTTTTATAATAAAATTACATTGCATAACCCATAGAGATCGCACTGTCCAAGAGTTTGGGAATATTCACACATAACATATAAAACATGATATCCGAGTTTTAAAATCAAACATTTTAAAAGAGAACAATACATCACAGTTGTTTAAACCAATCAACATTAAGCTGTGTCGTCAGCAAGTCGTTTCCCATCATGCTTTTGATCAGCGCAGTCGGTGGAGAGCAACTGCGCACGACTACAGAATCCGACACGTGCGCCTTGCGCTCGCGGGAGTTTTTTGACACACGTCAGCATGACATCAGAGCAAGGCGGACCGCACTCGGACACATTTCTAACCGGCATGCATTACGCGCTGATCACCGGTGATCGGTTCTGCACAGATTTTGCTCATCTCAAACAAGCCTAATATCAGCAGTGAACTCCGTCTCCATTCGGCGCGCAGAGACAAAAATAAATAGCCTAAATTAAACGCACTTCGGCAAACCTGACCTTATCTGATAGGCTACTGTACAATATTTTCATTGTAGCCTAATAGAAAACGCATTTTGGCACATCATTTCAACATGCTGCTATTGCATGGGGCGCCATTTGTAAAGGGGCTCACGCTGAAAATAACAGCAACATTTTGTCACATTTAGCTTTAAACAATGTTTAAAAAACTGGTATGAATTTTAGACGGTCATTTTTTTTAGCACATTTACAACAACATTTGTCAACTTAGAGATATTTTAAATAGTTAAATCTAAATATTAAATATTACACCTAAATGTTAAATCTAAATCTAAATGTTAAATCTAAATGTTAAATCTAAATGTTAAATCTAAATCTAAATGTTAAATCTAAATCTAAATGTAAATGTTGAATCTAAATGTTAAATCTAAATCTAAATGTTGAATCTAAATGTTTCGGGTGAAACTTGAATTTGCATATTAGTTAAATATACATAGCCTGCACTGGTGTCATCCTGATTTACCACTTTGTAAAACTTATTTCAGGCAACACTTTTCTGACCTTCTATTTCCTTTGTTTTTAATTCTGCTTTTTTGAGTTTGTCACGTACCTCCTTCCGCGGGTGTTGCCATCTCTGATAATAACAAGCAGTCTCTGCATAGACTCGACCAGCTGCCTGATGAAAATTTGACTATTTCAAAGTGTGCTCGATTTTTTTTTGGATGTAGGTATAGCAGAGCATATGAGCGGAGTGGAGCGGTGAGAATCTCAGCTCAACGCTCACGGAACGGTTCACCCCTCCGCTCCTGCGCTCAAAGCTTCATCAGGCCGCTCCACTCATTATCGCTCAGCGCTCAACGCAGTTTGCTTCGCGCTCCATTCAAATTGCCCCCCGCTCGCTCCGAAAAAAAATCTACATGTATATATCACTTTTAGCTTAGACCCCAGCCTTATCTCCTAAAGAACTAATGAGCAACAACAACATTTTTCAAATAGAAATGTTTTATTTTCAAATTACAAATGATAAATTAGTCACAAAAACGAATAAATGTGCGTATGTAATAATATAAATAAAAATTATATAAACAAAAATATACATAAAAGTTTTAAAAGTAAATTAACTATTAGGCCAACATTCTTATAACTGAACTTTTGCGCAGCGCGCAGGATCAAAATTTAAATGGGTTTATATCAATTGTACAAAAAAAAAAAACTGCTGTAAAATTAAACGAATTAATGGGCCTAATTGTAAATAAAAATAAACAGACTATAGGGCTACATCAAAGTTTTTAAAATGAACTATTAGGCCAAAAATTTTAACTGAACTTTTGCGCAGACAGAGTGCACATGGATTTCAATTTAAATTGGCTTATGTTGTCAAACAAACAAATGAAAAAAAAAAAATAATTGCTTTCCTAATCTACAGTTCTTTTGAGTTAACTTTCAAAAAGTTAGACAATGTCTGAGGCTTCAGACTCATGCGGTGGTTTCTCGAGAGCAGGCCTGCAGCGGAGAAAACCCTCTCTGCGCTCGCAGACCCGCTTGGGATACTTAACACAATGCGAGCCACTTTAGACAGGCGGGGAAAAGATGTCGAGTTTTCTTTCCAAAATCGAATGACATCTGCGTCCGGGTTCTGTCTCGGGGATGAGAGGTAATTTTCAACTTCACCTTTGGCGTCTCTGTTAATGCGTTGCTGCTCGTTGAAGTATGACCCGAAGAGGCGAGCTCTTTTTGGTTCAGGCTCGGGATTCAGGTCAGTGGCGTGTGGTGTGTCGGTCTCGGGTGTCTCACTGGGAGCGTTAATTTCCTACGCTTCTTTTATGAGGAGATCACGGATCTCCCCGAGTTTGTTGCATACAGACTCATCTCGGATTATCCATTCTGTCTTGAAACGGGGATCTAACACTGATGCTAAAATGAGATGTTTATCAGTATAATATATTCCATAGCGAGTTGACACATTGTTTGCCAATGTTTCTGCAAAAGCAGCGATGCCCATTGGAAGTGCAGCGTGAGTGTCATCGGTGAGCAGGGATTTTATTTCTGTGACAGCAGGGAGGATCATCCCCAGGTTCCCCAGCTCCTTCTGCATTTTTTCTGTGAGGTCTGCCAGAGGTGTCAGCACACTGGCAAGGAGCGTCGTGAGATATTCAAACAAATTCGTTTTATCATTCAATTACGGCAAAGGCATAATGGTTTGTTTTATTTCATTTGTGTCGTCCTTGAATTTGTATTTGATAGAGCGAGAGGAGGAGCAGCAGCAATGGAGCAATGGAGCAAGGAGCACCCGATGGCTGCTCCATCGGGTGGCACAGGCATTTGTGGGGCGGACCCCTAATTGGTCCGTTTCCTCTGTGTTCAGGGTGCTCTTGCGTACACTTTTTACCAGCTTGCCGACTTTCACTAACAGCCTATTAATGTTGTCGTGCTCGTTAACGGCATCTTTGATCGCCAACTGAAGCATGTGAATGGGGCATCTCAGATGTAAATTTGACACAGTAAAGTACTGATTTATCATAGTTTCTACATTAGTTGTTATCACTTCCACATGGACTTGCGAGGGCACTGGTTCCTCATCCTCCTCTTCATGTTCAGCACTGCTGCTGGCATCCGCGGTCTCACCCTCCGCCTCCTCCTCCTCTTCAGTGCCAGGGAGGAGGTTAAACGCCTTGATCATGTTGCTGCCACTCTCAGTGACGACACGAATCACACGTCGTTGCACGTTCCAATATTTCAGTTCACTTTCATACTTTTGATAAATACGATATGCGGTGTGGTGCCCTTGTATGTGCTCACAGCCCAACAAAACCGTGTGTCCCCGGAACGTTCCATCAATGAAACTGGCCACGATGCCATGAGCTGTGCCCTCTTCTACTGGTCCAAATGTCCGCTGACAGAACAAGCCCATCACCATTTTGCAGTAGGTCTCGCAGTTTGGCTTCCATCTCTTCCAGAGTATGTGGCATGAGCGTGTCCCGTACGGTGTTGTAGCATGGGGGTATGTAGCCCGGTTGAGCTGCGCTGGCGAAGTGTTGCATCCCTTCGCGTTCTCCTTTACTCAGCGGTTCATAGTCCATGTAAATCATTTTAAAAAATGCTACATCCAGCTCTCTTTTTCTCTCCCTTGTAATGGTTGGGCCTTTGCGTGCAGTGAAGAAACTTTGTGTAAAACGAACCATTATGCCTTTGCCGTAATTGAATGATAAAACGAATTTGTTTGAATATTAAGCTATATTTAATTTACACTTTGTTACAAGCTACCATATTCAATTTGCTAACCTTTGACTTTCTTCCCAGCGTGTTCACGTAGCACACTTTCATGCTTTCGGGAAATGTGCCTTTTTAAATTCCAAAAGGAATCTTTACTTACTGAAACGATGTCTCCACATTCGTTTTCCTGCACCACATTGTCACTGTTAGTTAGTTTTTTAATAGTACACCTGTATGATTTCTCATTTACTTTTTCGAAGTACTTTTTGAACTCCATTATTCAGCCGAGTTTTGAATGAAAATAGTCTGTTGATGACAGTGAAAGACAGATGGATTCTGGGTCAGGATGGATTGAGCATGCTTCAGACTCGTGGTGAGCGGAGCGAGCGGGAAATAGAGCGACGCTCCGTCCTTTTAAAAATGCCGCTCTGCGCTCAGGCTTATACCCGCCCGCTCGCGCTCCCCGCTCGCTCCCGCTCCACTCCGCTCACGTGCTCTGAGGTATAGTCAGATAACAATATTTAACAATGTATACATATATTTTTCATTTGATTGGTTCAACCGCCCGTCACCCACCCGAATTTAATTAAAATATTTTTTTTCGTCACGTCATCCGCCCGATCTGCGGTTTATCCGCGCAGTCCGCGGCTGTAACCGCCAACCGCGCATCTCTATCGCTCATGACTCCTCTGGAAGCCTCCTCACTCCTCGTTCCTCGCCTCCTCGCAGTGCAATTAGAGAATTGAGATGTCCTTCAAGATGGCTGAGCTCGATCGGTTTCCGGGTCATAGGATGGAGGACAGAGGAGAGAGGAGACGAGGAGGGATATTGAGAAGCACCCAAGTAGTTTTGTTTCGTTTTTGAATAATCAAGCTGTTAGGTCTGGGAACTCACAATAGCTGGGTTTCAGTCACGTGATTATGATGACGCGGGAAGGCGGGGCGATTTCAGATGGAGGGCAGGAAGTAAACATGGAGAATACGTCTATGGAGGAAACCGTTGCGGAGAGTCCGTATTGAGTCTAATTTACCTTGATCATTTAATGTCCCATTCCCACTGATCCCCTGAACGACAACCTAATGCTATATAAACACAGACACAAAAAAACACGTTGGCTAGCTGACATACCGTCGCTGCAGACATGGCATTAACAGACTCTGCTCCTCCCAAACCGCAGACGTAACGTTACGTTAAAAATCCACTTTTTACGGCGTTGTTCTGTGAGCTTTTTACATTTCTCACCTTTATGAATGACAATCTTTGGAGCAGCCGTAAACTACACAAAACATTGATGGCAGATCCTCAGCTATTTCACTTCCTGCCCTCCATCTAAATTTTCGCGCTCTCGCGATGCAGCAGCGTGACGTCACGTGAAATCAAACTATTGACCCTTCGCTAAGCCCCGCCCTCCCTAGTTACTGTTGCTACACCTGTCAAGCTTTCGCGCCTGGCACGTCTATTACAGTGTGTATGCACCGGTGTCAGACATTCCCAATGAGATAATTAGTAATTTTTGGCGAACATGTGAAATATCTGAGAGAGCAAGACAAAAGGGACTACAGTATGCATTCGAGGGATATATCCACAACATAATATGCAACGAATTAGAGAATAATTTCATAAAAATTTAAGCTAAAGCACAAGCAGCAGCCGCCTCATTCGCTGACCATTCAAATGGGAAACACACAAATTGAGGAACAGCTATGTACGTGCACAGCAGGGTAAGTGAAATGTGAAAATAATCGAATAATTATAAATCAAACAGTTTATCCATAAATATTGTGGAATAACACTAACACCAGGAGAGCCGCGATCGGATTGGGTTAAAGTTACTCAGTCGGGGTAGTAGGCCGTCGATTAACAAAATGCTGAAATATATTTGAACATTATGAACAAAGAACCGTCATTATTTCCAACTTCCAAGCAATAGATGTTTTTGTTAATCCTGTCGACATTTAGTTGTGAATGGGGTCTCCCACACTGCTTGATCCACGCCCATCATTTCTCCCCTTGGCTTTTAGATTTTCGGGAAGTCAAAAAATTTCCACTCCCCCGTCCAAACTTTTAGGATACTGGGTATCAGATTTGCACAATCCATACGCACAACGCTTCGGCATATTTCCCTCGCTGGAAAGCTTGCCAGACCTCCCGCGCATAGTTACGGTTGCTAAGACACGATTGGCCAGTGGCGGTTTTCGGGCGTGGCTTAGCGAAGGGTCAATTGGCATACCTCAATCCAAGGGGCGGGATAAACGGTTGTCTTTCAAATTCCATCTGCACGCAATAGGACAGCGCTACAACCAACCAGAGCAACGAACGGCTGTGGCTGAGTGAGTCCCATGCGTTTTTCCACCAGCGGAGCTAGTTGATTTATTAAACTTTTGTCGTATCCGGTCGTCAAAACTCCGAACACATCTTCCTTTTTTAAGAATGACTTAAGTGACGTTCTCTTAACTCCAAGTCATCCAGAGTCGCGGCCAAAGCCAATTCGAAAGACCGCTGTTCGCCAGCAGCATCTTCTTTGTTTTCAAGTAGCAGGGAAATCACCTATGGAAATCACGCGGAACCGTCACAACTCTGCCGTCATTGTGTTAAGCCCGCCCACCAACTCTATACACGATGTGATTGGTCTGACCAGAGTTTGTTTTTTCCAGCTCGAATCCCAACGGAGAGTTGCTAGACCACACTGGCTGCAAAATAATTTTTGCTGCCGCTAGGGTGCGTCTAGATTTCTAGGCTAGCTGTGTCCCAATGTGAAGGCTGCATCCTCCGAAGGCCGTATTTGAAGGCCGATTGCGTCACCACGGCGCGATGAAGGCTGTCCCAATTCAATTCTCCACCCTTCGAAGGCCGTATTCGAAGGCCGGTTGTGTCACCGCGGCGTGATGAAGGCTGTCCCAATTCAATTCTCCACCCTTCGAAGGCCGTATTCGAAGGCCGGTTGCGTCATAGCGGTGCGACGAAGGCTACCCTGATTCAAAAGCGACGCCAAATGCACCCTTCGTTTCCCCGTGAAAGGAAGGATACATAAATGGATCTTTAGCGGCCTATCCTACCCCATAAGTCATTGCGCGCCGGTGACGACAGCATTTTTATAAAAAAAAAATGACGGATGATTGTTCTTGTCACCTAGCAACTGTGACAGTTACCGATGAGGAGCGGGAGTAACATTTGAACTGTACTGAAAGTGTACTTTTGCGTCCATTCGTTTTTCTTTTTTTTAACCCGTAATTGAAAAACGAAAAATGAACTGTTGTTGTTTTTATAAAACGCAAAGTTGAACACCAAAATTTGAATTTGAACTGTAGGCTACACACCAAATGCTGCGAAAAAAGAAAGAAAAAAAAGACGTATTTTCAGATTTTTGTTTATGACTTTTTGCCCCTTTATTAAACATTTAAAATTCACAAATGAATATGGAAAAAATGTCGATTTTACTGGTTTTCTAAGGCCAAATTACCTGAAAATGATATTTTCCCTGCAGTGCTGAATGAGAAGAGCCATGTCTGTGGAACCATACAGAGAGCTGGTTTATAGGCTAAAATAACGAGGCATTTTAATTGTTCGTTTAAAAGTGGACATTTCAAGCTTTATATAAGCTGGCTATATTTTGTTTCAGCTCACTAATGAGACGCGCTCCAGATCACAGAGAACATGAAAGTGCGCCTGGTTGTTTTCTTTTATTTTACAAAAGCACAACGTTTTCTTGTTGTTGTGAGTTTGGAAAAATAAAAGTAGTTGTGAATGATGTATTATTATTTTCTGTATGACCAGAAATTATAGAATATTATAAGTTGTTTCCACTGTTGATAGGAAAATGCAAGTGTTCGCGCCCGCGCCTCCGTGCCATGCAGTGCGCACTCCACACTCCGCACAAACACTTGGATATGCGTCAAAATCTTGTGTTTATTTGTGATAATCTTAGCCCTGTACTATTATTGTCTAACCTGTATTATGACTGAAATTTGACGAATTGCTTTGTTCCTTTTTTGGATAAAAACGCCTTCTAAATATCTGGCCAAAATGTATAATAATGATAATTATTATTATCATTTGCGTTTATAACTATAAATGAGTTCACTGAAGACAGTAATATGTTAATCATAAAATAATTTATGAATGTTTTATTTTCATATAACCTATCTGTTACGTAACGTGGTTTACTAGGAAGATGATGAGGAACTGTAGATAGGAATTTATTAGAACAAAACTCAGGAGTCAAAACACACGTCATACTACAAATGAGAACGGACCAAGACTGAAAGAACTGAGGGGAACTAAATACAGAGACTAATGAGTATAATGAATTGGAGACAGGTGACGCGGATGAAGATAATTAACTAAACACAGGTGAAACAACTGGAGACAAACGAGGAGCGGGAAAACTGAACAGGACTAAACCAAAATACTAGAAAAAAGTGGGAAATACAGAGTCACACTGTTACACTAACCTTGTTTGTGTGTTATATTTCTTTTTTATATGTGAAGTCTTTTTTTTGTTGCTTATTCAATTATACTGAGCTTTTTAGAGCTTTTTGACTTTAAAGGTACAAGTAGCCTACATGTTGTTTTTTAGAAAATTCAAGAAATTATCCATTTAAAAAAATGAAGTTTAAACATAATGATATGAATCCCACACCTAAACAGGTACCCTGGTTGAATCATCCGGCACAGACTGGGAGAGAGGCCACAAATCCGTGAGTACAGTTTATAAACCCGTGTGAACAGATTGCGAAAGCGTAGACACAGTTTATGAATTTGTGGGTACAGATTGCAAAATCTGAGAGTGCGGATTAGGAACTCGTGGGTACAGTTTATTAATCTGTGTGTACGATTTGTTAAACCAAGGGAACAGTTTAAGAATTCGTGAGTACAGTTTATAAACTAATGGTAACGGATTGTATCGCCACGGATTGTATTTTTCCCACAGGCGACTTCCCGGGCTCCGTATTACGGGGCTGAAAACCTGTGTAAACATATTCACCATGGTCCATTTATGTACATAATGAAAAGATAAAAAGAATACACTAGCCTACAAAATCGCATCAAGGTAAGATATAAGTGAACATTTGAAACTTATATATATATATATATATATATATATATATAATGATTTCCATTACACGAGAGTAGATGTTAAAACTTCATGCTGATTTGTACTCGGCTTTCGCCAAGATAAGCAACACTAAGACGTAGATTTACAGTAAACTATGCTTCACCCATTTACGCTTCTTTCCATATGGTGGTGTGACTCCCCTTCTGTCCGGCGTTAACGACTGCAGTGTACCTGACGCGTCAGCACACACGACGGCTGCAACTACAGTGTGGTCTCCCTAGTGGACCAGCGCGACAACCGTCTGGATTGAGCCAAGTAGGGGACATCTCTAGGGTCTTCAAGTGGGCACCTTCCGTCCTCAGTGTTTCGTCGACTAGCCCACGACACCTCAAGAGGGCTCGACAGTGACTCTGGCGTCCCAGAGTCACCCCCCTCCGTCCCCCACTCAACTCAGCCCAGCTTACTGACCTCTACATCCCTCCTGCTGCTGAGACCTAACCACAATCTCACAATCTCTCCGCAACCCAACCATACGCGCCAACCCGTTTGACTAAGGCTGTAGAGCCCCACTGGTGCGTTAATATGCAGTTTCAATGGCAACGGTTCCGTATGGCATACCACCTACCGCAAAACACAATATCTGCCCAACCACCCGTCATTCACGCAATATACACAGGAACGTAATGACTGTAAATACTATACAACCTATACAAATAAACCAACAGACTCAAGTTTTCAAGAATTCTACGAAACCGTAGCATGGCGGCCTGTACAAAGCCAGCTAGAATCTTTCCGTCTCAAACACAGCCAGTTGCTGCTCCTTTCTGCTGCTTCAGATAAGTTCTTTACTGTGCGACGCAACTCTTGGCCACTGAATCCGACGTCTCTGAGGAACCGGGTTGTAGAGTGTGCCACAAAACCTCGACAACCCACTTCCACTGGATAAACCTGGACTCTCCATCCTCGCTGTTCTGCTTCAGTGGCCAGATGAGCATACCGCAGTTTCTTCCTCTCATATGCCTCATCTACCGCATCCTCCCATGGCACTGTTAACTCTATCAGTTGAACAATGCGTGCTGATCCAGACCACAAAACAATATCTGGTCGTAGGTTAGTGGTGGCAATCTCAGGTGGAAAAATAAGCCGTTGATCAAGATCAAGCATCTTCCAGTCCCTAGCAGCTTCCAGTTGTCCTGGGCGAGAATTGGTGTTAGCACCTTTTCTTGGTGGTTTCTCGCCTGGGCGGAGGAATATTGTCTTCTGCGTGTAATGTTTTGCTAGAACAGGCGGCAACTTATTGGTCATACTACGCTTGCCTTCCAATGCTAAAGCCAAACATCGCAAAACTTGGTCATGGCGCCAAGTAAACCGACCTTGGCTAAGAGCCACCTTACATCCTGTCAAAATGGGCCTTAATTTGGCAGGTGATGAACACAAAGGACAAGAGGGATCCTCTCCTACCCAGAGGTTAAGGTTCTGCGGTGATGGGAGAACATCATATGTTGACCTAATAAGGAAACTGATCCTACTCTCTTCCATTGACCAAAGGTCTTGCCAGGCCATTTTGCGTTGTTCAACACTCTCCCATCTCATCCACTCGGCCTGGGAAATGGCCTTTATACAGCTCATCCTCTCCTCCTGCTTTCGCACCTTGTTGACTACCAGCTTCCTCCTTTGAGCTGGGCCTGCCTTGTGCCGTTTAGGAGGAGCTAAACTGAGCCCAAAACCCCCTCTTCCATGCTGTACCTGTCCCACGATATCCCCAATTTGAAGGTCAGCCTTTGCCTCTACTACAGATTTTTTTGCTGACCACTTTCTACCAGTTTTTACCACAGGGGCTGCCTACCTTACACATTTGTCGCGTGACCCTGCTAAAGTCATTTCCAGTCTGACCTTGGCACACTTAACCTCCTCGGTTAAAGCAGAGACTGGCAGCTGCAATACTCCTTTACTATAAAGTCCCACTCTGCTGAGGCAGCGTGGAACTCCCAACCATTTCCTGATGTATGAACTTATTAACGCTTCCAGCTTATCCACTGTTGTCGAAGAAACCTCGTACACAGTCAGTGGCCACAGCAACCTTGGCAGTAGACCAAACTGAAAGCACCAGAGTTTTAGTTTGCCTGGTAGAGCACAGCTGTTTATGCTCTTCAACCCTTCCACTGCTTGTCTAACTTCTCCCACTCGAACTGTGTCCTTTAGATCCCCATCGTACCATCTCCCAAGACTCTTCACTGGCTTCTCAGAAACTGTTGGTATTGCCTCACCATTAATGAAGAATGTTTTATCTACTACCTTTCCTTTAACTATCGAGATGCTCCTTGATTTAGAGGGCTTAAATTGCATTCGTGCCCATTCAATATTATCTGTTAACTTCCCCAATAACCGATTAGTGCAGGCTACTGTTGTAGTCATGGTTGTCATGTCATCCATGTATGCTCTGATTGGTGGTAGTCGCATCCCAGAAGCCAAGCGCTCTTCTCCTACTACCCATCTTGATGCCCTAATGATTACTTCCATTCCCATGGTAAAAGCCAGTGAAGAAATGGTGCATCCTGCCATTATTCCAAACTCTAAGCATTTCCATGCGGTGCTGAATTTTGGAGTTGAGAAACTAAATTGCAAATCTCCAAAATAGGCTTTCACTAAATTTGTTATTGACATTGGTACTCTGAAAAAATCAAATGCTGCCCAAAGAAGCTCATGTGGCACTGAACCATATGCATTAGCCAAATCCAGGAATGTCACATGGAGCTCCTTCCTCTCATTTTTTGCTGACTGAATTCGTTGCCAGATAACATTGTTGTGTTCTAAGCATCCTGAGAACCCTGGAATGCCCGCTTTTTGAACTGAAGTGTCAATGAAGCCATTCTTTAATAGGTAGGTGGACAATCTCTGGGCAATAATGCTGAAGAAAATCTTACCTTCAATGTTTAATAGTGAAATAGGACGAAACTGACTGATGCTTGTAGCATCTTTTTCTTTAGGTATAAAGACTCCACCTGTTCTGCGCCATGCTCTAGGTACAACCTGTTTTTCCCATGCCACTTTTATCAATTTCCACAGAATTCGTAGAACTCCTGAAGCACTCTTGTACACTCTGTACGGAACTCCATTAGGCCCTGGAGATGATGAAGCCCTTGCCTTTCTCACAGCCTGCTCTACCTCTTTCCACTTAGGTGCACAGACCTCCATTTAGTATTCTGGTGGGTTGATAGGTGGTATGTCTGATGGAATTGACATAGGCTCATGCCTTTTTGCATCTGTATGCGTTTCCCCCAAATATCTCTCTAGCTCAACCCTAGATGCTTGTAAAGTGCCATTCTTCTCCCTGGTGAATAACTTCTTTACGAATTTGAATGGGTCTTTATAGAAATTAGTCCTCGCACGTTCCTTCTTTTGTAGCGTTTCTGTAGACGCTCAGCTCTGCGTAATGTTGCAAGCTTATCTTTTATGGCCCTTTGTAAGAGATTGAGTCCCTCCTTCTGACTTTGTTCTGTTCTTTTCCATTGCTTCCTCAGCTGTCTCCTTTCTCTAACTAACCCTTCAACTTTCTGCTGCTGTCTAGACATTCTAGGAGTAGTCTGTACTTTTTCCTTCCTTTTTTCCACACCAAACCTCTCACTTCCATATGCGTAAATGATGTCCCCAAATGTATCCAGCTTCTTTTCAACTGTACCAGTTAATCTTTCCAATGCAAAGCATAGATCTGTGTTTACCGTGTCCCATGCAGTTTTCTCACAAGCTCTTGGCCATCTAACTCCAGGCCTATGCCCATTGGGGTTCTTTTCTCTCTTATGTGGTTTAGTCTGACCGGGTTCACAAGTATGAATATGTTCATCACTAACTGTGCAAGCCCTCCTCTCCTCTATGACAGGGGTGCTGATATCCTGCGAACTGTGGTTTGCTTCCTTTCGCTGGATTTCATTTGACTGACTTGACTGACTTCGTAAGAAGTACTGATCAATGCGAGACCCTTGTCCCTTCTCCCTCAAGCATTTCATTTTCCCTTGATGAACCTTCAAACCCCTGACCATTGTCACCTTGCTCCAGCCACAGACACAAACTTGGAGTTCAATGACTTTACTAACTGCAGATCTTGGACTAGCCTTACTCTCCATACTCATATCCGTTTCCATTCCTAAGTCGTTAACCATGTTGTCCAACACTGAGTCATCTTCCGTCCCCATATATATATATATATATATATATATATATATATATATATATATATATATATATATATATATTTCATATATCATCATTACATTATTTACGTAAATTAACGCCCAATACTTTACAACAGTTTAAAGTGTAATCCGGCAATTCAGGAGTCAGGACGCAGCCTCTGAATTGGGACGCAGTAAACCAGCTCTGGCCATGGTCTTGGCTAAGCCGAAAGTACATGACCCGGCGGTGAAACATCCTCACCATGTCCTCCAGTAAAATATAAAACATAAAAATGACAATAGCCAATTCTGGCTACATAGCTGTTTACTCAATTATATAAAATGAGTTCTCAGGATGGCAGCTGTACTCTCGCACCGTTGCTAGGCGCCAGGAGCAGTAACCTTCGAAGTCCGCAGCCTTCGAAGGATGCAGCCTTCACATTGGGACACAGCTATTGTGTCCTCCAGTTCCCGGACTCGACTGGACTCGGACATTTTTCCGAGTCTAAAATGTCCGAGTCTGTGTCAAGTCCGAGTACAAATTCATCCGAGTGGTGACAAGTCCAAGTTCATTCAAAATTGGACTCGAGTCCGGACTTGAGTCAGAGTTCGAGTACCCCAACTCTAAAAGTAAATATTTATGTTCCCTGTAAATTATCTTTAGCTGTATTATAATGATTTCTTAATTCAGAATATGATCAAGATTGCATAGGTGGATATGTTTGGGGAATTTGGCTGTTAAAACAATAATATTTAAAGCCACTTACATGAACGAAATGACTCAAATAAAGATTCGTTCATTTTGATGCAAGAGAGCTGGTAAAATGATCCCAACGTCATCACTAAAACAGAGATGTCAACCAGGGCAAAATAATCCTTCACAAAGTATGAGTGTGAGATATAGTGTTAAATAGTCTGGTAGAATAGTACCAGGTACTGGGGTTATACGAAATAGAGTCCGGGGAAAGAGAGTCAATATTCAGGTGACGGAGCCCTCTGGTGGTGAGTGGAAGGAACCACAGAGGCTTGATTTGTGACATTACGCAGAGCATGGGATCTTTTATCTCTTCATTCACAGGCTGGAAACTCAGAACGTCGTATCTGCCATTGTCTCACCCTTGCAGGCTGGAGACTCAGAACTTGGGTGTATCTGTTGCTGCCTTCCCTGTAACAGGCCGGAGACGCGGAACGGTGTGTCTGTTATTTTTTCAATTTACAAGACTCACTAGATAGGAGTGTCTGTTAAAAGGGTGCATTCATCCTTTTCCGATGAGGTGGAGATTGCAATTAGTGTTGTGATTGGCTGCTGGAGTCTGAGGGGGTATACACAGTGTGGCCCACCCTCCTTTCCCCTGTGGAACATAATCTAAAGCACACAGTTAGAGCAGTACTTTTGAAGTTTTATCAATGCATTTCTCACTTTCCAAACTACCTCCAGAATACCTTTGTCAATTTTCTAATTGCATAGATCCAATCAAGATTGGAAAAGATTGAACTGTCATGCATTAATTTGTATATTAAGATGTTGCACTGCAAATAAATGTCACTGAGAATACTTATTCCTCTGAATAAGTATAAAATGGATGTGTTGTAGTTTCCATCAATTTTAAGGTGAGAATGAGAAAGATCCAAACAAAATGAAGCAAACACTTATTCACTGTTGCAGTCAGAGAGGGGCCCACAATAATGCTGCGCCCTTGACTGTGCAGTTTACTACATCTGATAAGAGAATCAGGCTTTTACAGCTGCTACTTTATAGTCTCCAAGTGGTTGCATCCAATCTTAGATCTGCAGGCTCTGAACCATACTCAGTGGACATACAAGTTCAAGAGGCTCAAACATCTTCTCAAATTCAATCCAAGGACTGGTTAGTCACGGTAGATCTAAAGGATGCATATTTCCAAACAGAAATTCTGCCACAACACTGGAAGTTTCTCAGATTTGCTTTCGGGGGGTGAACCTTACCAATATCAAGTTGTTCCTTTCGGCCTGGACTTTATCAGCCCACACTTTCACAAAGTGCATGGATGCTGCCCTGGCTCCATTGCGACTCCAGGGCATCTATGTACTCAACAACATCGGGCTCATTTTAGCCCATTCCGAGGAGTTAACGGTTCGGTATCGAGATGTCATTCTCGCTCATCTGAAGTGCTTGGGTCTGAGTTTGAAAAACAAGAAAAGTGTCAGTTGATGCACAGGAAAATGATAAGGGTTATGCGTAGAGGTCTTCGTACCCTTTCTATGTGGAAGAGACCCCGGTTTCTTATCTTGGATCCCACATCTTGGATGTTGTGTGCTGTCGTTGCAAGACTATGACCACATGCGCCACGCTCACAGGTTGGGGAGTGGTCCTGGATTGTCACCCAGCCCAGGGGGTCTGGGGAAGGCCAACATCTCTTCTGGCACATAAATTGCCTAGAGATGAAGGGTTTATTTCTGGTTCGAAGGTACTTTCTCCCAGACTTGAGGGGCTACCATATGTTTGTTCAGATAGACAACACATGAGTAGTATCTTATATTAATCACCAGAGTGGACTGCATTCGCTCCCCCTGTTCAGGTTGGCACAGCAGATTCTGCTCTGTAGAGATGCGCGGTTGGCGGTTATAGCCGCGGACCGCGGATCGGGCGGATGACGTGACGAAAACAAATATTTTAATTAAATTCAGGCGGGTGGCGGGCGGTTTCTAGTCTCGCGGCTGTCATCAGCAGCGCCTTGTATCAGCGGATGGCGGGCGGGAAAATTGGTCAAACACGTTGGTGCGGATGGATGGCGGACGGATGATGAGTTTTGTGATGCGGTTGCGGATGAAATAATAGCCCATCCGCGCATCTCTACTGCTCTGGGCTCAAATCAGACTGCTGTCACTCTCGCAGGGAATGGAGACTCCACCCTGAGGTGGTGGAGTTGATTTGGTAAAGGTGCGACAGAGCAGAGGAGCACTTGTTCACCTTAGCAGAATTGACCCATTGTCCTCTCTGGTTCGCCCTCACACCCACAGCTCTGTTAGGGCTGGATGCCATGGTGTAAACTTAGCTGAGGCTGCCTTGTATGCCTTTCCGGTGAGGGTTCATCAGGACTGAGTTCATCTGTTGCCAGTGGCTCTGTTCTGACCTCTTCTAAGATATAATTTATATTTATATTGTTGATAGTTTTTTTCTTACCTCTTATTCTGTTCAGTAGTCATGACATGTATGCGTGTTTTGCCCCATATTGAACGATGCCGAGATTAATAACATTACCTCGCATCACACGCTGCTACGGCTGTGTTTTCAGGAAGTTTTGCTATATTTTTTATGTTTTTGCCTAAATATGAAGCGGACTGTTGATTGTTCACGATCGGTGACGCTCGAGGGTAAGGATAAGCAAAACACTTACCTTTTTTTCCATCTTATGTTCTTACTGGAATCTCTGTATTATCGGAACCATGGAGAATATATTTTCATTTCAATCGGTCCATTTCTTCCCCTGGTACATATACGAGTATTTAAACTTGTGACTTCTTGTGCACGTTAGAATTCATGCAACTCATGTACAAACCGACGTGTTTTAGACCAATGAGTAAAAAGCATTTCTCAAGAAGGATGGAGGGTTGCGCCAATTTTAGATCTAAGGCATTTGAATCGGTCTCTGAGGAGATTCAGGTTCCAGATGCTCACTATTCCCATCATCGTGAGTCAGATCAAATCTGAGGACTGGTTTGTCACTATACTGTAGATCTAAGGGATGCATACTTCCATATATCCATCCTTCCATCTCACAGGAAGTTCCTGAGGTTCGCTTTCAGGGGCGAAGCGTTCCAATATTGGGTACTTCTTCCGTTCGGCCTAGCTCTCTCCCCTAATGCATGGATGCAGCTCTAGCTCCGCTGAGGCTTCAGGGTATCAAGGTGCGGAATTATATCGACAACTGGCTTATTATGGCCCAGTCACAAGAGGTGGCAGTTCGGCATTGAGATGTCGTCCTTGCCCACATCCAGTGCCTGGGGTTGAGACTCAACACGAAAAAAAAGCGTGTTGGCACCAGCCCAGAGAACCACGTTCCTGGGAATGGTGTAGGACTCGGTCACGATGCGGGCACAATTGTCTCCTGCACGGATCGATTCCATCCTGGCCACGGTGACCAGGATAAACCTAGGCCAAGCCATCACTGTAAAACATTTTCAGAGAGTGTTCGGGCTCATGGCAGCAGCGTCCAATGTCATTCCATTCGGCCTGCTGCACATGAGGGCCCTGCAGTGGTGGTTGAAAACCAAGGGGTTTCCCCGAGTGGGAACCCGTTCCGCATGATCAGGGTTACGCGCAGATGCCTTCGGACCCTGTTAACTGCCCGGTTGGCTTCAGTGCTGGAGCTCCTTCAAGATCGCCTCTCGACTGGTCTTACCCTGTTCACACTCAAGGTGTACGTGGCTGCCATTGCAGCTTTCCACGCTCCTCTGGGTGATGGGCCTCTGGGGAGACATCAGCTGGTCGTACAATTCCTCCGTGGGGCTCGGAGAATGAGACCTGAGTACCAGAGTTCTGGTCAAGGCCCCCTTCGAACCTCTGGAGTCAGCTGAGGCCAAGAACCTTTCCCTCAAGGTAGCTTTTTTTATTAGCCATTACTTTTCTGAGGAGAGTAGGAGACCTTCAGACACTCTCTATATCTCATGGGTGCCTGAAGTTTGATCCAGGCAACATTAAGGCTATCTTGCATCCCAGGCCAGGGTATGTGCCTAAAGTGCCATCTAATGTGGCACGGCCTACGTTTCTGCAGGCTTTCATCCTCCACCTCACGTGACGGTGGATGAAGAAAGACTTTATTTGCTCTGCCCTGTCAGAGCTCTCAAGATATTTGTCCAGAGGTCTTCTTCATGGCGGAAGTCAGACCAGTTGCTGGTGTGCTTCGGGTCGCCCAAGAAGGAACTTCCAGCATCCAAACAGACCATCAGTAACTGGGTCGTTCAGGCTATCTCTATGGCCTATTAGGTGCGCAGCTTGCCTTCACCTTTGGCCATGAGGGCTAATTCATCCAGAGGCATGGTGTCCTCTAGAGCAGGGGTTCTCAACCTTTTGCAACTTATGGCCCACCAATGACTATTTAAAAACATTCCAAGGACCACCTTTCCAAATATGATAGTATGAACACAGAATAACAGATAATTCAAAAAGTACAATGATATACTCTGCTGTTAATCTGTTATGCCACTGTAGCAGAATAGGTCAAGTCAGCTATATAGATGAAAACTGTCTATAAAAAAGACTCGGCAGGTTTACTTGGTAACCATTCTTGTAACAATAACAGGCTAACTGTAACAACGGGTCAGACACACAAGAGGGGAACATTCACTCTATTCATTAGCAGAAATGTTCATTCACCCCAATTTACATAGTGTAAGTATAATTTATCAAATACAATTAGCGATATTAACATGACTGTTTAAAACAATATTCGTTTGGCTTCCCAACACAGCCCGGTGTTTTGAGGTCAAATGTTTCTGCAGCTTGGATGGTTTTCTTTAGCGCTTCATTTGACACATTTCTCCACATTCAACACATTGTGCCTTCGGCTTAAGAAGGTCGCACACCGGACGAGAGGCTTTAAAATTCGAACACATTACTTTCTATGAGTGTGTACACACACCGGCAGCGCCATTCGGCGTCTGTCCAAGGCACCCAGCTACGGCTCAGGACCCTGTTCAAAATCCTGCCGCGCCACAGAGCCTCATTTACACTGACTTAAGATAGATACAAGATACATTTCGTTTTACATTAATTTACAGAAATCAGCTGCGTGGATGAAAATTATCGGATTTTCAGGTGAGATTCTCAATTAATTCAGTTAATGTACGTCTTGAGGTAAAGTGTTCTACAGCAGACTCGGCAACGGTTGTATTTAATTGTAGCTACAATACAATCATAATAGTACAGATATTATCTTAATTGAATAATGTCCTTAAACATAACAATATTGCTGGCCATAAACTGAGAAAGTGCACGTCTGGTGTGTGATACCTTGAGTTGTCCTAGGGGCAATTTACACCTGGCCACTTTAAACTGTGATCGGATAGCTATCCGATTGTGAAAAGACCGGGTGTAATGCCCTCCGAAACGCATTCGAGACGGATTTAAATCCGATCGCTCAAACCACAGGGAGGAGGTCTGGGCTGCATTCCAGATGAAACTGGACAAGTGGAAATGCATCTGGTTGAAACCACATATGTAAATGTTACTCCTCCCAACAATGCTAAAAAATAAACATGTGAGATTATTATAGGCTAGGCCTATATATGTCATGTTATAATCAGATATGACGGTGCTACTGCAGTGGGCTACGAATCGCCGCAGATGAGAGCAGCTGAGCATCATCAAGCTAACGCGCAACTATCGCAAATCAAAGTGAAAGTAGTCGCAGACGCTTAAAACACAATCATCTTCATTAAAAGTAAAGAAACTAAATTATCTTACCATGTGCCATTTTCCGTTCTCTCCTATTGTGGTCTTTGATTTTGAAATTAGCTGATGATCAATAAATTGCAGCTCATATCTTTTGATTTCGGTGACGTTAACTCCATTAAATCAGCATATAGCGCGGGAATTGAAGATCGGATTTAGGCTATATCCGTTTTGCGGAAACACATTTATGTGACCAAGTGTAAATCGTTTTGATAAATTGGATATCTATCTGATCAGTAAAAACGCATGAAGTGACCAGGTGTAAACAGGCCCCTAGACGCGACGCGGACCTGCCCTTATAAAAAACAAATTTAATGTATTCAGCGTCATATTTTCTCACCACACACTTTGCAGCTTTTGCTTGCACCAGTCTGTCTCCCACGTCTGCGTTTCTTTTCAGAAAACGATCCATATAACAGTAACGTAATGTTACTGCATCTGATCGAACAAACGTTCAATCTGACGTTGTAACGTGATTGGTGTTGTGATATTTAAACATAAATTCGCTTTTAGAAAATGCTTCATGACTGGACTTGAGTGTTTTTGATCATATAAATGCATAAGAACAATCAGATAATTAGAAAATAACAAGATTTGTCAATTAAAAAAAACAAATAAAAATTAATTTGGGGGTAGTTTACCACTGCCTACACGGCCCACCAGATGGTGCTCCGAGGCCCACTAGAGGGCAGCGGCCCACCGGTTGAGAATCATTGCTCTAGAGCCCTCATTTGAGGGGCCCCGATCCAAGAAGTGTGCGATGCAGCAGGATGGACCACCCCTCATACTTTTATCAGATTCTATAGCCTGGACATTTCTTCAACGCAAGGCACTCTAGTGCTCTCGTCCTAAGTGTGCCTGTGCGCAGCTTCACACTGGGACAGGCAGGGCTTGTTGTATAGTGGGTACTCGTTCCCCAAAGTGTCGTAGTCGACGCCGTACGAGTTCCCTCGAAAGGGAACGTCTCGGGTTACGACTGTAACCCTTGTTCCCTGAGAAGGGAATGAGACACTGCGTCCCTCCGCCACGACTTCCCCTGCCTGGGAGTGACTTGCTTCATCGCAGAAACTAACTCTGTTGTGTGCCGGCGTCCCTTTGTAGCTTCAGTGTATGCCTTCACATGTTAAATCATGATGCAACACCAATCAGGATTGGATTAGTTTCATTCATCCTTCAGATGCGTTACGCAAAGGGCATTCCCCAAAGTGTCGTAGTCGATGCAGTGTCTCGTTCCCTTCTCGAGACGTTTCCCACATTCTCTCCCTCTTCAGATAAAGCTACTTCTTCCTCTGCGTTTCCCCTATCAAATTTCACATGCTCAAATTCAATATCAAGACTTTCCACACCTCCAGAAGGTTCAAATGGTTGTGCATTTGGATTCAATGTTGTCTCACAAGAACTTCCTTCCACCCCTTTTATATAGGACACGTCCTTGACAATCTTTATGGTAGGATATGTCTTTTCCTGCATTATTTGGAGGAAGATGAAATCTGGTTCTCCATCACTATCATACGCTTGTTCATCATCATCCTCTGGAACTGTTGATGATTCCCTAGAACAAGTCGTTTTTTCCTTTCCTTCCATCCTGTTGTCTTCATCACTGGAATTGGCTGGGGTTAAGAAACCACAGGGCAAGAGTAAATCTCGATGGAGGGTTCTGTCAGGTCAATCAGTAGTAAGACGCTTTACAACATAAACTGGAGAATCAGTTTTTTGCTTGACTACTTGGTAAATGGTTTTGCTCCATCGGTCAGCTATCTTGTGCTTGTCTCTTATACCAAAATTCTTGATGAGAACACGGTCTCCAGCTTGTAAAGTGGATTCTCTCACAGATCATATCATTGCTTGTTGCGAAGAGCTGTCTTCTTACTGTATTCAACAGCAATCAGAAATGTAGCTTTCTTGCAGACTCTCTTGAAGCTTTTTGACGTACTCAGCATGACTAACTCTCTTTTCCCCTTCAGGCTTGATACCAAAGGCTACATCTATGGAAAGGCTTGGCTGCCTCCCAAACATTAGCTGATAAGGAGAAAACCCGGTGGTGTCATTTTTCGTACAGTTTTAGCCATGTACCAGAGGCTGCACAAAATCACACCATTTGATCTCGTCTTCTTCTTGAAGAGTTCCGGGCATTTGGAGAAACGTTCGGTTAAACCGCTCCACGGGATTTCCACGTGGGTGGTAAGTAGTGGTCCGAGTTTTCTTTATACCCAGTAGAAGACAAAGGTCTTTGATCACAGCAGATTCGAAATCTCGACCCTGGTCGCTGTGCAGGCGTTCTGGTATCCCATAATGAATGAAGAAGTTATTCCAAAGTGCTTTAGCAACTTTCCTTGCTTTTTGGTCAGCTGTTGGAATTGCTACAGCATACTTTGTAAAATGATCAGTGATGACTAAAATGTTCTTAGTACCTCTACCATCTGGCTCAAGAGACAGGTAATCCATGCAGACTAGTTCTAAAGGTCGGCTGGTCTCCATGTTAACAAGGGGAAATGCTTCAGCTGGCTTCTTTGTCTGACTTCGATATAAATCGACTCACTCAACATACCACAGAGTTAACCGCCCTCTAGTGGTTAATCATAGTACCACAAGAGACTGGAGTTTCTTTGGGGTATACAAATCAAAATTAGTTACAAATAAATTTACTTTAGGACTAAAAATAAAGAGAAAATATGAATGAACAATTCAAAAGGGTTACTTTTTTTTTTTTTTTTGAAAATCAGCACAGCTGTAATTTGGTAGTAGTCCGTAGGTAACCACCCTCAAATGTACTGCGTTTTGTAGCTTGTACTCTTTTACCTTTTTGACATCAAAACTTCTATCTTTCTACATTAATGGATTCAACCCCTACTGGAGACACAAACTGTCATGTTTCAAAAAAGGTAATTGAACAGCTATACAATGCACTAGCCTAGGTAGGGAAACTGAATTGATGAAACCAAAGACCGCACTATACTATACTGTATATATCAGTGGTTCTCAACCCTGGTCCTGGGGGCCCACAGCTCTGCACATTTTATATGTCTCCCTCATTTAACACACCTGATTCAAATCATCAGCTCGTTAGGAAAGAGCTCTATGAACTGAACTGGGTGTGTCAGATAAAGGAGACATATAAAATGTGCAGAGCTGTGGGCCCCCAGGACCAGGGTTGAGAACCACTGGTATATATCATAATTCTCTAACATGATTACTTTTTAATATATTAGGAATTAAAAATGACCTCAGAACTGTGTATTGGTTCATCTATAAACAAAAGTAAATATATTCACCCTCTAGAAAAAAACTCAAACTTGCAGCTCAAAGACGAGCGGAGGAAGAGATTCTTTCTGAAGACAACCAACTTACCCCAACAATCCAGAGTCCAGGAGAATCTTCAGTGAATGAAAAAACTGCCCAAATCATAGACCTTCAGAACCAGGTCATGGCTTTGCAGAAGGAAAACAGCAGACTGTGCAACATGGTAGTTAAGTATGCAAGTATTTATTTTAGATTAAATAATGATCTGTCTTCACGTTCTCCTTTGGCTTAATATAAAGTAACTGTGGTTGCCACCACTATAATTTTGTAGTACATTTTCTTTTTTAATGTAATTTATTTTCCAGATGTGACCTGATGCTCTGTAAGTATGCAAGTATTTATTTTAGATTAAATAATGATCTGTCTTCACGTTCTCCTTTGGCTTAATATAAAGTAACTGTGGTTGCCACCACTATAATTTTGTAGTACATTTTCTTTTTTAATGTAATTTATTTTCCAGATGTGACCTGATGCTCTGCTCCCATGTTTTGATTTAATAGAATCTGGGTTAATTGAAAGAGCTTACTGCCTATAAATAGCCTCTTTTTGGTCCTGTCGAGGCGCGTCAATTCTGATCAACCCAGGGGTTCTCCTTTCCGCTACTATCTTGCGAGTAATTTGAGTGCGGCTCTATGCCTGTTTTGTGCGTTTCTGAAATGACGATTTCGTCCAGTAAGTCTTAACTCTAAACACGCGATACTTATAACATACTATTCATTAATCTGATATGAGGCTGGATATGATTTCAGCATGTTTCAGGCATCTGCAACCCAGTTAACGTGGGGCTTCAGAATCAAAATGAAACCAAACAATATAGGCGTGTTACTGTTCAGAGCACTTGACTGATTTCATCGTCGGGCAAGTCGTTTCTTCTTGGGGGGATAACATTAGGCATTTGTCCGGTCATTTAATAATTTAGTTTCTCTTTAAGGTGATTGGGTTCTCTCCCCTCAGCCCTGTTTCAGTATTTAGTGTGTTTGAGGAATCGCTGTTGTCCTGCGACTTTCGATTATTTGTTTTTGTGTATTTTGCCTTATTACAAGTTTTCTTTTATGAATTTGAATTTCTTTAGAATTTACTTTCATTCTTGGTGTTAAGTCAGAGAGTTCTCTCTGTGTGATGTCAGACAGTTATCTTATTACTGAATTATTCTATTCCTAGTAGTTGGGCCTCTCTTCATTGGCCCCTGCTACATTATGGCATGGTCGGCTGGATGGGTGAGAAGAAACTGCGTATAAAAACTTTATTGCCGATGGCTTTGAGGGAGGAGGTTTTGACGCAGTTACATCAGCAACACAGGCACCAGGGTGGGGAACGGACTACCCAGCTGGTGTGACAACGGTGCTATTGTATGACATTGATATGTCCTCTGAGATTGCACAGTGGTGTCAGCAATGCGAAAGGTTCCAGCATGCTAAGGGCCTTCCCTCGATATACAGTAGCTTTATGGGGCACTTAATGGCTTCACGGCTACAGTTTTGGAGCCTTCCCAGTCATTGAAAATGTTATGGTCATGATTGATGTATTTTCTAAATATACATTAGGTGTTTCTACCAGAGATCAGCAGGCGGAGACTGTGGCACAGGTTCTGGTGTCTGAATGGTTTTGTTGACTCTGTGATCCGAGTCCTATTCATTCAGATCAGGGTCGGAACTTTGAGACCGCTCTCATTTAACAGTTTTGCCGCTTGTATTACCTCGAGAAGTCTTGTACTACTCAGTACCATCCAGCTGGTAATGGACAGTGCGAGCGGTTTAACAGGACCCTGCACAATCTGTTGCATTCACTCCCAGGCTCTCAGAAGGGTGACTGGCCGCTGTGTCTTCCCCAGGTGTTATTTTCGTATAATAGTACTCCTCATCAGAACACCGGGGAGTCCCCGCACTTTTTGATGTTTGGCCAGGAGCCACGGCTCCCAGTTGATTTTTTGCTTGGGAGAGTCCAGGAGAACAAGTCCGGGAGAAACCCTTACCGGAGGGTCAGTTGGTGCTTCTCCAAGCTTTTAATGTGAGAGGTAGGCATAAGATCCACGACCTCTGGGGTCCAGTAGTGTCCCAGATTGTGAAAGCAGGTGGGCAGCTATATTATATTGCTCCAGCGGACAATCTGGGCAAAGTAAGACAAGAACACCGCTCGGCAATAAAGCCATGGGTTGGTAAAGGTCTTTCGGTTCAATTTTTCAACCATGACAGGATGTGTCGGAGGGATATCTTTTCAATGGTCATTAAACGTCCAAATGTTTGCTAAATACTTACTAGTCCCCTAGTGGTTGCATCCAATCTTAGATCTTCAGACCCTGAACCATACTCTATTGACATAAAGGTTCAAGAGGCTCAAACTCATCATCTCAAATTCAATCCAAGGATTGGCTTGTCACTGTAGAATTAAAGGACTCATATTTCCATGCAGAAACTCTGCTACAACGAGTTTCTCAGGTTTGCTTTCGGGGGTGAAGCTTACCAATATCAAGTTGTTATTTTCGGCCTGGCATTTATTTTTTTTTTAGATTAGATTTATTTTCAATCATTATACAGATACATGCATAACAACCAAAAAAAGTGTAGGCTGAAGCCTATGCTTATTATGCCCACCTTTTGTACATAATTACTTAATTAGCGGCACTTTTCTCTCTGGATTTAACTTTCAAAATAAACATAAATTTACATAAGAACATTTCCAAGATGTTCATGTCACGTGTAGGAGAGAGGACCCAAAAGCAAAGGGCAGTTTGACAAAGTTTAATAGTTCAGGCAAAATAACACAGGTGGCACATAAGGCGAATAAATCCAACTGAAGATAGTCTCATCCAAAGGAAAACGGAAAGTCTTTCAGAAATAGAACAGAAATGTACGGTCAAGACCGGCAACGAGAAACTCCCGGAGGATGAGACAGGCTGGGTCCGTAGGGAGCACGGGAACGCCAATCCTTGACCACTCACGTTAGCTGAAGAAGTAACAAAGCAGAGACAAGGTAATACGGTAGACAGATTGTGGCACGCACCAGACAAGACACGACTCGACCGGGCTTGGTTCAGCAGGCACACAGGTACGTAACATATGGCAATAATCTGACAAAGAACAAAGGACAGGGAAGACTAGAAATAGAGAGTCCAATCAGAGAAAGTGGGAACCAGCTGGGGAGGAGAAGAGGGAGAGTGATGAGGTGATGAGAGACAGCTGAGAGCGGCAGAGATAATGAATGGGAATGTGTGAGTGTAATTGGATGTAATAAAGAGTGTGACCAGGAGAGGGTGGTAGAGTGTAAGAGGAGGACACCGGGATCATGACAGTTCATACATGATTACAAGGGTACACATCTTCAGACATTATTTCAATAGTTAACATATAGCCTAACGTAGACAAATTAATCATATTGAGTTTTATAATTATTTATCACCTTGTTTTTAAACATTTTTTTTAAATTACAGAGTGAATTACACAATTTTAATTCCTTGTCACAATTGTTCCATAGGTTTACTCCTTTAACAGATATGCATCTATTTTTTTTTATTAGTTCTTGCTCTTACTTTTTTAAACATATACATTCCTCTTAGTTTATACTGACTTTCTCTTATTTCGAACAGCCTCTGAACACAATTTGGAATTAAATTCTTACAAGCTTTATACATGATCTGTGCAGTATAAAGGTCAACTAAATCAACTAATTTTAAAGCTTGTAAATTAATAAATAATCTATTTGTTGGTTCATAATAGTCTGCCCGTTTTACAATCCTTATTGCTTTCTTTTGTAACATATATATTGAATTTATATTAGTTTTATATGTATTACCCCACACCTCCACACAATAAGTAATGTATGGAACTATGAGTGAACAATACAATATATATAATGATTTTTCATTCAAAATATGTTTTATTCTATTTAATATTGCAATGGATTTAGACATTTTTGTTTTTACATTATTTATATGTGATTTCCAGCATAATTTATGATTACATTTCAATACATTTAGTCATTTAGCAGACGCTTTTATCCAAAGCAACTTACAACTGAGGACTAAAGCAAGCAAGTCATCGTGAAGAGGGAAGAACAACGCAAGAAGTGCTCAAAATACAAAGTTCAGGCATTGCTCAGAGTAGCAAAAGCCAAACAAGGGAAGATTTAAAAGGGGAAGGAAAGATTTAAAAGAGAAGGAATTTTATTTTTTTATTTATTTATTTTTTTTTTAATGTTAAGTACTCACGGAAGAGATGAGTTTTCAGTTGTCTTTTGAATGATGCCAGGGATTCTGCATTACGGACGAGGATGGGGAGATCATTCCACCAGCATGGAACCGTGAATGACAATGATCTGGAGAGTGATTTAGTGCCTCGCTGTGATGGCACCACGAGCCGTCGTTCCTTGGCCGATCGTAGGCTTCTGGAAGGGATGTAGACCCGTAGGAGTGAGTGAAAGTAGGACGGAGCTGAGTCTGTGGTAGATCTGTAAGCAAGCGTCAAAGCTTTGAATTTGATGCGAGCAGCGAGTGGTAGCCAATGCAGTGAGATGAACAGAGGAGTGACGTGAGCCCTTTTGGGCTCGTTGAAGACAAGGCGGGCTGCAGCATTCTGGATCATTTGTAGAGGTTTAGTAACACATGATGGAAGTCCAGCCAGAAGAGCATTGCAGTAATCAAGTCTGGAAATAACCAGGGCCTGGACGAGAAGTTGTGTTGCATGCTCAGTTAGGAAAGGCCTGATCTTCCTGATGTTATACATTGCAAACCTGCATGATCGAGCTGTCTTTGTAATGTGGTCTGTGAAGGTCAGCTTGTCATCAAATATTACTCCAAGATTTCTGACCGACCTTGATGGGGTGATTGAGGATGACTCTAGCTGGATAGTGAAGTCGTGCTGTAGAGACGGATTGGCAGGGAGGACGAGAAGCTCAGTCTTTGCCAGGTTGAGCTGCAGGTGATGTTCCTTCATCCATGCCGAGATGTCCGACAGACAGCTTGAGATACGTGCGGCTACTATGGGATCATCTGGATGAAATGAGAGGTGGAGCTGTGTGTCATCAGCATAGCAATGGTACGAGAGACCATGTCCCTGAATGATGGGTCCCAATGATGTGGTGTAGATGGAGAAGAGGAGCGGTCCAAGAACTGAACCCTGAGGAACCCCTGTGTTCAGTTGATGTGCTTCGGAGACCTCGCCTGTCCATGCAACCCTGAAGGACCTACCTGTGAGATAGGAGTCAAACCAGTGGAGGGAGGATCCTTTGATGCCCAGTGATGAGAGGGTGGACAGAAGGATCTGATGATTCAGAGTGTCGAAGGCAGCAGAAAGATCCAGCAGAATGAGAACAGAAGATTTGGAAGCAGCTTTTGCGATCCGCAGGGCTTCTGTGAACGACAGTAGTGCAGTCTCGGTTGAATGGCCTTTCTTGAAGCCAGATTGGTTGACATCTAGCTGGTTGGTCAGAGACAGGAAAGATGACACTTGGTTGAAAGCAACTCGTTCAAGTGTTTTCGCAATGAATGGTAGGAGAGAGACAGGTCTGTAATTCTCTAAAAGTGATGTGTCTAATGTTGTTTTTTTAAGCAGTGGAGTTACCCTAGCCTGCTTGAATGCTGTAGGGAAAATGCCAGTGTGGAGGGATGAGTTGATGATGTGTGTGAGTGCTGGTAGAAGTGTGGGAGAGATGGTTTGTAGAAGGTGTGATGGGATGGGGTCTAGCGGGCAGGTGGTAGGATGACTGGAGAGGAGAAGTTTAGATACTTCTTCCTCAGTTAGTGGAGAGAAGGTAAAGATAAGGTTACTGGTAGTGGGAGAGGATGGTTTGGGTTCCTGTGTGTGTGGAGTTGATAACTGACTGCTGATAGTAGTTGTTTTGTTGGTGAAGAAGTTAGCAAAGTCATCGGCAGTTAGCAAGGAGGTGGGTGATGGTGGAGATGGACAGAGGAGAGAGTTGAAAATCTTGAAAAGTGTTCGTGTGTTTGAGGCGTTGTTGATCTTGCTGTGGAAATATGAAGATTTTGCAGCGTGAACATCAGCAGAAAAGGAAGAGAGCAGAGATTGATACATACTCAGGTCAAATGTGTCTTTTGATTTGCGCCATTTCCTCTCCATTGCCCTGAGTTTGGTCCGGTGTTCCCGAAGAACCTCAGATAACCAGGGGTTAGAGGGAGTAGCGCGTGCTGGCCTGGAGGAGAGAGGGCAGATATTGTCTAAAGAAGAAGTTAAAGTGGAGCATAAAGTATCTGTTGCGGAATTCACATCTAGAGATGAGAATTGTGAAGGTGAGGGAAGTGAAGATGACACAGCAGATGACATTATGATCTATTATTACCCCCAAAAACTTATATTCATATACTCTTTCTATTTCCTCATTACTAATCTTAATTTTAACTTTGCTATTACTTTGTCGATTGCTGAATATTATAAACTTTGTTTTACTCAAATTTAATGAAAGTCGATTATCATCAAACCATCTTTTTAAGACCATCAATTCTTTTTCAACCATATTCAGAAGCTGTTCCAAATTTTTTCCAGAACAGTACAAATTTGTGTCATCAGCAAACAATACCATTTTAAATATTTTAGACACTTTACAAATATCATCTATATACAATACAAACAATTTAGGACCTAACACCGAACCTTGTGGAACACCACAAGTAACTTTCATTAGATCAGATTTAATATTATTTATTTGTACAAATTGATATCTATCCTCAAGGTAACTTCTTAACCAAGAGAAGGATTTTCCTCTTATGCCATATCTCTCCAATTTCCTCATTAATAAACTGTGATCAATAGTGTCAAAAGCTTTTTTTAAATCTAAGAACACTCCCAAAGTATATTCATTATTATGTGGAAATCTCCTCTACCAGTTCCATCACTGCCATTGAGGTCGACCTATTTGCTCTAAAGCCATACTGATGTTCACTCAATTTATGTTTATCTATAAAATTGTCAAGCCTGCGCACAAATGATTTCTCTAAAATTTTTGACAACTGGGAAAGCAGAGAAATTGGTCTATAATTGGAAAAAAGATGTCTATCTCCACTTTTAAAAATAGGAATAACTTTTGCTATTTTCATATTACTTGGAAATATACCTGTTAAAAAGGACTGATTACAAATATATGTTAATGGTTTTACTATATATTCTATAATATTATTTTAATAATGACATGTCAATATCATTACAATCAGTAGAATTTTTATTCTTACAATTATTAACAATGTCTAGTATTTCCATCTCATCAGTTCCCCTAATAAATATTGAATGTTTATTGCTAGAAATATTTACTTAATCTACCCTGTCCCCAGTTTGCTGTTCCACAATCTCATTTGCTAATTTATATCCAATATTTACATAATACTCATTAAATTTATTGACAATGTCATTCACTTCATTTATAATTAATGCATCATCATTTACAAAATAATTTGGGTAATCTATTTTTCCAGTATTCTTTTTAATTATACTATTGAGTACTTTCCATGTTGCTTGAGTATTACTCTTATACCTGTCCAATAATTTATGGTAATAATCTTTTTTACTAAATCTTATAATACTTATGAATTTATTTTTATATATCTTATATTTATTTTCAGCTTGTTTTGTTCTAGTTTTTATAAATGTCCTATATAAAACATTTTTTAAAACATGCCTTCTCTATTCCCTTAGTGATCCATGGTTTGTCATCATTTTTGCGCTTCTTCACAACTTTGTTAGACGAACAATGTTTTTCATATTGCTCAGTTAGTATGGTCAAAAAAGCATCATAGGCTCTATTCGGATCTTTATTTACATAAACCTCACTCCAGTTTTGTTTTTGTAAGTCCTCCCCAAGGGCAGTAATGGCTTCTGGTGTTCTATGTCTGATCATTTTATAGTTATTTATCCTATTTTCATTTGTTTTTTTAAATAATTTTTGAAAGATCGCAAAAACTGGGAGATGATCTGTCATTTCATTTATAAATAACCCACCTACTATTTTTGCTTCAATTCCATTTGAATATATATTATCTATCAATGTAGCAGTATCAGTAGTTATTCTACTTGGTTTTGTAATCACAGGAAACAGACCTTTACTATACATTGTATCAATAAAATCTGTTGTCCTCTTATGTCCATTTGGATTCAACAAATCAATGTTAAAATCTCCACGTACAATTTGTATCTTGTTCTCATTCCATTTGTCAAGCATACCAACTATCTGATTTATAAATGTTTTGATACATGTTCCTGGTATTCTATACACACAACTAATAATTATATTTTTAGATCTTTCAATGTCAATTTCTATGGTTAAGCATTCCAAGATATTTTCTATAGTCATTGACATACTTTTAATCAAATTGCATCTTAACGTTGTATCAACATATATAGCAACACCTCCTCCTTTTTTATTAACTCTGTTAATCGTAAACAATTTGTATCCTTCCAATTCTACATCTTGTACTTTCTCATTATCAAGCCCAAGTCTCTGACACAGCAATCACATTAAATTTGTTAAACTGCCACAAGTAATCCTTAATTTGTGCAAAGTTTCTATAGAGACTTCTACTATTAAAGTGTATTATTGATAATGCCCCTTCCATATCCACATTTCTTTTAAATTGTTCTTCCGTGTAATACTCACAACAATTGTTATTTACATTATTGAAAAAATGGTTCCCTTTCGTTGTCACTCCGAGTTACGTCGGATGACGACGAATGGGGTTTCGCTTAGAAAGCCTATCAACTTCGAGTATTACAAAACGAGCCAATGGCAAAGAAATGCCATGGGTCTGCGGAATTTGCATGACGTAACTCCACCCCACCTCGTGGGTATAAAAGGAGGAAGTCCGCAACAGCAGTTTATGTTTTCGCTTCGGAGCCAAGTGTATTCTTCTCTCCACAAGCCAACTCTGAATTATCAGCTTCACGAACGAGTGCCTCGAGTGTTGGTGTGACGGCGATCTCCGGCGAGTGCGTGCTTCCTGCTTATCTCTGCAGTGGTTCATCAGAGAGCGCGTGCTTCCCCGGGCGCTTCAACACTTGAGTTTTCTCTCTAAAAGAGCGCACGCGGCACGTCTTTTTAAAGACGGCTCGCCCGTGCATTTAAAAAAAAAAAAAAAAAACGAATGGTTGCGGCAGCTTGGTATCGGACTCTGATGGGCACGAGCGTTGTCTGGTATGTTTGGGCTTGATCATACTAGAGCAGCGCTCGTGGATGACTCATGTTCTCTCTGTGGGAACATGATCATCGCGTCATATAGGTCGAGACTCTGTGAACTCGCAAGAGTGAGAGTCCCCTCATCCACCCCCCGATCTTCGGCTGGTGGCCAGGGTGACCTGAGGGTGTTGGTCTGGAACAAGGCGCCGACTCCGTGTCCGTGACCCCAGCCTCCCCTCAACGGCGGTGCCCGCTAGTGAATAGGTGATTCCCACGAGTCTACCCTCTGGTGGCCCGTGTGTTTCATTTAAAGCTACAGAGGATGATACTATGTTTGTAGCAGCTTCACAAGGTGGGTTTGATTCTCTGCGAAGTGACGACTCGTCACAGCTGCCACCCTCTGGTGTGCATACGGCTGTGCCTGAGTCTGATCCAGAGATGACGGCCATGCTTTCCTGGGACGATTGGTTTTTGGGTAAGGCCGCCGACCCCCGTCCACGGCAAACCCCAATACCTTCCCTCCCGGACGTGCATGATGAGATCTCGAAGTCCCAGAAGACCCCCTGGTTTTCTCGGGACCGCTCGCTGATCTCATCCGCCTTTCCCCCCTCGATGGGGCCGCTGTCACGGGTACACTGGGGTTCCCCCGGCTGAACGCTCTGTTGCGATGCTATGTGTCCTCAGAGTGCTTCTTCTCGGCGCAATCCTAAGCACCCGCCCGTGGTCTATGGTTTTCGTCTACATTTGCGGCGAGATCCTATAGCACCACGGGACTGGCAGCCGCCTCTCTGCAGGCCATGGCCATTCTGCTGGTCCTCGACCCAGATGCTCATGGACTTGCACGAGGGCGGGACTGACCCAGGGCTCTTCACTGAGTCGCACGCCGCCACTGACCTTGCTCTCCGAGCGACGAAAGTGGCCGTACGCTCCCTGGGTCAGGTGATGCCTACCATTCTGTGGCTGAACCTGTCTGATGTGCTGAATGTCGCGCGGCCCCGTCTGTCCGACGTTCCCATATCCCAGGTCGGCCTCTTCGGCGGTGCGGTTGAGAACTTCGCCCAACAGCTCTCAACCTCCCATGTGCAGACTGACGTGATTCTGTCCCGATGGCCCGCCGTCCGCTCAGATCCCTCGGTCTGCCCACTGCCGAAGGCGCCCCCCCCGCGGCTCCCACCCCGCCCGTTTAAAGAGACGGGCCGGCTCTGGAAGCCGCGGGCGGACGCCACAGCCCTCTCCAGCCCCGCCCCCCGCTACGTGCCGGGTTAAGCGGCGCTCCTGAGACGGGCTCCACAGAGATGGGACTCAGTTCTTCCAGGAGTTGGTAGCAGGACCACTCCTTTCCCCAGTGGAGGGCCGGGGAAAAATCCTTACTCCTAAGAACTGACTCTCCCGTCTCTGGGAAGACATAGTTCTCTGACGACACAGAGCGCCGCCCACAAGCCGTGCTCTCCTCGTCCCCCTCTGTCCCAGAGGTGCTTGACACGGCGTGCCGTCCACGGACCGCTTCGCCCCTGTCCCCCTCTGTCGCCAGACCCCTGCCAGAGCAGGCCCCCGCGGGACGACCAGCATGGTCCTCCCCTGGCCCCCTCTGTCAGGGCGCGGTTGCTAACTGTGCCCCCACACCGGGCCGCTATGCCGTCCACGTCTGGGCCAGTTACTCCGCTTCGCTGCCCCTCCGGGGGGACGCCGGTCGTCCGCTTGATCCCGCTGGTTCAGTTCCTGGGAGCCTGGTTAGAGCTTCCCCGTCTGTCCCGCTGGATCGCGCGCACCATTTGGCTCGGCTATGCGATTCAGTTCGCACGGTCTCCTCCCCGCTTCAGGGGAGTCCGCTCCACTTTGGTCGGTGGCAATGCCCCTATCATGAGAGCAGAGATTGCCACCCTGCTGGCGAAGGGTGCAATCGAGACTGTCCCTCCAGCCGAGATGAGGTCCGGGTTCTACAGCCCCTACTTCATTGTCCCCAAGAAAACCGGTGGGTTACGGCCAATCCTGGACTTGCGCGTGCTGAACCGCTCCCTTCACAGGCTGCCGTTCAAGATGCTCTCCGCCAAACGCGTTCTCGAATGCGTGCGGCCCCAGGATTGGTTTGCAGCGATCGACCTGAAGGACGCCTACTTGCATGTCTCCATTCTTCCTCGACACAGACCGTTCCTACGGTTTGCTTTCGAGGGGCAGGCATACCAGTACGCGGTTCTCCCTTTCGGGCTAGCCCTTTCTCCTTGCACCTTCACGAAGGTCGTCGAGGCTGCCCTTGTTCCCCTTCGGGAACACGGGGTTCGCATCCTGAGTTATATCGACGACTGGCTGATCCTAGCTCACTCTCGAGATCAGGTTTGCGAACACAGGGACCTAGTGCTCCGGCACCTAGCTCGTCTGGGCCTTCGGGTCAACTGGGAGAAGAGCAAACTTTGCCCCGTGCAGAGGATCTCTTTTCTCGGTATGGACATCGACTCGGTCGCCATGTCCGCGCAGCTTACGAGCGAGCGCGCGCAGTCACTGCTGACTTGCCTGAGACATCTCAGGAGCAAGAATGCGGTTCCACTGAAACATTTTCAGAGGCTCCTGGGGCATATGGCATCTGCAGCCGCGGTCACGCCGCTCGGATTGCTTCATATGAGACCGCTTCAGCTTTGGCTTCGCGACCGAGTCCCGAGGTGGGCATGGCATCAAGGCACGCTCCGGGTACCAGTTACTCCGACCTGCCGTCAGTTCCTCACCCCGTGGTCGAACCTCAGTTTTCTCAGGGCGGGTGTCCCCCTGGAACGAGCTTCCCGGCATGTTGTGGTCTCCACGGATGCCTCCACCACGGGCTGGGGCGCCATGTGCAATGGACATGCTGCTGCGGGCTCCTGGACAGGACCCCGGCGGCTATGGCATGTCAATTGCCTCGAGTTGTTGGCAGTACGCCTTGCCCTGCACCGCTTCCGGGCGTTGCTCAGGGGTCAACACGTACTAGTCCGCTCAGACAATACCGCTACTGTAGCGTACATCAACCATCAAGGTGGTCTACGCTCCCGCCGTATGTCACAACTCGCCCGCCACCTCCTTCTATGGAGTCAGAAGCATCTGAGGTCGCTTCGAGCCATTTTCATTCCCGGAGCCCTGAACTGTGCACGGCTTCAGCCCCTCCCTGGAGAATGGCGACTCCATCCCCAGTCGGTTCAGCTGATTTGGGACCAGTTCGGGGACGCACAGATAGATCTGTTTGCCTCTCACGACTCGACCCATTGCGCCCTGTATTTTTCCCTGACCGAGGGCACGCTCGGCACGGATGCACTGGCGCACAGCTGGCCGCCGTGCCGCAAATATGCGTTTCCCCTAGTGAGCCTTCTTGCGCAGACCTTGCGCAAGGTCAGGGAGGACGAGGAGCAGGTCATTTTGGTCGCGCCGTATTGGCCCGGCCGGACCTGGTTCCCCGAACTTGCACTCCTCGCGACAGCACCTCCCTGGCCCATTCCTCTGAGGAAGGACCTTCTTTCTCAGGGACGGGGCACCCTGTGGCACCCTCGCCCCGATCTCTGGAGCCTCCACGTGTGGCTCCTGGACGGCTCGAGGTAGGTTTGAGTACCCCTCCACCAGCGGTGGCGGCTACTATCACTTCCGCTAGAGCGTCGTCCACGAGACACGTCTACGCGTTGAAGTGGAACCTCTTCGTCGTCTGGTGCTCTTCTCACCGAGAAGACCCCTGGAGATGCTCGATCAGCGTTGTGCTTTCCTTCCTTCAGCAGGGGTTGGAGCGAAGGCTGTCTCCCTCCACCCTTAAGGTCTATGTTGCCGCCATTGCCGCACACCATGACCTAGTCGAAGGTAAGTCGGTAGGGAAGCACGACCTGGTCATCAGGTTCCTGAGAGGAGCGAGGAGACTAAATCCTCCTCGCCCTCCTCTCGTTCCCTCTTGGGACCTCTCAGTGGTTCTAACTGCCCTGAAGAGTGCTCCCTTTGAGCCCCTGCAGTCAGTCGAGCTTAAGTTCCTGTCAATGAAGACAGCGCTCCTGGTTGCACTGGCCTCCATCAAGAGGGTAGGGGACCTGCACGCATTCTCCGTCGACGAAGCGTGCCTGGAATTCGGACCGGCTTTCTCTCACGTGATCCTGAGACCCCGGCCCGGATATGTGCCCAAGGTTCCTACCACTCCCTTTCGGGACCAGGTGGTGAACCTGCAAGCGCTGCCCCCGGAGGAGGCAGACCCAGCCTTGGCACTGCTCTGTCCAGTACGCGCTCTTCGCGCCTATGTAGACAGGACGCGGTGTTTCAGGACCTCAGACCAGCTCTTTGTCTGTTATGGTGGGAAGCTGAAGGGAAAGGCTCTCTCCAAGCTAAGGTTGTCTCACTGGATAGTGGACGCCATTGCCTTGGCTTACCAGCAGCAAGGTCGACCGTGCCCCCTTGGTGTGACGGCCCACTCCACCCGGAGTGTGGCATCCTCTTGGGCTCTAGCGCATGGCGCCTCGCTAACAGACATCTGCAGAGCTGCAGGCTGGGCGACACCTAACACATTCGCCAGATTCTATAATCTCCGAGTGGAGCCAGTGTCCTCTCATGTTCTCGCTTCAACTAGCTAGTACCGGACCCGCTCAGGTGTCTTCGCTTGCTCGCCATTCCACTCCACGGACTGGATACGTGCGATATTCTCCTCAGGTGAGCTTCCCGAAAGCCCTGAGTTCCTCAGTGTCTATTGCCTGCGCGTCGGCTAGGTGCCTCCCGTGTGCATGGTACCTCCCCTGAGCGACCCCCACATGTGCATTTCCACTGTAAGCCTCTCTGAGCATGTGTCTTTCCCTTGGCAAGCCACCTTGCCACCCCTGGGGTTGAAATATTCCACCTGCGGCTGGACACCCCAGTGTTCTCCATATGTTTCCTTTGGGTCATATGTGTATTCTCTAAGTCCCCCCCCTCTGGATTGGCATTAATTGCATACTTCCCCTAGCTTGGGATATGCTTCCCAGTGTACCTTGGTATTCCTGTGTTAAATGGAGTCCTTCGTCCAGTCTATGACAGGGATCTCGATTTACGCAGGGCACTGGAAGACAGCTGAGAAGGTGGCGTGATTAGACTGGTAACCCCATTCGTCGTCATCCGACGTAACTCGGAGTGACAACGAAAGGGAACGTCTTGGTTACGTATGTAACCCTCGTTCCCTGAGTAGGGAACGGAGACGTTACGTCTGCCTGCCACTTTCCGCTGTACCGCGGGGATCGCCTGAGCTCAGTCTTGGCACCTCAGCGAAGAAACATAAACTGCTGTTGCGGACTTCCTCCTTTTATACCCACGAGGTGGGGTGGAGTTACGTCATGCAAATTCCGCAGACCCATGGCATTTCTTTGCCATTGGCTCGTTTTGTAATACTCGAAGTTGATAGGCTTTCTAAGCGAAACCCCATTCGTCGTCATCCGACGTAACGTCTCCGTTCCCTACTCAGGGAACGAGGGTTACATACGTAACCGAGACGTTTTCCAGGTCAATATCATTTTCAATATCATACATTTTATATTCTGTGTGATTGAAAGTTTTAAAATTCAAATTTTCATACTCACAGTATTGAATTTGTAAGCGGTCAGGCACACAGTCCTTATGTATATTAACAAACTCCCCATCGTCAATATCTCTGTATGGGAACAAACAGTCCTTTTCAATGTCCATCATTTATTTTGTGATGTATGAGTCCATACGATATTCCTCCACATTGTCCTCACTTGTAACACTTATCCTCACTTGTTTGTCATGGATATTCCTCCACATACAGTAGTCCTCACTTATCGTACTGGTCCAATTCTTTAAGTTCTCTTATTGTGAGTACTTTGGCTTCTTCAGGTGTTCCATTTAGCCGTATCATCACTTTGCAATTCCGTGTCCATGTAGCTTGTATCTTGTTCTGTTTCCTCAAAATGCGTGCGCATCTAGCAATATCAGCATTCTTCTTGGTAAGATGTTCATTCAGATACACCCCTGTACCCTTCAACTTCTTAGCTTGCCTCAGTAACTCGGTTTTGTGTTTCCGATTCACAAACCGAACAATTATGACAGGCTTTGCTCCGCTATTCCTTCGGGGAAGGGTATGGCAGGCCACAACATTATCACTCTGAATATTCATATTCTTACTTTCAAAGAACTTTATTACTTGTTTTTCCAGCGTTTGAAGTTCCTCTGGCAGGGCGTCTTCACCAACTTTGTCTCTAGCCACAGTACTGGCATACATTCGGTGTGTTGTTTCCAGTCCATTTATAATTAAATCCTCCATTTTTATATATTGTTCCAGATCATCGATCCTTCTCTCCAATCCTTCAATTTTCTTATTCTTCTCGTTTACAAGGTTCTTCAGTTGTTTAATTTCATCCATCAGATCAAGTAGCATAGCTTGTTGTTTAGCGACTGTGCTCAACTCATCCGACATGAAGTTTAAAGATTTTCGAATCTCCTCCAACTCTTCCTCAACTGCATTGCTGATTTTCTTCGGTGGCATTTTAATTACTTTTTGTCTCGTTTTCAGATAATTTAACAATATCACTTTAGTTCAGTTTAATTATCTCTTTGTTCTTTCTGAAGTACCAGCATGTCACAGGGTGCCGCCATCACAGTGACCGGACTCACATTATGACTCCGCACTTTCACAAAGTGCATGGATACTGCCCTGGCTCCATTGCGACTCCAGGGCTCTGTGTACCTATTTACATCAGGCTCATTTTAGCCCATTCCGAGGAGTTAGTGGTTCGGTATCGAGATGTAATTTTTGCTCTTCTGAAGTGCTTGGGTCTGAGGTTGAACAAGAAGTGTCAGTTGATGCACAAAAACACAGGGTTCCACCCACTGTGCAAACCTCTGAAAAAGATAACGGTTATGCACAGAGGTCTTCATACCCTTTCTATGTGGAAGAGACCCAGGTTTCTTATCTTGTATCCCACCCTTGGGGTGTGCTGTTGTTGCAAGACTATGACCACATAGCCACCTTCACAGGTTGGGGAACGGTCATGGATTGTCACCCAGCCCAGGGGGTCTGGGGAAGGCCAACATCTTTTTTGGCTTTATTTCTGGTTCTGAGGTACTTTCTCCCAGACTTGAGGGGCTACCATGTGTTTGTTCATATGGACAACCTATGAGTTGGATCTTATATTAATCACCAGAGCGGACTGCATTCGCACCCCCTGTTCAGGTTGCCACAGCAGATCCTGCTCTGGAGTCAAAGCAGACTGCTGTCACTCTCACAGGGAATGGAGACTCCACCCTGAGGTGGTGGAGTTGATTTGGTAGAGGTGCGACAGAGCAGAGGAGGACTTGTTCACCTTAGCAGAGTCGACCCACTGCCCTCTCTGGTTCGCCCTCACACCCACAGGTCTGTTAGGACAAAAATATAGTGGCCACGAATTTGTTCCATCTCATTCTAATGAGATTTCATCAAAAATATCTTAATTCGTGTTCCGAAGATGAATGAAGGTCTTACGGGGTTGGAACAACATGAGGGTGAGTAAATACTGACAGAATTTTCATTTTTGGGTGAACTATCCCTTTAACGTACGGAGCTCTGAAGCACTGCCAGCGGGACATTAAACAGGAAGTGTCTGTCCTAGCTCACAACAGGTTTTGCGTGGGAACGCAAAACTTTTGCAAGGGAACGCAAAACTTTTGCGTGGGAACTCAAATATCTTTGCGAGGGAATGCAAAGTTTCTCGGGGGAACGCAAACGTTTTGCGAGGGAACGCAAAAGATTTAAAAAAAAAAAATTCTCCCATCCTAATTTTTTTTTCCACCACCACGTCCCTTTAGGGGCTCCATATATGCCACCAAGTAAACAGTGATTACAAGGTGTTTGGTTTCAATTCTTCACTCATTTCATTTCTTTGTTATCTAATTGATGACTAGTCTGTTCTTGGGCTTTGGTTTAGACATCTATTAAATTTTCACTGACAGCCCAAATTTTGCCTTGTTTTAGCCTAGACCTCTGGGCTGTGTTGGTACAAGCTCTGTTTCAAACCTTATCAATAAAACAGATTGTAAACAGTCACGTATTGTTAAATTTACCTCAGAAAAGCCATGGAATGACCAAACTCGATAGTCAGCTAGAAAAATTAATTCTAGAGAGGAGTATATTGTAGGGCTGTGCAGTATGGACAAAAAACCTATCACGATTTCTTGATTAATATTGCAATTTCTATTTTAATCACGATTTTGACACACACAGACACGCTTTACATTCATAAATGCATTCAGTGTGGATTTGAAACCTATTTCCAAAGGAAACCAATTAGAGCTTTATCAAAAAGTGTGTTGCTTTTTCAAATGCGCATTATAAGCGACTCAAATTCATAGTGCTTTCCGAGACGGAGCAGCATTTACTACTAAGCCACTCTTCACTAACACGCTGTGCATATATTTATTTAATTAAAAATCAGAAAAAAAAACGCAGCCTTAGCGATTTCATAATCGCACTAAGCCAAAACGTGATTTTGGTTCGATTTTGATTTATCGCACTGCCCTAGTTGCTAAAAAAAAGTGATATATTACAGTTTCATTATACTTTTACTTTTATTATAACATTATTATATGAACTGCATTGTATACAACACAAATAAGTTGATCATTTTATAATGTTCCAGTTCCATGTACAGTTTACAGAATTGGCCTTGCGAAGGAAGGAGATAGTTCATGGTAAGCCTCCTGTGTAAATCAAAGACAGATGGCCAGCACTGAGAAAAAAAAAACAAATATGAAGCTTTTTAGATTTGAATTAGAGTTTTGTTTCAATGTCAGTGGTTTATGTGTTTGTGGATTTGGGCATTTTGTTTAGTTTTTAGTTTTTCCCAAGTGCAAAATTGTACATTTTAATGGCCTATGAGAGCCAAAGCCGAACCAATGCCAACCTCTTTGATCAACTTACTGTGTTATACTTATGTACTGACTTTTTCTTTGGATCGTCTCTTTGGATTTTCTCTTAATAGATTAGTGCTGAGTTTATGTGCCTGGTTTCTACTGATCTCCACCAGTCTTTATTTGATGGACTCGACAAGTATGTCCCAAGACTGTTGCAAATGTACAGAGTGCGAACTACTGTAGTAGCAGTTCTGACCTGCACAGTCAATTTGAGCCCCTTGATGTACAAGTAAGGATAATCTGATTTACCCAATCTTTGATCACAGTCCCTTAACAAAAAAACAAAAAAAAAAAACATTGTCACTTGCAGAAGTAGTCAATCATTGTCAAATCTAATGATATCAAATATTGTTACTGTCATTGGCTTATCTGCAGTCCAGTTCAGGATTTACTTGATCAGGAAAAAAAATCAAATAGCCTCTTAATGACATTAAAAATACACTTTAATTTTCTGGAAAATGTACTAACCATTTCAAGTTTGGTATTGTAACAGTACATGCTTTATTACTAAGTACTTAACTATGTTCTTTAGACTACCAGTTCCAAAAAAGAGGCTACAAAAGAAGTTGACCTTGGCCTTCTCATTGTTACTGAGGAAGGCGGAAGCAGCTACTGGCAAAGGAGATAGTCGTTATTGCAGTTGTGCTGGAAGAGAACATCATTATACATGAGCTAGGAGATGTTGCTAGTGCCTTTTCCACACTCATGGGTCTTCTTTACTATCTTGACATAGACTATCCTCAAGGACTGAAGTACACATTCGAGATGATACAAAAACTTTTCATGGGCAGTGGCAGTTGTTCTGCGAAAGTTCATGGACTCTGCAACAAGTTGCTTCAAGGTAAATTGTAGTGGAAAGTTGGAAATCAAAAATAAAATGTATTTTGAAATCAAATAAAATAGCAGTTTGCATGTTCTTCTATGTAAATTAATCATTTTTATGTAATACTATTAGAAAACAGAAACTTAAGTTGTGTGGGCAAATTACCCAGTTCGGTCTATTGAATGAACTTAATATTCCAACCAAAATTAACTATTCTTGAAAAAGTAACCTGGCTGCCTTCAAAAAGTAAGTTAATTCAATAAAAATGCATAGTTTAGTTTTTATATTGTTTGCACAACTAATAATTATTAAGCGTAGCGTCAGTTCTGGCAGGTCACGTTATTCAAGCTCGCATCAGCTGACTCTCATGCGCGACCAAAAAGTTTGAGAACCACTGCTCTAAAAGCTGTTAGTTGCTAACAGTACATGTTAGTTCAAGACATGGTTGTTTTAAGGTTATTTAGCCAAGTCATTATTTGGAACATGGCTGTGTTTTAGGCTTATATCTGGTGTCATTGTCACATGCTGTGCTTTAAAATGCTTGTTGTTGTTTGCAACATTGCTATCAGTACTGTACTGGATGCTAATGCAAATGTTATTGAATATATGCTCATTACTTAGGCTTCTAGTATTATTGAACATACTGTACTAAGCGACATGCTTTGGTAAACAAAACATTGTTTTAGGCTTATCTAGTTGCATAGAATAAAGAATTAGCATTTTTTTTCAATCCGATTATTGCAACATCCTGTGTTAAAGTTAGCACATGCTTGTGGCTAAAGCTTATCTAGATTATTGGTAACTATTGTGCAAAATACATATTAGGTTAGGTATGTTCAGTGCAGAGGTCTTTCATTCAACACTAACAACATCGTAGCTTGATGATCCCGTGAATGAGTGTGGAATCATGGGAGTCATCTTCACCTCCACAACCAATGGAATTCAGTACGACGGGAGCAGAAATAATTTTCATGAATGAGGAAGCAGACTGTACTTCATAGCTTAGCTGTGCACTGCATATGACTCAGAGCTTCAGGGTGCATGCTCCCCCGACCCGACTACACTAGTTTTAATACTAGTCCTATGCTTATATAACATGCTTTTTGTATCAGATTTTGTTGCCGCTAGGGGTGTAAGCTTCCCCCAATAGATCCCATACAACTGTTTTAATTGACAACTGTGTCCTTGCTTGCTTCAGCTTGGGGTGATGCCTCCCCCATAAGATTGGATCTATAGTGCTCAACATATGCCACTAACATCAGGATGTATTAACCATTCTATCAGCATCAGTCGTGTTGGGGGTAGCATGTAAAAAAAAATAAAAAAAAAGGCATCCAGATTTTCACTGTCAGTTTGTGTGTGGGGGATATTGGCACATGGTTATGTTTTGGTGGGTTATTGCTGCTCTCCCTGCTCTTATCCATACTAAGCTACATGGATGCGCAGGGAGTTCCTCCCAGAACAGAACCATACCGCCAATTATAACTGTATGCTAATTGTCAAACGTATTTGACGATAGTGGTCCTGACAGATATTAAGCGTAACGTCAGTTCTGGCAGGTCACATTAGTCAAGCTCACATCAGCTGACACTCAGCTGATCCACGTCTACCTATAGGAATACGACGCCTATCACTGTATACATATATAAGCTCCTTCAGTATTATCAGCAGCTATCGCGTTTCTCAGGAGCTAAGTACCCTCCTCCATCCCCAGCTCCTCCTCTCACCCAGTCAGTGTGGTATTCTGATTCCCCTTGAATCAGAATAAATTCTCGAATTATGTTGTACTTAAAATCCTGAATTAATGATATATGCAATACATTCATGTTGGTTCTGTTCTGTTTACCCTAAGGGGGGTTAATGCTGCTCTCCCTGCTCTTATCCATAATAGACTGCATGGATGCGCAGGGAGTTCTTACCTAGAACAGAACCATACCGCCAATCCTAACTGTATGCTAATTGTCAATCGTATTTGTCAATAGTGGTCCTGACAGAAATAAATTGACTCAACAAGATGCTTAGTTTAAACAACTCAAGATAGCAGAAAAATATTGTTGGTGTCAAAAATTTGATGTTGTCTCAAATGGGATTTAGGTTTAAACAACTTTTAATGTCTTGTTGGAGTAACTTAAAAACCTCTTCATTATACTTAAAGTTGATCAGACTATTTTGTCAGCTTCACCTTTGTTACCTCGACGATTAATTCTAGGTTTAAGGAACTCCAATATATGTGCAAACATTACACGCAGAAGACAATATTCCTCCGCCCAGGCGAGCAACCACCAAGAAAAGGTGCTAACACCAATTCTCGCCCAGGACAACTGGTAGCTGCTAGGGACTGGAAGATGCTGGCTGATCTTGATCAACGGCTTATTTTTCCACCTGAGATTGCCACCACTAACCTACGACCAGATATTGTTTTGTGGTCTGGATCAGCACGCATTGTTCAACTGATAGAGTTAACAGTGCCATGGGAGGATGCGGTAGATGAGGCATATGAGAGGAAGAAACTGTGGTATGCTCATCTGGCCACTGAAGCAGAACAGCGAGGATGGAGAGTCCAGGTTTATCCAGTGGAAGTGGGTTGTCGAGGTTTTGTGGCACACTCTACAACCCGGTTCCTCAGAGACGTCGGATTCAGTGGCCAAGAGTTGCGTCGCACAGTAAAGAACTTATCTGAAGCAGCAGAAAGGAGCAGCAACTGGCTGTGGTTGAGACGGAAAGATTCTAGCTGCCTGTGTACAGGCCGCCATGCTACGGTTTCTTAGAATTCTTGAAAACTTGAAGAGTCTGTTGGTTTATTTGTATAGGTTGTATAGTATTTACAGTCATTACGTTCCTGTGTATATTGCGTGAATGACGGGTGGTTGGGCAGATATTGTGTTTTGCGGTAGGTGGTATGCCATACGGAACCGTTGCCACTGAAACTGCATATTAACGCACCAGTGGGGCTCGACAGCCTTAGTCAAACGGGTTGGCGCGTATGGTTGGGTTGCGGAGAGATTGTGAGATTGTGGTTAGGTCTCAGCAGCAGGAGGGATGTAGAGGTCAGTAAGCTGGGCTGAGTTGAGTGGGGGACGGAGGGGGGTGACTCTGGGACGCCAGAATCACTGTCGAGCCCTCTTGAGGTGTCGTGGGCTAGTCGACGAAACACTGAGGACGGAAGGTGCCCACTTGAAGACCCTAGAGATGTCCCCTACTTGGCTCAATCCAGACGGTTGTCTCGCTGGTTCACTAGGGAGACCACACTGTAGTTGCAGCCGTCGTGTGTGCTGATGCGCCAAGTACACTGCAGTCGTTAACGCCGGACAGAAGGGGAGTCACACCACCATATGGAAAGAAGCGTAAATGGGTGAAGCATAGTTCTGTAAAGCTACGTCTTAGTGTTGCTTATCTTGGCGAAAGCCGAGTACAAATCAGCATGAAGTTTTAACATCCACTCTCGTGTAATGGAAATCAAGGAACTAGTAGTTTCTTAGCTTACTTAACACAACATTTTAAGGCAGTGTAGCGTCTGGACCAATCACACACAAATTATTCATTATATTTAATGAATAGTCCAGCAAACTCACTCTCCCAACTAAGATATGTGGCCAACTTCCCCTGAAACTAACACCACTGGCAGAACTCAGTGTCCTGTTACATAGATAAGGATTTTTACAACCTCAAAAAGGGAATTCCTGAGAGATGTGACACTCACTTAATTCTCGTGAGAAGGAGAAATAAACCCTGTTAAACCTATATATTCTATATATATAACCACTTGAGAAATGTATAAACATATATCTAATTTTCACATCTCATGATTTTCCTTCTGATGTTGTTTTGGCCTATGTTTTCTTGTAAACTCTAATGGGTTAATGTTTCAGACTTTGCATACAAATATGTGTGACATATTTGGTCTCTATAAACTCCAATCTTCGTTCCCCGTTTGTTAATTTACATTACATTTTGCTAACTTTGTGACGCATGGGTATTATAAGAATCTTGAAGATTATTTTTCTTAAACACCCAATGAAATTACAGATTCAAATGTCCTGCTCTAACACAAAGGGTCGTAAAATTTCCCTCCAAAGGAAACACTTCTTATTGGCTCACAGACCCCCAGAGGGTGTGACATCTTCATGTTAAAAATCACTGATCACAAGATCAGTGCTCTCTTGCTCCTGCTTCTCGACTGCTGGTTGATGTCTGGGGGGACACCTCACCAGTGCCCAGGCTGTGACCACAGTCTTCACAGCCTTCACAGCCTTCACTCTCCTAACAGAGTCAGTCTGTATTTTCTTAATTTCAACTCAGAAGAAAACTACCACTTTACCATCACTGAATGGGCAACCAACTACGCCGAGTTCCTCACTCCTTGGTTGCCTGCATGGCCTCTCCGGCCCAGGGCTGGCAGGTCACACAATCTGCATGTGCTCAGCCATGTGCTCATGGAGAGAGAGAAAACCTCCAACCAGAACAGAGTCGAACTACCCATGCAAGTTCATCATCTTCTTCATCCAACGGAGAAGAAAACGATTGCAACTTCAACATTTGACACTCACGGAATCGTCAACAACTTCATTTTCCAACAACTTCAAGAATTGTGTCCACTGCAAAGCCATGCAAGTATCAATTTAAGAAGGTGCTTTGAAAATGATAATATTGATGGTTCTTTTCATAGTTCCCTTTCCGGTTTCCAGTTCCATGCTATCACTCACCCTTTTACCTATACATGTATTTATGTATTTATGTATGTATGTATGTATGTTTGTTTAGTTTAGTTATGTTTGTGATTTAGTTAATAAAACTTGTGCACAATATGTATTTGGCTCTGATTCACTGCTTGCAGACAATGTCTCTTTTAAGATTTTGATTTTGTTACATGCTCAAAGCGCTGTACATGCTAAGAAACAATTATTTTCCGTAGCCATGGAAGATACCCCTTTTCTTAGAATAAATGAATAATCAAAAGAGTTTGTTGGACGAACTGATTAATTGATTGTAATATTAAGTTAGCTACATCAAGTTAATACCATTAACTGACCCAAATATTCATAATTAATCATAACCAGTTATTATTGATTATTAATATTTCCCCTCTGAGCTGACTCATTACAGCAGCCAGGTTACAAATTATTTTAAGTTGAATGAGCTTGTTCATTTTTACAGTGTAGGTCTGTTCGACATCGGCTGTGGCTGAATGTAATCGATCGGCGAGAGTTGACGCGTGCAGGCGGGGAGAATCTGAAAATCTCTCTCCACGAAATTCAAAAAACGTCTAGTTTTGTTTTCTTCCAGTTGTGCCCAATTTTTGCTCGTTGTACCATGGCGTTGGACGATTTTCTTTAAACTTCTTTAAGCGCAAAGGAGCAACTGTCTAAAGCGCTGGAAAAGAGAGAGTCAAAAGTTTCTGTCGCAATATCGAGTTCTTCTAAGCTATCTGGGATGTTGAGGATATGAAACTGATCAGGAATATTATTAAAAAAAGCAATCTTTAGTGGCAGAAGTGATAGATCTAACATATTTGTAACACGGAGTCGGCTTTGCAACCTTGGCTAAGAGTTTACACGAGACTAGATAATGATCTCATGACTAGGTAATGAGATGTCATCGTTCTGTTGCAGAATTTCAACAGCATTAACATTGATTCCATGGTACAATATTAGATCTAAAGTATGATTATGACAATGAATGGGTCCTGACACGTGTTGTCTAACTCCAATAGAGTTCAGAATGTCACTAAATGCCACTCCCAATGCATCTTTTTCGTTATCTACATATATATCAAAATTACCAACATTTAGGACTTTATCTGCAGCCAGTACTAACTCAGCAGAAAATCAGCAAATTCTTTGATAAAGTCTGTATGGTGCCCTGGTGGCCAGTATACAGAAGCCAGCACAAATGTCAAGCGCGATTTATCATTTACACTAGATAGTGTTACATTAAGCACCAACACTTCAAAATGCTTATATTTGAAACTAGACTTCTCAGTAATTCTGAAGATATTACTATAGATTACAGCAACACCTCCCCCTTTTCCTTTCAGACGTGGCTCATTTTTATAACCGTAATCTTGGGGGGTGGACTTATTTAAAGTAATGTAATTGTCTGGTTTTAGCCATGTTTCTGTCAGACACAACATGTCTAGTTTATAATCTGTAATCATATCAATAAATATTCAGCAACTCAAACTTTATAATTTGTTCATCTTTATTATATCTATTTTTTATTTGTTGAACATCGATTACATTTTTACCCTTACATGGGTTTGGGAGTTTTTTGTATTTCTTAATTCGGGGAACAGACACAGTCTCTATATGATGATATCTAGGTGAACGAGTCTCTATGTGATGGGATTTATCTGACCTCAGTGACGTGAGAGCAGACGGTCGGTTTAGCCAGTTTGTCTGCTTCCTGACCTGAGCCCCAATTCATGTTTGAGCTCTAAGACTATGTGCATTATTACTAGAGAGAAGAGCGGCACCATCCCAGGAGGGATGAATACCATCTCTTTTCAACAGGTCAGGTCTGCCCCAAAAGCTTTTCCAATTGTCTATGAAACCTATATTATTTTGCGGACACCACTTAGACAGCCAGCCATCGATTGAGGACAGTCTACTAAGTATCTCATCACTGCAAACAGGAAGGGGGCCAGAGCAAATTAAAGTGTCTGACATCGTACTTGCGAGTTCACACACCTCTTTAACGTTAATTTTAGTGATCTCCGACTGGCGAAGTCGAACATCATTAGTGCCGACGTGAATAATAATCTTAGAGAATTTACGATTAGCATTACCCAGCACATTTAAATTTGCTTTGATGTCAGGCACTCTGGCTTCCGCCAAATATGTGACTATGGTGGCTGGTGTCTCTATTTTCACGTTCCGTGTAATAGAATCACCAATATCTAGGGCACATTCAGCAAGATTCTCAGTGGGTGTTTCACTGAGTGGGGAGAACCTGTTTAATGTTGTAATCGGAACGGAAGAGCGGTGTTTTGTCCCGTGACTACAGCATCTCACGGTCACCCAGTTGCCCTGCTGCACGGGCTCTACAGCCAGAACCGATCAATGTATAGAGTTCACTAAGCTAGTCACATCCAAAGCAGTATCTAAAGCTCTTGCATTCTTACTATCCTTGATTAAAGTTTGGATGCATGTCTCTAGTTTTGAAATCTTCTCCGTCAGCCTGACTATCTCCTTGCATTTATCACATGTGTAGTCCTCACCGCTGACAGAAAAGGCTATACTGTACATGTGAGACGAAGTGCAAGTGACAATAGCAGGAGAAGACATGACTCACCGTGTTTGTTGACTGATCATACTCGCCACAGTTGTGGCGTAAAAGGTGCGAGCGCGCACGAGACGGCAAGCACGGATGGCAGGTTAACAGGCTAGCGAGATACTAGCGTGTTGTGCTAGCGATAACGATTTATGTGATAGGCAATATTAGACAATATCTAATATATGTTATTATATTACATATTATATATATGTTAATATTACACACACACTCTGCTTAATACACACACAGGGCCATGCAACAGCACACAAACTAGCCAAATATAAAAAATTTAAGGATTTTAATGTAAAAGATTAATATTATGTACGTAAAGATATGGTGGAATCCAGTTTGTCCCGTAGATGGTCTGCTTGCGCTTTAACCTCGCGAACAAGCAGATCCGTTTCCTTTCTGGAGACATGTTCAGTCTTTCTGTTTGCAAATTCCGTCATGTAAATAGCGAATCCGCCATGGCGCGAGCGCAACTGGCTTTATGGGGAATGGGAGATGAGACTATGATTGGTTTATTGCATGTTACGCCCAAAACACACCCATCACTCATTAAGAGAATAGGGATAACCCTTTTAGACCATGTGCCGCGCACTGACCATTTTTCCCATTGCTAAACTAGTAAAAGTGAATTTGGACACGCATTAAGTGCTACATGATCATGATGTGTATAATTTATACCATTACATGCCCACCCCAGAGTGTAGCCAACAAAGCATTCCCCCCAAAAAAACACACAAAAAAACAGGGATTGCCTACTATTTAAACTAGTATTTTAAGCATTTTTTAATGGCTGTACGTAAACCAAAATGGTTATTGTGAAAAAACAGGTTTATTATGAAAAAACTGTTTTAAAAAATGTGCATAAATAATTGTTAAATTAATAATTGAATTACATAACTAAAAAATAAGTAAAAACATATAAATATAAAATTCAGGAACAGTTTATCAGACATATTTGCAATGTGTAAGCCTGAAGTCTACATTACTAGCAGGCATACATGTTTATTTTCAAGTTATGAATTATGTATGCTTAAGAGAACATAAAAATAAAAAAGGTGCATAGTCAAGCAAGGATTTTACAAGGATATTATGTTCCTTTAAACATAAAGGAAGCTGTCACAGGTACTCATGAACAACCTACATTAACTCTTCTTTATCACCAGATGGAGCCATTGGCTTAAATTCAGTGTCTTTAATTCAGCTTTCAGCACCAACATCAAACCCAGCTTTCAGCACAAACATCAAACCCAATTTTCTGTGTGTGTGAGTGTGAGTGTGATATTCTATTTTTTTATAGTGGCTTCTGCTCATAGCCATCTCTCTGTAGCAGCAGTTTTAACATCCAGTAAAGGCGTCTTAGACACTGTTGTGTCAGATACTGTCAACAGTTCTAGTAAAACACCTCCAAGCTAAAGACCTTGATGTATAACTTGGAACAGGTCACCAGCAGTATGACATGACCTTAAGGATCAGGGCTACAAATAAATGAAATAACAGTGACAACCGAAAGCCAGAAACGCCCATCAACGTTAATGTGTAGAAATGCTGTGCTTAGAATACACAAAATACAGATCGCACTCTATAAAGCACAAGTGCTGTATATGCTCCCCAGAGCACAGAGGGCCATCCAGAGGCTTTCATATGACATGCCACATGACGCAATATTATTACATTGTGACCCACGTGAAAAAAAAAAATTGCCCAGAGGTTTGCTCTTTCATCTTAGTTCAGGAGTTTGGATTTTGATACTGAAAAAATATATATATTTTGAAGAAATAACAGACACAAATGACACAACTGTGGACATACAGTAAGAATTACAGATTAGAATTATAAAATTAATTTGGATAGTGTTGGTTTTAATAAAGACTAATAAAGTGTGTCACACTTTACTGCACGTTCAACAACATGTACATGTCTTCTGTAAAACAACCAGAATACAAAAATATGCTTAGAGCTCCATCTAGTGGTCAAAAAGGAAAAGCTCACATGAGACACAGCTTGATAACAGCTTAAACCAAATACACAAGCTTAATTATTCTGGTTAGAGTGTATTTTTCAACAGATAGCAGCTCAGATTCTTTGATGAGGAATGTTTGGATTAATATTAAGATCTCTGGCATGATTGCAGACTTTGGCAAGTTTGAGCACAGTTTGAAAACTACACTGGAAAAAAGGGTGAAATTACTGTGTGATTTCTTTCCTATGTTTGCAAATGACCTCATCAATCATACTTTCCTCAACTAATAATGTAGTTTAGCTTGGTGTAATGTGTCTTCATTCCATGGAATCTTAATTGGTTACTGTGTAACCACGTTGCCGTGTGTGATTCCATTACTGGTTTTTAGGAAATCCAGAAACAGGTCAATACTAAAGTCGTCTAAAAGCATATTTCCATGTCACCAGAATAAATTCTTTGTGATTCTGAATTGTAGACGTTAAAGCATTAAATAGAGTCTTTCTTTGCACCAAAGAATTTCAGAGCATCTAGAGCGAGTGTCTTCAGTTGCCTAGCAACAACAGCCCCTGTAAGGACCGACCGTGTGATGCCGTCTGGGTTTGCGAAGGTAATTCAGGGGGCAATCTGATTTTAAAATAGGTCCATTGTGGGTGGGACCTGAACTTTACATAATTATTGCTGTGAGCTAGAACTCCCCATTTAGATTGGATGCATGTCAGAGTGATAGAAATATGATGGCATTGACCCTAAAAGAGCAGTTTTACCAATCGACCCCATCTCTGCTCATGTAACTTTCGAATTTTGTGCAGAGGTTATCCTGACCTCACACGCTCAGCTTGTCAAGCTCTCTTAGTCTTTTGGGGCCGATAATACAGAAGTACATCACGTGGGTTTCATATCCTCTAGAGGTTTCTGAAAGTCTCTGAAGCCGATCATTTGTTTGCTCTTGGTGTTTTGCCATCTGTTTTTGCAAGATCAAAGTGATGCACATACAAAGCAAAGCATGTCTTTAAACCGGAGGACGTTTTGCATGATGTTTTGCATTAAAATGGTTTACCTCTATTAAAGGGCATATAATAAAGTGGCCCTTGGCTATTTTTTTCCCCTTACATTTCCAGGTTTTCCTGCCTTACTGAGGCTATGCTCTTTTAAAACAATTCCACACTGCCTTCAGCAAATCACCTTCTCTTTCAAGCCTCTCTCCATCCCTGTGCTTATTAAACTTTCATGGCTGATTTTTTACTTTGATAGCATATGCATATTGTATGGGTGGTTGGTGGAAGCAGGTTACACCGTGCGACTTGACCGGTCGCACTCGCTCGAGTTAAAGCTTTGCATTGTGTCACAATTGCTTCATGTCAGTATTATAACATGACATGCACATTTGGTTGTTGTGCTTTGTAAAAGTTTAAATGCCAAGGTGATGTTCAAACAAAGGTATTGGGCAAACATTTTTCCAAACAGAAACTATTTGATGGTTGAATTATTGTTAATATTATTACCCAGTTTACTTTTCAAATAGAAATATTCTCCATAGTTCTGATCGTTTTTCAACACCTGTCGTCTTTCCGTGATGAAATAAATCCATATGTGCATATAGTACAAGAGTTATTCTAGCAGTCTGGGGGAATTTATGACTGCAAATGTTTGGTGCTATTATAAGCTCAATCAATTTCTTGCTGTAAAACTTCATGTTGCAGTAGATATTACATCACTAAGAAGTGGCAGTAAGACCTGACATAGGACATGATTGGACATGAGTGAGTAGGACATGATCCTGAATCAATTTCTTGTTTATGCTGGAACAGCATTTCTGACTTTTCCTGACTCTAACCCATTAACTACTCATATAATCTGATTTTATTTTGATAATGTTGATGATTTGATATTGATCAAGCACCTTAACCCAGCCCTGAACCTAACATGTCAGCATGACATCATTAACCTATTTAATTTTAAAGGGGACATATTATGAAAATCAGATTTTTTCCGTATTTAAGTGCTATTATCGGGTCCCCGGTGCATCTACCAACCCAGAAAACTTGAACAACCCAAAATTGACAATCCAGTAACTTTGTTTTGATAAGCCTTTCTCTGCAAGCATTTAAAAAAATAAGCCGATCAGATTTCGCTCCCCTTCTGACGTAAGAAGGGGATCATATTATAATATTACCGGCCCTTAATCTGCACGATTCCACCCACAGCGCCACCATTTGGTTTTGGCAAGCGACAACACCGCCCGATCTCATGAAAGTGAGTATCAATAGCACGAATTGTATTTATTGTGCAATTTATACACAAAAAATAATTTTTACGTGCATATGATATGCAGTTCTCTTACGAGAGTTCCTCTCGTACTGCGTAATATCTTACGCTATGGGGAAACCTCTTTTTCATGAGATATTAAAGCCAAAAATTATCCTTTATTTTGAATTAATGTAAAACGCGTTGCGGCAGCATGCAGACATAGGCAAGGCGGCTTGTGTGCCTATTGGCTGACCTGCGGCAACAGCAGCAGCCTATCGAGAGACGCCCTGCGTGACGCCATATCCAATGGGGGCGCTTCGCGCAACTACGTCACATCCCGCCGAAATAGGCGTGGCCTTGACCTATAAATATAGCTCGACAGGCTGATACAAACTGATTTTCATCTCTTCAGGGAAGCTCACGCATCGCTGGATCCAGAGTGAGAAGCCGCGCCTGAAGTCGCTGGCCTTCATCTCGCCGCCTTCAGTCGCTGTACCTGCTACGCTTTCCGGCGTCTATATCCTTTAACTCTGCTGAGAGTGTGTGTTCGCCGTTGCGACTCACACTCTCTCTCTCTCTCTTATCTAAAAGAGCAAGCGTCTTATTAAAGATGCCTCATTCCTGTGGCTCGTGCCGAGCCGCACTCAGCGACGGGGACCGCCATGTCATCTGCGTTTCCTGCCTGGGTGAGGATCATGCAGTTCTCGCGCTCGCTGACGGCGGCTGCCACCATTGCGAGTTATTGCCATGGCGACTCTGAGGACTCTGTCGCCCCTTTTTCTCTCCGAGTCTGCACTTCCACCCGTTATAGTGCCGCGCCATATAAAGCGCCGTACTCAACAGGTCCCCGAGCCTCCTCCAGCCTGCGAAATCTTGCCGGTTCGCCCGCCATCTTCGCCAGCTTCACTCGAGTCGCTCACAGACCGACAGCGGCCGCCGTCCGCCGCCGCTTCCGCCATTGGTGACGACGAGATAGCTGCTTCTGTGGAGGAGGACAGCATCCAATCCGAGCTGATACATCTGCTCTCACAGGCCGCGGCGAACTCTGCGTGGGCCCCGGCCGAAGATTGAAATAAAGCCCGAGGCCTCAAAGTCTTCCTAGCCCTCCTAGGTAAGCAACGGTGTTTAACCCTCTGAGGTCGACAAACGCATCAGCGTGTTTTGCTCGATTTTTTTCACATAGCAGGAAAATAGACTTAAAATACTCTGTCATTTTTGGTCATATACACTTAAGAAATATAAAAAAATAAACTGTTGAATGTGTCCACTTACAATCAAAATAAAACATTGTGCTTTTGTAAAATAAAGAAAATAAACAGGGTGTGCTTTCTGCCTCTCCATCTCCGTTAACCTTTTTTCTGGAGCACGTCTCTAAACTTAAACAAAACTCAGCGAATACTATTCACCCAGGCATGAGCAATATATCTTTATAATCATTTAAGTTTGTACTTTTAAAATATCTAATTCAAAACTAAAATAAATATTCCGTTTATGTAATCTATAAAAAAAAGAGAGGTGTCAGCCGATCTCATTATCTTCTCTCAGCTCATTATTCTGCTAATGTGACACGCCCACAGAGAGTGCGCGCTATTCAAGCGCAAATGATCTGAAGCAACACATGCAAATGTGTAAAGGCCCCTCATAAACGCGATAACACAACAAATGTAATCATCAGATTAATGTACTATTTCGTCTTGCGAGGCTGTGAGGAATAATCCTGGGACATTTACCTCAGAACATGTGCTGGTTTATTTTCATTTCGAGGAGCGACGGATCTAGCCGAGAATTGTGAATAGTAAGTTTTTTATTCTTGTGCTTTGTTCTAAGCGCGATATGGAATAGTGTCTGTAAACGCAAAAAGACTGTTTAAATTTTAACCACGTTTCTGTGTGTGAATGAATTAACGGCACAGATGGGCGCTGTTGTTTACTATGTTACAGATGAAATATGAAAGACAACATTTCATAGTTTTGGATAGATTATAAAGTTCTAAAATATCAAATAAGCTTTTGTTAGCCAGTTTCTGCTCATATGTTAAATATATAGTATGTTCTGTCAAAAATAAACTCATCAACTAAGATTTTATTATAGTGTTTGTTCCAATGTAAGCTATATCAAACTAATGAATCCTTAATTTTAAAATATGTATGATAAAATGTATTGGCCTAAATTTATGGGAAAAGACAATTTTCTTTTCAAGATGTTTCCAACTAACTTTGAACAAATTCTGTAGAATGGCCCATATAGCCTATTTGAACAGGATTTATTTCCAGGTATGACTATGTACTAAAAATGTGCTTTTGACTTTCATTTATATTTGGATTATATATATACACTGCCGTTCAAAAGTTTGGGGTCGGTACGATTTTTAATGTTTTTAAAAGAAGTCACTTATGCTCACAAATGCTGTATTTATTTCATTAAAAATAGAACAAAAACAGTAATATAGTGAAATATTATTACAATTTAAAATATGTTTTCGATTTTAATATATTTAAAAATATTATTTATTCCTGTGATCAAAGCTGAATTTTCAGCATCATTACTCCAGTCTTCAGTGTCACATGATCCTTCAGAAATCATTCTAATACGAGGATTTGATGCTCAAGAAACATTTATGATTATGATCAATGTTGAAAACAGTTGTGTACCATTTTTTTAGGGTTCTTTGATGAACAGAAAGTTAAAAACAACAGCATTTATTTGAAATAGAATCTTTTATTACATTATAAATGTCTTTACTGTCACTTTTGATCAATTTAATTCCTCCTTGATGAATAAAAGTATTGATTTATTTTATTTATTTCCCCCAAAAAATAAAATAAAAATACTTACTGACCCCAACGTTTTGAATTGTAGTGTTTAATGTTACAAAAGATTCTATTTCAGATAAATGCTGTTCTTTTGAACTTTCTATTTATCAAAGAATCCTGAAATAAAAATGTAAATAACTGTTCCCTTTCGTGGGAACTCCTACGTCTCGTCTGAGGAGTTTCCAACGAATTTGGATCATGCTAGGGAGACCAACTGCCTTTGAGTGAACTAAAACGAGCCAATAAATATTGGCATGCAAGATTTGCATTCCACGCGCCGCCTACCAGTGCGGGTATAAAGCGGAAGCAAAGCGCACACACATTTGCTTTTTGCTTCGGAGCCGACCGGTTGTGTCCTCTGAGTGAATGAGTTTCAAGAAAGTGTTTTCTTCGTGCTCAACGAGTCTGCTCTTTTTCTGGATCTCTCTGTGTTGGTGTGACTGCCGGTTGTGATTACACGTGATCTACATCTTTTAAAAGAGCTGTTTTCACAGCTGGTATTCGGTTGAGTGCACACAGCGGGCTTGCAGTTTCCCTGCGTGCTTCAGCACAATAAGAGAGTATTCTCTAAAAGAGCAACACAGGTGAAGATCGCGTCCTTTTCAGGATGACGTTTCATCTGTGTGTTTCTGGATGCGGTCAATATCTGCCGCCGGTTGATGGTCACGATCGCTGTTTCTCGTGCTTGGGCCTCGTGCACGCTGAGGCAGCGTTCGTGAACGAGTCATGTTCTCACTGCGGGAACATGACCGTCGCGATGCTTAGATCAAGACTGCGATCCCTCAAACGAGGGGGAGTCCCTTTGGAGATTCCCCGATCTAGTTCTTCTTCTGGTTCACTTCAGAAAAAGACTACTTCGGCTAATCCCATTGGTGGTCTGAGGGTTACAGTGAGGAATGTCCAGCCGGGTGAAAGACCCCCGCAGGCTCCTCACTCCTCCGCATCGCTGCCATTGGAGCCTTCGCAGGAGCGCGCTGGGCCATCACGTGTGGTCCCAGTCGTTTCCTTCGGGGCTCCGCCGGAGGATCAGATGTCGATCGCTGCATCGGAGGGAGAGCGGTCATCTTCTGGAGATGATGACCCGACTGTGTTGCCCCCTTCGGGTGTGGTAACGTCAGCTGAGCCGGATCCAGAAATGGCCGCTATGCTTTCCCGGGCGGCCGCGAGTGTCGGGCTCGAGTGGAACCCTCCACCTTGTCCCGAACCCTCACGGCTCGACGATTGGTGTCTCGGGGGGGCCCGTGCTGGTTCTCAGCGCCCCGCCCCGGTTCCTTTCTTTCCGGAGGTGTATGATGAGGTGACGAGATCATGGATGGCCCCTCTGGCGGCCAGACACAGGTCAACTCCCACCTCCTCCCTCAGCACTCTCGATGGCGGGGCAGTGAAGGGATACGTAGGCGTCCCCCCAGTGGACCAGTCGGTTGCGATGCAATTGTGTCCTCAGACCGCGTCCACCTGGCGGGGTAACCCTGCGCTCCCCTCCCGCGCATGTAGGTTCTCTTCCAGTCTGACTCGGAAGGCTTACAGTGCGTGTGGAGAAGCTGCTTCTGCCCTGCATGCCGTGGCGCTTCTCCAGGTCCACCAGGCCAAAGCGATCTCTGACATGCAGGAGGGTGGTACCGACCCAGGGGTGCTCCAAGAGCTGCGTGTGGCGACGGACCTCGCCCTCTGGGTGACGAAAGTTACCGTACGTTCCCTAGGCCGGGCGATGTCCACGCTGGTGGTCCAGGAGTGACATCTCTGCCTCACCCTGGCTGATATGCGCGAGTTGGACAAGTCTAGGTTCCTGTACTCCCCCATATCCCAGAGTGGCCTCTTCGGCGACGCGGTGGAGAGCTACGCCCAACAGTTCTCCGCCACCCAGAAGCAGTTGGAGGTCATCCCCCGGGGACGGGCTGCTGAAAATGCCCCGTCCCCTTCGGCTGCGCCTCCGGCTGCCCGTCGCCGAGGGCGCCCTCCTGCCACCGCCTTCGCCCCTCAATGCAGTGGGGTGTCGGCCGCTAATGAGGTGCCCAGCTCGCTCGGGATTCGTCTCAGCCCTCCGGCAAGAGGAGTGGTAAGCAACCCTGAGACGGGCGGCCCAGGGAGGTCTGGGTTCTACAGCCCTTACTTCATTGTACCCAAGAAAGGCGGTGGGTTATGGCCGATCCTGGACCTGCGAGTTTTGAATCGGGCCCTACACAAGCTCCCATTCAAAATGCTCATGCAGAAACGCATCTTCGAATGCATCCGTCCCCTAGGATTGGTTTGCAGCGATCGACCTGAAGGACGCGTACTTTCATGTCTCGATTTTTCCTCGTCACAGACCGTTTCTTCGGTTTGCGTTCGAGGGTCGAGCATATCAGTACAAAGTCCTAACCTTCGGCTTGGCCCTGTCGCCTCGTGTCTTCACGGAAGTCGTGGAGGCGGCCATTGTTCCCATGAGAGAACATGGCGTTCGCATTCTCAACTATCTCGACGACTGGCTCATAATAGCTCACTCGCGAGATCTGTTGTGCGAACACAGGGACTTGGTGCTCTAGCACCTCAGCCGATTGGGGCTTCAGGTCAACTGGGACAAGAGCAAACTCTGCCCCACGCAGAGGATCTCTTATCTCGGTATGGAGTTGGACTCGGTCGGTCAGACTGCGCGCCTCACCGAGGAGCGCGTCCAGTCAGTGCTCAACTGCCTCAAGTCTTTTCAAGGCAAGTCGGCAGTCCCACTGAAACAGTTTCAGAGGCTCCTGGGGCATATGGCAGCCGCAGCCGCGGTAACACCGCTCGGCCTGCTTCACGATCGAGTCCCGAGATGGGCGTGGCAGAGCTGCACGTTTCGGGTCAACATTACCCCGCACTGTCGCCAAACCTTCAGTCCTTGGTTGGACCCTGCGTTTCTACGGGCCGGAGTTCCCTTAGTCCAGGTGTCCAGGCATGCTGTGGTTTTCACAGATGCCTCTGCCAACGGATGGGGGCCCACGTACAACGGACATGCAGTTTCAGGTCTGTGGACGGGGCCTCAACTGCATTGGCACATCAACTGCCTAGAGTTGCAAGCAGTAGTTTAGCCTTGTGCCGCCTCAAGGGGCTGCTTCTGCACAAGCATGTACTGGTCCGTACGGACAGCACTGCGACCGTTGCGTACATCAACCGTCAAGGTGATCTACGCTCCCGTCGTATGTCTTGACTCGCCCGCCATCTCCTCCTATGGAGTCAGAAGCATCTGAGGTCGCTTCGGGCCGTTCACTTCCCTGGGGCACTCTACCGTGTAGCCGACATGCTCTCACGGCAGCCGCCTCTTCCGGGAGAATGGCAACTCCATCCCCAGGTGGTCCAGCTGATTTGGGGAATCTTCGGAGCCGCTCAGATAGATCTGTTTGCCTCTCCGGACACGACCCATTGCCGGCTGTTTTATTCCCTGACCGAAGGATCCCTTGGCACGGATGCACTGGCACACAGCTGGACCCGGGGCCTTCGCAAATATGCGTTTCCCCCAGTGAGGCTAAATCCGCCTTGTAATCCGCACCCCGTACCGTCTTGGGACTTAACTCTAGTGCTCAGAGCACTTAAAAAAAAAACAAAAAAAAAAACAGAACCCCCCTTTGAGCCATTGTAAAAGGTTGAGTTTAATATCCTGTCTATAAAGACAGCTCTCCTGTTGGCTTTGGCCTCCTTTAAGAGGGTAGGGGATCTGCAGGCTTTTTCGATCGACGAATCATGCCTTGAGTTCGGGCCGGGCCTTTCTCATGTTGTTCTGAGACCCCGGCCTGGATATGTGCCCAAGGTTCCTACCACTCCATTTGTAGATCAGGTAGTGAACCTGCAAGTGCTGCCCCCGGAGGAGGCAGACCCAGCCCTTGCTTTTCTCTGTCCCGTCCGCGCCCTGCGTTGTTACGTGGACAGAACGCAAAGCTTCAGGACGTCAGATCAGCTCTTCGTCTGTTACGGAGGCCAGCAGAAAGGGAAGGCTGTCTCCAAGCAGAGGTTAGCCCACTGGCTATTGGATGCTATCGTCCGGGCTTATGCTTCCCAGGACGTACCTTGCCCACCTAGGTTGAGGGCACACTCTACTAGGAGTGTTGCCCCCTCCTGGGCTTTGGCGCAAGGCGCCTCGCTGACAGACAGCTGCGGGGTGGGCGACACCTAACAGGTTCGCTAGATTCTATAGCCTCCGTGTTGAACCTGTTTCCTCCCGTGTACTCGCTACGGCCAGTATCAATAACCATGCATAAACAATATATTCTCTAAAAAATACAAACATGTACATACATGTTGCTCACATATTATGGTAGCCCTGTTTGTGCTAAATAGAGTGTAATTACACCTTTGCCATTATGTTTATAAGCAACTGAAAAAAGCACAAATATCAGGGCATGTCAAAACATCTCAAGGACCCCAAAAACACCTTAGACCCCAGAGGGTTAAGCGTCGCCGCGGCCAGACTCGCAAAATGTTCGCTCGTTCAATTCCAGAAAATGCGACTGTTCCAGTGTATTCTGCAGTAAACAAGCCGGTACCACGGCCCGCTTGCCTGCACACAAAAGCCGCTTTCACGGCGACCCAGATAAATCACATGATGTGTATTTTCTGTATTCCGGCCACGGCCGATGGTGTCAATTGTGCATTACATGTAGTGAATGTGCCCACAACTCAGTGCCCACAAACGCTACACAATGCATGTCCCACGGTTTTCTGTAAAAACGAAACCAACACACATTCAGCCAGCTCAGGCTGACGGTGTTTTCTGTGCAGTAAATGTGTCCGCTGTTCCGCGCCCACGTTCTCTCACAGACAGGTTGAACCCCACGGGGTTTTGTCCCGCTCGCTCTCTCTACGCAAACTGCTATGGAGAAATCGAGCGCGGCCAGCGACTCATGTCGATTGTGCATTACATGTAGTGAATGTGCCCACAACTCAGTGCCCACAAACGCTACACAATGCATGTCCCACGGTTTTCTGTAAAAACGAAACCAACACACATTCAGTCAGCTCAGGCTGACGGTGTTTCTGTGCAGTAAATGTGCCCGCTGTCCCGCGCCCACGTTCTCTCACAGACAGGTTGAACCCCAGGGGGTTTTGTCCCGCTCGCTCTCTCTACGCAAACTACCATAGAGAAATTGAGCGCGGCCAGCGACTCATGTCGATTGTGTATGTGCCCACATCTCAGTGCCCACAAACACTACACTATGCATGTCCCGTGGTTTCTGTAAAAACGAAACCAACACACATTCAGTCAGCTCAGGCAGACAGTGTTTTGAGTGCAGTAAATGTGGCCGCTGTCCCGCGCACACATTCACTTACAGACATGTTAAAACCCACGGGGTTCACCCCGCTCATTTTCTCTTCACAAACTGTCATAGAGAAATCGGGCGCGGCCAGACTGCCCGCTGTGATCAGCGAGCCCCCCGCCTCAGATGCTGCAAGCACAGTGTTTACTTTACAGCACACCGGAGCTCTCCAGCTAGCTACCACTAATTTGCGGCCAGAGCCCAGATCTCATTTTACCCCTAGCGGGGTATCAGAATGGGTGCTGAACACTAAAAAGAGGCTATTCGCTGCAGTTCGCACGACGTCCCCGCCGTTACACGGCGCATGTCGAAACTACGGTAAAAACGAGGTAGCTCATCTACTTCGAGCCGAAATAGCGAAACTACTGAGCAAAGGGGCCATAGAACCTTTATCTCAGGCTCAGAGCGAAGGGGGCGTATACAGCAGATATTTTCTGGTACCGAAAAAGACGGGGGTCTCAGACCCTTTCTAGATCTGCGGCAACTGAACAGAGTGCTTGTAAAGCGCCAGTTCAGAATGCTTACAACCAGGAAAATCCTTGCGCGAGTTCGCCAGGAGGACTGGTTTATGTCAATAGATCTGAAAGACGCTTATTTCCAAATACAAATAGCGTCACGTCACAGGCGTTTTCTTGAGATTCGCCTTCGAGGGCCAGGCATATCAATACACAGTCCTGCCGTTCGGCCTGTCCCTTGCACCCCGTACATTTACGATGTGCATGGACGCGGCTCTCGCACCCCTGAGACTTCGGGGCATGCGAGTTTTGAACTACTTGGACGATTGGCTGATTCTAGCTCGATCACGCTCAGAGCTCATAGAACACAGAACCATATTACTAGAGCATCTCGAGAACCTGGGTCTCACAGTCAATTGGGCGAAAAGTTTGCTGTCTCCCAGTCAGAAAATTTATTTTCTGGGCACAGTACCGGGCTCGCTGTCCATGACAGCGCGCCTGTCGCCGGAGGGCGGACTGAACGTTCAGCGCGCCGCGAAATCCTTCCGCCGCGACTCTATAGTCCCGCTCAAAAGGTTTCAGAAAATGCTGGGCCTAATGGCCTCAGCATCTTCGGTACTCCAGCTGGGTCTGCTTCACATGCGCCCACTGCAGTCATGGCTGAAAGTGCAAGTTCCACCTCGGGCATGGGCCTCCGGTCTGTTTCTCCTCAAGGTCGATCTGAAATGCGTCTCAGCACTGGAACCTTGGAAGGCGATCGACTGGTATCAGTCAGGCGTGAGTCTGGGGATTTCCTCGAGTGTGAAGGTGGTGTCCACGGACGCCTCCGCCTCAGGATGGGGAGCGCTGCTCGAGGGCAGACCGTTCTTTGGCCAGTGGTCAGAACGGGAAAAGCTTCTACACATAAACTGTCTGGAAATGATGGCAGTCGACAACTCGCTGAGACATTTTTGTCCCCAAATAAAAGGTCACCACGTCCTTGTCTGATCGGACAACATGTCAGTGGTGGCCTATATAAATCACCAGGGTGGCATCAGGTCCCGAAACCTTTACAGGCTGACGGAACGCCTCCTGGTCTGGGCTCAGCACAACCTGCTTTCGTTAAAAGCAGCACATGTGCCTGGTCACCTGAATCTGGGACCAGACAGACTGTCCAGAAACAATGTTCCAGCAGGACAGGGGTGCGCTGGCCCACGTCTGGCCCGCTGCCCTCTCTATGCTTTTCCCCCGTCTCGCTCCTGCCTCAGGTGTTGGAACGAATCAGGGAAAATGGATGCTCAGTGCTGCTTGTGGCTCCGCTCTGGACGAACCAGACTTGGTTCCCAGTCCTGATGCAGCTGACCAGCACTGCCCCGTGGCCAATATTGATGAGGAAAGACCTCCTCTCTCAGGCCAAGGGCTCGATTTGGCATCCTCGTCCTGAGCTATGGTCCCTGCATGCATGGGACATCAACGGGTACCCGCTAACCTCCCGGAGGGAGTGTTAAACACGATCACACAGGCTAGAGCCCCGTCTACTAGACGGCTCTATTCCTCAAAATGGTCTGTGTTCTCTGGCTGGTGTCAAGCTCAGGGCTTTTCACCCCTAGACTGCAGGGTTACGGAAGTGCTCTCCTTCCTTCAAGAGCTACTGGATAAGGGCTGGACCCCATCCACGCTCAAAAGTTTATGTGGCGGCCATAGCAGCGTTTACTAAACCGGCGTCTGGCCAGTCACTGGGGAGGAACGACCTGGTCGTACGATTCCTCAAAGGAGCTAGGAGGCTGAACCAGACCTCTTTCAGTCCCCGTGTGGGACCTTTCTATGGTTTTGGAAGCCATGAAAGGTGCCCCATTCGAGCCAATCCATTTGTCAGACATGAAACATTTGTCTTTCAAAACAGTGTTTCTTGTGGCTCTCGCTTCGGAGAAGCTTATTGGGGATTTACAAGCGCGACATGTATGGAATTCGGTCCTAATGACTCGAAAGTCATACTCAAACCAGGGCACGGGTACGTGCCCAAATCCCTCAACACACCATTCAGGGCCCAGGTGATTTCCCTGTCCGCCCTTCCAGTTCATGATGATGAGGAGGAGGATACGAGTCTCCTATGCCCTGTCAGGTCGCTGAGAACTTATGTGTCCCGTGCGTCTGTTTTCAGACATACTGAGCAGCTCTTTGTTTTGTTTGGCGGGTGTTCTAAGGGACTAGCCGCATCAAAACAGAGCCTATCCAGATGAATAGTCGAGGCCATAGCGCTGGCTTACACTTCTAAGGGCCTGCAGTGTCCTTTGGGTGTCAGAGCACACTCCACGAGAGGCGTGGCCTCTTCTTGGGCGTGGCCTAGCGGGATTACCTTGCAGGATATCTGTACGGCGGCAGGCTGGGCCTCGCCATCTACATTTATAAGGTTTTATAACCTAGAGGTTCCCGCCTTACAGGCTAAGCTTCTGTCAGTCTAGTAATCAACTCTGTCTGCCCCGTTGCTCCGGCTCAGAAGGCTGAATTTTGCTTGTGCAACGTTCACTGATCGATAGAACAGCTCCATGGGTGTTGAATGACCCATACTGCTACCCAGTTCAGGCTGAACGCTGTTCACCCTGACTGCGTGGAACACTGTTAACATGATTAGCTCCTGTAGGATACTTTTTATGGGGAATGATGCTTACAGCCTCTCTTCTCCGATTCTCTGTGAGTCTATGGTGATTATGCACTATATGAGCCCCGGGTTACTGCCCTTGGGACTTTGGTGTCGGATCCCAGTACGCACTGCGTTTTACACTGTGTTCCCCATAGCGTAAGATATTACGCAGTACGAGAGGAACTCTCGTAAGAGAACGTACTCTGTTACTAACGTAACCTCGGTTCTCTCTAGAGAGGGAACGAGTACTGCGTATCTTGTCGTGCTTACAGCATGCTCTGGTTCGCTTCGGCGATGAAAACCAGTTTGTATCAGCCTGTCAAGCTATATTTATAGGTCAAGGCCACGCCTATTTCGGCGGGACGTGACGTAGTGGCGCGAAGCACCCCCATTGGATATGGTGTCACGCAGGGCCTCTCTCGATAGGCTGCTGCTGTTGCCGGTTTGCAGGGAGCTACAGCTCATTTGCATTTAAAGGGACACAAAAAAACGACTTGTTTTTGCTCACACCCAAAAAATTATACATTTTTTTAGACACTTATAAAATAATAAAAATAATAATAATGTAATAATAATAATCGGGGTTCAATCGCTTTAAGGCCTTTAAGCACATGTTTTATTTAGCAAGCCTAAAACCATCTCGATCATAGATAGAAAAGACCATTTACATCCAAAACAGGCAATTTACTAAGGAAATATATGTTTTAAAGCTTTTTAATTGAGGTTGAGCCAAAAACCTAGGACTAGTTTTGTGAAAGTTGGTTTTTGAAATAGTCTCCAACATATAACGAACGATTCGATTGACAGTGTCGGTCCTAGAGGCAAAGTTGCTCAGAATGAAGAGGTTCTACCATGCGGTATGAATGTTGTTGAGCTTATGTGAAAAATCGTGGGATATACAATCTGTTACACACCTGAAAAACGTGAAGGCGCCCCCAGTGGCTGATTTCTTTTGAATTTTTCACAAACCTTTAGGGCTGTCAGTCAAACAGGCCCAGCGAGTTTCGTTCTGATCGGCCTCCGTTAACCTTGTCTGACAGCCGCTTTCTGACAGCCAATTTCATTGGCTGATGGCGGCCAAGTTTTTAGAGATACGCAAATGTCCTTGTAGATAATCGCGGCACCTTGGACAAAGAAACCCCATGCCAGTTTTCAAGTCAATTGGACTGACTGTTACATAGGTATAGCCGTTTTTGTTGGGATATTCTTTTTTCATTTTATAGTGCCACCAAGTGGCCAGTCACACGTCCTTTTTCACGAGACCACAGGCCAAGCCCGTAACTAGGTGTACCAAGTTTGGTCAAATTATCTCATTCCGTCTAAGAGGGATGGTTGTTTTAGTAAATGTGGCCACGCTCACTTTGAACACTTTGGCGTCCCATCGTGGATGTGAATCGACTTTTTTCGTTTGGATAATTATTGACAATCAGACTATAGAGAATCTTTCTGCATGGGTTTGGTTCAGATCGGGCGCAAAACCTAGGACTAGTTTGCAAAAGAATGTTTTTCAGAAAAATCCCAAATACCCGAGAATTTCACCAGGATGCCAATCGAATCCAAAACGTTTTGTTCGTCTTCAGCCAAGGATTACAACTACAGTATATAAAACACTTGAGCCTGTGACAAACGTATTAGGAGTTATGAGCCATTACATACTCTTGATGGCTGCAGCGCCACCATAAGGCCAGCGGGGCGACCCTGGGTGATGTTGTAGATGGGTCTACAACTTACGGTTTGGTCTGACTGAGCACTTTTAGAGGAGAATGCTGATCCTTGGAAATTTGGAAAATTACAATAAGGTTTCAACTTGAACCCCTAAATATAAAATTAAGTCTGTCCTGGTCCTACATTTTTGTTGTTGTTGTTGATTGTTTTACATTAAGAAATATGTTACATCTCTCAAACAACAATATATTAAAAAAATCCCAAAATCCAGATTAGTTGCAAAAAATATATAATATATATAATCTTAACCCTTTCGCAATTCATATTTCAGCCTGCTTGACAGTAACCAACAAAGATTCTTGCATGTCTTTTATCAAAATCACTGTAAACATCAGTTAAAATGTGTTTCCATCCATGTATTTGGATGCATTTGAAGAGATTTAGCTGGCACGTCTCTTGCAAAGACTGAAATGAGATGTGGGAAGAGTGTGATGTCGTGTCCAGGCGCTGTGGAGCCAATCACACGCAGACAGCAGCCGTGTGCAGGCACTACTGCAGATGTTCCCTAATGCATTTGCACCATTCTCCCTTTCCCTCCTAAAATCACTTTGTCACATAGTAATGCATCATTTCACATACTGAATTTTTAAATCTGGGCCTAGAAATCCTTTCTGAGCAAGCAAGATCCATTAGGGGGAAAATTATTCATGTGATTCCTATCCATTATTTATCAGTTGATGAAGAAAAAGATGTCCTCCTCACTTTATCATTATTATTGTCATCTGAAGCCGCACCGCAAAGGGCTGGATCCTCAATTGTCAGATAGTTTCCCAGTAGCTCTGACAGATAAGTGAGAAATGACTGCAGATTAGATCCCTAAAGGACTTCAGGTGTGCTTTAAGCAGAAAGGATTCAATATTGCAGGTCTTCTGGTCCATCATTATGTGCTACACGTGTAAGATTGCTTTCTCATGCAGTTCTATGATTCAATCACTATGTCATGATCACAATATCATGCAAGAGCATAGAGCAAGTAGCTAGACCCGAGATCAGTGTTCACAGTCTTCACGTGTTTGTCTTGTCTATAACATTAATGGATTGTATATTTAGAGGGTATTTGCACTAACTCCACCCAGCAATGTCTGATTGAGCCAGACAAAATTACCAAAAAAACAAACATCTGTTAACAGGAGCAGTGGCATGGAGAGTAAGAAGAGACATAACTTTTGACAAAACTGAGTTCAAATTGACCTTTTTATGATCACTTTCTTCATCCTATTCCGATCACATATTAACTCAGAGGCAAGTCAGCATGAAAGGGAAGTTGTGATGTCCTTATCTGAGTGAAACGGCTTCTGGAACAAGAACAAGTGTAGGACAGGACTTGGCATGAGCAATTGATTGGCTGATTGGATGGTTGTGGTTTGCTATTGGTGGATGTCATGTGATTGACAGGTTGCTCCGCCCTCGTCATCAGAGCAGAGAAGAGATGCTGCAAGAGGGAGGGGAAGTTATTCTGATTCAAGATTATGAGTGCACATGAATTTAACACAGTAATGATTTGTGTGGATAAATCATTTAAAATAGACCTATAATTTAAACTGGCTGTGGGCTGATTTGACAGCCTTTGAGGAAACCTTTACTGATCAACAGTTCTGTCAGGACCCCTATCGTCAAATACAATTGGCAATTACATACAGTTAGGATTAGCGGTATGGTTCTGTTCTGGGTGAGAACTCCCTGTGCATCCATGCAGTCTAGCATGGATAAGAGCAGGGAGGGCATCAATAACCCCCCTAAGGGTAAACAGAACAGAACCAACATGAATGTATTGCAGATATCATTAATTCAAGATTTTAAAGTACAACATAATTTGAGAATTTATCCTGAATCATGGGAAATATAATCAATGTATAATCATGTACACTAAATCACATACGCTTAGTGTAAATAGCTTTAGCCAAATTTTTATGATTTTAATCAAATGTTTTAATAAAATTTGTTCATTTTCTAAAAGCGATAATGACTATGCTATGCTATAAGACCCATATGTTCTTTCTGACCATTTCATTACAATACCATTGTTATTTATAAGGAAGTCAGTCATCTCTTTGTTGTATAAGAGCTTACACTCTTCTGTGAAGGTTTTCCACTAAATCTGAACATGGCAGATGGGATTTTCTCCCATTCAGACACAAGAGCACGAGTGAGGTCAGGCACTAATGCTGGGCAATGGGGCTCAAAATCAGCATTACAATTCATCCCAAAAGGTTTTCAGTGGGGATCAGTCAAGTTCTTCCACACCACATCGACATTCAACACCATGGACCTAAAAGAAATCTCTACAAACTGTTGTGCCAAATTTGGAAGCATAGAATCCTCTAGAATGATTCGCTCCAATGAGCCGAGCCAAACCAAACTTAATTTGTAGGCTTTGGGACATGTATTGGATATTGTGATTTTAGTAGGCTATCAGTTTATTTAATCCTTCTTGTTGTTGCATAAAAACCCAAATGCATCTTGATGCTTTGAGAATAGGATGAGAAAACAATGCCAACCACAATAAAAAGCCTCAACAACAGTCGGACCGCACTGCAACCTGCAGAAGCAGTGCTAGCTGGGAGCGAAGGAAAGACAGTGTTGTGTTAACGGTTCCTGCCTCTCTCGTTCTGTTGCTCGGTGACAAAAGGAGCAGATGGAGGCTTTGCAGGTGGGAGAGTCTGGAACTTCTGTTCCTGGGGACGCTGGAGAAATAAAGCTGCGAGTCTATCTGAATAGCGCCCTCGCTGTGAGCTTTGCTACTGATGGTGATAAATGTATACACGCAGACTCTTGCACAGCTGAACAGATTGACAGACTGGGACGCCATTGAATTTGGACTCATTGGAATCATGTTCTTGGAATCTTGTCTTCTCATTATATAGGTCAAAACAGGATTATCATTGAATAATGGCTTAAATTTCAGTGCTCTTAGGACTGTTTTTAAATGATGTTTTTTGAGTTCTTTTGGTTCTTGTATTATTATGATGAGTGTCTGTTTGGCATGTTTTCTCGTTTCCTGTCTCTTACTACCTCACCTTTGTTTGTTACTTTCTGACTTTGAAAATGTTTCTCCCAGTGTAATTAATAATTCATTCAGTGGCTTCTTTGATGTGCTTCTAGAAGCTATATTTTCTCCTAACCCCCACGATACCTCCCAACAGTCCATGCTTCACCTTGCACAAACCTCTATGCTCCTCATAACAATGACCTCCTCTCAAAACAGAAATACGATGTCTTATTTATAGATTGATCAGAGTGAACCTTTAGCAGAAAAAAAAATATACATTTACTGTACAGTATGTCTGATTCACTCTTAAATTCAGTGACAACTTGTATTGGTAACAAAGATCTAACTTAAAGAAATAGTTTGAAAATGCAGTGCACCCTGTTCAGTGACATTGGCAAGTTGCATTGTGGAAATCCATCTGGTGGCACCACAGGACATTCAAACTTCCACATATCCAAATGTGACTTTATTTGGTTACAAGACATGCACACCAAGGGGGTCGATAATGCTATCTGCTCATCTCAATTCATATTTATCTCAATAGTAGCTGCTCAGCTGGCGCGGACCCCGCAGAGGAGTGCTACTTCTTTGCTGCTATCTTTTTGTTTTTGGACCAATCCTCTGAGCCATAAATGCTATGTGACTCTCAAAGGAAGAGGAAAATAAAAGCCACTGAAGCCGCACCGCACTGTCACTAACGATTATTTTGGTAATTGAGTAATCTGTTGATTATTTTAATGATTAATCGGGTAATCATATTTATTTTTTGGGTGGTGGTAATAAAAATAGGCAATAGCCTTTACAATGACTTAAAATACATATAATAACAATGAGGCAATAATAATTGGTTCAACTCATGTGCATTGCACATTATAACAAATGCATGCAGAGGACGCCAAAGGCCTGGTGATTGTTGTTGTTGTACACACTTTACAGCATGATCAAATCCTTATCTGTGTCCCAATTCACTGGCTGCATCCTTCGAAGGATACGCACTTCAAAGACAACACCTTCAAAGTCGAGCATTCTTAAATGGGACAATCCAACATATATCCATGGTCTAGCCCAGGGATGGGCAACGTCAGTCCTGGGGCCTGTACCATGATGGTAGTTGAACAAACTCAGGGTTACGATGCAATCAGGCTTTATTGGTACCATGACGTAGCTCATCAACTTTCTCTGTCAACTCAGGCTTTGATCCTTAAGCTATGATTACTCCATGTGCGCGTGCACATAAAAGAGTGACGTCGGCACCGAACAACCAATCGCGTTCGATAGATAGAGCGAGAGCTATATATTTTTCCGCGGAGGAGCAAGAGATTATTCTTCATAAATACGAAGAATATGGAAATGTCTTTCAAGCACGCAGTAACATTGTCTCTGCTGCCAAAGCAAGAGAGGAAGATTGCTGATTGCGTTAATGCGTAAGTTAAACAAATACATTCTATAGGCCATTCATGTAGAATTATGTATATAACCATATTAAAAATGTATTAAATGCTAAAATGAAAATGTGTCTATTCATGTGTTAATATATAATATATATATATATATATATATATATATATGTATATGTATGTATGATATGTATGTGTATATATATATATACTGTATGTGTGTGTATGTAGATGTATGTAAAATGTGAATGTATAGGCTATTACATCCTAAGAAAGATTGATATTCATTGCTTTTTGGATGCAACCCCAACTCCAAACGTTCTTGGCAGCAGATCAAGACAAAATATTAAAATATAATTCAAAGTGGTGAGTATTTACCACAACCATTTATTGTTTTGGTGAACATTTTATCACAAACACTGTCCACAAAAAGTGTGAAATACGGCAAATGGGGGGAGGGCCACCTCCTCCAGAATATACTGTGGCGGAGGAGTTGGCTCTGAGTAGCAATAAGGGCCGGCCGATTATGGATGGGATTGCAGGTGCTGTACAGTCTGGCCCTGGTGCTGGCTCCTCTAAGCAAGTGACACTGGGTATGTGTGTGCAATGCATTACTAATTTTAAAAAAAGTGTTAAATATGGCTGACTCTATGTTCTGTAGTAGAGGGAAATACAGTGTCCCTGTTGAAGCCAGCACACATGCACACAGTCTCCTGCACAGAGGTCAGTATGCTGCAGACATAACACCATGAACATAACCTGCTTTATAACAGTTATGCTTTACATTGGCCTACTTTTATTTATTAGGGTAAAGCAAATGATGAAGACACTCTGTCTGTGTGTTCTGAGACAGTGTTCTGAGGTGAATGCACTGGGCTTTTTATTATGGCATACATTTGAATGTCATAATTAAGTGACTGGCCCTTACACATCTCTTTTATTGTAGGATTTTTCACAACCTGCCCCAGAAACTGAAGCCTCTGCCTCGATGGGTTACAGAAGGAATGTGAACAAGGTAATGCTTTAAACCCTTGACATAAATTATAGTCCTATGTTTGTAGAAAATCATGCCACTTTTTGTGATTTGATTAACCTCCAGAAAACATGTAATGATTGTTTGTGGTGGAATTGTTTCAGGTGGAAACAGACTCAGTCAGGGCCCTTTACTGTACGTTCACACCACCGGCGACTTGAGCTTCCAAAGCTACCGGAAGTCATTCATTTTCAATGGAAGTTGGCTTCTCTCAGCTGCAAGGAGCGACAAATCCATCGGCGTCGCGTTTTGGGCGTTTTGAGCGTTTTGAGCGTCAATCAGAAAGTTGAAAGTAGCTCAACTTTATGGTAATGAGCTATGACGCGGTTCAGGGGCAAGCAGCGGCAAAACGCCAGCAACCAATCGGAATATAGACGTCCTTCGCGCTGGCTGATTCCAGAGAAACATACCATGTAAACTTTCGTTCCTACCAAAACATTAGTTCCGAGAAAATGGAGGAGAAGCTAATCATCACCGTTGCTGGGTTTCCTATCATTTATGATATCACCATATTTGTTTGCATATAGATAACGGTCCTGGAGGGTGTCATGAACCCAAAATCTCAGAGTCCGACGTCTTCTCCGCAAACACAATACAGCAGCACCAAACACAACAACTTCGCGATTATCCATGATCCAGTGATACATGTTTGAGAATGAGCGCAACTTTTATTTAAAATATTAACGAACGCTCGTTTCAAGCGGGAATGCAATTCATTTGCTCACGGAAACACCGATTTGACCAATTGCACTAATGCAAATAATAATGCAAATAATAATGATAGCTAATTATTCTCTCAGTATGTAACAGATCTCAGTATGTGAACTTATTTAACGAAGTAACCCTTTAGTATGAACACTATGAATATTTATTAATGTAACTTTCTCTTGCTCTCTTTCTTCCTCCCTAGCCACATGACCAATAAACCAGTTTGAGACCTATCTGCAGTGTCAATGTGCTTTTATTAAGTAAAATATTGTGTTGTGATTGCATCTCTGACAGCTGTGCCAGCTGGGTGGTGAAGTGTGATGGGGTTAATTTCATTGGGGAGAAGCTGGTTTTGTGGTGGTACTCGCTCCTTTCTGTGAGTGGCTATATTGTGCTGAACGACACATGCAGCCACTATCTGTGATGCCCGCTCTGGTGACACTCTTAAGCACCTAAGGCAGTTGAAACGTGCCTTTAGGATGCCAAAGGTCATCTCTATCTTGACCCTGGTTTTATTGAGGGCCACACTGAAGCGGTTCTGTGGCCCTGTCTGAGGGTCACGATAGGGGGTTAGCAAAAACCTCTGGCATGCATAACCCCTGTCTCCTACCAACAGGCCATCAAAAAGCCTGTCATAGAACAGAAAAGGGGAAAATTGTGTAAGTTTCGCTGTGTCACAATTAAAATGAACACTTGCCATTCCACCGAAAGGGTGACATTTCTGTCCCCAGGACATTATATGTATAAAATTGCATGAAAATTAACTCTAAAATACATTTTTATTATTAAGCAAAATGTCCTGCACATTAAGCTAACTACAAATTTAAAATGTATAATTAAAAACTTTAATAAAAACTACATAGAACACTAAAAAATTGCATTTTCTGCATGTCCCCACTCTCCATCTCTAAACTTTACAATGAAATATAATGATTCAAATCCTTCAGAAATCAGAATTTTTTGCATTGTTGTGTGACTTTATATCCAATCTGCTTTAAAATGAAAAAAAAAAAAAAAACAGTTGATCTAATATTTTAGATAAAATACACATTTTAGTCATGTCCCCGGGTTTTCACTCAGTCCTGTTACCCTAACACATTACCCCCTCTGAAAAACTGGGAATATTCCACAAGACACATTTTCAACAGTAAGTTGCATCATCTGGATCTTCTGAAGGCAATGGGGAGACCATAAGTTAGTCTTCTTATTTTAATTTCTGTATATTTGATGAAATTGTAACTACGACTGAGAAGGTCAATCTCAACATACTGTCCTGTTACCTAAACTTTTTCTTAGATTTTATTTGGTTATTTAAAAAATATTAACTTTTGGTAAGGCACTAGAAATGGCTCAGTGTCCTCATGCTATTAGCATGTACTATGTGGCCATATGCCATGTATTTGATAACTTTTTGCTTAAAAACTCAATCCTGTTACTTTCAGTCCTGTTTTTATTTTTTTCATTTAAAAAAATAAATAAAATTAAATCACTGTTTTTATCAGTTTTGTTTGGCCCATCATTTATACAATTATTTAATAAATTAAATTATTTAAAAAATATATAAACTTGAGGCTTCGGCCTTCTTTAAAATGAAAAAAAATGGCTTTGTGTTTTTTATTAAAATACACCTTGCCTTAATAGTGATTTTATTGTCACAAATATCAATTTTTGGAACATATAACCAACAATTTCTTTAAAATAAACACTTTCTTGTGGGGAAAACAAAGGAATTAATTGACATGCTTTTAAACTTGCTTTTTAAATGGCACATGGTTTTCGGTAACAGGATTGAGAAAACATGCGCCCATCTTCTGCTTAAACCTTGTAAAAAAATAAATAAAGTTGCCTGAGATTGACCAATACACATTTTGAATAGTTAAATATTTGTAGTATTAGAATCAATTTTGAAAAAGATAAAAAATAAAGTTTAATTTTGAAGACTTACAACAAGCAAATGTCACCCATTCGGTGGAATGGCCCTGAAGTGTTTTGTACTGTACCAAATTTAACTTGCCTTCCTCAAAGCGCTGACACAACATAGACTCACGGAAAATGCGTGAGCCAGGCCATTTGGAATCCAAGCTTGTGATCATCCATTCATGATCACAAGTCATCTGCAGATGAAATGTACAGTAAATCATTGTCCTATCTGTTAGTTACTATTCATTTAAAGATTGATCTCAATGCAAATAAAAATCATCTCACATGTATAGTAGCCCTACCTGAACATTAAGGCTGTGAAAGGACTTTCTGTTTACATAATCCACCTCATGTTCTCCTAGAGCTCTGGAGATTGCAACATGTGTGCAGTCTATTGCTCCTATGACTCTAGGGAATCCTATCATAGGAATTAAAAAAAAAATATATATATATATATATATATATATATATATATATATATATATATATATATATATATTTAAAACCATTCTTAAAATGTAGCTACTTTAGACTATTGTATAGTATATTTAAGTGCTCTAAGTGACATTTGCTTTTTGAAAAAAAAAAAAAAAACTGAATGTGAAATGTTAAATTTGTTCATGTTACCCTATCAATATATCTTACCGGCAATTTTATAAAAGCCCTCTTTTATGGACATGGTCCATAAATGTCCAGGGAACACAATGAAGCTATTTATGTACCCCTGCAGTGCGAGGACCACCTTGCGAATGGTTTGACAAACCGTGTTTTTCCCTATATTCTCTGCATCACCGACCGCATATATGTATGTACAGTACCACTTGCAAAAAAACACAACGCAATACATAGCATTTGTGGTACAGTAAGTGCATGGCTACGACGAGTCACATTTGTTATGTGCGGCTCAAGAAGTTTGCAAAGATAAGACATTCCTTCCGCGGAAAATCTGTATCTTTCATACAAGTAAGTATCAGGAAAGTCAAGGGGATTTTGTCTGTCCCTAAAAACTCTTTCTCTACGAAGTGCTTGTCTAACAATTTGCGTGGAGATGTCCACAGGATTTGGTAGAAAAGGTGAAGCCATTGCAACAGAGAACAGACGCTGGGAATTAGTTACGTCACCTATATGTTTGGTCAAATTTCAGTCTGAGATCTCGAATCCAGAACATAACCTGCCCCGGAGCAGGTTAGCTGTGCAGCGAAATATAGCATGGCGACGAACTCCGATTAAAGCTGAGATACTTTCATAGTACCTAAAACCCAGGGTTGGCGCAAACTAATCTTAAACTTACCTGGCTAACCACCTAAACCGGCTTCATGGTATAGGCCCTTGGAGGGCCGCTGTCCTGTAGAGTTTAGCTCCAACCCTACTTAAACACACCTGATCAAGCTAATTAATGTATTCAGGATTACTAGATGAGTTTTTTTATCAGGGTCTACAAGCCTCCGCATGCAGCCTCTGAATTGCGATGTCAATTGGCCAATCAACATTTAATTCAATTGGCCACTTCTTTACAATAGAAATGCTACAGCCACTTGAACAAGAACATGTGGACATCAAAACATGCTAACTTAGGGCGTTTTCACACCTGAAAGTCCGCACCAAGGTCCGAACCAAAGTTCACGTTTTGATACATTTTATACTTTCAGAAAGTTTTGGTTTGGTTTCACACTGCAATTATGCGAGCGCACTAAAGAACTTTACGTGACATACATGCGTCCTGTCGTCATCATCTATGTGGGCTGCATCTTGCTCATTTTTCCTGCCACCTTCTGTTTTTTTCGGCTATGCGGGAACCACCGGAACTTCCTGTAAAAGGTCTGAAAGTCCGAACCATACAGAAATGCTTTCACACTAGAAACAAACCAAACCTTTGTTCAGTTTGATCCGGACCGTGGTCCGGGGGAGGTTTCACACCTGTAATTTTGATTCGGACCAAACTGAAAAGTCCGAAAGTCCGGACCAAACAAGGTAGGTGTGAAAGGGCCCTTAGAGCAAGGGTTTAAACTTTTATGTTGAAAACGTGAGGAACAACAGTTCACATATTTAGAAGCATATAGATGTATTTTCCTGAGTTGGTGTAGGTTTATAAATGATTTATGTTACAAATCTGATGAAATGGCGCACATTGCATTCCCAGATGAACGTTATAAGCAACCCAAACTCACATCATATGCAGAAAGTAGCTGCTGAGACGCATGTGAATGATAACAGTGCAATACTTTGTTATGAAACACGAAGCACATCAGACTTTATATGTTTTCGCAAATGCATGTTATTGGAAAACAAAGCAAACAGCACATGCAGAGACTGAGTTTGTGTGGAGCAGAACGGAACTGGTCTGAGAAGCTGGAAGAAAAATAACTATAAGTGCCGTGCTTCACAACCCGCAGAGCATATACTTATTAGATTCAATTGCAGTCTGATTTCACAATAGCACTATGCTATATTATGCTTTTTTAAAATGGTTTTAAAATATCATGGAGCCTTAAACTAATAATGTGCTTCATTGAGTCTCGTCCATGGAATGCGACACTTCCAATCGAAACTGGTAAATGGCAATCAAGGATTTTTAAAATTGAGCACTCGAATTCTAGTGCACACTCTACTGTGTATGGGGTAAAAATTATTCTTTTAATACTTTTATTCAGGACACAAGGACACATTAAATAGATCAAAAGTGACAGTAAAGACAGAACAAGATTATACTGTAGTTCTAATAAATGCTGTTCTTTTAAACTTTCTATTTAAAGAATTCTGAAAAAAAAGTATCATGGTTTCCACAGAAATATTAAGCATCACAACTGTTTTCAACATTGATAATAATCAGAAATGTTTCTTGGGCATCAAATCATCATAATATTATAATGATTTCTGAAGGATCATGTGACACTGAAGACTGGATAAATGATGCTGAAAATTCAACTTTGATCACAGGAATAAATTACATTTTAAAATATATTCAAATAGAATTACATATCATATATATATTTTTTTTTATCAAATAAATGTAGACTTAGTGAGCATAAGAGACCTGTTTCAAAACATGAAAAATCCTATACCAACACCAAACTTGAAATGGTATATGCTAAAATATTAGCAGGGGGAAAAACATTCTGGGTGAATTATTCCTTTAATGGAAGCAGTTTTCATGTTTCCTGGATTTAGAGCTAATCAAACCCTATATCTTATTTTGTTTTCCCTCTAAGGCACTTGGGAGTTATTATACTGCCTATAATAGTCTTGTTTCAGCAAAAGGAAGTTTTGCTTTCCTTTTTATGCAGCGTAGGGAAAACATATCCCATAGCTGTTCTTGATAGTTTGTGTAAAGCCTCAGCCAATCAAATCACTGCTACCATCTAGTTATTTAAGAGTGGTGGATTTATACTTGGTTTTCATCATCGAAAGAACACAAACTGTTCTAAAAAGATTTTTACCGCCTCAACCCTATATTGAACTACATATCATTTGTGATTATATTTAAACATAATGACATGACAACATAAGATGATATGATATACTGACTAAAGAAAACTGTTTTGCAAAACAATATTTGTTTTCAACCACCACGTAAACAATAATAGCTTTACTTCTCTCTTTCTGTAACACTGGAACCAATGATGATGAAGATGAAATAACATAAAATTGATTATGAACAAGATTTAACAAGCCAACATGCGAGACAGTGTGTCTTAACACAAACAACAACCGACAATGAACAGAACGGTGATAATTAACTAAAAAACGAACTGCTGTGATGAATGGTGTTAGTGTCCATGGTGACATTTTGTGGCGGGAAAATAGAACAAATGGATACACGTGATGAATGAAAACCAAAACAGACTGAACATGACTTTGACACTTACATATATGCATGTGGCAGATGATTTTATCCAAGTTGAGCTACAGGAACAATATTTTACCGTCTGCGTTCAGCCCAGGTCAGTCTGGGGTCTTTTGCACGTCCCATTGTGCTGCAGTGACTTTGCATCCCTGACTCTGTACATTAACCTTCAAAACAGCACTACATGCTCAGGTCTCTGGGTGAAAGCGATCTGCTCTCCGCAGAAGTGTATGCTGCAGTTTCCTGCACTTTGATAAGGGTTTCACTGAGTAAACAGAAATGGCTGAATGTCTATCATTTGAATACAAACTAGATTTTTACATCTGAAGAAAAGTGTGAGTGATGTCTTCGCATGCAACTCTCACCACCACAGTTGTGTGTGTGGATTGAAGCCAATGATGCTATAAGTTTGAAAAAATACATACAGTATTATATGACATGAAATTATAGCATGCAATGGTTGGTGGTTCATGATTGTAGCACAAACGGTGAGGAACATTTGTCTTTGTGCCCTTAAAATGAGCAATAGTGATACTTGCATCACAAATAATATTAAATGAAATGATTTTAACACTCAAATACAAGCGTGTTTCTATACGAGTTTTAAACAAGGGGTCACTGCATTCTGTGAGTATTTGTGCAATAAATGTAATTTCTTCTCTTTTTATTTTGTTTTGAACATTGATACTAATCCGAAAAGTTTCTTGAGCAGCAAATCATCATATTAGAATGATTTCTGAAGGATCATGTGACACTGAAGACTGGAGTAATGATGCTGAAAATTCAGCATTGATCACAGGAAAATAAATTACATTTTATGATATATTCACATAGAAAACAGTCATTTTAAATTGTAATATTTCACAATATGTACTTTTTTTATTGTATTTTTGATTAATAAATGCTGCCTTGGTGTGTAGAAGAGACTTCTTTCAAAAACAAAAAATATCCTAACTATTCCAAACTTTTGACAGGTAGTGATTATAAAACAAAAACTTATCTGAGGAAAAATCCATCATTAAACAAATGTAATTATCTTCCTGTCAGACAAAACAAAGACGGCAAAGGATGTAAAGGTGATTGACAATAAGTCAACATTAGTTTAGCTTATATCATATTAGTTATTTAGTTAGCTATTTTATCAAGTTATTATAAAATCTAGTATTTTTAAAGGCAAGTTCCAGTTCTAGAAACATTTTTTTGTTATGCTGGTTAAAAGTCTCTTCACATCTTATGTGTTGAGGTGTAGGACCATAAAATGTACAATGTCCTACCTGCCTGTCAGGGTATGTATTTCCATATCTAAGCACACCTGTTCTCGCAGACATCACGCATCATCAGCGCGTTTCATGCTATGCAGAGTTAGACAGACGTCAGTCACCGAGAGCTGCAAACGAAACAGCAGCCGCCTTTTACAATTCCTCCTGACCCAAAACAACAGCTTATGCTGTGTTCACGCCATAACTACTGTCATTTGGAAGAGATGGAAACCTGTGACTTTATATTGGGAGCGGTTTGTGACTCGAAATCATGCCTTTCTATGTCAGCACTATCAACGCTGAAATTAACTGCAGCAGTCAGGTGGTAAAGGTCAGTGCTCTTTAAAATCCCCCTGTGGTGAAAATCAAGCTTTTAATGTTGTTTTTATGTCTATGCGGTGTTTTCAATATGCTTTAAGACAAGCCATGTGTAAATTCATAAGTCGACAGCATTGCTGAGTATTTTCTCCTTAAAACTGCAGTGAACCAAAGACAGTCTCAAAAACACGGTTTGAAATCGCTGGTGTTTCTAAAGTCACAAACTACCTTGTAACCAATCAGATCAACGTGTGATCGTCAACGAGTGGATCTCTGAGCTGTTTGAGTGAGTGGAGGTGGGGCTCATTTGCATATTCATAGAACCGCAAATACTAAATGAGGCAAGGTGAGTTACATTCAAGCTATTTTAAGCTATTTTAAAAAACTTTTAAATATGTAATTTTGGTGATTATTATGTTCATTATGTCCATTATTATTGTAATTTTATGTGCTTTGAGACATGAGGTAATTTAACGCTGTCTCTCGTGATGTGGTATTCGGTATTCATTCGTCTTTGGAGACGCTCTGAAGGGAGGGTGGGATCTTATGCTTTCAAAACTAGCTCACTATTGCCAGCCTCTCTGAAAATCACCCACCCTATCTTTAAATGATGGGGTCAGAGGGTTGGTTTGAGCGGTTTAGAAAAGGTTGACAAACTGGGACACCTCTGAGATCTGCTTCCAAGACTATTAGACATTCATTAAATATGCATGTAATGACTTTACACCCTCCTAATTGCTTGTAAAACAATGATAAGCTGTAGAATACATCTCTGACCTCACAGTTCAGGATTGGGCATCATGGAAATTGTTAGCTGGATTGTGGTGGGCAGCGCAGAAGTCAATTTTGAGGCAGTCCCAGTCTACTGGATCCACCTGCGAAGACCTGCTCACTGACATTGGCAGGTTGCATTCTGGGAATCCATCTGGTGGCTCCATAGACAGGAGGAAACCTGCTAATTAGCTCTCTCTGTAAAGGGGCTGGGTCGAAGCGAATTCCCAGCTGTCATTAAACATACTCGGAAAGGGGGAGAAGGAAGAAAAGCACCAGGGATCCAATGCTCTAATTCCTCTTTTTAGAAGAAGAGAGAGCTGAGGATCCGGTTGTGTTTTGATACGCAGAACCTCTGTGAAACGCACCGCAGAGTAAAACGCTGCTTCATTGGGATGTGTGTGCTGTAATGAATTGCTTTATTGTCGCTTTGTGCAGCTTTTGAAAGAGGAAAATCCCTTGGCGTCACCTTTGGCACACCTTCTTTTCAAACCCCCGCAGAGCCTCACGGAGACAGAAGGCTTGAAATCACATGAGGTACTAAAGTAGAGCACAAATAACACAACAAAATATGCAGAAATAAACATAATAGCTCTCCGATGACTGACTTGAAGAAACACACACCATAAGTGGCTTCAGTCATTTCGGAGTGAAACATAAAGGCCGGAAAATATCCACTTTGGCGATTAAAGCTCACACACTGAGAATTCTCAATCTCCATTCCCTTGAGAAATTGTGTTTGCACACACAGCCTGCGCAAGCATTCTCATTCAATGATTAAATTACTGTTTTATCCAGGAAAGTATAGCAGCCATTCAGATCCAAATGACTTTAATCTCAGCGTTCCGGTTGCCCGGTCACCGAGTCGACAGCGACTGCTCGGAATTATAACGCTAATCACATGGCTGCATCCGACCAATCAAATGCTTTCTGAAACGAGAATAAGAATTCTAGGATGCTCTCTACAAAAAAAAATAAAGAAATTGCAGTGAATACAGAAGAGTGAAATGAAGTGATCTAGATGTAACTGCATTCTCTTGAATAGCTACATATCAAGAAAAAGTTATTTGTCATCAGGGTTTGACATTAACATCCGTCGACCCGTGTATTTCAGCAGTGGCGATTAACGTGCAATGTAGTGTTGTCAAAAGTATAGATTTTGTGATACATTTTGATACTGAAATATCTAAAACGCTTCGAATCCTCAATACGCAGAATAGATTACACAATCCCAGCGTCTCTTTCTCTGTCTCTCATCTCAGTCCGACAGCGAGTGAAACACAAACCCTCCTCTCTTAACTCACTCCATTCATTTGCTCTGTATGAATATTGTTGCTGTTGCAAGGATTGAATTTTGGTGTGAGATTGTGTGTATTGCGCATAACACCAAACACCCTCACATCCAAATTGTGGCACATAAAGCCACCTCTCAGTAATAAATTGAGTTCTTTTTTACTGTTTTGACTGTTTCACAGTCAAATACACACAAAATAATGTAAAAATGCCGGTGAATATTCACGTAAACACAGTCAGTTATGTTTTAAGAGTAAACAGTTAAGAAAGAAAACATGTGTATCAGTATAATGGATATGTGGTCAGGTCTTAAGGTGACAGCAGCCTAATATACCTGCTGCCAAATTATGAGATAATATTAAACATATTTATATGGCAGTTTCCCCCCATTATAATGATGACAAAATTGTGGCCAGTGAAGATATTGAGTGGCTAGTGACTTTGGAAAAACACTAGCCAAAGCCCTGTTTGTCAGCATTGTCATTTTTCTTTGTTTTCCTAGTTTATATTCATATTTCTGTAGGGGCAGCTGTCACATGGGGAAGTTGTCACAAGCTTTATACCTCGGTCTTTTGTGCAAATGCATTTTTCATAAAAAGAGGTTGGGGCAAGTTGTCACATTTGTTTTAAAGTTCATTCATTATAATTTATCCTGCCCAAAACAAATATTTGGCTTGATTGCATACCCCCACTATAAGAATTGGTCTATATAAAAAATGCCTTTCAAAAAGAATCCTATAACAAATGTTTCCTGTACAAAGTGTTTCAGCCGGCCCCAGTTCGCCTATAAAGCACATCAATTAGTCCCAATTAGATTGCTTTAGTGCTTGTGTTATTTTGCTATTTTCTGTTTTTTATATTGCCTTATTGGTTTTATATTGTGGAAATGCAATTCACATAATTCAATAGTAAAAAGCTCTCTATAGATGTCCTGGAAAGCAGGGTTACTCACACCCCCTCTCTTGCATGTGTGTTTCGCTTCTGGTTTCCTAGTAACCCGCGCCTGTGCTGGCGTTCCCGAACACTCAAGCGTGTCCGCGCAGCGCGCACTCGTGAAGCTCGTGTGGGGAGCTCACGAACACGCAGGACCAGAGCATCGGGAACATACACGCAGGAAAAACACGGGAATGTGTCTGGAGTGTAAAGGATGAAGGATGCGTTCGCTGGAAAAGGTCACACGAAATGCACGAAGAGCAGTGGGAGGAAATCTTAACGCAACTGCAACGGATTACCAATAACACACTCGTATCAAGGATTTTTTTTTTAGGGAACAGGAATACCAGGAATGGGGGATTTGATATTTCACCAAAGCAGGTGAGTTGTTTATGAGGATAATGGTTGTTTATGAGGATAAGTTATTAGTCACCATACGAACAGTCTTGAGAAGGCGGTGCGCACAGTTAATATGTTTTATCACAAGATCTCTTGTGCCAGGATTGCCACTTGACAATTTGGTGAACTTGAGTGTTGCTTGTGTCTGTGGTGAGGAGATGTGCAGTTCTGTAGATGCAGAACAGCTGAAGTGAACTATAGACAGACTGCGATGCTGGTAAAAGTATCAGGAGGTAAGGATGAGGATTTCGTGCACTTGTTACACCCCATCTGCACTGCAAGCGAGCGACGCGACAAAACGTCCCCCCCCCCCAAAAAAAAGCGCGGCGTTTAGTTGCGTCGCGTCTCTGCCGCTCGCCCAAAAAAGTCTTTGATTGGTCGACGTTGGGATCCCATCCGCAAGCTCTAGAGACGCGTCGCGCGCTAGAGATCTGGAGTGCTGCGGTGATTTGAATAGTTTTGTCGCGTCGCTACAGATGGCGTGTTATTTTAAGCGTCTTCCATGACGCGGTCATGTTACGCGTGGATTCCATTACGAGCTGATGATTGGATTCATGTTTTGTCTTCAGACTTTGAGACTACTGTAAATTTAATGTCAACATTTTACAGTTAATTCACAGTTATGTGGACAGTTTGAATTATAATAAAATCCGTGGTTTTTAGAAGCGTTTCCATGCAATATGTACACATATAATGCAACATGCCTATGGGTAGCAGATTAACTTTTTTTTAACCACCTATATATTTTTTTAATTTAATTTACTTATTTGTATAAGGGAAACTGTATATCTTGGATCTGTAACTGGTCACCATTTCCTTTAGGTTCCTTTATTATACAATTAATTAAAATGGCAAATGGTCCTGCTGTGTGACTAATAGGCTACATTTTTTAAAAGTACAAATATGCCATGTAGCCTCAGTTAATATGAGCTCATAAAAACTGCATGTATAGAAATTGTAGAAAAATTGGAAAAAAATGTTGTTTGAAATAGTTGTAAATTAATTATAGCGTGTCACACCATGGGGTTCTTCTAAATCATTTATTAGCAGCTACCCACATTCAACAAATGCTTTTTGTTCGGTTTCTTCACATGAACAAAAGTACTGCATTATTAAATAATGACATGTTAAACTGGTTGGTGTTAGTGTTGCTCATATTTTCATTTAAGACAGACTTAATTAGCTTTACAGTTTTAAGACTGTAAAACTGTAGTTTAAAAGACTTAGGTGATGATTTGCACTGAATTGAAAAGCAGAGAGAGAGAGAGAGAGAGAGAGAGAGAGAGAGAGAGAGAGAGAGAGAGAGAGAGAGAGAGAGAGCCTTGGAGTTGTCATGGTGATTTGGTGAATAAGCAATTGTCCGTAAAGGTATTAAAATGGTTTGCTGTTGCCATTGCCTATCAGTGAGGAGAATTTTTCAGCTCGGGTTAGAGTTGGGTTCGGGCTAGGCTTATTTCATTGTGAGACAATACATTGCAACTTAAGTGATTGTGATTGGTGGAAGTGAGCCTGGAAGTGGATGGTATCTCCAAAGAAAGCCTAATTCCGTAGCCCTGCCATTCACGCTGGTTTATCCTGTGTTTTTACGCAGAGAACCTGTTTATGTGGTCTGGCATTTAGTGTCTTGAAGGATTATGCACGCTCCTGCTTTTGAATTTCCTCTCTCTACCAATGTCTTTATTGGTATTTTGGCCTCGTACACTGGTATTTTTGAAGCAGCCGGTGATTTAAATCCATTCTGAATGACACATTCGAGATCTGAGCTCTTTGTGATGTCTGCTTTAATGTTAAAGAAACAAGTTGTTAGAAATATGCTGGTCTTTTTCATACAGACCAGATAAATCCAGAACAGATGTAGCAATTTATTTCTAAGTTCTAGCTCTAGCCTGCACTTGGACCATCACATTTATTCCTAAACTGCAAATAATAGTAATAATAACAACATGTTTTTAAACAATATTTTTGTTTTGAAAAAACATATTTGAACATGCTTTAAACAATATAAATGCACAATAAAAGAAAAATGCATAAGATATTTATACTTTTTTTGCAGGGTAGAGATTTCAAGTAGAGTATGAACTTTCCTAGAAAAAATGTCATTAAGGGTAAGAAAAATTATATCATATAACATGTAGTCTCTAAAAAACAAGTCTTAAATGGATAGTTCACCCAAAAATGAAAATTCTGTCATCATTTAGTCACCCTCAAGTTGTTCCAAACCTGCATGAGTTTCTTTCTTCTGCTGAACAGAAAAGAAGATATTTTGAAGAATGTCGGTAACCAGACTTCCATAGTATTATTATTTTTTGTTTCATAATATTTAAGTCAATGAAAGAAATCCATACATGTTTGGAACATATTGAGGGTGAGCAATGGTTTTTGGGTGAACTATCCCTTTAATATCTTATGCAGTTTGGTATCCTATTTTAAAGATATTTAGATATTTTTTATTGAAAAATTAGACAAAAATGCTGCTTTTTGCTGTTAACAATGATAGAGCATATAACATACATGTTGATCCTGAAATAACAGCTAATCATTTAATTACATTTTATGTTAAGGTTCTTGGCAGGATTTGAACATTCACATCCTTATGAATGTTTTAGGGGTTGTTAGTGGTTTTAGTTAGGATTATGGCTGGGTTATTTGCCAGGAAAGTGTCCCATTTGGCAAAATCGCCATCACCCACCTTTCCCACAGTTTGATGTATAAGGATCAAAGGGATTTAGCTTCATGGTCAATACATTCTTGAATATGCTATACTGCAACAAATCATTGTAGCTACTGGGTTTTCCTGTCTTTATTGTTACTACAATTTTCCATACACTGAATGATGGGAACACTTTGATGTCATGCTTGAAAACAGAAAACAAGAAAAGCCCTATAGCATCAATCCTGCTGCCGTAGTCTTTCACTGTTAGATCAAATCAGGTGATCTGTTCTCCGAGTCACCTTTACTGACCTCCGTGGTTGAAAAACACTGGACTATTGCCATCACTCAGATGAAGGTCACTCTGACGACAGTAATTCATCTGCCTCTGTGCTTCAGCTTAAAGTGTCTGCACGCAAAACACTGTACAGGCTGCTAGAAAACCTAAAGCAAACAATGACTGGTGTGGTTTTCTGTGTCAGTTTACCTGCTGAATCTGAACTGACTGAAACATCTTGATAAACTCTTTTAGTGGATGAGGAAAAAACACTCTTCACCCAAAGAGTGAATATACTGTATATATGGTAACACATATATATATATATATATATATATATATATATATATATATATATATATATATATATATATATATATACAGTAAGGTTACAATAAGGTTCATTAGTTAACATTAGTTAATATATTAACTAACATGAACTAACCATGAGCAATACATTAGTTACAGTATTCATTCATCTTTGTTAACATTACTTAATAAAAATACAGCCGTTCATTGTTAGTTCACAGTGCATTAACTAATGTTAACAAGATTTTAATAATGTATTAGTAAATGTTGAAATTAACATTAACAAAGATTAATAAATGCTGTAGAAGTGCAGTTCATTATTAGTTTATGTTAACTAATGTAGTTAACTAATGTTATTACACGGCTCTGTGGATTCTGATTGGTCAATCGCTCCATCCAGCGTTGTGATATTCCCAGATAACAACCGCTGAGAACAGAAACACAGGCTTATCCGGGTTACTGAAGTCAGCCGCGCTATATGCGTGCTGGGAACGTTTTTACTTCGCAGAAGTTTTGCAATATGGTGAGCTAATAAAATATTAAAACTCACTCAAATCAATATTTTGTGTACAGTTATTTAATTATGCCATCCAGTATCATCGACTCGCTCTCTCTTGTTTCACACAAACGCAGCTGATGCCATTTTGTGACTATTGTTTTGTACACTGTTGGATTATAAAATACAAACAGGAACGATTTTAAAACAGTTTAATCAGAAATCAATATCTCTTATCTCTATAATTATTTATGTGGTGAAATGCTGTGTAATAAGTGGTATGACTGTATACCGTATCGCTTAAATGTTTGTCTAGTTTGAACTTGCCGCGCTACAACTGCTCTCTCTGAGGAAGCTTTGTGTTTAAAGACCTAATTAAACAGGTCAGCTCAGATCTCAGATCAATATTTCGTGTCTAATTATTTACTTATGTGGCAAGTAGTCGTGTAATAAGCAGGATAATGTAAATCCAGCCGGTTGTTCTCTCAAAATAAACCCCCTTCAGGCTCCGCCTCACGTTGGGGTCCTCATCACCCTGTCGGGGTTTATTCTGAGAGAACAACCAGCTGGATGAACATTATCCCTTACTTAACTAACGAACCTTATTGTAAAGTGTTACCATATATATATATCAGTGGCGGCTCCTGCAAAATCTCTCAGGGGGGGCAAATGTTTCAGATCAACTTTATCGCATGCAGACTTTTTAATAGATTTAACTGTAGGGTTTGAGATGTGCAGGAATCAACTTAAAACAGGTTTTCTTTCGTGTCCTGAAAAGTAACAGTTTTGGACATTCAAGGCTTCCGTCCGACAGCGATGATTTGTGTGTGTGTGTGTGTGTGTGTGTGTGTGTGTGTGTGTGTTGTTACGTTAATTAACATTTTAACAAAATTCAAGCTCAAATGGAGTTTGACAGGGGTTTTTGCCCAGTAAATGCATTTTCAATCCACTCAGATAGTTTATTTTATTAAAGATTCCACTAGGTGGCGACAAATAACATTGTTGACTGAATCGTTGACGTGTAGGATGAAGATTGTGTTGGTGTTCGAATGGAATGTACAAATTTCAAAGTACAATGCTAGGAGTAAAAAAGACTGCTACCATCCTTTCCTAAACTGATTGTAAAAACAAAGTGAGATTTTCCAACACTCGAGTATTTAAATGGTCAGCAATAAATACCTCCTTAGACAGCCTCTGCTTGTCTTCTTCTCCCAAGGCCCTCCTGGATCTTGTTGTTCCTGTTGCTAACTTGTTACTTGCTCCTGCTCCTGAAATGAGCTCTGGTCCTGATTACTACGACGGCTGAATGGTATTTCTTTTAATGACACGACAGAATTAACTGCGTTCACCATGACGTTGTTCAAGTTCAACTGGCCTCAACTCGCGAGATGTCCCAACAGTCTCTCTCGCTCTCGTTCTCTTTTTTATTTTTATTTTTTAAATCACATTTGATAAAGATATTAAAGTAGTGTTTCATTTTTTCTTGTTGTTCAAATTCAAAATTGTTTTCAAATATTATTTGTCACTTAATCTTAAAGATTTTTAATAGTGTATGTTTGTTCCCACCAATCGCTGCACAAGTTAAGGATACGTATGATGACGTAAGCACGTTAGTGCGAGCCCTCCCGGAACCCATAGAGAATGCATTGCAGTGCCTGCAGTTCGAAAAAAAACATCTTTGAATGTAAGTCTATGGGATCACTCTGGGCGATTCTCAGCCAGAGTGAAATCGTCCAAAAAGAGGCGGTACTCCACAGAACGTGACATGACGCTGATTGGACTATATCCAGAGGTACAGTGACGGCTAGCGTAACTCTGTGGTGAATGAGATTGTGAATGTGATTGAAAAAGTCCCTTTCACACTTTGGTGGTGCGTCGCCCAATCGCCCTAATGAAGAAACCGCCCCTGATAAATATATATATATAAATATATATATATATATATATATATATATATATATATATATATATATATATATATACATTCCAGACACATGAAGAGGCCTTTCGTTTGATAGCTTTATGGGTGTCATGAAATTATCACATTTCATCCAAAAATCACAACAAAAAAATTAAATTATATTTCACATAACAGAAAATGAAGCCTATTGTTAGAACCTTACTTGAAAATGGCAAGGATGTTCTTCACTACAGAAGCGTCCAACAATTGTGTTCAAAATGTAAAAATTTTGATAGACAACATGCTGCCCATTTCTCTTGCAAAACCTATTGTAGTCGAGTTCAGTTCCTATTTTAAACTATTTTAAAATGGATAAGTTCTTCTTTTTCACAGCAGCCCAGCAGTGATGCATACACATCAGTGTAAATAGCAGAGAAAGATAATAGGCTTGATTTTACAGATCATTTCAGCTTCCATATTCCTTTTGCTTTTATTCAGAGCTGAATTTAATGGCTCTCTGTGAGGATGTGAGCTGCCCTAGCCATTTGAAAGGACTGCTGGTGTGCTCTTGGTTTAACTTGCATGCGAATGCATTTGTATAAAGCACACTCGCATGGACACACTTAAGAGCCATTTCAAAGATTTAATGTCGAGCAGTAAATCTTGCACACATGTCTTTCAAAATGTCTCCTTGTGTCCTCTACAAAACCCCTGAGATTGTCTGTCAAACAGACAGGTCAGTCCAGGCTTATTACAACGAAAAGGATTTTTAAAGGAGCTTTAGGCATTTGTTGGATGCAACAAAACAGTTTGGCAATTCAAATCTTTTACTGTAGAATAAACTAGGAGTGTGTAGAAACAGTTTTGATTAAAGGCTACAAGCTAAAAGTCCTGTTGAAAAGATAAGCCTACATATCCACTTCATATCAGTCTCTTGGCAAGCGAGATGCCACTAAAAAGCAACAGGAATGGAATCTAAATGTTCTCGGCCAGCATTTCTCTGACCTTGCCTCAAAAGATCTCTTATACTCTCATAAAGCAGACTAAAGCACTGCACTTCTCAAAAGGACAAGGACGCCTTTATTCCAGGCTCCTTATTTCTGATCTATTTACCAAAGAGTAGGACAAATGACCTTGCATCGGCTATTTTGCAGAGTTATACAAATGTGAAGGTTCTGCTTTTGTTCAAACGCCCGACATGACTGCAGGTTGCAATGTGCGTCAAAAGTGTGAGGCTAGGAGAAACAAATCAATTGGAGGACAGGAATTGAATAGGCATTTAAAATGTTAAAGTTCCCCTGTGGTGAAAATCAAGTTTTTAATGTTGTTTATATGTCTATGTGGTGTTTTTAATATGCTTTAAGACAAACCATGTGTAAATTCATAAGTCGACAGCATTGCAGAGTATTTTCTGCTTAAAACTGCAGTGAACCAAAGACAGTTTCAAAAACACGGTTTGAAATCGCTGGTGTTTCTGACATCACAAACTACCTTGTAACCAATCAGATCAGCGTATGATCGTCAACGAGTAAATATATATATATATATATATATATATATATATATATATATATATTTTTTTTTTTTTTTTTAAACCTTATTGACTCATATTGCGGTTTTTGAGTCACGGATCGAATAATTTTTCGGATCACCAAAAAAAACAAAAAAAAACAAATGTAGACTGCTGTCACTTTAAGACCGAATGCACGGATCCAATATAATGATGCACATCTGATTCCTTTCTGAATAGTTTTTTGTTCATTTAAAGGGACAGTTCACTAAAAAATTAAAATTGGGTTATCATTTCACCCTCATTTACTCACCTTCCAAACCTATATGAGTTTCTTGAGTATATTTTGAAGAATTTGAGTAACCAGACAGTTGAAGGTAGCCATTGACTTCCATAGTATTTTTTCTATATTATGGAAGTCAATGACTCTGGGTCCAACTACTGTTTTGTTACCAACATTCTTTAAAATATCTTATTTTGTTTTCAGCAGAAGAAAGAAAGTCATACAGGTTTGGAACAACTTGAGGGTGAGTAAATGATGATGACATTTTTATTTTTGGGTGGACCATCCCTTTAAGACTGTGTTTACGAAAATATTTGCAGTGACTGGTATTTTGACATAATTTTGAGACAGTTCAAGTGCAAGGAGATGCAAAAGAGGAATACAATTTTGGGGCCTGGTCTGTACAGATCACGGATCAACTACAATCTGTTTAACCCCTACACACACACACACACACACACACACACACACACACACACACACACACACACACACACACACACACACACACACACACACACACACACACACACACACACACACACACAGCAAATCTGGTCTGCAATATGATTGGATGAGCCATGTTTAAAGGTGTTGCAAACGGGCTTTTTGTTCTTCACTAACAACAAGTGAAGAAACTAATTCCTTCAAAAGTCAGTGTATTTAAGCTATACTACCTTATAGTAACTTAGTCAGAATTAATAGAAACTTGAAGTTATAAAAACTTTATTGTGTCTTAAAATTTGTAATTATTTCTACATCAATGCACCAGGTTGCTAGAAACTTTAGAGTTAGTTTAATGAAATATTCATTGGCAAAATAATAGTTTATTGTTGTATTAATAAATACAAATTTAATCTACTTACTGAGCTTTGGATTCTTCTATCAGATTTCTGTTTTTTATGAATTAATGCAACATACAGAGCAAGTGGTTATGGAGGTTATACACACTTGTATTATACACCTCTTCACTATGATAAAATCACTGTAATGCCTCAAGTTTTTATTCTAAGGTTGTGGAATACATATGGAGTATTTAATATTCATATTTTTACAAAGAATATTCATAGAATATTGAAACTGTATGCTGTGGACAGAGAATATTGATTGCATCATCATTTAGTTCAATTAGTTCACTCATTATACCACATAAAACTCAAAGAGCAGTGCTAGAGTAGACCTTAAATCAGTGTGACAGCATATTACACACAGTGGCAGTGAGAGCCTCTTATTGGTTGTTTTATGCTTAGAAGAGACGGCTCTAAAAATGCATCATGCTCCATCTATCTCAGAGAGAGAGGGGAACAAATAAACTAAGAAAACTAGAGCCACTCTATTGAGAACAAGAGAGATGGAGACAGTTCCATAATGACAGCATTGTGTGTGTGTGTGTGTGTGTGTGTGTGTGTGTGTGTGTGTGTGTGTGTGTGTGTGTGTGTGTGTGTGTGTGTGTGTGTGTGTGTGTGTGTGTGTATACATGCGTATTGTGATGGTAGCCCAACAGAGGTTGAGCTTGTGTTTTATGTATTTATATTTTTGATGTTAAGGACAGCGCAGACATTGTGTTCTGGAGTTCTTTGGATAAATGAACAGAGATAAGGCCTTGCGAGGCTCTTCCCAGAGGCTATCATTGATTCCTCAGGGCAGCCTTTTAAGAAGCTTAGTAAAAGCTGCTAGCAGGAAGAGCATGTAGAATAGCACAAATGGGCCACATCTGAACGCCTCCATCAACCTATATGTGGGTCACGACCATTAGGGATTTAATAGCACTTCTTTTCTTCATCCTTTGGTTAATTTTATTTGGCCGTAATGGGTAGCACTGGCTGCTGTAGTTACTAGAAACTCGGTGCATGAGAATGTTTCAGGCACTATGTAATGGCAGTTTGGTATATTGTATATTTCACAGCTCATTATACGTTCCATTAACTAATAGAATGTTAAAATGCCATCCTACTTGAACTAGTAAAATCTGCTATAAATTAAACATTTCAGAATTTTTCTTTCCCGATGAACCATGGCTAATAAACACTTTTATTATATTACCCACACAAACACAAAACATATATCACACTACAGTAATGCAATAATAAATATAAAGTAAAAACATGTTACAAAAAACACATTACATAATTGTAAAAAAAAAAACTATTTAAATATGATGCATCACACAGAGACTTCTGGGAACGTCATTTAAGGTCAGTTTTTCAAACATGAGGTATTTCTTAAAATATTAAATTATAATAACAATGTATGTCAATCTACTTAAATTATCTGCCAATGGGGTAAAAACAATCTTGTTTCTGTTTTAATTAAGATTATTTTTCTTACCCCATTGGCAGATAATTTAGCTTTTTTTTCAAGCAAAAACTCACTTCATTTTGATTTATTTCCTCAGAAAACAAGACATAATATCTTAATTTTACTTATCTTGTAAATGCGTCTTGATTTAAGATTCCCTTTCGTCCTGGGAACTCCGACGTGTCGTCGGGGGAGTTCCCTGACGAATTGGGATCATGCTAGGGAGCCAATTGCCTTCGAAAGAATTAAAAACGAGCCAATAGACATTGGCATGCAAGATTTGCATTCCGCGACCCGCCTACCAGCGCGGGTACAAAAGGCGGAAGTAAACATTGCGCAATGCTTTTTGCTTCGGAGCCATCCAGTGTGTTCTCTCTCTGAGCTGCTGTGTTTTCCGAATTATAAATAAGAACGAGTCCTCTTGGAAGAAGAAGGATCCTCTGTTGCTGGTTTGAAGGCACTTCAAGCGATCATCGCCCCCCGTTGCCGGCCGTTCTCTCTATTTGAAAAAAAAGAGCCGTTTTTACGGCTGGTATCTGGTACTGGTGAGTGCAGCACGCGGGCTTGCAGTTTCCCCGTCGTGTCTGCCGCGGTGGTCCCTGTGTGCCTCGGCACGTTAAAAGAGCGTTCCTTTTTTTCTTCTAAAAGAGCACCACTGGTGTTTCGCATCCTTTTCAGGATGTCGTTTCACCCGTGCGTTTCTGGATGTTGTCGACTTCTCCCTCAGGAAGATGGTCATAAACACTGCCTCTCGTGTTTGGGCTTAGGGCACGCTGAGGCAGCGTTTGTGAACGAGTTATGTTCTCATTGCGGGAACATGACTCTGGCGATGCTGCGTTCGAGACTGAGATCCCTGAAACATGGGGGAGTCCCTTCAGAGAATCCCCGATCTAGTGCGTCTGCCGGTTCAGTTCGGCAGACGGCTACTTCGGTGATTCCTGTTGGTGAGCGGATGAGGGTTACCGTGCAGAACGTCCCGTCTGGTGAAAGATCCTCATGGGCTTCTCACGCCTCTAGTAGCTTGTTGCCATCAGGTGTCCCGTGGAGCTTCCGGCACCGCCTCGTGCGGTCCCGTTTGTCTCCTTTAGGGCACCGCCTGAGGATCAGATGTCGATCGCGGCATCGGAGGAAGAGCGGTCGTCTTCTGGTGACGACTCAGCGGGTCTACCCCCTTCGGGTGTGGTGGCTGCGGCTGAGCCGGATCCGGAAATGGCTGCTATGCTCGAAAGGGCAGCTGCGAATGTCGGGCTCGTCTGGAACCCTCCCCCGGGCCCCGAACCTTCGCGGCTGGATGATTGGTGTCTCGGAGCAGGCCGTACTGTTGCCCCGCGGCCTGCTCCAGTACCATTCTTCCCTGAAGTGCATGAGGAGCTGAAGAAGTCTTGGCTGGCCCCCCTTGTGACCAGACGTAGACAACCTCGCTCCTCCTTCCTCACCACCCTTGACGGCGGAGCGGCGCACGGGTACGAGGAATCCCCCCAGTGGAGCGGTCGGTTGCGATGCAATTGTGTCCTAAGACCGCTTCCTCCTGGCGGGGTGCCCCTTCACTCCCCTCCCGCGCCTGTAGGTTTTCCTCTGGTCTGACCAGGGATGCCTACATGGCGTGTGGAGACGCCGCTTCCGCCCTGCATGCCATGGCGCTGCTTCAGGTCCACCAGGCCAAGGCACTCCATGACATGCAGGGGGGTGGTCTCGACCCAGGTCTGCTGCAGGAGCTGCGTGTGGCGACGGACCTCGCCCGTCCGGGGCGACGAAAGTCACCGCACGTTCCCTGGGTCGAGCGATGTCCACCTTGGTGGTCCAGGAGGGCCACCTGTGGCTCACCCTTGCGGATATGCGGGAAGCAGAGAAAAACTAACTTCTCAACTTCCCCATATCCCAAGGGGGTCTCTTCGGCGACGCGGTGGAGAGCTTCGCCCAAGAGTTCTCCAACGCCCAGAAGCAGTCGGAGGCGATAAGGCACGTCCTGCACAGGAGGCGGACTGCTGCTGGTCCGTCCTCTGTGGCCGTAGAGCCTCCGGCTGCTCGTCACCGATGTCGCCCTCCGGCGGCCGCTCCTCATTCAGGACAGCAGTCTAACCCTGGAGGACGGAGGTCGGGTCGTAAGAGGGCGGCCAAACCCGCTCAAACACCTCCTGCTCCTTCGCGTAAAAAGAAGGGCGGGAAGCGTCCCTGAGACAGGCAACCTGGTGGAGGTTCCGGAGACTGTGCTTTGGGAGGGTTGCCCCTGCACGCCTCCTTCCCCCGGGGGAGGGCCGGGCGGAAAATCTTTCTTTCGTTTTTGTTTCTGTTCCGCCACTCGGTCAGCGGTACCCACATTTTCAAAAAAAGAGCAGTTTCTCCTTCCTCCTCCAGGTCATCCACGGCCGAGACTGATGGGCACACAGTCTCCCCCGTCCAGGGCCAGGACGGCAGCGTGTGCCACCTCCAAGCGGTTACACCCCCGTTCCCCTCTTCCCAGCTTGCGGATAGCAGTGACGCGGCCCCAGCTGCGGTGGGTGCCCCTGGGTTACGGCCAATCCTGGACCTGCGTGTTTTGAATCGGGCCCTGCACAAACTCCCGTTCAAAATGCTTACGCAGAAGCGCATTTTCGAGTGAATCCGTCCCCAGGATTGGTTTGCAGCGATCGACCTGAAGGACGCGTACTTTCACGTCTCGATTCTTCCTTGACACAGACCGTTTCTTCGGTTTGCTTTCGAGGGTCGAGCGTATCAGTACAAGGTCCTACCCTTCGGGCTGGCCCTGTCGCCTCGTGTCTTCACGAAAGTCGCGGAGGTGGCCATTGTTCCCATGAGAGAACAAGGCGTTCGCATTCTCAAATATCTCGACGACTGGCTCATTCTAGCTCACTCGCGAGATGTGTTCCCCTGCATCGCCTCAAGGGGTTTCTCAGACACAGGCACGTACTGGTCCGTACGGACAGCACTGCGACCGTTGCGTACATCAACCATCAAGGTGGTCTACGCTCCCGTTGTATGTCGCGACTCGCCTGCCGCCTGCCACCATGTGGCAGACGAGCTCTCACGGTTGCCTCCCCTGCCAGGAGAATGGCGACTCCATCCCCAGGCGGTCCAGCTGATTTGGAGTGTCTTCGGAGTCGCACAGGTAGATCTTTTTGCTTCTCCAGACACGACCCATTGCCAGTGGTTTTACTCCCTGACCGAGGGAACCCTCGGCACGGACGCCCTGGCTCACAGCTGGCCCCGGGTCATGCGCAAGTATGCGTTTCCCCCAGTGAGCCTTCTTGCACAGACTCTGTGCAAGGTCAGGGAGGACGAGGAGCAGGTCCTTCTAGTGGCGCCGTATTGGCCCACCAGGACTTGGTTCACGGATCTCATGCTCCTCGCGACAGCCCCTCCTTGGCCGATTCCTCTGAGGAAGGACCTTCTTTCTCAGAGACGGGGCACTCTATGGCACACGCGTCCAGACCTCTGGAAACTCCATGTCTGGTCCCTGGACGGGACGCGGAGGTTCTAGGTGGTCTACCACAGGCAGTGGTAGACACCATCACTTCCGCTAGAGCCCCCTCTACGAGGCGCCTCTACGCGTTGAAGTGGAACCTGTTCGTCGATTGGTGTTCCTCCCGTCGGGAGGACCCCCAAACTTGCCCGATCGGAGTCGTGCTTTCCTTCCTGCAAGATGGGTTGGACCGGAGGCTGCCCCCCTCCACCCTCAAAGTGTATGTCGCCGCAATAGCCGCACATCACGATGCAGTGGAAGGTAAGTCCTTGGGGAAGCACGACCTGGTCATCAGATTCCTTAAGGGTGCCAGGAGGTTAAATCCACTTCGCGTTTTGCACTCTGTACCCTCTTGGGACCTAGCTCTGGTACTTAGAGCTCTTCAAAGTCCTCCCTTTGAGCCCTTGCTGACTGTAAAGCTTAATTTCCTGTCCATCAAGACAGCCCTCTTGTTAGCTTTGGCCTCTTTCAAGAGGGTCGGGGATCTGCAGGCTTTTTCGGTCGACGAATCGTGCCTAGAGTTCGGGCCGGCCCTTTCTCATGTTGTATTGAGACCCCGGCTCGGATATGTGCCCAAGGTTCCTACCACTCCCTTCGTGGACCAGGTACTGAACCTGCAAGCGCTGCCCCAGGAGGAGGCAGACCGAGCCCTAGCTTTTCTCTGTCCCGTCCGCGCTCTGCGGGTTTATATTGACAGAACGCAAAGCTTCAGAACCTCAGATCAGCTCTTTGTCTGTTATGGAGGCCAGCAGAAGGGGAAGGCCGTCTCCAAGCAGAGGTTAGCCCACTGGTTAGTGGATGCTATCACCCGAGCGTATGAGTCTCTGGGTGAGCCTTGTCCTCCCAGGTTGCGTGCTCACTCCACTAGAGGTGTTGCCGCTTCCTGGGCTTTGGCTCAAGGCGCCTCACTGACAGACATCTGTAGAGCTGCGGGCTGGGCGACACCGAACACGTTCGCTAGGTTCTATAGCCCTCGTGTGGAACCTGTTTCCTCCCGTGTTCTGGCTACGGCCAGTGGGTCGAGGGAATAGGTCGTGTCGGCTTGCTACGCCACTCCGCCTCGCAGCGGATACGTGCGTTTTTTGCTCCGTTGGCGCCCTACGTCGGTGAGCCTCGTGAGTTCCTCCTTCACCCCTCGGTGCTGGGCGCGGCGGACCGCCCGGCGCCAGGTCTGCTACCTCTAGTAGGGAGTTGTTAGTAGACTGGGAGCTCCAGTGGTCTCTACTGTGACCCATGATGCCACGTGCAGTTCAGCCGTGTCTTCCCCTTGACGGACTCGTTCGTCGTCCCTGTTGAGTACGCTCCCACTTCCCTTGGTTTGGGACTACCTTAGGGACTGCCATATGTTTCACTATTCCTTCGGGCTAGTACATATGTGTATTCCTGGCCTTTCTCAGTCAGGCTGGGCCTTCCGCAGCGTTCCTCCTCCCTTGAGGGAACGCTTTCCCAGTGTTATCCAATATCCACTGTGCGGGTCTTGCGGAACAGCAGTGTGATTCCCGTGCTAGCTCCCACAACTTATTGCAAGAAACTGCTGCAGGGTAGCTTAGCCGGACGCTGGAAGGGGCCAGCACCATGGCGTTTTATTAGGTGTCCCAATTCGTCAGGGAACTCCCCCGACGACACATCGGAGTTCCCAGGACGAAAGGGAACGTCTCGGTTACGTATGTAACCCTCGTTCCCTGAGTTCCACGTCCCTGACGTGTCGTCCCTTCGCCATGTTGCTGTACCTTCGCGGAGGACTGGACACTGTTCGGCTCCTCAGCGAAAAGCATTGCACAAGGTTTACTTCCGCCTTTTATACCCGCGCTGGTAGGCGGGTCGCGGAATGCAAATCTTGCATGCCAATGTCTATTGGCTCGTTTTTAATTCTCTCGAAGGCAATTGGCTCCCTAGCGTGATCCCAATTCGTCAGGGAACTGTACTCCCTGTACTCAGGGAACGAGGGTTACATACGTAACCGAGACGTTTTTTAGATATTTGGTCTGAGAACGAGACAAAAATTCTAAGAAAAACATTTTTTGCAGTGTATATCATATCAAAATATGAAAATGTCTACAACTTTATTGGACATTCAGCTTTACAGTATATTTTATTAAAATATAGTATGTGGACACAGATTAGGAGAGAAAACAGATGTAAAGTGTTGACAGTTTGGCACATTACATCAGCTAGGGACATTTAGTGACTTTTTGAGCAGGCTTTAGCTACTTGCCATTGAAAATAGTTGGCAATGCTGAACCAGGGTCGAAGGAAACTTCATTTCCCAGAATGCTCTGATTCAAACTCTGCCAGACAGCATAAAGCAGCTTGCAAGATGGAAACCGTTCTTAAACACAACACAAACATTTAAATCATGAATTAGAAGAGAACCAATTCTTCAATTCTTTGAATTTTGCCAAACCCGGAAAGAGACAAATAAGGATGAGTGATGTAAGTGCGATCCTGAAGACTTGACAGAAATGTGCGTAATGGGTTTCACCCTAGGCATAGGGTTTTAAAGGCTCCAGTGTTTCAGATCTGTCTCTGGAGTCAGACTGTTATTTTTTACCTCATATTTTCTGTTCACAGTTTTAAACCAAGGTCAAGTTGTACCTACAACCCAGTATTGAGGAATTAACATACACAAGCCACCAAACCTTGTCAAATAATGGCTGAAAGTAGAAGGTCAGGCCGTGCTGAAACACGTTGGGCTTGTGAATTGGAAAACAGGGTGATAAATGAGAGCGTTCTGTTAGCGGCGTGAGATGTTTGATATCTGGGCTGCGGATTATTGAAGTGTCTGGTCAGCCAGAGCATTTGCTCCAGGGTTAGAGAGTGCAGAGAGATGCTTGCTGCTTGGTTTGCAGTGGCCAGCTGGGTTACCCAACACATCAAGCCCACACTCCATCACATACAGAGACTGTTTACTGAACACTAACTCAGCTGTGATAGACGTGGGAGGGTGAGACCTTTGAAGTAAATATGTGCTAAAATAACCCATCATTCCATCTGCATTCAGGGGGTTTATGTGACGTACTTGTTGAATTAGAAGGATTGATGTTTGTCAGATGATCTGACTTCTTGCTCATATGGATTGGATGTCAAATAAGTGCTGACGTGATTTTCACTATTACTATTTTTCACACATACACAGTAAAAAATTATAATTTTAACAGTAAAAGAGTACAAAAATGCAACGGTAAAAACCTGTTAATGGTAAGTTCCCTTACTATAGGGTGAAAAAACTATAGACATTTCATGTAATTTTACCGTTTTTGGAAAAAAAACATAAATTGACATTCCCAGAAATTCCTTTGTTACAGATCACATTTGAAATAATTATGTTTCTTTTTAGTTTTGTGTTACATTGTATGTGTCACATCTGTTTTAGGTTTTGGTCATGTTCATGCTTTTGTCACAGTCATGAATCATGTGATTCCGTGTTCCCTCATGTGATCTTCCTTTGTTTCGTGTGTTTTGTTCTGATTGGTTCATTGTTTGATTACTCACAGGTGTATCTTGCATTAGTCTTTGTGTATTTAGCCTAAAGTACTCTTGTTTCCATTGTCTTTAGTCCAGTTTGCATATAATCGGGAAATGTGAAAATGGTAGAAATTGTGACAAATCTGGACTTCTGAAACGGTAGAGCATATTCTTCTAAAATGTGTTGCAAATGAAAGTGAAAGATTTCAGCTATCTCACGAATTAGATCTGATGGGAGTTACTAATATATCTCTGCAGGTGCTATTAGGAAATGGGTTAATGCAATCAAAAGTATATGAGAAATTGTTTAAGTATCTAAAAAAAGATGGGAATAATGGATGGAATATAAAAGTTATTTTTATCTTTTATTTTCTTATATTTCCTATATTCCCCTTATCCCTTGTCATAGTCTTATATAGTTAAACTATGTACTCCAGACCTGTAGGTGGCGGAAATGCACGTTTGTTCATGTAATCTGCTGATGGTAGTCTTTGTTTGATGGTTTGTGGTCAAGTTATGTTAAGTCACTGTCTGGTTAAGTTTATTTGTATCCATGTATGTTTGTTTAAATAAACTGCACACATCAACTCTCTTTCAGTGGACTGTTGATTACAGAATGGTGTTAAGTGAATTGCATTATTTCAGTGTTTGTGTTATGATGGTGTTTTGTGTTTGTGTGTACCTTCAATGTGTTAGTATTTACCTCTGCTTGTTGGAAAGGAAATTGTGATGAGCTTTGATTTCTCCTTAGCGCTTGTGTTTTTAAGGTAGTTGTCAGTATATTATAAAGGTACAAAACAGATTTTAGAGCTTTAGTAAGTTGGTATATTAACAATTTTAGTTAATAAAATATGGGTTTTTACTGTAAATTTAAGTTAAATCCGTAAACTTAATGTTGCTACCATCGTTTTTACAGTAAAGTTCTGATAACTATAGCTGCAAGTGTTTTTTATTTTATTTTTTACATGGTATTTATGTGCTATCTGATAAGAAGACATGCGCATAAACTATGATGAAAAAGCAATTACTGAATAAATCACTCCCTGCCCAACAAAACACTCATGTGACTTTGCCTAAGGAGAGGCTGTGATTGGATAACTGGACTAACCAGTGGACCAATCGCATCGCAGCATTTCAGATATTGTTTTGGTGGTTCTGAAACACATGAGTCAAAGGCTGCTTTCCAGTCCAAAAGTGTCATGCCCTTCACTCGCTAACTTCCCTCTGTCTCGTTCACTCGGATGTACATCATTGCTTACGTTGCATGAGTGCCCACTACTAGGGGAAACTGCAATGGGCTGAATTTGGAACGTCCTAAGCCCTTGATCACTTGGAATCAGCTATGGAGTTGATTTTATTATTTGATGTTTTTTTTTTCCCCTTTAAGAATTTGTTTAATGCAACATCCGAACGTATATAGGTGTGTTTGGGTTGTTTCAAAAAAAATATTTATTTTTTAAATTAAATCATAGAGTTGTTTGTGGTGGTGGTGATGTCACAATCATGTTGCATTGTGGTATATGGAGCTGCTTGAAGTGTTCATATGAAGCGTCTCACACGATTGCGTTCCCAAACACCAGCATCCGAACATGACAGCGTTTGTTTCGTCAGACGCTCTGAGACTCATTTATGATGGAGGGAAAAACTTGCACATGGGATGGAAACAGTGATTTATTCACAAATGTTTTATGCAATATTCCAAACACTCAGATCAACATATGTAACCACATTTTGTTAGGACTGCTTGTATTTTATTCAAATATTGTAAAAATCTAGTATTAATCACTTTTTGAGCTTTAATATGACCTGTAGACTTCATCAAATCAAGTGTACACCATCTAATCTCCATTCATATGACGACATTAATAATTAAATGTTTGGTGTTCCTTCCGGACTCCCAGAGATGAACACTCAGAACCTCAGCTGCAAGATAACTCGCTTCTCTTCCACATGCAGTATTTATGAATTTTGTTCATTAGACTGACCCTGATTTAATCCCACTATCACATTAATTTTGAGTACACATATTTTACTTGAGTACATATAGGGTCATTCCATCTCAAGGTGGTCCAAAAATTGTAAAGCTAGTTGATTGACCGTTTTTATTTTTTATATGTAGAATATATGTACTAATGTCATAGTGGAAATCCAAAAAGGGCTGCCCCAGTTAATTTTGCTAATTTTTTTTTTAGGGATAACTTAAAACTGGTGGTTTTGCAATACATAGAAGTAATCACTCAAGCAAATAAAGAAAAGTAATATGGTCATGGAGAATTCATTGGACCACTTTAGATGGATTGGCCCTATATGTGATTATTATTGATTGACTAAGAGTCACTGGGCCTTAAAAATAAAATGCAAGCAAAATTAATATTTGTTAAAATCGTTTCTAAGTACAGCAATTTACACAAAAATGGTTTTGTGAACCTTTTAGAAAGTGTTCATAAAGCATTCTTAAAGTCCCCCGGTGGTGAAAATCAAGCTTTTAAAGTTGTTTTTTTTATATATGCTTTATGACAAACCATGTGTAAATTCATAAGTCGACAGCATTGCAGAGTATTTTCTCCTTAAAACTGCAGTGAACCAAAGACAGTCTCAAAAACACGGTTTGAAATCGCTGGTGTTTCTGATGTCACAAACTACCTTGTAACCAATCAGATCAACGTGTGATCGTCAACGAGTGGATCTCTGAGTGAGTGAGTGAGTGGAGGCGGGGCTCATTTGCATATTCATAGAACCGCGTATACTAAATGAGGCAAGGGTGTCGAGTTACATTCAAGATATTTTAAGGCATGAAGAATATTTTTTTTCAAGGAAAAAACATTTAAATATGTCATTTTGGTGATCCAAGATTAGTTTTAAGGGGTAAAATTATTGATAATAGGGGGACTAAGAACGTTTTTGCGATTTACATAGGAATTATTTGTGTTTGTGTTCTATAAAAAGGCCTAAGATAAGGAGCCTCTAAAATTATTAAAAGTGGTAATACTTCTTGATAGTTTGTAGCTGGGCTGCGTTCCAGTCCAAAAGTGTCATGCCCTTCACTTGCTAACTTCCGTCCGTCTCGTTCACTCGGATGTACGTCATTGCTAACGTTGCACGAGTGCCCACTACTGGCGGAAACTGCAATGGGCTGAACTGGAACGTCCTAAGCCCTTGATCACTTGGAATCAGCTATTTTTTTCCCTTTAAGAATTTGTTTAATGCAGCATCCAAATGTATATAGGTGTGTTTGGGTTGTTTTAAATAAAAAAAAAAACTAAATAATTAATATATCATAGAGTTGTTTGTGATGGTAATGATTAGACTAGATTTGCGGTGACGTCACAATCGTGTTGCAGTTTGGTATATGGAGCTGCCTGAAGTGTACATATGAAGTAGACTTGCTCCCTCGGTCAAAATAAAGGGAACGAGGATCTGTCCATATAAACTTCCCTCGTCCACTTCACGAAGTGGAACGCACTTCAAAATGGCGGCAGGGATTCCCCAGAGGGGAAGTGCTTAGGGAAGTTCGCAAGTGCGTGTCTAAAAGTGGACTGGAACGCAGCACTGGTAGCATTGATGCGTCTTCTAGCGAAATCTGTTTTTAAAAAGGCCTTGCCAACCTGGCCTTAGTTAAAGAGAGTCCTTGTCCTTTATGAAGCTTACAGCCCATCTGTGCACAGATGCTTACCAAAACCACCTTGCTTATTAGCGTAACCTATTCCCCTGTGACCGCACCACCATATCAGCATAAAGAGCACAGAATATTAATAAGACATTAATCTGTCACATGCTAAGGCGTGTAAATGAACGTGTGAAATGAGTTTTTGTTTTTTTCTGATTAGCTTGAATGATCTTTAGAGAGACGAGTTGCCCAGAATTCGCCCTAATTTGGCACAAACTGAAAATGAGTTTGTGCCCCAAATTTCCCTAGGAAAATGTTTTAATATAAAATCAAAGAAAGAGAGAACATATGCCAAAATGTATAATCAATTATGAACCGACGTCCCTGGGAAGCCAAGATGCTAATCATGTTGTTTATATTGTGTTTCTCAGTAAATTCATTGTTCAAATGTCATTTTTTTTCTTTCATAAAGAAAGTTGTACGAGATTTGGAACTGTGAGTAAATCATGATAGAAATGTATTTCTGGGTTGAACAATTGGTTTAAAGTGTTCTTGTGCGTATTATAAAACTGCCTAATGAGCCGTTGGTTCTTTAATTAGGTTATTTGTGTTACTGCATATTGAATCTTTAATATCGCCACATATAGAGGCTTACCTCGGAATTGAGGTCATTTCAAAAATAGACGGCTGGCTTTGGTCCCTAAGAAGTGTACAGTGATGAATTTGTCATTATGGGTCAGTGTCACAGTGGCCTGGGTGAAGGAGACAAGGAAATAAAGTCATTATGAGAAATTCCCAAGCCTCAGTCTGCTTGGCAAAGACAGTGCTGTGTGTCTGGGGAACGTTAGCTTGTGTTTGAATTGTCATCCGAAGAGCAGACAGACCAGCTGCATTGTATCCTGCAATTTCTGTGCCAGAATCAAGCTAAATTGATCAGTCTATCAGCACTTGCCTTGAAACGTGTAATTTGCAAAAAACGAAATCAGGTACTGTATTGTAGTCTAAAACCGCTGGCAACCACGCTACTGATCTGAACAAATATGTCATTTGCAGCGTGTGACTGTAATATTTACGCATTATCTTGCATAGGGCGTCTCAAGTATAGGTGGACATGGGAGATGGGGAATGATTCAGGGATTGGAGAGGAGACAAACCAGAGAAAAGGTAAATAGAAGACGGGGAAAGAGGCTTGGAAAATAAGATGTAACGTGCAAACAGGTGATGTGATTGGTGGATCTTCTCATTTTGTAACCTAAAGTGTGGTGAATAAAAGGGGCGATATGAAGTGTAGCATAAGAATTCTTGTTTTTAATTCACATAGTTTCACGTATGAGCCACATTTGAAGCCAAGTTTGCAGATGTCCTCAGATATAGCTAAGTTGCTATAAACCATTAAATGGTCACAGTGTTTCTATTTATGTTGCTGTTAGGCTACTATGCCTTAAACACATTTTGATTTAAAGTCAACTTGATACAGCATTCACAACCCATGTTCTTCCATTATGTGACATATTTATGAGTGAAGTTGGTTATTAAATAAGAAAAAAAAAGAACTTAGGCAAGGTTTTTATTCATTGATAGATGAAAGGTTAGCATTAAAGAATGGAACTTTGATAAATAACACATGCAGCTGTGGATGGTGACAATATGTATTGTGTGTAATTCACCCAAAATGAAAATTAATGTGTGTGAAAAAAATTCAAGTTTACAGAGTTTTAGTGTCAGTACTACATTAAACTGATTTATATATAATGTTGAATATAATGTATAATAATGCAATGGGGGAATATTTGTGGGTCCTGATAATGCCAAATGTCTGATGTTACCAGTAAAAGGTGGCTTACATTATTTTAAATATATCTAGTCAGTGACAGAGTTCCAGCATATTTGTCTAAAATAATTCTGTATTTTCAGCTTCAGAATCATGAATATTGTTATTCTGGTGTCTCTATTGTCCTGTTCATTGGGTTTTCCAGCACCAAGTCCAAGCCTATTCATTTACACACCCAATGTAATATAAAGTTTAGCATTTTATTCAAGTTTATTATTTGTTTACCTTTTACCATGTCTTGGAGTATCGCAATAATATCATATTGTGAGTTCAGTATCGTGATATGTATCGAATCGTGACATGAAGGTATCGTTACACCCCTAGAACTAAGCATAATATTTAAAATGTTATTCATTACTGTACAATGAGTATTTGATTTTAGCCTGCACTGATGAATCATGCACAGTAAAGGCGCGTCCACACCAGCGGACAATATCATTCTGTTTATTCTAAGCAATCGCTGCTGGTTTGTCATCTGTCGATTTAAATCGTGCTCTTTAAAGCAAGATGAATTCTGATTGGCTGTCAAAGTTGTTATCGCTCTTCAACTGGAAAATTCATTATGAATGTGATTCCAACGATATCGTTCGTCTGTGCTATTATATCATTATAGTTGTGCCGTGGACTCTGCTATTCTTTTATATTAAGAACGATTTTGTTAGAACGTTATCACCCTCTGACGTTAAGACCAGGAACAAATCTAAGAAAGTAAATAAGATGAATGTCGTTGTGGCGAGCAGGACGAGGCCGAGGGCCGTGAGAGTGCGGCACGAGACCGGTGGCGTGATTACTGATGAGCGCCACCTGCGGGACGCACCTCTCTCGATCTCCACTGTTGTCGCTCCTCCTTTTCTGCTTCCGCTCCTCCGTGAGAAATACGTGCCGCTCTCTCACGGCCCTCGGCCTCGTCCTGCTCGCCACAGTCGTGTACCATTATGTTACTATCAACATTCGTTTTAATGTTGGAAGTTGCACCATTGCCTAGGAGCTTGAATGCTTTAGCTGCTCATCATTTATCTGTGCAATGGGAATAACTGTAGGAACTGTAAGTATATTGGAATAAAATTAGACACTTGTTTTTGAGACATGAAGGAATGATTCACCAAAACATAAAACATCTGTCATAATTTACTCTCCTTTGTTTTGTTTCAACCTCGTTTGACTTTCTTTCTTCAGTAAAACACAAAAGGCAGAATGTTGTTACTGGTAGAATGTGGAGACTGACAGCCGCAGTCACCATTCACTTTTCATTGTGTGGAAAAATGATGCCGTGAAAATGAATGGTGACTGCGGCTGTCATTCTGCCGAATATCTCCTGTTGTGTTCCATGGAAGAAAGCAAAGTGAGTGAATGATGACAGAATCTTTATTTTTAGGTGCACTATCCCTTTAAGAACACAGCATTTTCACCCTATATTCCCTTTAGTCAACAACACTCTAATCCCAGAGTGTGGGATTTTTTACTGGACTTGTTTTGCTCGGTACAATCAGCAGATGCTCTTGATTTTCAGGAGAACTGACAAGCACAAGTTTCATCTTGTGTTCCCTCATTATTCATGCTTTTTACAAAGCACTCAGGATTTCTGTTTGTGTATTATTTCTTGACTGTTGAAACCAGAACAGAGAGCAAGACATGTCTGGCCCGTGTCTTTACCATGGCACTGTAGGGCTGAACGATTTGGGGGAAAATGCAATTTAGTTTTTTCTGATAAAAGTTGTGCTTGATTTAAGGACGAAATAAGAATTTGTTCTCTTGTTGAAGTAAACTGTAGCCTGTTAATATTACATACTGTACCTTTAAAGCCTCTCTTTTGTTGATAAGCACTTCTCATTTCAAGTATGGGAAGATGGTTGGTGACTATTGCTTTCCCAAATGCACGCTAAAGTGACTCAAACTGAGTTGAGAGATGGAGGTTATGTGGAGCAGCATTTACTGTGAACTGAGGTGCTCTGAGACACTGAAAACATCTTTGGATAAGGAGCTGATCGTGTGTAAATGAACACACTGCTGCGCTTCACACTCTAACATGCAACGAATATATTGAATTAATCCATATTGTGATTTCGGTTTTAATTTCGGTTTTAATTCAATTAATCATCTAGCAAGGCACAGTATGTTTAAGTCCCCCTGTAATCAATAATTTTATCCCTTAAAACTCATCTTTGATCACCAGAATTACATATTGAAAACGGTTCTTTTTAAAATCGATTGAATATAACTCTACACCCTTGCTTCATTTAGTATACGTGGTTCTATAAATATGCAAATGAGCCCCAACTCCACTCACTCACTCACTCACAGCTGCTCAGAGATCCACTCGGTGACGATCACACATTGATCTAATTGGTTACAATGTGGTTTGCGACGTCAGCAACACCAGTGATTTCAAAGTCTGTCTTTGGTTGTGTTTTTGAGTCTGTCTTTGGTTTACTGCAGATTTAAGGAGAAAATACACAGCAATGATGTTGACTTATGAATTTGCACATGGTTTGTCTTAAAGCATATTAAAAACACCACAGAGACATATAAACAACATTAAAAGCTTGATTTTCACCACAGGGAATTTTAAGTTCCTTTTCAGTCACTCACGTTCAACATAGTCAAGGTGTCGACTGATTGGGATCACGCTTAGGGAGCCTGTCATCTTCGAATATTGATAAAACGAGCCAAAACGAGCTCCGCCCCGTGGGGCGGGTATAAATACGGAAGTGGATGCACGCACCATTTGTCTTTCTCTTAGGAGCCGATTGATGTCAATGTCTCTGAGGAGTGTTGAAGTTTTCAATGAGCGAGTGTGTCGGTGTTCTTCTGGAAGACTCTCCCAGTGCTGATGGTTCTACATTGCGAGTGCAGCGGTGATCGTGAACTTCTGAGCTCTCATCTGCTGTTTTAATTGCGTCAAATTTCTGTGTGTTTGTTGACAGTTGGTTAGAGGGTGAAGAAGTGAGTGCTTCACTGTTACAGGCTGCACCATCTCCTGTCCTTGCTGCGGTCATTCCCCTGTGTGCTCTGGCACTGGTGAAGGGTCCCATTTCCTGAAAGAGCAACACGGGTCTGTTTGCGTCTTTTTTAAGATGTCATTTCTGGATGCGGTCGTTCCCTGTCCCCCTCGGACGGTCACAATAGTTGTATCATGTGTTTGGCCTCACAGCATGCTGAAGCAGCTTTTGTGGATAGTTCATGTTCCCGACTATTGTGGTGTTGAGATCAAGACTCGCCTTTGTCCACGAAGGTGGAGTCCCCATTACCACGCCCCACCCCAGGGTGCCATGTGGGATGGGTGATTGGAGGATTATAGTGATGGCTTCCCCACCCGGTAACCAATCTCTGTTGCCCCTCACTCTCTATCACACCGCAGCCGATGGAGCTCCCCGTTGAGCACTCTGATTACTGTCTAATGGACCGACCAGCCATTTCATTCGGGGCCCCTCCAGAGGACAGAATGCCGATTGCAGCATCGAAGGGTGAGCTGACCTCTGGAGATGATGACTCGGCTGTGATGGATGGCTCGGATGATGACTATCTCCCTCTGGGAGTATTAAGTTGCCCGAGCCAGATCTAGAGATGTCAGCGATGCTGAAATAAGCCACCGAGGGTGTCGGGCTCGAGTGGAATCCTCCACCATGTGCCGAACAGTCTCGGTTGGATGACTGGTTTCTCGGGGCGGCCCGTGCTGGTTCCCAGCCTACCACCCCAGTGCCTCTCTTTTCTAAAGTGCATGGAGAGCTTACCAGGTCGTGGACGGCATTTTTCTCTGCCAGAAACTGCCTGAGTAGCTACCCTACCCTTCACTACCCTTGACACAGGAGCGGTGAAGGGTTACGAGGCTATCCCTCCGAGCGATCTGTCGCGACACACCTGTGTCCGACGGCTGCTGCCTCTTGGATGGGGGATCCTCATCTCCCCTCTAAGGACTGTAAGTTCTTGTCCATACTGACGAGCAGAGCTTACAAAGCCTGTGGGCAAGCCGCTTCCCCTTTACATGCCATGGCGTTGCTACAGGTCTACTAGGCCAAGGCACTCATGGACATGCTCGAGGGTAGCCCAGTCAGTGTGCTCATTGGTGAGCTCCACACTGCAATCGACCTTGCCCTCCGGGCCACGAGCGTTGTGGTGTGTGCGGTCAGTCTGGCGATGTCCACTTTAGTGGTCCAGGAGTGCCATCGCTGGCTAAACCTGGTTGATATGACAGATGCGGACAAGGTTCGGTTCCTGGACTCTCCCAATTTCCCAGGTTGGGCTGTCCGGCGACGCAGTGGAGAACTGCGCCCAACAGTTCTTTGCCACCCAAGTGCAGATGGAGGCCATCTGGCACAGCCTGCCCCGGCGGCCCGCTGCTGCCTCCACCCCGCCGCCGGTGGCAGTTCCTCCGCCTGCTCATCGCCGAGGGCATCCCCCTGCCACCAGCAGTACCTGAATTGTGGGCTGCCCCCGGGCCTTCCAAGCAGGGTCCCTGTCCTCCACTTCGCTGCACCACCCCGGTACGTCAGTGGTGCCTCTGGAGAGTGCTTCCCAACCTGTCCAGCTGGATCCTCTGTACCATCAGACTCGGCTACACGATTCAGTTCGGGCGACATCCGCTCAAGTTCAGCGGCATTCGTTACACTTCAGTGTTGAGCGGACATTCCCCTGTTATGCGCTGGGAGAAATCGCAGTCCTACTGGCGAAGGATGCGATAGAGCCGGTTCCTCCAGCCGATATGAAGGCCGGCTTCTACAGCCGTACTTCATTGTACCCAAGAAAGGCGGTGGGTTACGACCAATCTTGGACCTCCGGGCCCTTTTTTAAGCTTCCGTTCAAGTTGCTAACGCAGAGACGCATTTTCAAATGCTCCGTCCCCGAGATTGGTCTGCAACGTTCGACCTGAAAGACGCGTACTTCGGATCTCTATCCTTCCCCAACGCAGGCCATACCTGTGTTTTTTGCGTTCGAGGGTTCGAAGTCAGTACAAAGTCCTACCCTTCGAGTGCACCACAGCCAGTAGGGTCTTCAGGTCAACTGGGAAAAGAGTAAACTCGCCTACGGGCTGAGGATCTCTTTTTCTGGTATGGAGATGTACTCGGTCCAACACGTCTCTCAGGAGGAACATGTCTGGTTGGTGCTTACAGAAGTGAGAAAGGGTCCCACTGAAACTTTTCAGAGGCTCCTGGGGCATATGGCAGACGCAGCCGCAATAGCGCGGCTTCCTCCATATGAAGACCGCTTCAGCACTGGCTTCACGGCTGAGTCCAAAGGTGGCTGTGGCAGAGCGGCACGCTCCATGAGACAATCACCTGGCCTGCTGCCAAACCTTCAGCCCGTGATCAGACCTTTGTTTCTCCGGGCCAGCTGCCCTTAGAACAAGTGTCCGCCAAACACCGACTGATGGGCCACGTACAACGGACATGCAGTAACGGGGGTCTGGGCGGGCCTCCGACTGCATTGGCATCAACTGCCTCGAGTTGCTGGCAGTACACCTTGCTTTGAGACACCGCTGCTCAGCAAGCCTCTACTGGTCTGTACGAAGACTGTGACCGTTGCGCTACACTTGCACCCTGTATGAGGCATGCTTACGCCCTGAAGTGGAACCTTTTCGTTGAATGATTTTCTTCTCTAACCGAGAAGACCTCCAGATGGTGTTCGGTCACTCCGTGCTTCTTTCCTGCAAGATGGGTTGGAGCGAGGGCTGTCTCCCTCCACCCTCTAAGTGTATGTGGCCTTATTACCGCACATTACCGCACACGATGCAGTGGATGCAAATCCATGGGGAAACACGCCTTGATCGTCAGATTCCTGAGTGGAGCGAGGCGACTGAATCCGCCTCGCACCCCCTCTATACCCTCTTGGGACTTATCTCTTGTGCTACCGCACTGCAGAGACTTCCCTTTGAGCCACTGCAGGCAGCTGAGTTAAAAATCCTGTTTTTAAGAGAACAGTACTCCTGCTTGCTTGGCCTCTATCAAGAGAGTAGGGGACCTGCACGCATTTTCGGTCAATGAATCATGCCTGGAATTCGGGCTGGCCAACTCTCACGGTATCCTGAGACCCCGGCCTGGATATGTACCCTAGGTTCCAACCTCTCCCTTAAACAGGACCAGGTGGTGAGCCTGAAAGTGCTGCCCCGGAGGAGGCAGACCCAGACCTGGCTTTTCTCGGTTCCTTCCGCTCCTTGCGGTTATAGCTGGACAGAATGCAAAGCCTCAGGACCTCAGACCAGCTCTTGTCTGTTACGAAGACCAGCAGAAGTGAAGGCTGTTTCTAAGCACAAGTTGGCCCACTGGATAGGTTTGTCATCTTGGTGTGTTTACCCAAGGTGCACCGTGCCCACCTGGGTAGTGAGCGTCTCCAAAGAGAGAGTGTAGCTCCTTCCTGGGCGTTGACACAGGGTTCCTCACTGATGTTTTTAGAGCTGAGGGCTGGGCGACACCAAACACGTTCGCTAGAAAAATAGCCTATGTGTCGAGCCGGTTGCTTCCCGTGGGCTCCCTTCACATGAAGCCAGTTTCACTATAAGCCCGGTTTGAAGTGTCGGCTTGCTGCGCCATTCCCCTCCTATGAACTGGATACGTGCACCATTCTTGCTCCAGTAGAGTTCCTCTTTAGCTGAACCCTGTTGGGTATGACCCTGACCCTGACCTCATATGTTCTACTTCACGGTAAAACGCCCAGTCCATATGTGTATCATCCACATGTTACCTCCCTTCGGGCAGGATGTGGCTTCCGCAGCGTCTCCCTTTCCTCAGAAAGGGCACGCTTTCCCAGTGTTGTTCAAGTCTGACTGAGTGGGTCTTGCGGAACAGCAGTGACTTCCCTGGCCTAAGCCCTGTCCTATCTCCACCTCATTAATGCGGGGGGATCAGGAGGCTTTTGTCTAGGCACTGGAAGGTGGCAGCACTAGTGGCGTTTTAATTGGGATCCCAATCAGTCGACACGTCGACTTCGTCGAACGTAAGCGACTGAAAGGGAACGTCTCGGTTACGTATGTAACCCTCGTTCCCTGGAGGAGGGAACGGAGACGTAGTCCTGTCGCCACTATTGCTGGACCATCGCTAACTCTGGGCTCCGCTTGGCTCTTCAGCGAAAAACAAATCTCGCACGCCAATGTGCATTGGCTCGTTTTATCAATGCTCAAAGATGATAGACTCCCTAAGTGTGGTCCCAATCAGTCGACACATCGACTACGTATCTGTTCCCTCCTTCAGGTAACAAGGGTTACATAAGTAACCGAGACGTTACATGTTACATCAGAATATGTATACTTCCTTGTTACAGTACGCAAAAAGGCAATATGTCAAATGAGTAGGATGATCAAATAGATCAATAGTACATTAGGTGATTAATTCATAGTACATTAGGTGATTATTACAGTATGTATTGCTGAGATTCTGCATTTTTTTCTGGCTAATATATGGAACAGTGCTCTTGTCAAGAGTGCACCTATGATGCCTAAAATGTTTGCCAATTTCAGGCATATCAATAGAATTTGGTTAGAGCTAGTATGCAATGTTTTAGGTCGTATAACAATTCCTTAAAACCACTTCCTGAAAATTTGCTATACACTCGGTTTATAGAGCAGTAAAGAAAAATGTCATTACAAATCTGCTTTGGATACATCCCCATATCCTCTAATAGAATACTTGGATAATCTGCTCATAGACTTTAATGTTGTCAGACGGATCTGGCATCATCCTTACTTTGACCCTTGCATGACCCAGAATCTAAACCACATATGGTCTGACGAATGCTTTTCATTTAGTGGAGATGCTTTTACCTTGAATTGCAAGAGTCTGAATAGATGAAATCATGCAAATACTCGGCTATATTTCCTGTAAAGGCAAGAATGGACAATACATTTGCACGATGGGTCAATTGCTCAGATCTGCAGGAATCTCTCTTATTTCAACACAAGGACATTGTGCCCTGCAGTGATAATTGTTCCTCGTCCATAAATATGCCTGTGAAATTTTTCAAAGCCCATTTATTCTAAGCGTGCAATATGTGACTCAACCCATTTTACTAGGCCAGTCTGAGCTTTTGTTGCCTGCAGTTTATTGAAATAGGAAGTAGTGGAAAGGCACAGAATGTATGTGTTACTACAAAAGATTTAGAAACATGTACCATGGCTCCCAGGGGAAATGCACTCTTTGTCTGTTTGTGGCCCACTTTCTTACCAAATGTGTCCAGTGGTTTCTAATGGGGGAAATGCAGTACAGTAATGCGTGTCGGCGACTGGTGGATGAATGTAGATGAAGCTTCCCAGAGTAGATGCAAACAAATCACCAGTCCATGGTTCGTCAGTTGTTAGTGATGCATTGCCCTCAACATCTTCAGAATCTCCAGTATTAAACCCATAGCTGGGTCATTCTCTATGTACTGATCTTTGTCTGTCTGTGAGGAACATTATATCACATTTAAAAAGTTGAATAAAATGGGTACAGAAAGTTTTATGTTAGATTCACTTTTGTCTCCTTTTCTCCTAAGAGTGCCCCTATTCTGCTTTTTCAGATATGCCCTTTCATGTAGTGAGTAATACAGCTGTTTGTGTAGGTAAAATGTTTGCAAAGGTCAAAGTTTAGATAAATGAGTTTGTGTAAGAAAAATATTCATATTTTAGCTTCCGGCCAAATGACGTCGGAACTTATGACGTCGGAAGTAGCGTAGTCTATCATGGCGTAGCGTAAATATCAGCAGTACGTCGCATTACTCTCATAAGTTGCACTTTAGGCTTAAGTTGAATCCGTATTTTCGTTTGGCCGGAAGCTAGTTATATTACTTTAGAACGTTTTAAATGTTTATTAAATAAACACCCCAGAGCCGTGTGGAGCACTTTTATGATGGATGGATGCACTTTTTTGATCTTCAATCTGATGGTTGCAATCCACTGCCATTATAAAGCTCGGAGGCGTCAGGGTGTTTAGTAGTATAACTCCGATTGGATTCGTCTCTGAAAGAAGAAAGTCATATACACCTAGGATGACTTTAGGGTAAGTAAATCATGGGCTAATTTTCATTTTAAAGCTACTCCTTTAATGCACTTCAAAAGGATTAGGATTCACACTGGAAATGATACGGTAAAACCAACGGCATCGTTAATTTTTGTGTCCCTGTGTATCAAGAGCTGATGAAGATCCAGAGCTGGAATTCAGATTTGGTTATGACCGTTTGGTTTCAGACTCGTGTTGTAAGCGGTTGGCCAGTCACAACAGACTGAGCCATCTGACCAATCATTGCAGAGCAGGGTCTTGGAATTGAGGGGTTTAGAAAGACTGAATCCTTGATTGAACTGTTTCAGACTGTGTGAGAAAAGAGCTGATGCTGCAGTGTATATTATGAGAATTTATTTATTTATTTATTTTTTTACTTTTCATGCATGTAAACCTATTGTAGGAGACATCCAAAAACAAAATTAGGAACCTTTAAAACAGCATAATTGGGCCACTTTAAGTAATTGATTTTCCTCAAACGTGCATGTTTGTTTGGCTGGCCCCATTGCTGCTTTTCACCTTTTGTTAGTATGTACTAAATGGCCACTTTAACAAATTAAACCAACAACTCTGACATCAATCAAGTAATGTGACGCCATATTTAAAAATCGCAATGTAACAGAATTAGCAGCAGATCTTTTCTTCCATATGTTGATGTTAGGGGTGGGAATCTCTAGGCACCTCACGATTCGATTCGATTACGATTCAGAGGGCTGCGATTCGATGCTAAAGCGATTATCGATTATCTGAATCTTTTTGTGTGTGTGTGTGTGTGAATATAAATACTTTGCTTTAAAAGTACAAAGTAATGACCAATAAAGAATTAACGTACAATATATTTTATTAACATTGCAAAGAACCAACAGGAAAATAAATGTGTGCCTGAACTAGCAGCATACTTGTAGTAAATTAATAATATAACAACGACCAGCGTTCTGACGATTCATGCTACCCATCGAGATGTGCTACTTACTGGTTATGCGCATGTGCAGACTCATTTTCCTTCTGCTTACCACGCCCATAAATCTATGCATCCTTGCTGTGGAGACTTGTAGGAAACTTTGACAGGTCAAAGATGAATATTTGATGATAATTTTTACTTTTCACACCGTTTTAAAAATGAAAATAGTACAGTATACTGTACACTTAACTTCAAATTTTATTATAATTGTATTTCATATAATAATGTCATTTTTACTTGTTATATCAAATGTGATAATTGCTAGTTCATTTAAAATATCAAAATATGCTCCTCATACACTTACCCTAATTTAAATGAAATAACGATGTCATAATATTGTGAGATTTACACCATTATGGAAACAATAGAGAATGAATCAACATTCTCTGTGATCGATTCGCGCTTGGGTAACGTTAGCATTTTTCGACAAGGCAGCACAAAGCCGAGTGTTTTTCCTCCTCTGGGTGGAAACGTGTCATATGGCTTCACATATTTGTCCTGTTTCCGAAATATTTTAGTTTTATTCTACAAAGCTTACAACTAGTATGGCTCTTGTCCACCTCCTTTCCCCCTTCAACTTCACAGAAGCCAAAATATTTCCACACGTCAGCTTTTAACGAGGAGGGTGTTTGGATTTCGCGCTCAGCCTTCGCGTCTCTGTTATGTGCACACGCCACAGACGGTCCGGGCACTGCACTTCCGCGCTTCAGAGTTCCGTCTTTTGCGTTCCGTCAATATTACGTTATTATAAATATATATCTAAAAAAAAAAAAAAATTTTTTGAAAATCGATTTTTGACATTTGTGAATCGATTCAGAATCGTCCACGTCCGCATTGCGATGTATCTAAGAATCGATTTTTTCCCCCACCCCTAGTTGATGTACATGTGAGTGAAACATTTCTCATTTTAATTAATTCTAATATCTGAATGCAAGCTTGAAAGAGGACTGAATGATTGGAGGAATCCTGTATTTGTTACCAGAGAGAAGTTTGTAATTTCACCTAAAGACTCAGTTACAATATTTTAATAAAAAAATTAGGTCAGCATTAAAATAATAATAATTAACATATGCACAGATGAATCGTTCACAATAAGATCAATAACATATCATGCTATTCATTCATAACAAATGCATTCTAACATTCATTTAAAAGAAGTACTGACTAGAATATGCAATCTTCCAATTTTAACATGTCTAAAACGGGGGAATAGACTTTTGCAGATTTTTGTAAACATCAGTGATTCTTTTGCAAGTAGACAGACAAATAACAAGATGGCTACATTCTTAAGACAGTTGTACTTATTCAGCCATGTTATGCAACATGCTATTATCATTAATACATCCATAAAATCCAGTACTCATTTGCTTGAGCTGGAAAAAAATATATATCATGCTACTGATGCAATATTAATTTCGAATCCAAATGTCAAAGAGGCACCATCCACAAAGATTTTCCCAGCTATCCATTTCTGGACTCTCGAGTCAGTCTTAAAGTATTGTGAAGCTTATCTTCACAAGCTTATCGAATGAGGAAAATATATGTTGTAATGCTGCAATGGTTTCACCCTTAACTCAGCAAATATGAGAGAAAGCCGCCAACAATCAGTGACAAATTTCCCAAATCCGTCGCTGACGCTGAACGGTAAGACAAACAGTGGTACAATAAAACAGAGCCCATCGTTTTTATCTGGCAAGCCCACACAACCTTACTCTCAGATTTACAGCGTCTGATGCCCAGCAGCACCAAATCTTCAGAGCCGGGTTGCCACATCTATTAGTTATTTATAGTTAGTGAGAAGGGAGGCAAACGCGCGTGAGTTACATAAATGTATCACCCATCTGGGATATTTGTTTTCTCACCTATGAACAAATTACAATGTGATGCTATGAAATATGGATTCAGGGCGACATGAAGCTTTCATCAACCATGAGCATTTCTCAAGTCTGATTTAAATATGCATGTTTGCATTGCTCTAATGCAGCTCCAATGATGCATAGTTCACAAGCGGGGAACAAACAGGAGGTAAAAGAGATCGTTTTTCAATTGAATTTACAGAATATCTGTCACATCTCTTGTGTATTGTCAACAGGACAGATTAGTATAACGTGTTTGTCTGTTTTTCTTTTCTTTTCACCAATGACATATTTTAGTATTCTACAAATGTAAGACCTAAACTAGTTTTTAGTTTAAGTCTTACATTTGTAGAATATTAAAATTGGTCATTGTCTTTGTTCCAAATGCTGCCGTGCTGCTTCCTACCTAGGCCCATACATCCCAACCCTCATCCAACCTCACAGTGACCCATTTGTTATGCCCCACATAGGCCACAACTCCACATGCACCACACTTCAAGTTAGCATGTTGTTAAGCTTGTTAAGCACAATAAACTAACAAGCATTAAAAATATGCAATTCTCAAAATTATTAGGTTAAATAGTCCGTTGTTAATCGAGTTGCATGACTTCACTTGTATAATTACTGGATGAATCATCATTTTTTGAATGCATCTCTTGAGTTAATGATTCAATGACACATAAAGACTTCACTTGTTTTATTTTATTTTTTTTATAAACATTACAAAGCATTAAAGCAATACAGATAAAAATGGAAAAACAAAACAAAAAAGACAAAGATACAGACACAAATAATTTGCTAGGGTAACAAAAAAAAAAAAAAAACAAGAACAATGCAATGAATTTATACCTTAAGAGGACAAAAAGGATAAATATAGAGATACAGTTCTCTTACGAGAGGTTCTCTCGTATTGCGTAAGTTTAGCTTACGCTACGGGAAAGATTCATCTTCTCGAGATACTGAAGCCAAAAAATTATCCTTAATTTTTGTATACCTTGTCAACGCAGTGCAGCAGCTAGCAGACTTAGAGCAGGCTATCTTGCGTGCTCATTGGCTGCCCTGCGGGCAACTACTGCAGCCTACCAGTGAGCCGGGCGTGACATCACGCCCAATGAAGGGCGCCCGCGCCTTCATAGCGTCACAGCCCGCCAGAATGGGCATGGCTTTAGCCTATAAAGGAATGGGCTGTAGGCTGCTTCCCTGATTTTTGCCTCTTCAGCGAGCTCTTCGCATCGCTGGATCTGAGAGAAGCCACCGCCGCCGTCGAACAGTGAACAGCCAGCTTAGGACAGCGCTGAGGAAGCCGGCCGTCTTCGCAACCTTCAGCCATCCGTGCGAGCTACACTATCCGGCGACGTATCCTTTTTGCCTTGCTATTTAGATTATTTTCTAAAAGAGCAGCGAGCGTCTTTTTCAAGATGCCTCGCACTTCCTGCGGCTCGTGTAGAGCCCCGCTCAGCGCCGGAGACCGCCACCTGTTCTGCGCTCTCTGCCTGGGCCTGGAACACGCAGAGCTCGCCCTCACTTCCGGGGGCTGCGAGCTCTGTAAAGCGCTTCCGCTGTTCACCCTGCGGGCTCGGCTCGAAGCCTTCAACCCCCCGCCCCTCCTCACCGACGCGCAGCTGCCGCTCACGAGCCTCATTGCCGTCGCATCGGAGGATGAGGCCGAGGGACACGTACTAGCACGCGGCTAGCTCTCTTTACGTTATAAGAGAGCTACCCCGCCCTCGTGTCCCCGTTCGCGCGTCATGCAGAGCCCTCTCGAGCTCTCTGCATGACCCGGACGGGCATCATCTGTGTTAATGTAGGTCCCGTGCCCACTACTCGTGCGCGCGCCCTCGTACAAACACTGTTCCAGTTCTGCTCGACCAACGAGCACGCGGCTAGCTCTCTTTACGTTACAAGAGAGCTACCCCGCATATGAGGTTAAGAATGTAAGTTACGTGCCCGCTTACGAGCGCTCACGCTTACTAATAGACACATCGCCTCCGAAAATACGCGCGCTTCCCGCTAAGGCCGGACCGCCGTCAAAGTTTATTCTCTGTCAGTCCCCTTCAAACAGGCTACTGCAGTGGTTCAATTAGCAGCCAACGAGCCGGTTTGTTTACCCTCTCGCCTGCACACAAACGCCGTCTTCACAGCGACCCAGAAAAATCTCAAAAAGAGTATAATGTCTGGTCCGGCTCATGCCGTCGGTGTTGTAAGTGTAGTGAAGTGCCCACGCCCCCAGTGTTCACCCCTACACATAAGCACTCCGAATCTCGCAGAGCACACTCTCATAAAGCGCAGAAAAGCCGCTCGAGTGTTGAATTTAAGAAATGTGTCCACAGGTCTGTGCCCACTATCTGCCCGCTCTGTTACACGATCAAGAAGCAGGTTATGTATGTAAGTCTCGTGCCCATCAGAGTGTGTTCACGCTTGCTAACACAAACCTCCCCCCGGGCTCCGCCCGCGCGTTTAAGTGTTATCAAAAAATGAAGGGCATTAATAAAACGCTCCCCATCCATTATGATCGGGACGTCAAATACACTTGTAAGTCTAGTGCCCGCGCACGCGCTCACGCTTACAAGAAGTTTTTTTCGCCCGGAGCGCTGCTCGCGCGTCAAAAAAGTGAAAAAAGAATGATCCCCATCCCTTATGATTGGGACATCTCGCATAAATCAGCCGGTTTTCGGTTTTCAGCGAGCAGCCATTGCCCAGACCCGAGAGCGCGCGCGCCGCGTTTTCGGCTCCGGGTCAGTTTCAAACAGCCTTCGCAGCGACGTCAGGGCGGCCGCCCTAGATCGCGCTCAGACAGCCGTCACAGACCGCCGCCTCCCAGAGGGCCTCGGCAGAGAATCAAGCTGAAATCTGAGCCCGCCAGAGAGCGCTCACGCTTACTAACACAAACCTTTCCCCGGGCCCCGCCCGCGCGCTTAAGCGTTATCACAAAACGCAGAGCGTTAATAAAACGCTCCCCGTCTATTATGACCAGGGCGTTAGATACAGTTGTAAGTCTCGTGCCCGCGTCCATGCGCTCACGCTTACAGAGAGCTCTTTCACCCAGAGCGCTGCTCGCGCGTCAAAATGTGGTAAAAGTTTGTTCCCCATCCCCTATGATCGGGACATCTCACATAAATCAGCCGGTTTCGGCTGACAGCGAGCCGCCATTGCCCAGAACCGAGAGCGCGCGCGCCGTGCTCTCGGCTCCGGTTCAGTTTCACAAGCCAGCAAATGGCGGTCTGAACCCGGAGGCCATTCGCCCTCTAGCGGCTCACATAGCCGCGTGGGAGAACATCCCAGGGATTTCAGAATGGGTATTGATTACAATAAAGCAGGGCTATACACTACAATTCATTCGCCGTCCCCCGCGCTTTGGAGCCCGGACCGCGACAATAGTGAATGCGGAAGTAGCACACCTACTTCACGCAGAAATAGCAAAGCTGCTGTGCAAAGGGGCTATAGAAAGGGTACCGCCTTCTCTAAGCGAGTCAGGCTTTTACAGCCGTTATTTTCTCGTGCAAGAAGGACGGAGCCTTCAGACCCATCCTAGATCTGAGACATTTGAACAAAGTGCTTGCGAAAAGACCGTTCAAAATGCTTACGACCAGAAAAATCCTCGTGCACGTTCGCCCGAGGGACTGGTCTATCTCTCTAGATCTGAAGGATGCATATTTTCAGATTCAGATAGTACCCCGTCACAGGCAATTTTTTGAGATTCGCCTTCGACGGTCAGGTATATCAATACACCGTCCTGCCGTTCGGCCTGTCCCTGGCACCCCGTACATTTACAAAGTGCATGGACGCGGCACTCGCCCCCCTGAGAAGTCAGGGGCTGCATGTAATGAACTATCTGGACGATTGGCTGATGTTGGCACAGTCAGAGACAGAGCTTCTATCTCACAGAACAGTGCTTCTCAGTCATCTGGAAAGCTTGGGTCTCACGGTCAACTGGACCAAGAGCTCATTACTGCCCAGCCAGTCAATTTCCTTTTTAGGAATAGAACTGGACTCGGTAACCATGACGGCTCGTTTGTCGACACAGCGCACGCGCTGTGTTCGCCACCTGGCCGCTTCTTTCCAGAAGGGCAGCTTCCTCCCTCTGAAAAATTTTCAGAGGATGTTGGGCTGCATGGCATCAGTTCGTACCATGTGTATTGAATGTTAAATAAGTTAATAATGATAACAGGACTGTTTATCATGGTGATTTGTACAGAGGATTCGTGGATTAGGACTTAAGCCTAAACAGACAATGAATGTGATCGACTGAGCGCGTGGCTGAATGCTCGCGTGCCCCCCCCGAGCCTGGGTGTCTGGCGGTCGGAAAATCAGAGTGACTCAGGCCTGCATAGCAGCTCTGCAGCCCTGGTTAGCGGCCAGCTGGTTCCAGCAGGGAGTAACGATGGGATACGTCTCTCACCGGAAAGTCATCTCAACAGACGCGTCCAACTCAGGTTGGGGAGCGCTGTTCGAGGGCAGACCGGCCTTTGGCCAGTGGTCAGACCGGGAGAAGGAGTTTCACATAAACTGTCTGGAAATGATGGCGGTCGAGAACGCACTGCAGTGCTTCCTCCCGTTCATACAGGGCCAGCATGTTCTTGTCCGTTCGGACAACACATCTGTGGTTTCCTATATAAACCGTCAGGGCGGTGTCAGATCCAGAAATCTCTGCAATCTGACGGAACCCCTCCTTATTTGGTCTCAGATACACCTGCGCTCGCTGAGGGCGGCGCATGTGCCTGGCCATCTGAACGACGGCCCAGACAGACTGTCCAGAGACAATGTCCCCCCAGGGGAATGGTCCTCGCACCCCCAAACGGTCCAGAAACTGTGGCGCCTATTCGGCAGAGCGGAAGTCGACCTATTTGCGTCAAAAGACAACGCTCAATGCCCAATGTTCTTCTCGAAGGACGAGGACGCGCTGGCCCAGGTTTGGCCCAGCCTCCCGCTATATGCTTTCCCTCCGGTCTCTCTGTTACCACAGGTGATCAAGAGAATCAGGGAAACGCGCCACTCGGTGCTCCTCATAGCCCCGCGTTGGGAGAATCAGATTTGGTTCCCGGAACTAGCACAGCTGTCACTTACAGCTCCGTGGCCGATTCCGGTGAGGGCAGATCTCCTCTCTCAGGCTCGCGGCACGATCTGGCATCCCCATCCAGAGCGCTGGTCGCTGCATGCATGGCTGATCAACAGGTACTCGTTACCCTGCCAGAAGGAGTGATGAACACGATCACGCAGTCTAGAGCCCCTTCCACGAGAAGGCTCTACGTGTCTAAATGGTCGGTGTTCTCCGGTTGGTGCACCGACAGAGGTCTGGACCCGCGGACATGCGGGGTGGCGCATCTGCTCACTTTCCTACAAGAGCTGTTGGATAAGGGAAGGTCCCCTTCCACGCTCAAAGTGTACTTGGCGGCCGTGGCAGCGTTTGCAGAACCAACGCACGGCCAGTCACTGGGGAAACCTGAGTTGGTCATCCGCTTCCTTAGAGGAGCTAGAAGGATGAATCCGCCGCGCCCCCCGTCGGTTCCTATGTGGGATCTTTCATTGGTCCTTGAGGCCCTGAAAGCTTTTCCTTTCGAACCACTAGACTCCGTGGGGTTGGAATATCTATCACTGAAAACGTTTTTTTCTGACTGCACTGTCATCAGTAAAATGCGTAGGGGATCTACATGCGCTGTCTGTCAGCGCGTCGTGTCTTGAGTTTGGACCAAATGACTCTAAAGTCATCCTCAGACCTAGACACGGCTATGTCCCTAAAGTGATGGGCACTCCATTCAGAGCGCAAGTTATTTCACTGTCTGCTCTCACAGCATCTGACAGTGAAAGTGATGTGAACCTCCTCTGCCCCGTCAGAGCGCTGAGGGTCTACATTACGCGCACCGCCTCCTTCAGGCGCTCGGAACAGCTTTTTGTTTCGTTTGGTGGGCGCACCAAGGGTTTCGCCTCCTCGAAACAGAGCCTGTCCAGATGGATAGTAGACGCTATAGCGGCCGCTTATGCGTCGAAGGATCTGCAATGCCCTCTGGGCATCAGGGCTCATTCCACGAGAGGCGTGGCCTCTTCGTGGGAATGGTCCAGCGGGATTTCTATCCACGACATATGTGTAGCGGCGGGCTGGAGCTCCCCGTCTACCTTTGTCAGGTTCTATAACCTAGAAGTTCCCGCCTTGCAGGCTAAACTGCTGTCAGTCTGAACGAGAGATGTATTCTGCCCAGATCTCCTGCTCAGATCACTCTCACATGAATCAGCTCTCCTGGTTGAGCTGCACTAAAGGGATTATGCCATGTGCCTATACAGACCCCGCGCTGCTCTGTATTCCATATGTGTGCTTACGTACAAGTGATGGCCTGCGAAATGGCCGGCCACCTTATTCTTCCACTTATGGGGTTCCCCCTAAAGTTCGGGGTCTCATGTGGATGCTTGGCGCGCACGGCGTTGACAAAGTGTTCCCGTAGCGTAAGCTAAACTTACGCAATACGAGAGAACCTCTCGTAAGAGAACGATACTCGGTTACTAACGTAACCTCGGTTCTCTCTAGAGAGGGAACGAGTATTGCGTAACCGGCCGTGCTCGCGCCACGAGCGACTTCGCTTCAGTCGACAAAAACCAGGGAAGCAGCCTACAGCCCATTCCTTTATAGGCTAAAGCCACGCCCATTCTGGCGGGCTGTGACGCTATGAAGGCGCGGGCGCCCTTCATTGGGCGTGATGTCACGCCCGGCTCACTGGTAGGCTGCAGCAGTTGCCCGCAGGGCAGCCAATGAGCACGCAAGATAGCCTGCTCTAGGTCTGCTAGCTGCTGCACTGCGTTGACAAGGTATACAAAAATTAAGGATAATTTTTTGGCTTCAGTATCTCGAGAAGATGAATCTTTCCCGTAGCGTAAGCTAAACTTACGCAATACTCGTTCCCTCTCTAGAGAGAACCGAGGTTACGTTAGTAACCGAGTATCGTTTTCATTGCTTCACTTGTTTTATTACTGGATGAATCAGTTTTTTTTTTAACAAATCTCTTGAGTGAATGATTCAATGACACTCATAAAGACTTCACTTGTTTCATTACTGGATGAATCAGCATTTTTTGAATGAATCTCTTGAATTAATGATTCAGTGACAAATACATTATTAACATCCTTCTTTTGGTGTAAAAATTTAATTTATCTTTATTTGAAACGTTTCTTTCTAAAGGTGATTTACTCTATTTGGATCGCTGACGTAGTCATCAGTGTTTATCTGAACTATAAACCTATATTATATTCCAGTACTATTATATACTATACTTCTGCGATCACTTGAATTACTGCAACAGGAATAATGATACTGTGTGGTTGAAAACACTGTTTGTGAAGCTGTTTCATTCCTATACATGACAACTGATTTTTCGAGATTGGTGTTTGTGTTGTTGTTATATTGAGCCTATAGTTTCCTCTTCAACATATATCTCTGTGGTAATTAGGAATTCATTTTAATAATGCTAATCCCCTCCTGCTCTTCCTCTCTCATCTCCATCACCTGCTCTCTCTTCTTCCCTCAGTCTCTTTATCTTGCCCTGTCTCTCTTCCCTTCCCAAAGCTGAGCTTTGATTGATTGTCATTTTATGTTCGTCTGTGTCAGTGAAGAAAGTAAACATAGGGTCAACTGATATTGATGTTTTATGAATCATTTTGTTAGACAAGTGAACATACTGAAGGCTACCAGGATTTCATTCACAATATGTGCATATTTTTTTATTAATCTTATGCCTGCATATAATATTAAAAATGGTTTTATTAATGTTTCTTTTCTCATCACATTGACAGTTACAAATCACATGAATCACCTGAATTATATTTTCAAATCAAAATGGTGAAATTAGACACAAGTTTATCACTTCTATCATAAAACAGCTGTCAAATATAGAGGGGTGCAGGGATTGACATATTTCTATACACCAAAACCCGGAAACGAGTTGCAGTTTAAGTCATTGCCAATGTTAAGATATTTTCACGTTTTATTTTACAACATAAAACATACCAGTAATACCCTCATGATTTTTTTTTAAAGCTTTTACTTGTCTTGAAAAAAATGGTTGACATCGTTGTGTTAACTCCAGTGGTTCAAAATTAATGTTATAAAGCAACATTTTTGTTTTGTTTTTGCACACAAAAAGTTATTAACAACCACCCTGAGTAACCTAGCAACCGCATTGCAACACCATAGCAACCCTGAGTACCTTAGCAACACCTTAGCATCCACCCCGAGTTCACTAGCAACCACCCTGAATACCTTAGCAACCATATAGCAACCAGCTTGAGTACCCTAGCAACCACATAGAAACACTCTAGCAACACCTCTATCTATCTATCTATCTATCTATCTATCTATCTATCTATCTATCTATCTATCTATCTATCTATCTATCTATCTATCTATAACAATCTACCGGATGGCAACACTGTAGCAACCACCCTGAGTACCCTAGCAACACCCTAGCAACCAGCCTGAGTACCATTGCAACCTCATTTGCAACACCCTAGTAACCAACCTGAGTACCCTAGCAACCACCCCAAATAACTTAGCATCCGCATATTAGTTTTTCTTCTTCTTCTTCTTCTTCTTCTTCTTCATAAACTTTTGTTGATCACAGAGCTTACTTTTTGCCATAATTCAAAAGCCTATGGAAAAATCTTATTGGATTTTTGTCGAGGGAATCAGGGTGATGTTAACTTCTGGGTTGGCCTACAAACATTCGTCATTCTTGCACCACTCTATTAAATGTTTAGTTTAGCAACTTAAATCTTATCTTGCACTTTATGGCCGTTCACTGAAAGGTCGTGCTGGAATTCAGACTCACCGCTCAGCTGCTTCTGTGAACTTAAAGCCCTGCCTAGGGCTGTCGCGATTACCGCAATATTGCATTACCGCGCTACTGACAGGCCAACCGCAGAGGAATGAAAGTAACCGCAGCAACCGCAAACCGCGTTTTCTTTTTTCATAAGGCCACCCTTCGTAGTTCGTACCATGTGTATTGAATGTTAAATAAGTTAATAATGATAACAGGACTGTTTATCATGGTGATTTGTACAGAGGATTCGTGGATTAGGACTTAAGCCTAAACAGACAGTGAATGTGATCGACTGAGCGCGTGTGATTACCTGCGTCTGTCTTTGAAGTCAAGTCATGTATATTCGTGAAAAGGTTGCCGTTTCCAAGGAAAGCGAAATATTTGTCGTAGGCTATCATCCTTTTAACGTGTAAGGGTATTTACCATGAATGGCGTCAGCGCCGTTCAGCATTACACAGCACGAGGAAGCCGTTGGGGGAAAGCAGCGAGTCACGCTTCGAATCAATGCCATTGGTCTCTATTAAGTGAAGCATTGCTTCAGCTTTGCCCAAAAGTGAAGCATTGCTGGCCAGCTGAGCCTTGAAAAGTGGAGCTCAAAGTTAAAAAATAATTAACACCTTGTTTCATTACATCTATCATTTAAGGAATCAGCTTTTTTGAACGTTTTCGTTGAATGAACGGTTTAATGACTCACTCAAAGACAGTCCGTTGGCGTAACAACTGCGCGCTGAGTGACAGTCTTTCAATGCGCAGAGATGCTGTTTAGTTTCGGTTACATTGTTTACATTGTTTTTGTGTATGCTGACCACATCCTAACACGTATTTATATAGTAACAAATACATATAAATAAATAAATAAATGGCGGTAAAACCGCATATCGCGCTATTGAGCCACTCAAAATTACCGCAAGGGAAATTCCTTCACCGTGACAGCCCTAGCCCTGCCTACTTTGATCTGATTGGTCATCTCAAACATTTTAACATTGACGAGCGGTGACCGGACCCAGACACAGCTCAGATAAGGTCACTTATGTTGGCATTGTGCCATATACTTACTGTACCAAAGCAGATATTTCACAAGCAGATAACGCAATATTTCACAACCTTTGTTATATATCCTTAGAATTTAGCCAAAATAAATACTTTTAGGAGGCACATTATTAAGGAACAAAGTATATTGTGATGTTTTTGTTCTCATTAATAGTTATGGGTAAAAATAGGTTCTCATTAAGTATGATTTCTATGAGATTAGGTTCTTAAAAGTTTAAATTAATTTATTAGTCAAGGTACAGTGAACGTGGAGGCATGTTGTCTTGATTAATAGCTTAAATTTGACATTGTTGTCAGCTAGATTGCCTTAGTTTATTTTAGAGAGAGGGTTTTTCTTATATTTTTGTTTTTTCACAGGCTTGAGACAATGTGATCTTTTTTAACCTCATTTTAAATTGGCTTTCCACTTCGTTACCACATACCTGTATGCTTATCTTTGTGATTGTTATTAAAAAAGTTGTATCTGCAATGCATCAGAGCCATGGCTTGTAGTCTGGCTCGTGTCACTTCCTGATCCTGTTTCCACAATCATATTTAGCACTGTCAAAAAAGCCAAATATATATTTCCATCTGTATCCAACTCGTATAAGCTCTCTGCTTTGCACATTTCTTCAAATATATGTTGAAGACTGTAAGAAAACTGGTTTCATCTCAGATAAATGTAATTATGTGAGCAAACTGCATTGAGCAAGATCACAGAGAGGCTTTGGTTTCAGACGGAGATAAACATCCTCACTTATGTGACACGTTGTTTTTACCCAAACACTTTACCCAAAGAGACTTACACAGTATAGTTTCCCTCCGTTTTTGTTTGCTAGTGCTGAGCTGTAGCAGCTGAATGAATAGTTTGGATAATGCCATAATTCACTTACTCTCACAAAAATGTCAATTTTTGAGTAATATACTAGCCACACTTTTTAGATGTAAGTAAAAAAAAAAAATAATAACAAAAAACACACCATGAGGTATCATTAAAGTAGTACATATCATTTTTTAGTTTTCTTTTTTGAGTGAACTGTTCCTTTTAAGCTACATGAACTACAGGGAAAAAAGACAAGAATAGATGTATTCTCACAGATTAGCAATGTGCCCGAACCATGAAATCTCTTTCCCAAATGCTCATCTGAAATGTGATGAGACCAATCCATTTGCGTGAAATAATATCATCTGAATTTCCTCCTCTTGGTTACTTTTTAATTCATTTTCCACACGCTGACTGGAGCATTTCAATAAAGCAGGAGTATACCTTCAGCAAAGCCATAATTAAAAAGTCTGAAGACTCTTAAATTACCATTTTACAAAATCATTTTGCTTCTTGGGAAGCGTTTGTAGTCTATAGCATTTATTTAAATTAGTATGCTAAATTCGTATTTTCAGTGATCGCTCACGCCGCTGATAAAGAAACAATTCCAAAGCAATTAAACGGAGGGGCTTGAATGCTTTGGGTCATGATAGCGCAATATTTGGCGTCTTCAACTCTACCTGTTTTATAAGCAAAGAGGATTATTTCCCAGCTAGCGTTCTTCTCTCTTTGCTTCAGTACCATGAGAATTTAATCATATATCAGTGCAGCGACTGTCCACTTTTTTATTAGCAGTGCTTTCGTCTCCCAAAAGCAAAGGAATCAGTTTTGACGCATCACCTACAATGCTGTTTTTTTTTTTTTTTTCATGTTTGATTCTTGGCGGTGTTTGTTTAGGTGAGATTCACTGTTACTACTGCTTATATTTAGGGTTAGTGATATGGACAAACCCTTAAGAATAAAATTGACTATTATTGTGTGCTATGGACGTGAATGATGCCGCAAATGTGTGCTATTACTTTTCTGTGTGGTTTGGTTGGCAAATCATACAACAGGCAAAAAACATGGATAAAAATCCGCAAAACACCCTAGCAACTCAATAAAAATGCCCTAGCAACCACTGACAAACATGCAGACATTGCAGTGGTAAGGAAATATACATTCTGTATTTTTTTTTTTTTTATGGAACTTTCTAATCTGAATTTTTGTCTTGCTAAAATATCTCAATATCCTGAAGGTTGGCATGAAACCGAAGTTGCACTCATCTTTTCTGTCCTATTGTGTCATATATCCAAATGAAATGGCCTCTGGAACAAGACAAAATGTAGGACGGGACTTGAGTTTGTTCGTGGGCAATTGATTGGATTGTTGTGGATTTTAAAGGTATACTTATACGCTATGTAACTTTTTTTTTTGTTCAACATTAACAAAATTTGTTAAAAGAGTCAATACATCCTCAATCCATCAAACATGTTTTGTCTTATGGTAAGTTTATTATAAGTGCTTATATTTTAGACCTGACAGGATGGTTTCTGATAGGTAATTGCGTATATGCGTCACTCACACCGTGTGTGTCTCGTCATATCCGTAAATACAGTAAAGTTGCTCAGGCTGCTTTAACATGTGTGTGTGTGTGTGTGTGTGTGTGTGTGTGTGTGTGTGTGTGTGTGTGTGTGTGTGTGTGTGTGTGTGTGTGTGTGTGTGTGTGTGTGTGTCAGAGGAGAGTCTGCTGGAGAAAAGTGAACGAGACAGAGCTGGTAATATAACAAGAATCAACATCAGCTTGGCTTTAGGAGATGGAGAGAACTGAGGGGTTTGAAGTGTTGTTAAAGCGAGGTGGAGATGACGGTGTTTTATTACTCAACAGGAGAGTAAGTGTTTTATTGAACAGATACACTGTCATATGTAACTCTCTAACAGAGTTCCCTGTAAAGCATTATCTATTGTGAAGATCATTTCATTATGGTTGTTGTGCTGGAGTTTATTTTCAAGGAAGTATCGTGTCTATTAATGGGTAAAACTACAGTAATGTCTTCAGCTAGTCAGCTTGAGATCCTTTCCATCTAAAATGGTTATTTATCTTAAGAATAGTAGTGAATGTTTTATGAGCAGGAGAATAGTCTCTCTCTCTTTAGTCATGATAAAGAATCATATTCATCCGCACAGTCACGCAGAGCCGAAGCACAACCAAAACAATGTTCTTCTGCAGAATGCATGCAGTTTTTATTTTTAGCTGATAGAGGGCCAAAAGTTGCATAGTGCCTTTAAGAAGAAAATATAAGAATTAGCAAGATTTCATAGTGACTTAACTAGATTAATTTAAAAATTGTGTAAAATTGTTCAGACAATACATATTTTGCTAATGGGATGAGAAAAATAAACATAACATCATATTCTCTGAAAACAAATCTTAATGTCGTTTTACCAATTTCCTTCTCTTTGTTATAGCTGTAGTTTCAGTATTGGTTTGTATTTTGCCTTGTATTTTGAAACATTTTAATTGGGCACATTTTCCCCCAAATGCTCAATACCGTAATGCACATTTGTTTTTATTATTCTCGATGGTGATTCTCACTTCTGTAACTTTATTGTACTGTATTTTTTTTTTTTGTATTGATTGTGAAATGAAGCTTGCATTGTCTTGCTGTTGTCTACTTCTAGATACATCTTACACTGCACTGATAACAATGTGCATGATGTGCTTTGTGTATAAGGTGAGTCTGATTGGATGGTGCAGTTAGTTGTTTGGTGAGCACTGGTCAGAGTTGTGTGTGTGTGTGTGTGTGTGTGTGTGTGTGTGTGTGTGTGTGTGTGTGTGTGTGTGTGTGTGATTGGTGTAGTTACCTGTAGAAGTGCACTGTGGATGGCTACCTCTGTCATTACAGAGCTGTGTGTGAGTGATGAAGTAATGACCAGCAGAAGACAGTCCTGTCTCTGAGTATTGTGCTGTAGACTCAGGAGTCAGCAGTAAAGACAGTGCGCTCTCCCGCCCATAGAAATGGTCCTAAAGTGCTTTCAGAGAAAAAAACAGCACCACAGTCATAACTTATATTAAGCTCAGTTATGTGGTGTACAGCCTGTAGGATATGTCCGCTGGCTGTCAATTTTGGCATCAAATTTCGCCAAAGATTCACAGAGTACCGAGTCCGACAGGCGAAAGCTAGGTTTATTCATTCATTTATGCAGTTATTTTTGTTTGTGGAAGTATCAAACAAACACATCTAGATCACTTCACCTCAAAAGTTAAAATCAGTTTTTTTTTTTTGGTGACATTCTTTTCTGTCAAAATGCTCATTACCATGCATCTGGATGTTTATGCATTGTGTAATTTGTATTACTGTAAATGGAATTTCTAGTTTTTTTTTTTTGCTGAATTATATTAAATAATATTGTAATTACATTTTTATCTGCATCATAAATTAAAGCTACAACAAATGCTACTAGAATGTATACATGCTTTACAGTTTGTTTGTTTTTTATTTATAAGAATGAGGGATTTTTTTGCATAATAACAATGAGAAATGTTGGAAAATAATTATTTAAAAAACATCTCCGAAAGGCCAATATATTAATGGTCTTATGACATGTTTTTGGCTGGTTTCGTGACTTTCACGCCATTAGCCAACTTAAAGTTTCTTCATGAAAATATCATTCAAGACCTTATCCATAACTTCAAAAAAAGAAAGAAAGATACATATAGCAATGTATCAGTGCAGCATTACTTATAATTGTATAAACTATGTGTTTGGGCTACAATCCTTAAAGTCCCCCTGTAGTCAATAATTGTGTCCCTTAAAACTCATCTTTGATCACCAAAATTACATATTTAAAAGTTTTTTCCATGAAAAAAAATAATCATGCCTTAAAATATCTTGAATGTAACTCGACACCCTTGCCTCATTTAGTATACGTGGTTCTATGAATACGCAAATGAGCCCCACCTCCACTCACTCACTCACTCAGAGATCCACTCGTTGACAATCACACGTTGATCTGATTGGTTACAAGGTAGTTTGTGACGTCAGAAACACCAGCGATTTCAAACCGTGTTTTTGAGACTGTCTTTGGTTCACTGCAGTTTTAAGCAGAAAATACTCAGCAATGGTGATGACTTATGAATTTACACATGGTTTGTCTTAAAGCATATTAAAAACACCACATAGACATATAAACATTATTAAAAGCTTGATTTTCAACACAGAGGAACTTCAAATCAAACACTAAGTAAGACCTCTGGACACATTTGGCTATAGCCAGCCATTCACAATATTCCTTCAACTGGAACAAGAGGAGAGACACATGTTCGACCTTTCAAGTAACACCAATGACCTTTGCCCTTCACTTAAAGCCTAATGTTTTCGCTTACAGAAATTGATTTCCCATGAGTCACATGGGTGAGTTTTGAGCTAGTCTATTATTTAGTTTACTGGGAATTGAAGGTTGATTCGAGTACAGCCGTTGTACAGCAAAAACGTGTTTTAAAAATAAACTGGATTTAGACCTTAGCACAAAAGACATATTTTGCTTGTTGTTTTGACAAAAGTCTTACTGGGATAACAGGCCAATCAATGTATGCTCCAGTGAATGTTACTTAACATTTCCTTAAAACTGCCAATGAAATCCATTTCATGGTGAAATGTCATTGGCCACATCTATGGTCATTCACCCTTGTGAAGAAACGCCTCATCATTCACAACACAGTCTTTGACCTGAAGCAATATGTTTTAATTAGACATTTCTGAAGATGAAAAAAACACAAAAAACTTGACAGTCAGTCTATACACAACAGTGTTCAAATGTCAGACATCCATAACTATGAGCTTTCATTGTATTGGTGTGCCCTAGATCCTTACAGTGTTAGTACATTAAGGAAATTAAGAGGATTTTTAGTTTGAAACATCAAAGTTTCTTAAGGAAAATCTCCTCTGTATATTTATTTCATAGTGCATTTTTTTTTAAGTATTTAAATACTTAAAGTCCCCTGTGGTGAAAATCAAGCTTTTATTTTTGTTGTTTATATGTCTATGTGGTGTTTTTAATATACTTTAAGACAAACCATGTGTAAATTCATAAGTCGACAGCATTGCTGAGTATTTTCTCCTTAAAACTGCAGTGAACCAAAGACAGTCTCAAAAACACGGTTTGAAATCGCTGGTGTTTCTGACGTCACAAACTACCTTGTAACCAATCAGATCAACGTGTGATCGTCAACGAGTGGATCTCTGAGTGAGTGAGTGAGTGAGTGGAGGCGGGCTCATTTGCATATTCATAGAACCGCGTATACTAAATGAGGCAAGGGTGGAGAGTTACATTTAAGATATTTTAAGGTTTGGAGAATTTTTTTTTTAAGGAAAAAAATTGTTTAAATATGTCATCTTGGTGACAAAGATGAGTTTTAAAGGATCAAATTATTGACTACAGGGGGGCTTTAAAGTTAGAATTCCCGACCTGTTGTGATGTATATCAGAGTGAAACGTCAAGAAGAAATTTAGGGCAGGGCTTGATTATGTCCGTGGAGAATTGGTTGATGGTTGTGGTTTGCTATTGGTGAATCTCATGTGAGTGACAGGTTGCTCCGCCTTCGTCATCAGAGAAGAGAAGAGGGAGAGGAAGTAATTCTGATTCAAGATGACCAAGAACATGAATTTAAAACACAATAAATAATTTATAATTAACACTGCAATTCCCTATTAAAAAGCAAGACTTGTACATTTTGATTTCATGGTGACTTTAAGCACAATTTATTTAGAGTTTTACAGTAATGATTACCCTGTATTATTTACACCTCTGCTGCATGTGCACATAAAAATGGAGCAGAGGGAACTCGCTCCATCACTGCCCAAATACTTGAGTACTCTGTGTGATTTATCTGTCAAGCACTGGAGCAGTCAAAATGACCCAAATGCACATTCCCAGAATGCACTGTGTCTCAGTGGTGGAGTTGGTGCTGTCTCCACTTGTGTTGCGATGGCTGCTCCTGTCGAACGAAGGCATAATCAGGCCTTTTCCTCGACAGCCCAGCTCAGGGTGGAGTTTGAATGGAGACAAGGAAATTCCTGCAAATCCCCTGCTGGCACACTTGTCTACACATTAACCAGCTCAGCCCAGCGTATTTCCCGCCAGCCCTTTAGATTGACTCATATTCCAGCGGATATTTCAGATGAACCTTTTTGAGAGCTTTCGGGATGACCAAAAATCCAACAGCAGAATCAGTGGCCAAAAGCAGCGAGCAGCCAATGTGTGTGATATCTCTGCGTGAGGTGTTTGTTCATCTGGAGTGAATTATATTGGTTCCGTTTAACAGCAGTTTTTAAATGTAAAACACATTTTATGCTAGATTATGCAATACACATTGTTTTATTCAGCTACTTTTCTTGCAGGTGTTAGAGATTGTTAGCATTCAAGCTCTGTTTAATGGCAGTAAAAAGCATGACAGGGTTATTTCTCCCCTGCAAAATTGATTGTCAAAGCTCGTCAAGCAACAAGGTGCAAATAATGTTTGAATATGGATTCTGTTGTTTACAGCAAGACCTCCGATGAAGACTGCAAAACGCAATGAAACAAGCAAAATGAGATCAGACAGATGAAGCTAATCTCTTTTCAAGCATTTTAACTTGATACACATCTGCGTTGATTAATAAAACAATATTATGATAGAATTTACACATGTAAACTACCAGTCAAAGGTCTTTACACACCTACATATTCTTTAGTGTTAGAATAATACATTTTTTAGAATAATAGTCATCAACACAATGAAAATAAAGTATTGGACTTATGTGGTGATCAAAAATGTCAGGGAGATACAGTACAATTGTCCTGATACCATGATGAAGAAAAGCTTGTATTGTTTTTTTTCTTTTTTTTTCTTATGTAAAATAACTGTAACGGTCATGTTCTGTAATGTCGTCTTTTATTTTGACATTCTGTTCCATTTCCTTTAGTTCCAGTTTCCCAGGTCTGTTTAGTTTCAGTTTCCAAAATCACTCATTACTTCCGATTTAGTTTCCACAGGTACACATTACTTTCACCCGTCTCTCGTTTAGTTTCCTTTGTTTGTTCCCTGTAGTGCTGGGCAATGTGACCAAAAATCTCTATCACAGTATTTTATAAGATTCTGGTTGTTTCACAATATAACACAGTATTTTTTTTATTTTTTTATGACTGGATCTTTATATAGATGTATAGTGGCTTAGTTTACTGTCAGGAGTAAATAGAATATAAAAACATTGTAGTACGCAAATTTCCTTTAAAAAAAATTGTAAATCTAAACAATTTAGTTGATCTTTTAAAGTGTAATCAAATAAAAATGTAATCATTCCTTTTATTTTTTGGCAAGTTTACTGTTTAAATTAAAACATGTATGAAAACTTATGATATTCCTTAAACATAATGTTTTTGTTTTTTTTAATAGGAAAAAATATTTTTATTTTATTTATTTATTTATTTATTTTATTTTACTGAACAGAGGTCCAAAATGGAAACATTAGCACGGTATACCAAATACATAAAAGTGAAGCAACTCTAGTTACAGGTTAAAAATAATGTTTTAATAAATTGTGTTATTATTACTTTAAGTACATTATGCTGTGCTATAGTAATACATTTTTTTCATAATTTATTCAACTTAGATTGAACTTTTATTTTGGCTTGTTGTAATGAAGACCCTGGAGTTTCTGTGTGTTTTAATAAAGTGTTTATTATTACTTGAAGTACAATCTACTGTGCAATAGTAATATATTTCTGTTATAATTTCCTGAAGTTAAACTGAACTTTAATTTTGACGTGTTGTCGTGAAGACCTTTGAGTTTCTGTGTTATTAGGGGTGCTGAAAAACTTAGTTTATTTAATTTGTATATTTTTTCTATTGTTTGTAATTTGCTTCTTTGTTCCTATTTTTATATCAAAAATTAAATTGCCTGATTTGCTCTATTACAGAAGACTGTGTGTAATGATTGTAGTCAGCTTAAAGGGCATTTGTTTTATAATATTGGGATAACTAAAATGAGAAGAATTTAATTGCATTTAATTCAGTAGTTTTTTTTTCTTCTAGACCTATTAAATTGTCTACCGCAGACAAATAAGAAAAGTAACACAAAACAGGAAACTACAATCAAAAATCTATGCACATAACCAAATTGAAATTTGATTCAAAATCGAGAATCAATTTTTAATCGAATTGTGACTTCAATAATCAATTTGAATCGAATTGTGAGGTACCAAAATATCCCTAATGGCTATATATATCGCCCACCCATATGGGATTAATTTTTCTTGAATGAATAGTGAAATCTGTCATTGACCCATTTGTCTCTGCCAAACGTATGTCAAGCATAAGCAGCAGAAGAAGAAGGTCATGACTCATGACCAAGTCCAGTCAAGTGTGTCTAAACTTTTGTCTGGTTGTGTATGGGTTTCTAGCCAGTCAAAGGTTTTAAATATGCTGCTGTAATTATCTTCCTCAGCATTAAAAATGACATGATGGATCACCCCTGTGCTTTGGTGTACTCAAGTCTGTTGTTAGCTCGTTGGCCATAACGTTAATTACATTTACATCAACTCATAATAACATCCCCCGCCCCCAATCTGCATCTGTTGTCATGGCAGTATCTCGTCTCTCAAGTATTTCCATTTCACGTTGAACAATGTTCCTTTAATGACTATAATTTGTTTCATTGTGTTTTAACTCTTGACATAAGTAATTTTGCTCATTGTACAGTAACGGTACAAAAGCATGCCACCATAAATGCACCATCTCATCAAAGCTCTGCCAACATAAACACTGAATAAATAAGAGACTGGGAATATTCCACTGCTGAATTAGCACTGTTGAACTGTCAGTATATCCTCCTCTGGCATCGGTAAGCAAACCGAATTACCAGCGTGCTTCAGCCTCAGCGTTACGTATTTCTCTCTCTCAGCATGTTAATGTTGTCATGGTAGGTCGGCTGCAAATGTCAAGGCACATCTTGCTATTTATAAAGCTCTAGTTTTACAGTTAACATCTGGGTCATGTTTTTTTTATTTTTCAAACAGCAGTTCATTCAACGTGTACTCGTCGAATCCAGTTCGTGTTTTTGACAAGCCACTTTGCGCTATGCAAATTTAAACAGATAGACTCTAATAACAGCTTCTGAATTAACGCTGATTCTTGCCGGCGGTGAAAACAAGGCTCATGTGTCAGAATAATAATAGTGCCAGTCCAATCAGAGCCTCCATACTGTGATGGAAATACACACAGAGCAAACAAACAATTTAATATACAATGGGCTCAAAAGTCAGCCGTCTGTATAAGTATAGACTTCATCGCATAGATTTGTATGTTTGTAAAAAATGGCGTATTCGTTGTTAATTACCCAGATGAACGAACTGAAATGATGGACGGCATTGCATGCTTAAAGGAATAGTTACCCAAAAATGGAAATTCTGTCATCATTTACTCACCCTCATGTTGTTCAAAACCTGTGTGAGTTTCTTTCCTCTGCTGAACACAAAGAAAGATATTTTGAAGAATGTTTGTAACCAAACAGTTGATGGACCCCATTGACTTCCATAGTATTTTTTTCCTACTAGTCAATGGGGCCCGAGATCTGCTTGGTTACAAACATTCTTCAAAATATCTTCCTTTGTGTTCAGCAGAAGAAAGAAACTGCCCTGGAGTGTTTTGTGTCAGTTTGTTCATTTACACACACTACCAACATTGTAACAATACAAAGCGGGTTGAAGACAAAACATTACACTTCAGTTTCTTTAGTGAACAGTTGAACTAAGAAATTATATAAAATTGTTTCGCACTTTCTCTATGGAAATTTCTGTTTTTTTGGAAATTTCTGGAAATTTCTTGACAAATGTATATAATGAGGACACCCTTAATTAGAAGTGTTTATGCTGGGAGGTGTTGCAGCTCTGTGTGTGTGAAGCCTACAGTGTGTATTTTGGTCTTGTTTTTATGTCTATAGTCCTTCAATATTCTTTTAAGCTTGCTTAATTGCAAATGAGAAATCCTGTGCCCTGCTGTTTAATGAATGTTCACTTTTCTGCCTGTTTGTGTTTGAACACTGATTTTTTTTTAGTGTATCCTAGAAGGTGTTGAACATCATAGTCAGACACTAGATGTTTACATCATAGCACTATAAAGACAGTTGCTTCATTAGTTAAGTGCGTGGCTGTAGATGAGGGTGTAAATAGGAGTCAAATAAATAGGTCTTTTTCAGAGGCTTTCTCAATTTTCAGCTCTGCTTGTTGCTGTTTTAACTTAATTTCCACAACATGCTTGCAAGTAAGACTTTTTATTGGTGGAAGGAGCTGTTTAACCTTCAACTAAATATTATATGACCTAGTTTCAATTCATATGAGTTTTTTTTGGCTAGCCTGTTACCAAAAAATGGGTCATTTCCAAATGCATTTAAAACCCTGATTTGTGCCATTTTAATATTTTTAGCAAAACGGATTGAATAAACATAGAAATGAAATAACTTTGAAACCGTGGTTAAATGGTTGAACTTAGCAAATGCATTCAATTATACAATTTGAAAAAAAAATTAGGAAACTGAATTAGATTATTTACTTGTATTCCTGTAATGCTGTTGCACTTATGTGTTGATGGTGTATTGTAAAAGACTTGAGCTGCTACTGAGGAAGATACGGGTAAGGCAGGTTTGGTGGTATGGGTAGGTTTAAGGGTGAGTTAAGGTGTAATTACCATGTAGTTATACATGTAATTACATAAATTCATTACAGCTGTAATTACATGCATGATACATGATATTTTACATGATATTTTAAAAATATGTGTACAGTGTAAAAACATGTATGTAAACTTGTTTGCATTCTATCAAATGATTAATTGTTAGTTTAGAGTAGTTAAAGACACTTGATATAAAGTGGGTCCTTTTTAAAGTCCCCCTGTAGTCAATTGTATCCCTTAAAACTCATCTTTGATCACCAAAATTACATATTTAAACGCTTTTTCCTTGAAAAAAAATTCTTCATACCTTAAAATATCTTGAATGTAACTCTACACCCTTGCCTCATTTCGTATACACGGTCCTATGAATATGTAAATGAGCCCCGCCTCCACTCACTCACTCACCCAGAGATCCACTCGTTGACGATCACACGTTGATCTGATTGGTTACAAGGTAGTTTGTGACGTCAGAAACACCAGCGATTTCAAACCGTGTTTTTGAGACTGTCTTTGGTTCACTGCAGTTTTAAGGAGAAAATACTCAGCAATGCTGTCGACTTATGAATTTACACATGGTTTGTCTTAAAGCATATTAAAAACACCACATAGACATATAAAGAAAATTAAAAGCTAGATTTTCACCACAGGGGGACTTTAAACTTTAAAAATATGTCACTATTGTTTTATCAGTGTGGTGGGAGAAGCCAAAATCACCACTTTAAACACATCTTGTGTAGGACTAGCTGTTTTTTATGCCATGATTTTATGTTAAATAACAGTTTATCTAACACATCTTTCAAATATAAATAGTTCTTTAAAGACCATGAATATTTGTGCCAAGAATTATACTGGAAGGGCAGGGCGCACTAAGAAGAAGTTTAACCAAACAATCCCTCTCTACTTAATGCCTCTAAAACGTCTCATTCGTCCGAAACCCTTTCGGTGCTCAGGGCAGATTTGCTTTTAGTGCAGCAGGAGTATTGCCGTTCTGAACGCTTGACTGTATTTGCATAGTGAAGGATTATGGTGGGCCGACAGAATAACCCCTGTGGTTTCTGAAAGGGTCCCTGGAGAAATGTTGAGCGATTAGCTACTTTAAATATCCTGCTGAGGGACTGTGTTTTGATATTAGGTCCTCTGTGGATCATTAAGATGATGAGCTCACAGGGTCAGCTTTATTTAACGAACGTTAGCCCTTCCAATCCTGTGTTTGAAATAAAGACCAACATACCTCAGGAAAACAGTTATTTTTGTCGTGCAAGAATAACGGGAGGAAACAGAGAGAATGTGTTGAAGTTGTGAGAAGCCTGCGGTGTTTGAGTTTATTCCAGAACTGTGTGTGTGTGTGTGTGTGTGTGTGTGTGTGTATTCTTCTGTTCGGATGATAGAGCGCCTACACTTCACAGGAAGTAGATTCCCTCTTAGACTGCAGCGATGGAGGCTTATGGCAGTGGTGATAAGACACAATAAGAAACGAGTACACCTCTTCACACCTGCTTAAAGTGCAGGATCAGCAGAAACCACGCATGTGAGCTGTGAAGAAAGAGAGAAAATAAAAGGAAGCCCCGCTGCCATCAAAAATGTGAAAATTCGTTGTAATTATTAGTGGTTCTTGCAAAGGCAGACATGTTGACAGCTCAAAATTCAGCAGCTTTTTAAAGAGACGTGTACTATTATTCTTTTTCATAGGAATATCATAGAGACTTTTGGATATGCTCTGGCAATGTTAAAGTTATGCACAAACATCATAATACAAAGATAAGTTCTGCATTCACTGGTTCTAGTGGTGGTAATATTGCTTTTGAATTGCAATTAACAAACAGAATCCTTAATGTATTTCTGGAAAAAAAATCTAAATGTTAAGGTCCACACTAAGTCTTTTGCGTTTTTTCGTATTCGTCATCCTAAAAATTAATTGCACACAGAAACCTTACACACGGAGTCCAATGGGTTTTAATTAATCCGTCTTGGAAAAAATGGCAAAACAATACAAAAAGGAGTCTTCGAACAGTGAGGATGATTTCGTTTTCCTCTCTCATCTTAAAAAGAGAAAAAGAAAGCGGAAATATTGGGTCCATCCAATCCTGAGCTTGCGTAGAGAGTTAGGAGAGTTCCACCTCTGCGATTCTTATTTTCGATTCAAAGTTTACTTCAGGATGTCAGTGGCTCAGTTTGATGCTTTGCTAGCGATACTGGAGCCACATATTAAAAAGAAGACCACCAATTTCCGTGAACCAATTGATCCTGAACAGTTCTGGATTTTGGCGTTTGCTTGTACGGTGGCTCTGAATTGTCAAAATACCTCTCAAAATGCTACGAATGCAAAAAACGCAGAAAATTGAACCCGAAGAGAATTTTTTTATGACGGACGAAAGTTTCGGAGGCAGTGTGTAAACATGATTGACAAAAGGTGAGGTTGTATATTTCGTATATATAACGTGTGAAAATGTCGGATTCAGTGTGCAAGGACCTTAATTCTCAAAGATGTTTTGACAGTTTTGCTTTGATCAACACATCCAGCATTCATTCTTCTTCTGCCGGAGTTTATAATTTCCAGCATGTTTACCATGAAGCACGCAGCTTCCACAATTGCATGCATTCAATTACATGACAGACCGAGCATGTATTCATGGGATGAGGAGGTAAATGCGCATGAATGCATAATCTTGGAAATGTACATGCTGTGGCATGTTTGTTAAATCAAAATGGGTGTTGGTTCCAAACAACCATTCAATTCACACCGTTTCACAGACAATACGACAATCAGCCTTTGTAGTATTAAAGAATTTCACCTCTTATATGTCAAGTTGTGATATGTTGAGCATTTTACCATATTCAGAACTTCCATCATTCAGAAAAGCTGAAGGACACTCCCAAAGACCCGATATTTACAGTCAACATGTTTTATGCAGTGACGTTTTATTGGTTCTGTCTTCCTGTCAGGGTTATCAGATCTGTGTGCATTTTGTGCCACACACCAGCCCTGGTTTCAGACTTTCTAAAAAGGGGAGGCCACTGATAAATGGATTGGCTTAATGTAGTGTGTGTGAGGGGAGGATCACAAGCTATGAAACTGGGTTTATTAAAATAGTTCAATACTTGTTTAACTGCAGTACAAACTTGCTCACAAAATTTTTAGTACCATGGTATTTTCTGAAGTACCCCAGAGTTACATGTAAATTAGGGATGCACCGATATGACAATTTTGGCTAATACTGATAACCGATAATTCTTTGTACTTGAAAGCCGATAACCGATATATTGACCGATAAATCTAAATCAAATTTTTTTATGATTTTTGAGAAACTGATTATAAAAACAAAAGTCTCACCATTAAAAGCCGTGTCCCAAGCACACAATTATGATGTTCTCATTCTAATTATATGTAGCCTATACGACAGACATGTGCTGCACATGTTGCACTGAACTGTATTGTTCTTTTTTGACGTGATTTCAATCATATTTCAAGCAATTCAAAACCATCATGATGAACTGCATCTAAAGTGTCTCAGCTGAAGGAAATGATAAATTATTTATCGGCTTTAATATATCGGCCAAATTTTCTTATCGGGCCAATAACGATAACATTAAAAACTAACATATATCGTCCGATACCGATATGGTGGCCGATATATCATGCATCCCTAATGTAAATGGTATGGTGCATGACTATGGAAAGCATTCAGTACCACGCGGTAAGGTGAATTACCATATTATTAATGTCTGAAACCCATTGTGTGTGCATGGAAGCCAGCATGTGCTCAACCCTAGACCTCGTTCTTTCTCACCAATCTTAAAGTGCATTTCTGTTGCATTCACTGCTCTGTGTCAAAGGAAAAAGAACAGCATAGTCCGGTCCACTATGATGTTCTTTTTCTGACGCAGAGCTGCATTAGAGGCTGTTTCCCCAGTCACTGTGCTTCTGGATGAAGACTGGCTTTTTACATTTACATCACATTTACATCATTTATATCGCAGTCTCTTTGATGAAATATAGACGAGCGTTATGCATTAAGCTTTTGCACACAGGTTTTTAGATATTTGAAGATTAGATTTTTTTAAAACTGTGTTATAATTTGTATTTGTTTCTCTTTTTTTCCTAAATGTATTCAAATTTGCTTTGCATGCTAAACTGTCATTATTCATGATTAATATGCTTTTCTTTAGTGCCCAAAGCAATGTTAATCCAAAATTTTACAAACTCTATAATTACTTACCAAATGTGAATGTAGTCCTGAGGGGTTTCACTTTCAGCTCGTTTGAGGCCAACAATATATGTGACCCTGGATCACAAAACCAGTCTTAAGTAGCACGGGTATATTTGTGGGAATAGCCAACAATACATTGTATGGGTCAAAATTATAAATTTTTCTTTTATGCCAAAAATCATTAGGATATTAAGTAAAGATCATGTTCAATGAAGATATTTTGTAAATTTCCTACCGTAAATGTATAAAACATTTATTTTGTGAGTGAATGCAGCACAATTGCGAACACAAATGGACAACTTTGAAGGCGATTTTCTCAATGTTTCGATTTTTTGCACCCTCAGATTCCAGATTTTCAAATAGTTGTATCTCGGTCAAATATTGTCCTATCCTAACAAACCATACATCAATGGAAAGCTTATTTATTTAGATTTCATGTGATGTATAAATCTCAATTTTAAATAAAAAAGACCCATATGACTGGTTTTGTCATCCAGGGTCACATATGTAGTATGTATGCATGCAAAAATGTTTAATTTAATGAAAAAGTACAATACTATAATAATATATAATATAATATAATATAATATAAGATGGATGGATGGATGGATGGATGGATGGATGGATGGATGGGTGCATGGATGGATTGATGGATGGATGGGTGCATGGATGGATGGATGGATGGATGGGTGGGTGCATGGATGGATGGATGGATGGATGGATGCCTCATTTGACCAATTACAATTAAGTATTCCATAGAGATATAAAATTATAAACTTCATGTTAGACTTCCCTTACTTGACCTGTTTCCAGAATGAAAGCAATCACAGAATTTTGAACATGTGACTTTTCAATCAAGGGTTTCTACTGTAAATAAACTGTCCAGCTGTTGTGCTTCTGGTACCCGATAAGACGAGCAAACCACAGCTGTGTGTCTTCAGAGATGAAGTCACGTTCTTATCTCACCTGGCAGCATCTAAATATGAGGACTCAACCTAAAGGCAGTGTGATGCCTGTCTAGCTTCACATTAAGAGAATGAGTGATGTGACATGATAAAACTAGATCGCTCTCTTTATCCAACATCAGTCGTGTGCCGTGTGGACACGCTGTAATAGTATGTTTATTTGTTATTTCACATTATAGACGTGATAGATGATGGGTAGTTGAGTATACTGTAGGCTGCAGAAACTGTCTCTGAAAATCCTCTTGTAGACTCTGCAGTGTGTGTCTGCATGTTGGCTTTATCACCGGGAGCAAGGCCAACCACATGAGACGATCAATATTTTCTGTTTTTCTGTATTTCTATATTTTTCCCATGGTGAAAATACAGCAGGTGTTTAAAGGAATACATCACCTATAAATTGAAATCCTGTCATCATGTTCTCACCCTCATGTAATTTTCAAATCTGTGGAAAAGTAGATGCTCTCAGAAAGTTCAAGCAGATGACATGATTGACATTGACATGAGCTCCAAAAATGGCACAAAAAAAGCACATTTGACAAAAATAATGCATACAACTCATGAGCTATATTTCAAATCAGAAGTACAAATGCTATTTGAGAACTGTGTGGAAAGGAAGATTATCTGTAAGTAATAACTCTTCCTCACACAAAGATACCCAGGGCATAAGAAGGGTTGTACACAAATCATGGATCACTGTTATTATAGTTTTATGGTGCAGATTTGTCATTTTTTGAGTTTGACATTTGCCTTTTACTTTCACTGCATGTAAATGAACAGCACGATTATGATCCACTGAAGACAGAATAATAACAAACAGATGACAGATTTTTCCTTTATGGCTGAACTATTTGTTTAGAGCTGAGAGCAAAGGACTGCATTTGAGTAGTAGTGGTCTTTAAAAAAATTGTTACAAGTAGTAGTAATACTTATTATCATTTTATAAAAAGGTTTCATTTGAAAAAAATACAAATTACTGTTTGATGGTTGGAAATTATTACAAACCTTAATATATATATATATATATATATATATATATATATATATATATATATATATATATATATATATATATATATATATATATATATATTTTTTTTTTTTTTTTTTATTATTTTTTTTATTACACATATAATAGAATATTTTTTTATATATATATATATATATATATATATATAATTTAGCTTATATTTTTAAAAAAGTGCATGTCACAAGAGGATCATCATATTTGGAGTTATGTGGCATAAAGTTGTGAAAAACTGCTCTAAAGGATAGAGAATCAAAGACCAGTCTGCATGGTGTGACTGTATTTTGAAGAACAGCCATTGTAGGCCACTGTAATACAATGGTCCACATTTTTGGAGAAACTCAACTTTACAAAAGCATATTGAGTAGAATTACAGACTTTAACCAGTGCTCTGAATCACTTACTCGTAATTCAGTTAATGCAGCACAGATGTGGAATTGCTATTGTGGAATTTTGTATTAGCGATATGTTCACATAAGAGGTACACTATATTTGATGACTAACACCACTGATTTCCATTTGACGGACATCTTTGTTTTTCTCCCGTGCGAGTGTTTCATTAGTTGTGAGATTCCAGAGATTCCCGACTGTTAACCTCATCATCTAACAGGACTTTGGTGTCACCACGAAGCTCCCTGCTGTGTGAATGATAGTGGTTGTGGAAGTGTGAATCGGGCCACAGTTGCCAGGATAAAGACGATCAAAGTCATCGCATCATGTCACTGCTCTTGTGCAAGTGACACTGCTCAACTTGACGGTAGCTGTCACTCACGTCTCCTCGAATCACCAGCTCTCGCCGGAAACCTATGACTTCTGAACGCTTTGCTGCTTTGTCGGTGTAAACACCATGTAAAACACACTGGGGTGTTGTGTCTGTTATTCCCTGCACATTTATTTCACATATTCAGGCGTTTTATTATACCATCCGCATTGTCTGGTGGTGTTATCACACAACACAGGGTCAGGATCGCCTGTTATCTTGTGCACCTTCATATGGTGAGTTGATCGTTTTTGAGCCTCAGGACATGTACATTTGAACCAAGAACAAGGTTCTGTTCCCTAAAGCTCTGTCCTGTGCAACACTTCAGGTGGGTTATTATGGGCTGCGAGTGTTGTCTTGTTGTGGGTCTTTCTGCACCATTTTCCCTACTTCCAGTAGGGCCGGAAAACACGGATGAAATCGTTGAAACTAGCCATACAAATGGAATTTAATCAAAAGTAGGGTTGTACACAATCACAATATGGAGTAGTGTCTGTGAATATTAAAAGAACAAAAAATAAATAAATAAATAACATGTAAATATGAAGTCTGCAAGTCTTCATGTACTTCTCAAAGTAATAATAATAATAAGACTTTATTTTTAAAGAAATAATCATATATATTTTTCTTATGTTTTAACATTAAACCTCTGCAGTGCAGCACGTTTAATTGTATTCGATTACAATTATATTGTTAATTATTTATGCCTTCATTTGATTACCACTGTTAATAATACATTTGTTTTAAATTAAAACATTCTGAAGTTAAAACAGACAACACTGTTGTCTTAAACAAAAAGTTTTAAGAATTAATTTGATTAGACTTGATTTTTGATTATTACAATTGAACTATACCATTAAAATGGAATCCAGGAAAATTAAAACGGAAAATATAGAATTTTGGGGAAATGACACAGAATTTGATTCAATCAATCAATCAATACCATATCAATATCAATCATAGGTCCCCAAAAAAGTCTAACTTTTTATTAATTGTTGTTAAATTGTATAAGTTTCATCATTAATGATGAATGAGACATGCTTTTTGATTACTAAAATTAATTTTAACTGTTAGAATGTTCCATTAAACAATTCAAATGAAGGTAAAAAATGGACTCCCGAAAAATGTAAATGGTAAAAAACAGAAATTGGGGAAAATTTAAATGGATTCAAATTCAAAGGGTTCCCAATGTGATTTTAAATATGATATTACATGATATATTTGTCTGTAGTTTTAGGATGATATTTGAGGACGTCTTTATAGCTCTGCATATTCCATGCTTTTGTTTCAGAAGGTGTGAAGATGGTGGCCATTTATTATGCAGCGTTATGTGTGCTGGCTGCTGACAATGAATCCCAATGCACACTCCTATAATGGTCATAATTCACACTTCAGGGACAAAGATTCACAAGTCTCCAAAGTGAGGTTTGCGATAAAGTTTAATGCAGAAGAATACTAATAAAATCTCAAACAGAAACTCAATGAATAACCCATCAGTATAATCCGTTTTTCTCCAATAACCTGTTACATTATACCATAAGTTATTTTCTCACTAAAGTAAAGTGACTTGAAATATAATATAATACAAATCATTGTTAACCTGCATTTTAAAGAAATGTAATTTTTGGCTAGCTCACTAGTTGTCCTAGAGGTCTATAATACCTGGGGGGTATTCCATAAAGCAGATTATGTGACATCTCTGGATAAGTTTGCTAATAAACAAGCGGATAACCTCAACTCCAGGGTTAGTTTACTTCAGAGAAATCCAGCACATGTGTGTCTTAATGATGAGGCTTCAGTGGGCATGACATATGTTGCACAATATATATTAGTTATTAGTTCAACTCTCAAAATAGTTTTAGCAAGTTATTAAATATAGCAATGTTAATGTGTTTGGTCTTGGCAGACTAGATGCCGCTGCAGAGCAAGTATGGACCTGCTACTGCTAACAGATACACAGACGCAGCTGTGAGCATGTAAGATATTAATACACATACATCAGTCCTGCAGCAGATCTAGGCAGGTGGAGCTGGGGAGGTGGAGGGGTCTAGAAGAACTCTGAAAGCTGCTGCGGGATAAGTTTACAGAAAACACTGAACCAGAATTTTTAAATGTTGCGCAAGCAATCTCATTGGCTGCAGGATCAGCAGAGGCCAATCAGCTTGTGTCATGCGGTAATGATGTGATTGCTTGTAGACTGCATGTAAAGGATCGATCAGCCTGCGCAGTTTCATGACTGAACTAGATATTTACTATTTTAATGTAAAACCAATGTATTTTATTTTACTTTATTTTATTCTCACCTCACACATTGTTAATCTGCATTCAAAAGTTTTTTTTATAATGAAAATGCATATGTGATACATTTTTTTCAACAAATGTGAGCGCAAAATGGCTAAACAAATAAAAAAAATATATATAGCAATATTATTTTTGCAAGCACAGATTTCATTCAATCAATAGTTCAGTCTCTCTGTTTTGATTTTTTTTTAGCATCAAACAAACTATACTTTTTGTCCGCAGTAATAAAAAACTGCTTACAGATAAGATTAAAAATGGTTGCACAGCAGCACAGTTGGTGGCGATATGCACTGAGAATATAAATCACAATTAAACAAAAGAAGAAAGAAGTATGGCACATTGACTGAACTTATTCCGGGCCGCGTATTTGGAACCGATAATCACAAGAAAGAAAAGTGTGGGTTAATCAACCAAGAGTTTGGGGTTTATGTGATCATAAGATCAATTTGCTTTCTGGAAACAACAGTTAAATCTGTTAGCATTGTCATTCATCTCTGGCTCAGGTACCATGTGACCCCATGGAATGGGACCATAAGGTGTGAAACTCCCAATAGCTACACAAACAATTAGATCTCTTACAAAATACATAAGCATAACCATGATGCTGTGTATTCAATATGTGTGTCCCTGAATGTACTCCACACTCCACATCACTTTTGTGGGAGTGCCAAGAAATAAGAGAGGATGGTCTCAATGAAATCCAACCACAAGTTGTCTCAGGAGACACTTTTGAAACGCATGTTCATATCAGGTGGAAACGATAATGCGTCTCGGCAGACCACTTGTGTTCGAATCACCAGTAACGCATGTAAATACCAGGTGGAACAGGGCCTCAGGTGTCGGGAGCTGATTTCACCACATCAAGCACCAAAAGGTTGCTTTGTTTTAGACACGTGTGATCTTTAATATGGAGAGAAGGGTTTTGTAGTTGATCAGGAGTGAATGATCATAGCAGCTTGGCTGAACAATACATGAACTAGACTTACATTTCCTTAAAAAAGGCTAGTGGTGCTTTCAAATTCGTAATGCTGGAGTGTTTTGGAAATCTCTATGATATTCTGGTCTCTAGGTCTCTGTTTACGCTTTTTATGCTACCGAACGCTTACGTTTTTATCATTGTTTATAGCTGTGAAATATCACAAGTAAACAAGTGTTTTTATTTCAGTACATATCCAGAAGATCTCTTCATTGATCACCAGTGCTTGTTTTTAAAAGTTCACTCAAACATTATTTTTTTGTCAGAATATGCTCAAGTTGTTTCAAATATGTATTTTTTTTTATCTGTGGGAGACAAAGGGAATATTTGTAATAATGTCCTGCTTTCTCTTTTCCACAGAATGAAAGCGAATGGTGGGTGTCAAACGCCAACAATGATTTAAGTATTATAAAAGGGCTCCATACCACAACTGTTATATTTTTTATTTTTTTATGACATACACTAGCTTTATGTGAGAAACTGAATGAAATTTAAACTGTTAGTCACTGAAAATCAATCAAACCAATCCACGGCCCTCAAATATCATCATACCAGGTTAACATCAATGAGATCAAATGTCATCGGTTCTTGCATGTATCATTTGGCCCTATGAAATCCATTTTTTTGGTTTTAGTTTTATCCCCCTGTGAATAGCTGTGAAATATATATATACATATATATATATATATAAACATGTGTGATATTGTGCGACATTCCTTACAAGATTTTTTAATAAAGTGATATTGTCATCATAATAACTGTACATTCTACTGTTCAACGGTATTATATTTCAATCATAATTTCTTAAAGTTAAACCAAACTTTTATTTTGACGTGTTGTCATGAAAACCTTTGAGTTTCTGTGAATATATGGCGATAGTGTTTTTCAAATGAAATGGTGAAATGCTGAAGTGTCTGTAGTACACCAAATGAGCCGCTCATTCACACAGACTTCATATTTACATGCTTTAATTTCCACATATACTTCCATTTTATACAGTATTTATATCTTCTATTTTTATGACTGGATTCTGTGATTCTGTCCGCATTTTCCACATCACAGAAATCATAGGTCCACT